>OX940733.1:1253500-1874000 GCA_954870855.1 Scutellaria minor
TAAACCATAATGCTGTCTTATTTATTACAGTTTCTTCAAAGACGTTATTGCAAAAACCTATTGCTGGTTCTCAGGTGCCTTTCTGTCCCTCGGGGAAGAGAGTGCCGGATAGTTGGTCCGAGATCGAGCCAGGGACTTTCAGGGTTAGGAGTGTGAGCTATTTCAGGTAACCAATTCTTGTTTATATTTGTTGAACATGCATAGAAATATTAAGTATCATATATCTGACTTATCTTTGTTTTGTCTATTTTGGTCTTGGTGCATTCTTGCAGGGATAAAAGGAAGGAGTTTGCTTCCAACTCCGCTGCTTATAACCCTTTTGGTCTTGATGTATTTTTATCTCAGAAAAAAATTAATCACATTGCTCGATTTGTGGAACTTCCCTCTACTAGTCCTTCAGGAAAACTTCCACCGATTCTCGTCGTAAACGTTCAGGTACTCCATTGATTTAAGTATTTCTTGCCAATTCGATGGAATGATGTTTTTTTACCAGATGATTATGACTGATTTCTCGTTTATTATGTTTTTTTTTTTTCCTTTTGCAGATACCATTGTATCCTACAACATTTTTTCAGGGTGAAACCAATGGGGAAGGAATAAGTTTTGTTTTGTATTTTAAGCTTTCCGAAAACTTTTCCAAGGACCTTCCGATCCATTTTCAAGACAATATTAGGGTGAGTTAATCGACTCTGTAATTCAACATTTGCTGCTTCATTGGTTTTTGCATAATAGCATTTCTCTTATCACTATATCATGTATGCTATTACAATCACAGAGGTTAATCGATGATGAAGTGGAGAAGGTTAAAGGTTTTCGTACGGAAACAAGTGTACCTTTTAGAGAAAGGTTAAAGATATTGGGTCGTGTAGGAAATGTGGATGACCTTCCAATGAGTGCTGCAGAGAGAAAGCTCATGCACGCCTACAATGAGAAGCCCGTACTTTCACGTCCTCAACATGACTTTTATTTGGTTAGTTTATAACAGAGGAACTTAACCTCCATTTAATAGGATAAGTGACTTTTGGTGTTTATAAGGTTTTCTGTCTCTTTCTTTGCAGGGTGAGAATTATTTTGAGATTGATTTGGATATGCATAGATTCAGCTACATTTCGAGAAAGGGCTTTGAGACATTCCTGGATAGACTGAAGCTGTGTGTCTTAGATTTCGGATTGACAATTCAGGCAAGTATACAAGTTCATATTACGTCTATTTCCATACGTTTTTCAAGCAGACATGTTGATATATCCTATGATTTTATGACAGGCTAACAAAGCTGAAGAGCTGCCAGAGCAGATTTTGTGTTGTATACGGTTAAATGAAATTGATTATGTGAACTATCAACAACTTGGGTTGTCTGAAGAAACCCTTGAATAGCTGTACTTTGTAGACATCACAATATCAATGGATAAATGCAGTTTTTCTTTTACATGAATGATTCCTTGTCTACTCTCTCTCTCTCCTTCTCTCTATCTCTCTCATACAAATTGATAACTAGCGATCGTGCTATCTATGCCGATATCAAAGAATAAAAAATCAGGGCTTAACGTCTACAAGGCTCAAGTGGTACACCACACAAGCCTGTATTTCCCGAGTAAGAGTCTCTCGGGAAATCAATCAAAGGCTTCCCATACGGGATTTCCCCCTCGAGAAAATTATCAGACAGGTCCAACTCTTTCAGATTCTTGAACTTGAGAAATCCACTTGGTATTTCCCCAGTGAAATGATTTTTCCTCAGATTCAGGCTCACCAAGGAACTCGCGTTCGCCAGTGATGGTGGCAGCTCGGAATCCATCTCGTTGCAGCTCAAATCGAGACTCCTCATCGTCTCCAATCTCCCAATGGAATCAGGTAATTTACCTCTAATCAAGTTGTGTGACAGTTTTATATACTCGAATTCAAGTTGTGTCCCCATGCCTATCTGCTCAATGCCACTCGTAAAACTATTGTCTGAAAGATCAAGAAATGTCAATGATCCACCCTGTATCTGAAAAACCGATTGTAGAGAACCCGATAATTCATTGGAATGGAGATCTAGCACCCCAAGTCTTGCTAAACTTGTAATCGAGCTAGGAATTTCATTTTCAAAAACGTTGACAGATAAGTTTAGCAAGTAGATCTCAGTTAGTCTCCCGATCCATTCTGGTATTTTCCCTGTAAGATGATTGGCTGATAAGTCGAGCTCTTGTAGTGGACTTGCAGTAGCTAATAAATCCTCTGATATTTTGCCCTGGATATTACACCCCGCCAAGAAAATCCTAGACAGGGATGGCATTTTGATAATCCAATTGGGGATGTATGAAAGATTCAACCGGTTGAATGAGAGATCGAGCGTTTGTAGATTTATAAGAGAAGCCATCTGATAGGGCAATGGCCCTTCAATCAGGTTGTCTGAAATTCTCAACATGAGAAGACTGGAGAGCTGGCATATTGTACTAGGTATTTGTCCTGATAGTTTGTTGCCATTGAGGTACAGCTCTGTTAAAGATCTTAGATTGCCTAAACTGGACGGAATTGAACCATTGAGCTCGTTGTTTGCTAAGGAAACTCTTTGCAGGGAAGTTAAGAATCCAAAAGAGTAAGGTATTTTCCCTGTGAGGCTATTATCATTGAGTTTGAGGAAACCTAGGAAAGGCATTTGATCTTTTCTTACAATAGATGGGATCTCTCCTACAAGGCGATTATTGTCGAGGTAAAGAATCGAAATTGCTCTTAGTTTAGTTAACGAAGAAGGAATTCTTCCAGTTAACCAATTGTTAGACAGATCAAGCTCTTTCAGACACTGTGAATCACCGATTTTCCCCGGAATTCTTCCTCCCAGAAAATTATTCTGTAAACTAAGAGTTTCCAAATTCGTCAAATTAGTAATAGACTCAGGTATACCACCTGACAGTTTATTTGAATGCAAATCCAACAACCTTAAACCTTTGAGACTTCCTAGGTTTTCAGGTAAAGAGCCAGTAAGCCTGTTTTCAGACAAAGACAATTCTTCAAGTTTAGATAACTTACAGATACTTTCTGGCAACGGGCCGTTGATGTTATTGCCTGATAGAGAGAGTTTTCTGAGCCTGGGAAGATGGAATCCAATCAATGGTGGAATCTTTCCAGTTAGAGCAATGAGCCCTGATAGATCAATGACTTGGAGAAAACTGAGAAGTGTGATTGAAGGAGAGAGAGAGCCATTCATGGATGTTTGGAAAGGGGCTTCATCTGAAGTGTATAAACCTGGGAGATTGATTTCTGTTACTCTGCCATTTGTCTTGTCACAGGATATGCCTTCCCATTTGCAGCATTTATTGCCAATCCATTTCTCGAGTCGATCGGACGTGTCTGAGTGAATCCCTGTCTTGAAACTTCTGAGGCCTTTCAGGTCATTGGAATGACATATTTCTTCAGTATATACATTCTTGCTTTCTCCAGCAAAAATGAGAGTTGAAAGTGCTAGAAAACATAAAATCTTGAGCATTTTTGGCTGAGAAATGTGAGTTTTGGAGAGAGAATGCTGCTAAAATTTGGGATGATTTAGACAATCAGATGAAAGAACAGAGAAAGGAAGGAATCCATGATTGGTCAAAATACCCTAAGAAATGATTTATTCATTTTTTTGGTCTTTTTTTCCACTTTACAGTTTGTATGGTGAGAAAAAAGCATAAATATGTGAGTTATGATGTCCCAATGACATTTTTAAGATATTTAACTGCAATCAATAAAGAAATGGCATCACTTTTTCTTTGTTTGCCTAAGTAAAATGTTTGTCAGAGAGTTGGAGATTTCTATTGGAAATAAAAGCCAATGAAGCCCAATCATTGGTCCATTTTCCACATTTTCATGGGGACCAGACAGAGATTCATCAGAAATTGCAACTTTGTTTTTTGGCAAATGTTTTACTACACGAATTGCATGAACCCATCCTCCCCTTCTTTCTTTCTGTATTTCCTCATATGATGAAATGGACGTATGAAGAAATGTCTAGTTTCTAGTATGTTCTTGTCATCTTATATCAAAGAAATTATAATTTTATGCATACTATTATTATGAGAAAATAGAAAAAGAGAAAAAGTGTTTTGTAATAGAAAACAAGTGGTGATGCTCTGTGTCTGTCTTAAAGTACTAAATCTTAGGTTCCCTCGTTGGGCAGTGGTACTTACTGTCCACTGACAACTTCCATGTTTCCAGATTTTGTTTTGGTTCTGAATTTTTAAGATTTCTCTACATGATTTTAGGATATCCAGATTTCAGACAGACCCATATATTTTATTTTAAATATCTTTTAATATTGGGTGTGTATATTTATACTGAAAGATATAGAAACACAAATTTTTGGGTTGTGTTTAGTATTTGTGGGGGTGTGTATAGCACCACTCTTTACAATTTCTAACAAGGATTTACCAATCAAACTTCAATCTTCAAAGATCAGGTGGCAAAATGAGCTCAATCCAAACATCCCGAAGTATTGGTTGGGCGGATTCTATATGTGATGGCCCAAATAGGCTACACTAATGGGCCTATTTGGTCCATTGGGCTTGGATCGGTTCGGTGACTTATATACGATGGATTTAACTGAATTGAATGAAGGATTATAAAACACATTAATCTCACATTATATCATTTTAAATAAGACGTGCCACAAACAAAATTTAGTAGCACTTTATTTAGGTCTCAGTATCCAAGAAAACACAAAATTCAGTATGGTTCTTTTCTCCAATTGAAGTCCTGGCCCAAACTATGTTCATCTCCTATCCAACCTCACTAATACAAGCAAATGTGTGTGTACTCATATATATTTATATCTATGTATTGATGAAATTGAAATACGAAAGTGAATACAGAGGATCTCTTGTGAGTTCATTTCTCCATAACACAAACAACCCCATTGTAACTTTATCACAATCAAACCCATATTATTAGCCATCTATATAACCAATCAGCTAGCAGCCCATGACTTTGTTCGGCTTGAGCCGCGGCTTCTCCGCCACGCTGCCATCGTTTCCGGCCAAAGCGCGATACTTATCCTTCCTCGTAAAAGTGGTGCACTCGTACGACAATGTAGCCGCGATCACCCTTTGGATGTAATTCGCGACTTCATGGCTCGACTTCCCGGCTCCACAAGTCAGCTCATTAGGCAGCTTATTCAAGAACGTCACCTCATAAGCCGGGCTCGGGTTCATGAAGAAGTAAAACGGGTCCATGCCCTTCCAGCCGCGAGCCGTGGTCCCATGGAACATGCTCATCCGGTTAACCATCGCCACCGGGACCAGCTCGTCGGTCAGCTCGGCGAAGAGGGAGCTGAACCGGAGGAGGAACGGCTCGCGGCAGGTGGTGCCCTCGGGGCAGAGGGCGAGGTCGCCGTCCTGTAGGAGCTTCTTGATCATGGCGGCGTCGGTGGCGCGGTCGCGGCTGAGGCGGACGGTCTTGATGGGGGAGATGATCTCAGAGAGGCGGGAGACGGAGTAGGTGACGGCGGGGATGGGGCGGCCGAGGGCGGTGGAGAGGAAGATCGGGTCGAGGAGGGTCCGGTGGGAGCAGATGAAGAGGACGCCGGACTGGCCGGACTTTTTCACAGGCGGCGGCGGCGTGCCTTTGACGGTGACGCGGACGCCGAGCGCCCAGAATGCATAGTAGACTAGCGGCATTGGGAGGAGGGCGCCGGCGGCGATGCGGAGGCAAGCCAGGATGAAGCCGATTGGAAGCCAGAGGATGATGAGAAGAGCCGTGAATGGGCTCGGCTTCTGCACGAGCCGACCGTCGTGAAATATGATCGGCTTAGGCAGCTTATCCGTCGTCACCGGCTTCACTTCTGGCCTTGGCGCTACAATGTAAGCTTCCTGTATTTAATTTACCAATTAAAAAATTATTTTCTTAATAAATTTACTCAAATTGAAATAGTATATAGTTAAAAATTCGTTACCTTGCACAAATTCATGAAGGCAAAATCAGTATGCCTGTCTCCCAACCCAATCTCCGGCGGCGCGTCCCCAAACGCGGCCTTGAGCGCGTCAGCCTTGTTTTCTCCGACCAAAACGCCGGGTCTCTTCACAAACCCCGTCGCTCTGCCACCGTAGCTCAAAACCTCCGTCCCCAACACCATATCGGCGCCCAAGAAATCCTTCAGAAACGCCTCCACCATTATCCGGGGATTCGCTGTCAGCACGCACCGCCGCCCGCAAGACGAGAACACCCGCCACGACTCAGGGTGCAGGTCGCCGGAGTAGAATTTCGGCAGCACGGCACGCGCCACCGATTCAATGTCCGAAACCCTCATTCCGATGAAGGTGGCGAATATCAGCACCTGAATCCCGGCAGATTCCGACATGAAGTAATACAGAAACCCCGCCAATGGCGTCAACAGAAGCAGGAAAAGAAGCCTCAAAACACCACCAACTTCGAATGCCACCAATGCGAAGTAAGGAAAGGAGCTCCGCCCTCTCAGCAACGTCCCGTCCATGTCCGCCACCACCGTCTCCTTCTCCCGCCCTATCGACGGGCAGTTCTCCACCACCGGAAAAGTCGCCGCCATAGTAAGATGAGAAAATCAGAAACTGGATTTTATTTCTTGGAGATTGAAATGCATGGAAGCACGTCTGTGTATAAATACAGCGATCTGTGAGAGAAATGACAAAAAGGTCTAGGGTTTGCGCCGAGATTTACTAAAGAAGGTGACAGCTTCATAGAATTTGGCTGTGTTATTTTCTAGGAGGAACTTTGTGTTGTCGTTTTGATTGAGTTTCTCTTAGTGATGATCGTCGTGTTTTGTCTCTCTCGAGTTTAATTCTTTTTGCTGACAATATTTACTGTGTGTATTTAATTATCTGAAATTTTAATTTCATGCTAACTACATTCAATTTGGTTACATAGATTTCTAAGTTTTGGAGATGCTTTCTCATATGAAACGACATAATTGAATCCCCCAATTCTTTGTGATTGTAAATTTGCATCAACTTTTCATCAATATAAAACTATTGTTTTGAGTAATTGGATGTTATAGTTTATGTTGGTGTACTTATATACGTGATCAACCAGGATTACGCTTTAATTGTGAATTTTTTTTTCTTTTTCTTTTTCGATTTATAACATTGAGATAATGTAGTTTCAATGCGTTGAAGTTTTTGACATCGTCAGCATTGAAATCTTATGTAGCATAACTTAATGTGAAATTGTCATTTTTCAACCTTGGGATAACAAAAACACTTTGACCTTCCTTTTGAATAAAAAAAAAAAAAAAAAAAAAAATCTTTTTCTCAAGGGAGAAAAAGAAAATCTTCTTCTTTACTTTTAACTTCCCCCCCCTGAAATAGGTGACAAATTCGGGTGGTTGGCGGTTTGAAAATGCATGGATGGTATTTGTATTAATTATTATCCATATACATAATTATTATAGACAAAGACAAGATTCTTTTATCTAAATAGAGTTCCTTTATATAATAATAATAATGATAATTTATTGTATATATAATGCAGTAGTGAAATATAATGAAATTTGAGTACCATGAAAGATTTAGAATCTACAGATTACGTGGAGTAGCAGAAAGTTTAACAGAATAATAATATAAATATAAAATAATATCATTCTTCTTATAAATTCACCAGATCAGAGAACTGGTATAAGAATTATTGAATTATTTAAAATAATACTGAAATTCTGGACCAAAGTTTGGGCCACATGAAGTACATAGTTCAATACCTTCGGCCCGTTTGTTTAGTCTTTAATTGGGCCAATTTCGTCTCACTAATTTAGTCCATAATAACCCATAGCCCAAACGTTCATCTCAATTATCAGGCCCAGATTTTCAGCGTCATTTATTTAATATGTATTTAACAACAAAGTCTAACTCATGCATGCTCCAAATATTACATTAATAATATCAATAAAATATATATTTAACTGTCAATGCGATATATTTGCACTTATCGTATTGTTGACTTTAATACTCTTGTAGATGTGACCCCACCCACACACACACTCACTTACATTAAACACACACACATTCATCAATCCAATGTCTTACTAAAGAGACATTGACTTTTCAATTATGAACCCTACCCCAAAAATGATTTTAGTATTCGTTTTGCTTAGGTTTGGGAGTGATTTGGGACGGCAAGGAGCACGCCTCTAACCATGCATCCTCACTTTATTGGACATTCTCCACATTCTCTTCTAAACACACCCTAGAGCATGCTTTAATTAATTAGTATATATATTATGCAAATTCTAAGCGTGCCCTTATATACAGTGTACATTAAAAGAGTCTCTTTTTAAAATACTTTTTTGTCTCAAAAATAAATAAATCAGAGTAATGTTTGAAAAGTTAAAATAGTTTTAAGTTGATTTTTCTATAATACTCAAATAAAAAACTTGTAATTAGTTGTTTGAATGTTGGATTTGGTGAATAAATGGGGTGCTCAAATGAAAATTGATAACTTACTTTCATTTAGCTGATCAAAAAAATAAAATATACTTGGTAGATTTTTTTTTAAACTTGTGAGAAAGTTGCAAAACACTATTATATTTTGACTGATGTACAATTCAGATTAATAATGAAACAGTTGTGCATTGTGAACGTTTGATTACATATGGATTACATACTCTAGCTAGTTGGTAATTTAAGGGATGAAATACAAAATTTTGCACAAAAATAGGACCCTCTAATTGTCAAACCCTAGCTATTGCCACTACTGTGAAATCGTAATTTTTTCATAAATTGAATATCTAAATTAGTCAAACACAATAATGGTTCTAATAGTATCGTATTGGGACGTTCAATGTTGTCCTCCTATAGTGCTGCTACTACAATCGGTGGTAATTAAAACTACGTGGTATGTCGAATGTGACCACTTACACAAACACTGAGAAAAAAAAAACAATTAAAAAAAATTAAAGGAATCAAATATCATATCAGCCACTTTGAAATTGAAGAGTAAAGAAGTCAACCATTTCAAGAAGGCATAACCTAATTAAATATACCAAGTGACAAATTAAAGTTATTCTTCAAAAAGCCACAAAAAAAAAAAGAAAGAAAGAAAATACAAATCAATATCTACATTATATAATACAATATATTTGACCATATGTTACTATGTTATTACAAATATCATAAGACAAACACACTCTTTTTCACTTGCATGCTTCAATCAAAGAGAGCTTAATTTCTCTCACAAACTCTCTTACGTAATATGGAATTCTTCACCCAAACAAAGGCAGTGAAACTGAAAAGCCACTTAAAGAAGTATTTAACCGCCGACGAGGACCAGATATCCACACGGCAGCGCAGCGGCGGAGCCGCCAGGAACTCACGGTGGCGGGTGGAGCTCGTCGACACCAATCCCCACGTCATCCGCCTGAAGAGCTGCTACAACCGCTACCTCACCGCCTCCGACCACCCTTTCCTACTCGGCATGGCCGGCCGGAAAGTCCTCCAAACCCTGCCGGAAAACCACGAGAAGGATTTAACGATCGAGTGGCAGCCAATCATGGACGGGTTTCGGGTGAAGCTTAAGGCTTTCGACGGAACGTATCTGAGGGCCAACGGCGGGACGCCGCCGTGGAGGAACACGGTGACCCATGATAGCCCACGCGCCGCCGCCCTGCATGATTGGGTGGTTTGGGGTTTGGAGGCGGTGGAGGTACCGGAGGACGAGGTCGATCGTGTGGAGTATCTGTCGATGGTATCGCGGTTTTCACCGAGTGCTGATGTGCTGTCAGGGCTGTTGATCGGACCCCGGTCTCCGGCGACCGGCCGGTCGGGTTTCCCCGGCTCGGCTTCGCCTAGGTGGCTGTCTATGAAGCAGGTACTGTGGAATTTCGTTCATCTTTTAAATTGACCGATTGATAAAGAAAACATAATACTGTTAAAAAATCATTTCGTCTTCCAACTATGATATCATGATTTGATCATGTCCTATAATTATCATCATTTTTAATTTAGTCCTATAATTTAAGAATCTATTTGATTTGATTAGTGCAACTTCTCTAAATTGAAGGTTTTCCATTGATCTAGAAGTGATGTTGTGGCGATACGTTTCAAATTTATATTGATTGACACGTGTTACCATATCACTTATAAATCATTGAAAAACTCCAATTTGGAGATTTCCGACAAATTCGAATTTTCTGATCAAAATTGAACTCAACTTTGATAAAATTTTAAATTGTAGAACTAAATTGAAAATCATGATACTTATGGAATCAAGATCAGAAGACACTATATATATGAGATGAAACTTGATTTTAATCCAAAAATAATATTTGATTATTTTTCTAAATTATTATGAATAATTCTTAAAGCTATTATATGGTCTATTTAAGAGTGATATTTTCTTTTCATATATATTTCATTTAATCAATATGTGTTAGATATATTATAATACTACAATTATATGTATAATATATTTACTTGTAAAGTGAAATACACCATAAGATGTATATATATATATATATATATATATATATATATATATTATTGTCTATATAAAAGTGTGGATGTTTCTTACAAAATATGGATAGCTGAATATATCCCTATCAAAAATTATTATTTAAGGTTATAATAGTAATTTAAGTTTTCATATTTAAATAATTTTATATTAGAATTCTAGCTAATTCAAAATCTTATAAAATCCTATTATAATTAGAACTTTAATATATATGAAAGTGTTATATATAAAGTATTTGTATTGTTGTTTCTTCCCTTAATTTGAATTGATTTCCACGTGCAATGCACGTGATCTAAAACTCGTATATAATATATATTATAAACTGTATGATGTTAAGATGTGAACTAGCTATAATTTATATCCTTAGTTTTACCTTTAATATAATAGAATAAGGAAAAAATTAAAATAACAAATATAAAATTGACCAAGTAAAAAAGAAGGAATAATTGCTTTACATGATATGGACACATGCATATATTAAGATTATGGGCCATAATTGATCAGTTGATTATGTAAATTAAAAAGGTGTGATTAATGGATCCAGTGGCCATTTACCCCACTTGTCTTTTCATACAAGGTAGTGACATGTATGTCACTCCACACATATTTTATATATATATATATATATATATATATATATATACACACACATACATGCATATAATAAAATTATATATGAGGAGTAAAAATTAATTAAATTTTGGTTGAAATTCTATACATCTCTTATTATATTACACTTGTAATGTACTTGAATAATATATATTATATATGATAATATATTTGATGAATAATTAAATCAACCACCATGGATTAAAATTCCGATTTTGTATGAACAAATGGCTTGACTTGGTGTTGTTATTAATGAAGATGGAGATCAGATTATATCGTGGATGTGGGAGGAAGAAAAATGAGGAGATGCAAGCTAAGAGCAATTGGATTCTGCGCTTTTCTTGTACCCAAATCAAAGAAGCCCCTGAGGTTCCTTCTGTCTATTCATGGATTGGGCATTTTAGTCATTTCACTTTAATTTGGTTCTAATCTGTCATATATATATTCAAAACAGGACGATTTGCATGGAGCAGTCATACAACCATGGAAGAAGATCGATTATGTGGTGAAAAAAGAGGATCCTTTTGTGTTGGATTCAAGCTCCCCAACAAGTAGCCACTCATCCAAATCATCTGGCTTTTCTAGACAAAAGGTAATCAATTAAGTTGCCATTCTAATTTCTAATTTTATTGGTTCTTAATTCGTGTATTTACATTGATGGATGTGTTTCATAATTTTCGATTTCTTCAAAGAAAACTAGAATTTCTTCAAAAGGCTTATTGAATATTCAAAAAATTAATGGGATATGGGGATTTTTGTAGTCAAATAGTTCGTCTCCAAAGGGAAGCGATGGAAGGTTAATTTATTTCCACATAGCCAACGAAAATGGCGAAATCGATGAAGGTTGTGAAGAGCTCTGTATTTTGTTCAAGGGTAATGAGGTCAAAGAGTTGACTAAGAGGTTGGAAGGAGAGCTAGGTCTCGACGGTCTCACCATATGCACACGAAGCCCGTTAAACGGAACACTCTATCCTCTTCGTTTGCATCTTCCTCCTAATGATGCGACCATGCAAGTTATCGTGGTTCCACCATCATCGAAAGGTAATCTTATAACTGCACTCTTTGATTATGTATGTGGATTTTCTTTCAACTTACATAGAGGATGGTGTGTAAGTCTTATTTTCTGGTGTTTTTTAGTGAGCGAAGAATTGGAAAAAACGGAACATCGTTGTAGAAGCTATTCAGAAATTGCCCTCTAGAATTTTGTTCAACGGTAGATCGACTGATATAGTCACTCGTAAGCTCTGTTTGGATTGGATGTGAAAATTTTCTCTGTTTTTCACTTTTCATAAAATAGCTAGAATGCTTATGAAAATAAATGAAATGAAATCTCAAATCACACTATTTGCTAGCTTCATCTCATTAATGCGTTACTCTCACAAATATATAGTTTATTCAGTATTTTCATCTCTTTTAAGAATCTCATTGAAAGAGATACCACACAACAACGACAATAATATATTAATTATGATTAATATATGAACATCTAAATTAAACTAGTTTCATTGATAACTCATATATTTGAATATGTTACTTATGTATGTAAATGACCTTTTTATGTATTGACAAATAGTTTTATCTTTAAATCAAATCGATTCAATTAATGATAAACAAGCCAAACTGTCTAGCCTAATAGTTTGTGTTTGTCTTGAACAAAAATCTGCATTAAACACCTACGATCCTATATTGGCGATTGCTCCAAGTCTGTACACGTGGCATTTAATAAGATTTAAATGTAAAATTAATTGGATAATTGATGTAATAATCTGTATAATGATCGGAACACAACTTGCCCAAAATCAAAGGGAGACGCGTGGAAACACGTTTTCATCTTAATATCGAGCGTGGAAACATCGCATTCACGAGAGAAGCGTGTTCATGGGTGCATTAGCGCTTCAGCTTCTCCGTCTAGAAGATTGCTGTCCACGTAGATATTTTAAGACCCACGCGCAGAGACAGTCGTGGTATACACTCGCCTAAAAACCATTACCTAACCTTATCCACCGTTCCCCATTTGACACTAGAGTTGTAAACGAATCGAATCGAATCGAATATCATGATATTCTATTCGTATTCGTTTATTATTCGAATATTTGTATTCGTATTCGTTTATTATTCGAATAATATACAAAATTTGTATTCGATTCGAATGTTTCATTCGAATATTCGTATTCGAATTTGAACTTGGAAGTTTCACTTTTTTTTTTTCAAATATTTGTTTAATTCCAAATTAATAATATCAAATTGCATAGAGCTAGCATATACATATATGATACAATACCTATATAATACTTATAATAAGCAATAAAATCCATCAATTCTTTGTATTAAGTGCAATAATTCATAAACCAATAAATTACAAATTAACATCCAAAATATTTATCAAATACATGAATATAAAGCTTTGGGCCAAGACCCTAAAATTAAACCAAAAAGGGCCCATGAGACTCGTGATTTGTAAATTTGGGAATCTGGTCCTGGGGACTGGGATTGAGAATATATATATACTTATAAATAAATATTTATTAACAATTTATTAAAATTATATATATATATATATATTATCATTCGAATATATTCGCGAATACTCGAATCGAATATGATTATATTCATATTCGTATTCGGATAATATTCGAATATAAAAAAATATTCTTATTCGGATTTTTATTCGGATTTTTCGAATTCGAACCAGTATATTCGAATTCGAATATCGAATCGAATCAAAAAAGTTTGATTCTTTTACAACCCTATTTCACACCACCATATATTGTTGTAAATAGGAGAATATGAATATTAATTTTATTATATACCACTTCTCAATCAGTGTGAACTCATCATTCTATGTTTTTATTTTTTATACTGTTTGTATTGCATGTATGGTGATAAGACTTCTGAGTAAGATTTAATATAGGAATTCGAAAGAAGACAATATATTATCAACAATTTCAATATTATGGTTTATTTGGTAAAAGAAGGGATGAGTTTATAAATAGATTTTTGTACTATGATGTTAAATATATTTATATTATATAATGCATTTCACCGGCCATTTATATATCTTATTTACTGATACTATTTTAGTATCTATAAGTCTATGATCTCAATGATTAACTACTATTTAGGCATTTGCTTAATTCTGTGCAAAAACCATTTATGTTTGATTTCAGATTATGGAATCAGTTGATGCTATTACTTTTAGGTTTAAGTATGGAGAAAGTGGCAATCGCACTATCAGGGATACATGACCATTTCATTTTTTATTTACAAAATAAGTATTACCCGTAAAAATTTGTTTTACGTATATGTATAATCTTATGTGACTAATTAATTCATAATTAACAATCTATAATTTATATACAAATATGTGAAAATATATTTAATTTGTTGAAAATGTGTTTGGTTTGAAATTTGAATAACAAACCTTAATTATTAATTTATTATTTGATCGGTATACTATCAAAATATATATTTCATTTATATCAAAACATTCAAACAAACACGCAATTTATATATACACATATATAAGAACTTTTAATTCTATGAAACGATGATATAATTCGATTCACTCGGTAAAAATTTTTAAACTTGCAAATATAAAACAAAAAAGGTATATAGTATAAATATACAATATATAATAATTTTTTCCTGACAACTGATATATTGTCGACTAAAAAATAAATACCTTATTTTTTGCAAATATTTTCTTTTTGCGAGCCTTATTTTTGTCTTTCTATGCTATTCTGTGTATTTTAAAATCTTACATTTGTTTTATTTGACAACATACTATACGTCTATACCACCATTTATATATCACAAACCTAGCTAGCCCATTTTTTTATATTGATTTGGATTAAATATTATATTTAATATACTTAACATTTTTTTTATCATACTTTTATTTAATATTGCCTGAAAGATGGTAAATATAACTTGTTATTTCTAGAGAATATTAAATTAAAATATTTTATAAAAATATCTATATATAAAGAACAACTGATTATCATTCTGGAAAAATGAAAAAAAAAATTATAGATTATCTTTATGGGGCAAAAGTTGTAATAGAATATTTCTTATATATCCACAAAAACTCATATGATATTATTTCACGCATATAGTTAATGAAACGGGATCCCACTATTTAAAAGAAATCTAACCTGTTTTTACAAACTCATAAATGGAATAGTAATTATTGATTAATTACTCGTAATTTTACTATTTCTAATAAAGTATATTATATATAGGTGGCCTTGAATTTCACTAGAAGAAACACCTAATTTTAGGACAAATATATATCTTCCACGTTCCCCAACTCGCGTCATAAATCCCCTCTCTCTCTCTCTCTCTCTAGGAAATTTCATATTCAAGATGTCAACTCTTTCCCATTTCCCTTAAATTTCAACCATTTCACAAAACCTCTTATACGAAGAAACATAAACTTACACTATAAAATACAAACCAATTCTTTTTATTACATTATAATATCATTATTAATTATTTTTCCTTTTACCTAATATTACCATGTTATTACACTCCAAAAACCATCAGACAAACAACTCTTTTCACCTAACTGTAATTTAAATTTCTTGGATATATCCTTCAATCATCCTAATTATAACTAATTAATTAATTCCCATTATTTCTCCCAAACCCATCACACCACCATGGAATTCTTCACCAAAACGAAGGCCGTGAAACTGAAAAGCCACTTAAACAAGTACTTAGTCGCCGACGAGGACCAAAAGTCCACACGGCAGAGCAGAGGTGGCGCCGCCAGGAAGGCACGGTGGCTGGTGGAGCTCGTCGACACCAACCCCCACGTCATCCGCCTCAAAAGCTGCTACAACACCTACCTCACCGCCTCCGACGACGCCTTCTTGTTAGGAATGACCGGCCACAAAGTCCTCCTCAAAACCCTACCGGAAAACCAGTCGAAGGATTTGACGATCGAGTGGCAGCCAATCAGGGACGGTTTTCAGGTGAGGCTAAGGGCTTCCGCCGGAACGTTTCTGAGGGCTAACGGCGGCACGCCGCCGTGGAGGAACTCGGTGACGCATGACAGTCCGCACAGCGCCGCCACGCACGACTGGGTGGTGTGGGACGTGGAGGCGGTGGAGGTGCCGGAGGACGAGGCGGTGATGGATTACTGGTCCATGGTTTCGAGTTTCTCGGCGGTTTCCGATGAGATATCCGGTTTGGAGATGGAAATCGGTTCGCCGGTTTCGGTCCGGTCCAGCTTCTCCGGTTCGGCTTCGCCCTCGCCGAGGTGGCTATCTTGGAAGAAGGTATGTTTTGCTGCAAGTCTCGATCGAGTCAAATGTGAAATAAATGTTTTAGTTGAATTTTATTAATCCCACAAAATAAATAATTAATCGATATGATTTTATTTTTCGAATATTCTCGTGGTTTAGTTATGACTTTTGTAGAATTTATCTTATAGTAAAACAAAATTCGGAAATATTTAAAGAAATAATAATAAACTTAATTTTATATAATGTGGACTCCTTTAATGATTTTATAGACAAAAATTCTAAAGTAAAAAAATAATGGACTAATATATAGGTGAATAATTAATTATTTTGACACTCGTGAAGGTCTAGTGTTAGAGAATGCTATATAGCATGTATAGCAATTAATTAGTTAGGGGAAATTTGGTGAAACATTTTATATTTTGCATTTTTTTTTTATCTATTAAGTTGATGATAATATATCTTTGGAGATTGTGCAACAGAACACCTCAGTAAAAACGGATCCTATAATTATATCGTAAGAATAGTCCTTTTATGTCATATATAATTGTATTAGCATCACTTATAGTAAAGTAAAACTCAAGATATAAGAAGAACTGGGGATTTAAGTCTGAATTTAAATCCATAGCCTCAGCATAAGTGACGCAGCTGGTACCAATTATAATTTTTTATATAATTTTGTCATACAATAATATTGCATAGGTAAGTTTTATAGGTTAAACATATATCAGTATATGTTAATGAGTATTACTGTCTTGAAATTGTCACATAGATTTATATTTATAAGAGGGGTTAATTTATTAAAACGAGCTTGTGGAAATTGATTTTTATTTTTGATGTGTAAGAATTAGTTATATAAAATTATATCCATTAGAGCATCTCATAAAAGTATCATATATATATATATATGTATCTTAATTTAATCCATTGACACTATATTTAAATTCCATTTAAAAAATAAATACCGAAATTTTTCTAAGTAGATTTTCCCCGTTACTCAAATTATTGGACTTAGTAATAATAATTTAATACGTAGGTTGGATTTATTCCTACCTACGTACTTCATCAATATATATTTTTTTTTAAAGACCACTTCATTATCAAACCTGATCTTAATGCAATAGAAAATTTATTAGTAATAATAAAATATTTCTCTAAAATCAGTCTCTAATTTACATGACAAGGACATGCATAGTTATATTTTGGGCCATAATCGTGCCGCTTTTGAGAAGTGTGGTTATGGGCCTTTTGGCCCATTTACGTTATTTGTTCGCAACCTAGCATTTTGTTGTGGGCCTGTGACAATATAAAGCAGCTCAATGACCTAAGCTTATTTTAATAGCTCTAGCTACCATAAATGCCTCAAGCCTGATAAATTAATAAAATATAAACTTCATATTTAATTAAATATTTCATTAATTGCAAATTAAGGACGTGAAACGCATCTTAATTAAACCCGTGACTATTTATTAAAAAAATTAAAACAAAAATCCACGTAATATGCGCTGCTCTTCATTCGTCCCTTACAGAATCTTCAACCATAAATCGTGGCAACAACTACACAAAAACGCTTTGTCTGAAATCGCATCACTCTTGTCCAAATTCATCGCAAATTCTTACCAAAACCTTGAATTTTAGTGGAATTAATTATTCGATTTCCTTTGAATTTTCACAGAGCCCTCAGTTTTCATTCTCAAGAACGCCGGCGATGGACTTATTCCAGAACGCGAAAGCAGTTCGCCTGAAAAGCGTCCACGATAAATACCTAGTCGCCGAGGAGGACGAGGAATCGGTGACTCAAGAGCGCAACGGATCCTCCAAACCGGCGAAATGGACCGTCGAATTCGTCGACGATTCCGACACCATTATCCGTCTCCGGAGCTGCTACGGCAAGTACTTAACGGCGTCTAACAAGCCGTTTCTCCTCGGCATGACGGGCCGTCGAGTTCTCCAGACGCTGCCGAAGCGGCTCGACAGCTCCGTCGAGTGGGAACCGATCAGAGAAAACGGCGCCGTTAAGTTGAAAACGAGGTACGGACAGTTTCTGAGAGCCAATGGGGGCTTGCCACCGTGGCGGAACTCAGTGACTCACGATATTCCCCATCGGACGGCGACGCAGGATTGGGTTTCCTGGGATGTTCATGTGGTGGAGATACTGCCGGCGGCGAAGGCGGCGCCGCCTCCTCTTGTCGGAAAGGAGGATTCCTTTGCATCGGATTCGAGCTCGCCGAGCACTAGTCAATCATGGAAATCTCCTACCTTTTCTAGACAAGAGGTAATTTCATTTAATTTTAATTAGTCCCATTTGATTAATTTGTGTTCTATGATAAAAGTTGAATCGAATTGAAATGCTGTGGAATTATTCAAAAAGTAATGAAATCAAGACTCAATTATACTAGCAAAATTGGATAAAATATCAAGATTGGTGTTTTTTTTTTTTTTTTTTTTTTTAATGTTATTCCAAGTTATGAATTAGCATTGCTCAATTTATGAAATAGTATTTATTAATCATATGATTTTGGTGGGTTTTTTCGCAGTCGAATGGTTCGTTAGTTAGTTCACCTCCAAAGGGAAGTGAAGGAAGGTTAATATACTATCATGTTGCTAATGAATATGGGGAAATCGATGAGGGTTTTGAGGAGCTCTGCATAACATTCAAAGGCAACGAAGTGAATGAATTGACGAAAAAATTGGAAGGAGAGTTAGGCATATACGGTCTCACAGTATGCACAAGAAGTCCATTGAACGGAAAGCTTTATCCTCTTCGTTTGCAGCTTCCTCCCAATAACGCAACCATGCATGTCATCATCTTTCCACCATCATCTAAAGGTGACTTTAATTCCCACACATCCATTCTGTTTATATGTACTAGGTGATTATGTATTGTACAATGTGCTTGTGGTTTTTATTGTTTCTTAAATGTATGGTGTTGAAGGTTTGTCTGAAATTTTGATTAGCCATGAGTTTTGGTCTTATTTATGTTCTAGAAGTAGGTGAAGCAAAAGAAATTGATTGATTATCCAAATATATGAGTTTGATCAGGGTATTAAACATAGTTAATTTTTGTCCATATTTTCATGGCAACATAGACACATGATATTGAACTCTAGAGTCTATATATAGGATGAGCATTTCTAATGGATTTCTATGGTTTAGACTTTGTTTGAATCGTATTTTCGTTGAGATAGCTATTTGGCTAACATATTTTCGTATTCTGGTATGTCAGCGAGCGAAGAATCTGAGAAAATGGGAACTGTGTTGTAGGAGGAATTCAGACACCATTACAGTTTGGCTCAAAGATTGCATGTTTTTTTGTCTATCCATCAACTTTGTAGCAGATACACACATTTTGTGCATCCATTAAAGAGGTTTAGGTACAAAACTGTAATTGTACTTGCTAGCTCTTGTTATGCTACTTTTCTCTTATTTGGTCTTCATGGGAAGTAGCTTTATGTTAGAGTTGCAATCGGGTCGAAGCAGTAGATTTGGTCGGGGTCGGAGTAATTTTGAGCCAAGAGTTTTTTTTGGGGTTATGAGTCCACTCGACTCGATTCGATTCGATTACTATTAGTATGTATAGTTTTTCTGTTCTTAAATTGGGAACATATGGTTTTTTTTTTTTTTAATAAAGCTGTTCTTTTTATTTCTAAGCATAAACTCTTTCTTGAAATAATTAAGGATTGGGGACTTGGAAGATGAATTGAATTCATATTAACGAATATATGGTGCCTATATGGATATATTTATCCTTGATTTATTTTAAGGTGTAAATATGTCCTTAATCTTCTTTTTTTATTTATTTTTGGGTGCAAATACATTCACATCTTTTTATATTGAAGTGCAAATTGACTCTAATTATTTTTCTATGGATAATTTGTTCATGTTCTTTATGTACAAATTTATTACATTTTTATTGTAAAAAATGCATTATATAATATTAAATTTAACCATTTGTATTGAAGTATTCCTAAATTGATTTTAAATACATTGATGAATATAATTTTACTATGGAAAAAAATGAGAATCAAATTGAACATATATGTTATAGTAAGAACAGATAAACAAATGCGATTATCATTTTTTTTAAAAATAAATCATATAGACTACAGTTTTTTTCCTAATAAAAACAACATTTTTTAAATTTTTTATTTGGTATAGAAATGAAGTATACATATTATAAATGAAACCAAACAGCAAACGCAATTCTTATTTAAAACTTCATCTTTAAATTCTTAGAATTTAGATTGATTTAGAAATGCTTATTAATTACTTAAAATAAATATAGTAAGAATATGAAAAAAACGTTGAGCTTAAACTCAGTTTAGCTGCTAAAGAAAACCTTTTCTTGAAATAGATTAATACTGCTTCTTGAGTCTTGATTATGGAGATATTTGTTCTTGATTCTCAAGCAAAGTTTATTCTGAAATCATTCATATGAAGAATTACATAACCAAATAAACAACTAATATTGAGGCCACATGATGACCAGATTCTTGCTGCATTTTTCAGTATCAATCAAACATGTGTTTCTCAATCTTCTTCTTGATATCCTCTTTCTTAGCTCCCACAACTCTGTCTACTTCTTTCCCTCTTTTCAGAAATACAAAAGTTGGCATTGTCTGAACTCCAAACTCCTCTGCAATTCTCTGTTCACACAATTCATTATCAGTGACTATATATACTAACAAAAGCATATATATAACTAAAAAGGAGAGAGCTTAATTACATCCAACTCATCAACATCAATCTTGATAAAGTCCACATCTTTGTATGTTTCAGCAAATTCATTGATTGCAGGTTGAATTTGCTGACAGGGCCCACACCAAGAAGCTGTGAAGTCAATTACAATCTTCAACACAAGGAAAAAGCTTTAGAATTTAGAAACACACTGATCTACACAGATTGTTCATACTGGTCAATTGCAGCAACAAATTGATTATATACTCACCAGCTTTGAAGTCTGTTTCGAGGCTTCGAAATGGATTTTCCAGCTGGATGACGAGTGGATCGCGATGACCTGGCCTTTCGTTTCTGTTGATCGGAATTTACTTGGTGTAGTCTCACAAAGTGTTGAAGCATTGGCTCCCATCTTTCTCCTTCACAAATGTGTTGTTTTCTTCTTATAAATGTGTGTTTTGGGTGATTTAAGAGTTGATAGCAATGGTTTTTGTACTATGTGATGATGATGTTAATAATATTGTATCATGCAGAATATGCTATTGGCTTGGGAAAAAAGATTTGATGCATTGTTCTCTTTATTCTGATATTCTTGGCTTTATAAGGAGCCTATTAAGTACTCATTACACGGTGTTCAATGCCTGGCTGCGATTCTAATAAATCGAATCAAACTGAATAGAGAGAATAAACATATGCAATAGGATTTAGTATTGTTAACATTATAGGAGGATCATTTTGTGGAATAGTTTGAAACGATGTCAAGAGTTCGATGGAATCAATGTCTGAATTAGGTCCGATCTGTCATTTGCTTTATAGCAGATGCAAAAAAGCACTTCACCTATTTTAAGTGGTTAAATAACTGATTTGCTTATGCATAAAAGGGTAAGGACCTAACATTCTTCCATTAAGTTGAACTCTTCAGTGGTGGCTGCTTTATCACCCATTGTTTGTGCCACTTTCTCTTTAGTGCATTTGGAAAAAGCCAACATTTTTTCTTCTTTTTAAATGTACACGTCTCACATTATATGGGATTCAGTGAGTTGATCGGTTTCACAAAATTAAATCCATACACCTGCTATAAAAGAAATAGACTATTCTTAAAACCCATTTTCCAGATCAGTATTTGGTTAAAAATCACCCCCCCAAAAAAGAAAGAGAGAAACAAGAAATATAAGTTCAATAAGATTTCATTTCTTGCTCATAGCAGTTGGACATTAAACTACAAAAAACAAAGGGTGCAAAGGTTTCCACAAGACCCACCATATAGTCCTTAATCATCAACAAGCAAATGACTTCAAACTAACCCCCAATTTCAGAAAACCAATACACACCCCATAAGCGCGATCAGGCTGCAGTTTGAGCATGCCCAGCAGAACCATTGTAACCGTAATTATTTCCGCCCATACCCCTGCTGCCTCGGCCTCGATAATTGTAGTTGTTCCTTGGCTGATAACCACCAGCCTGATCATAAAACTGGCTGCTCCGGCCATTTTGAAAGCCGCCCCTACTGCCGGCCCCACCTCGCCCTCCACGCCCGTTGCTGAATCCTCTACGGCCACCTCCACCGCGGCCACCTCTGTAGTTCTGGTATGGCTTACGAGGCCCATGCTGCTCCCTTGAGTCGATATCCCTCGAGTTTTGATCACCTTCAGCATCGGGTATGCCCATCTCTGTTTGAGCCTGAGTTTCTGAAGGGTGGTGTTCTAACTCTGATCCTCCCTATGACCAATATGAAAGGACATGTTCAACAGTCAAATATATGTATTACATGGAAGGGAGAAAGAAAGTCTAGGTGCAAAGTCTACCTGATGATGTTCTTCAACAGATCCAGCTTCATCACCATAGATTTCATTGTCTTGTGAGTTAGGTGATTCTTCTTCCTGCAAGTGAAAGGCATGAAGTTTTATAATTGCAATATGAAGGAAATAATATTGCAAGGAATAAAAAGGATAGTCAAATAACAACTTCTTTTTTGTTGAAGAACAATATGAAGACATCTATCTGAAATTAGCTGATTCTGTGTAATCAACTGTTAAGTTTCCAAAAGATAACCAACAATCGTAAGCAAATGATCCATTATGTCATATTAAGTCCCATACTCAAGTTTTACAAAGGGAAAGAGTGTAATGATACAAAGGAAATACTAAAAGGATAAAAGAACTCATATGGTAGCATAAACTTAGGGGTTATCAAGGCACCAGAGCTAATAGTTGTCTGCTCAGGATTAGATTTTGTTAAGTTTATACAAGGCTTCCTTCATAGAAATAAATAAGGCGTGTTGAAATCCTTTCAACAGCTTATCCAAGACAAGCTTATCCTGGAAAAATCCATACTAGGAAACTATGTGATGCTGGAATGATAATTCCATAAACCACAGTGGTGAATGCTTCAAAAAACTCCTTGAAATAAATTAATAGAGAAAGCTAAGGGAGCATGCAAATCTCCTTAAATGTCTGGTGTTTTAATATATCTTGCATAAAATGACAAAAGATTTCACATATGCGCAACTCAAGGAGTGTCATCTGCTATAATTTCTGAATTCATATAAATGGCACAGCATGTTTGGCTTTGACATGGATGGTCTTCAAACTGCGTCGGGATCTGATCTTATCTCATACGATGAAAAAACTCTTACAAAATCTGAACTCAGAAGCCATCTTATTCTTATTTATCCAATTCACTTTCAGAGAAATTTGCATTAGATTATTGTGTATACTACATTACATTCAAAATTTCAAATTATTGGCATTATTATTATCAATTGGTAAAATCCATATCTGTAAAATCCATATCTTTTTTATGGTAAAAAATTCATTCATTTCGGTTATTTTCAAAAAAAGAAAACGAAGAAAAGAGAGGGTCTATTGAATTTCAAGTATTCAGTTTCACCAACAAGATAAGGAGACTTGCTTCACATTTGGAATTGCACAAAAAAAGACTTTTCATCTCAGAGAGGTTTGCAAGAATTTTTAGGAAAATGTGATACAACACATAAATTGGCTGCCAAGGAAGCAAACTATGGCCACAGTCCAAAAAAACTAGTAATCTTTTTTACATTGGCCAGGATCCAAATATTTTTTATTTTGTAAAAGAGGTTTTGAATGGGTATACTATCACTGTTAAGTGCAAATCATCAAACGATTACTTGCAACTGTTGCAGCAGTAACAAAATTGACTTCTAAATAACTACTACCAGTGCATTTAATAATTTGCTTATTAGACTAGCTAGCAGTATTTACAAACTTCCTAGATGAGATGAGTGAGGTTTTGGCGTTTCTTAACCAGGATAAAGAACTTGAACATTTTCTTGCACAGAGAATGATGCAGTCATAAATGACATGATATTTGCAACCAAAAAAGAACAGGATGAGTATTTGAAGGTCGACAATGTGATCTAGCATGGTCTAAAAACCAACAAAGAAATCTGACATTCTAAGAATTTCAAACATTCAATACTAATTCAAAGTAACACAGTTCAGCAAGAGATAGAACCATTCTTTCTTGTGACCAAGTATTTTAGCAGTCGGTAAAAGGTGTTCCGAAAAATTTGTCTTAAAATTCAGCCACGAAGTTTCAACTAAAGACATAGGAACTTGTACACTCATAAAATGCTACTTTTACCTCTTGTTGATACTCTGCAGCAGTGCCTTCCACTGGGACAGCCACACTGACTTGAGGAATCATCGAGCCATGGACTGGAACCTGGAAAGTATAATTTCCAGCAGCAGCTACTTCAACTGGAGCCTTTATCTCTGGAGTAGTTGTAAAGTACTCTGAAGCCATGATCTTGTTTAACTTTTCCCTCAAGCCAGCATCTAAAAATGACCCAAGTAAGATAACAGAACTTCACATTAACAGGAGCAAAATCCAAGAAACCACTACCAAAGAGCACAATTAAACGAGAAGCATATTCTACAGTGTCCATGCAGACACTATTTAAAACGCCATACATGAACACACATTAATACAAAAATGAGTTGAAAAGAAGCTTGGGCAACTAGATTACGGTCGGACTCAACGCTAACTACACAAGTTAGTACTTCATTAACGTGGAAAATACAATACACCTGATGCCATCAAAAAATGAGATTATGAATCAAAATTCATATATGCACAACTAATAGCAGCATATGCATCACCATATCACAAAGAAACACGGTTTAGAATTACAATACAACATCGGACTAAATTCAATTGCCTAAGCCAGCACTTAACTGCAAAAATAAATTCAATCTACACTTGATTACTTCAACCACAATGAGAACCTACTGTACCCTGTCAATCCCCTAAATACTACCAAGAAAAAACAGATATATATAACATCTACACACGTAAATAAAGCAAAATTAACATCTACACATGTAAATAAAGCAAAAGCAATTGAAAAGTTTGCATACAAGTGATGTTTGAATTGGGCTCAATAGGCTGATTGGCATTCGCAAGCCATAGCTTCGCATGCTCCACACACTGCTCCACCGAATCCTTATGCGACAAAGTCGAATTCACCGGCCGAGAAATCAAGGAACCTCCAAGCATGGAAATCAAGTCTAGGTCCCACTCTTTCAAAGGATCCCCTTCAGCATCATCATCTGTAACGTAATCGTACGTTAAGCAGCAATTCCTTTCGTGCGTCCTCGTCAGCATGTTAGCCTGCGCCCTCATCAAAGTCTTCACATCAAAAACACTACCAAAATACAGCAACTTAAGCAGATCAGAAATAGCCGAAACGTCATCGTTCCCGGCCTTCTCTTCAGGCTTCACAGCTTCCTCCTCATTCGCGATTTCTGTAGACGAGAGAACAGGCATCTGGTTACTTTTATCCAAAGCCAGTTCAATTTCCTGATCGACGGCTTGTAAGAGGGGCTGCCGGAGCTTTTCCAGTTCATCGATGCCGCCGAGAACGGAGGGTTTGGAACGAAGAGTTTCCTCTTGTTCTTTGTTAAGAACTTTTCCTTGAGTGACGGATTCTTCCATTTGGCTTATGCGATTAAGCTTCTTGCGCAGAGCGCGGAGGCGCTTGTTGATTAGATTGAGCACCGGGCCTTCGGTGGTGATTTCAGATGAAGACGATGCAGATGCAGATGCCGCCGCCATTTCTGGTGGTTGAGATGCGTGAAAAGAGATGGAAATTGTAGGGATTAGGGTTTAGGCCGCGGTCGACAGCGGCAGGGGAGGAGAAGAGGGATTTGGGAGGGGTTCTGTGGAAGAGAAGAAGCGGCGGTAGGGGTATCACACTTAACTTATAAGAGAAGAGTGGGTTTAATTACAGTGTGTTTTCAAGGGCATTGAGGTCAATGTATATGAGTCAATTACATTAACACCATTTAAATTATATATAAAAATATATATATATATATATATATATATATATATATATTTGTAGCCAAAATTAATTAAATATTGCATGAAAATTTGAATTTCAATTCGTGTAGGTGGTTTAGGTCCATCATAATTGTATATCTTATTCTAAATAAATATTTCCAAATTCAAATCAAATTGTAATAGATGCCAAATTTAATAAAAAGACATAAATTATTTAATAACTTTTGAATTGTTGCCAATATCAAATATATTGGCTAGGGTTTATTAACGATGTTATTTTTATATATGTAAAAATTATCAAATAAACCACATATGTCGCAATAGATAATCTTGTTTGTTGTTTGGTGACAGTATAACTCATTCTTTCGCCTATAAGATATACTAATTATATTTGCTATTATCTAAACGATTTGACTGCAAAATAATTGGCAAATTGCATAGATTTTATAATTTTAGGAACAAGTCCCATAATCTCCCTCTCTTTTTTAATGTTGATTGAGTAGTGACGATTTTTGCTGTGTGTACATGGTTATAACTCTAAGATTGACGACGACTTTGAACTTATCCTTTCCAAACTTTATACAATTTTAAATGACAAATTATTACAATCAGTGTCGTTTCATCATTTTATCTCTTAGATGATTATGCATTGACTACGATCCCACAAATTCCTTTGAATATCGAGTAAAATATTTAAATCTTAAAGCAATATCTAAACTGGTTTTGCAATTTGTGGAGTTTGCAAATAAAGGCTTGACATGATTAAATGTGTGCCCGATCTCGATTATTGTTTAACAAGTCGAGCTTAAACTAAACAAATGTATGAGAAAGTGAATTATCCAACCCATCAAGTTCAATTAATTTGGATTTTCTATATCAAAATTTATGTCACTTATGAACCACATCAAGTTCAATTAATTTGGATTTTCTATATCAAAATTTATGTGGTTCACATCAAAATTGCTTAGTTCTAAATAAACAAAAAGTTTCCAATTTCAATAGTTTTTTTAGTTTTGAATAAACAAAAAGTTTCCAATTTCAATAGTTTTTTTACTTCGTCAATATAACGTGTTATGGGTTGTGGTAGTGAGATAGAAATTTTAGTTAAGATTCGATAACGTGTTATGGGTTGTGGTAGTGAGATAGAAATTTTAGTTAAGAATCTGAATTGCAAGTTCAATGGCATATCATATGATATGACAAGTCAATTTCATATTACCTTTTTCTTTGGAAACTAGAATGATAAAAGTTGGTTTGAAATAAGTTATCAGTAAATCTTCTACAAGTTGCTCAATGATTGTCACTTGAACATTAAAACTCCACTTTTTAGGATTCAAAACATATGTTTCAGCTATAGTTCACAATAGCAGGATGAACTAACCAACTTGAATCATGCAAGTCAATGATGAACAAAGCTATTGAGCTATAATGAACAACACATTCTCATATCATCACACAAGAACAATCAAATCTAAATTCTCATCACTAGGAACAAAGAAAATGGCAAGAATTAAACCTTATGTTGGTTAATCATTATCCAACCATACTATGTTACAGTGAGGAAAACCCCGAAAGGCCCATTAAAGAATCAGAGAATATCATCATAAACGACAATCTCCCTGCCCATGAAAGACCCCATCGAATTATCATGCTTATCGTCATTATTTGCATCGCTATTAGTGTTCTCATCAGTGTTATTTTCGTCGCTAGGGTTCACAATAGTAGAGCCCAGCTTATTACCTCTACCGTGCCTGCGGAGGGGCAATTCCGGTCGCACCAGTTTTGACGATCTTACCCCTCCCTTCCATTGAGGAACCGGATCATTCGCCCACATCACCTGGACCTTCACATACAGTATAGTTTCCATGTCATTCACTCTAACTCAAAGTTGCCCAATTTGCAAACCAGATATTAATACATATAAACATAATGCCTGCATTTGGAAGTATGTTCAGATGGATATGGTGCACCAACACCATCCAATTATCAATTGGCTTAGTCCATTGAAACTCACCCCAAAAAAGCACTCTATCATACATCAAAAGAAAGTTCTTTAGAACCTTAAAAGAAAAAAAACTTCACAAATGAAATTGGCTAAAAGCCTAAAATTGAAAACAATTGGCCTAATCATTGTCAAAACTGACAAAACAATTGGCTAAAATAGAAAAATTATGTAAAGTTTTGGATATATTTATTTTATTTTTTTGCTTTTTTGCACTTAAGCCTTTGAACAAGCATTTTATCACTAGTTATCAGCATATAAAACAATGTCTTTGTGTAAAAATAAATATTGTCAAAAACACAGGATTGGATATAAGAAAGAAGCAATTTTGACTTCGGGCCGGAACCCTAAAGCCCGAAACCGGCCCGAATCAGATTCAAAGAGCTTCACAAAATTTTTCATCCACGATTCTAAATACCACATAATTACACACACAGTAGGAGAGATAGAAAGGGGGGAAGGGCATACTGGAGTGGAGTGTAGGGTGACCGGAAAGCTGGAATCGCGGGCAGCATCGATGGCGGATTGGGCAGCATCATTGGATCTGAAATTGACGTAAGCGACACCATCGGGCTCCATTCGGGTTCGAGAAATAGGGCCGTACATCTCGAACCTGGATTTGAGGTCCAGCACGGAGCACTCGGCGGGGACGCCGATTACGACCACCGACGTCGGCGCGGCGGCGGAAGAAGAAGAGGAGCTGACGACGTCATCGGCGGCGGCGTCGAGGGGTAGGGGGCGGCGGCGTTTGGGGAAAGAATAAGGGGTGTGGCGGGAGTGATAGGGCTTCTCTCTCTTCCTGCTGTTCATGATTGATTCTAATGGAGTTCAGATATTTGGAATTAGGGTTTTTGGATTTTAAGGTTTAATATGTTGCTCAAGTAGTCAAGTACAACTATAACATTCTACGCTGTACTAAGCAAATCCTCTCTCTCTACTTTCTCTCTCTGCACATAATTATAATAGTGTAATTTGGGGGTCGCTCGATATGTTTCAAGAAATAAGAAAATAAACGATAATGATAGCAATGAATAATGGAATGAATATTTTTTTTAAACTAATAAAATGAATATTCTTTTTAAATTTATGTTATTTGGTTTATCAAAATTCTTTAGGAATGAAATCAACTTTTTTATTATTATTATTATTATTATTATTATTATTATTATTATTATCATTTTAGAAAATAGAATTGTGGAATGAAAGTCATTCCTTAGAAAAACTTGAGGAATGAAAGTCGCACCTTTGATTTCTTAATAAAGTACCGTAGCAGTGTACCAAATACTCATTTTTCATTCTCTTTCCATTGATTGGTATGAAAAATTGCAAGTATGCCCTGAGTTCACTAAATTTAAAAGGTAAACAAAGGATAGTGTGATTTAATTTGTTCCAATTAGATTTTGTATTAAAGTATTTGTATTATGTTAAATTATTGACTTTTTAAGATTTTAGAAAGAGAAGCTGCAGTTGAATCAAATTTAAATGGGTTTGATTAAACTTCAAAGAAAACTTCTTCCTAGTTTTCTGAGCAGAAATCATCTAAGTAATAAATACAAATAAATATTGATATACTTTTACCAAGCTTTGTAACTAGTAACTATATTATAAACTATTGAAAAGCTCATATATGGGCTTATTAAAAAATTTCCAGCCCAGATTAGATCTGCCATCAACTATATTTTTCTAAAAATTATATTTTAAAAATATGCCAACTATGATATACGGACTTCTGGGGAAAATAAAAAATACAATAACCTGAATTATCCCACCATGGCTCAAGACTAGTTCACTAATTTTATATCCTTTTGAAAGCCCAACCATTTCCATCACAGATTTGGGCCAATTCAGCCCACTTACTGGAGGAAGGTAAATTGGGCTGATCTATTTTATAACTATTGAAACTATGCTGAAAAAATAGGCCCAATAATAATTGTGGGTATATAGTAGAAGCCCAAAAAAGCCTTTATAAGAAAAATAAAAAAGAGTGTTTCACAATACAAAAGAATCTACTCAACTTTTTTTTTTTTTTTTTTTTTTTAAGAAAAAGAATCTACTCAACTTAGTTCAGTTAATTTAAAAATTAAATTTTTTTTCCCCCAACACATACTGGAATGAGATCAAATTCAGGCCAAACACTTCAAGATTTGACTTTGCTGTTTTGCACAAATTTTAGGGTTTTATGGATATTGACCCAACTTCCAATCCCATGTTTTTCTTGGGATAATTTCATGAATTTCATTCCAAACATATTTCAGGCTTTTTTTCAGGTATGTTTGACTGAAACATGGAGAAGCAGCTGAAGCTGAAGTATTTTACTCAATTTTAAGCTCAGATTTCCATCAATGGCTGCCATTTTATCACACCCATTTAGCACCCCTCCTAAAATCTCTCAATTGAACTCCAAATTCAAGCTCCCATCTCCAAGAACCCATTTCCCCTTTCTCCAAAGCACACCCACTCTCACAAATTCAAAATCTTTGCTCTCATTTCAAAGAACCCCTCATCTGGGCCCGAAAAACCCTGCAACGAGAGCCCAATCAGATGATTTTCTTGAAGAAATTGAAAAACAAGAATCGTTACTGGGCTCTGATGGAAAACCAGTGAAATTCCTCTTTTGGGTATTGTTGTGGGCGTCTGTGTCAATTGGCTTGTACGCATTTTCTGGGGATGCAAAAGCAGCAGCTGCTGATTCAATTAGAGCTTCGGGCTTTGGAATTGAGGTTGCCAACGCATTGCGGGCTTCGGGCTGGCCCGATGAGGCCGTTGTTTTCGCCTTAGCCACACTTCCGGTGATCGAGCTCCGGGGGGCCATACCGGTTGGGTATTGGTTACAATTGAAGCCTCTCATGTTAACTGTTTTGTCAGTTCTTGGGTTAGTTAAATTCTCTATTCTGCAGATTTTTTGATGTTTTTTAATTTACAATTCACTTTTTGTCAAATGCCTAAATTGATAAATTCAGACAGATCACGGAGAAATGTGGAGATATGCGTTGGAAATTTGGAGAAATGGAGGAAAAATGAATATGAAATTAGGACATCTTAAAAAGGGGAATGAATTTGGGAATTATCGGGGAAAAAAAACCAATTTTCCCTCCAATATATTAGGGTTAGGTAATTTCCGTTAAATGTGAACAGAAACTTTACGGCAAAGATGAAATAGGGGTATAGTTTAGGTACCAAAATTGTAATTTACCCATATTATTACCATCTTTGAATTTGCTATCGTGCTTGCATTTGGCCGCCACATTTGATGTTATACAATCCAACAATGAGCTAGTGAGTAGTGAACTTGCTATTTTAGACTATTGATTAATAAATATCAAGAATAAGAAATTTTCACCTTTTAGAATCCATTGCACAAATACTATTATGAGAGACAAGGATCTAACCCTGAATTTTGCTCATTACAATTTCCATATTACGTTTGCACGATCAAAAATTCGAGGAAATTTTGCTTTTTATTTGAATTATTTCAGCTGAATTTGAGTCATCTTGAGCCTTTGTGGATTCACATTCTCCTTTTCATTGAATATTAGCTGAAAGCACACATATAATGTACTGAATATGTAAATAGTGAACGTTGAAACTTTAGAACATGGTTTATAAACGTTATTGTAGTGATTATCTACAATATATTTGGAATTGCTCGAGTGTTATTTGTTATATCGTCTGCAAAACGAGACTTGACCTGATAACATCTTTGCCTTGTTATATTTGGCGCTATAATCGCAGGAACATGGTACCTGTACCGGTCATCATACTATACCTAAAACGATTTGCATCTTTTCTAACTGGAAAGAATGAAACTGCTTCTCGATTCCTCAATATGCTATTCAAGAGGGCCAAAGAAAGGGCAGGACCCATAGAAGAGTTTCAGTGGCTTGGTCTAATGCTGTTCGTTGCAGTGCCATTCCCTGGGACGGGGGCTTGGACTGGGGCCATCATTGCTTCTATACTAGATATGCCGTTTTGGTCCGCCATGTCGGCAAATTTCGTTGGTGTCGTATTAGCTGGACTTCTGGTAAACTTGCTGGTTAACCTTGGACTTAAATACGCCATCTTAACTGGTATAATTCTGTTTATTCTCTCGACATTCATGTGGGGCATTCTTCGTAGTCTGAAAAGGTCTTTCACCACATCAGTTTAATGTAAGATCTTGAAAAGTAGCAGTTTTGAATGTCAATGGAGTTAGATGACTTTAGTGATCTCTTAGATTTCAAATTTAAAGAAGCTTATATGCAGCCTTTATATTATGTTGTGATAAGCATATATTGTGACTAGTGACATAGTTCTTGAGTGCAAGAAATGTGGTTCGAGCTTTGTTAGAATAACTATCAAGATTTTAGGACGATTCATGTAAGAGCCAAACCAAATATATAATGTGTAGATATATGATAATAGATCAAGAATGAAAGATCTCGGATTTGAAGTAACATGTTTGATCTTGTACAATACATTCTTAATGCTGGAAATGGGAGTGATGTCTTTAGTTTGTTCATAGTGTTTCTTATACCTTTGGTAAAGATGAAAATGATGATACATTTGAAATATGTGCAGTGTTTAGATGATTAATTAGCAGTACAAAACTGGTGTTTCTTCCAAGTTGTTGATCTTTTTAGGTTCATTTGTCACTAAGCTCATAAAAATCATTTCTTGTTATTTCTCCATGATATTTCTGGTGCTATTGGATTGCATACGGTTCAATACGCCACACATAGTGGATTACACATACGAACTGGGTGTGGTAAAGAAAACTCGAGACAAAGACAATTCAGATTATAAAATACTACTTTCATCTAAGAATAAAGTATTTTTGGTAGTTGCTCATGCACTATCATTACACGCCATTGATTCTCTATTATTACCCTACATTTTCCTTTTATAACTGCTCAATTTGGCATCATCCTAATCGATTTGTTTAACATGATAAGAACATTATATATGCAAATTTTATTTAAAAGGAATTTGTTGTTAAAAAAATAAAATTAAGAGAGTATAAACTTTTATGAGATTTCTAATAAAATGTTTTGAAATACCACTAAAAAAAAAGAATTTTTTTTTTACCACACAATATATTTTTCTTACTCTTATGTGAAAAAAGGTATTAAAGACTATTAATGTGATGGTAAATCGGTCTTATCAATAAAAGTAAATGATAATAAAAGTAAATTTATCATTTTATTGGATTGAAGTAGAAAAATATATTATTTATCTTATATCTTTAGAAAAAATTATATACTTTATCTTGTATAATAGGAAAACAAATCACTATATTAACTGTGATAAAAATCATAAAAACAACCACTATATAAATTATGGTAAAAATAAATGTTATCTCGATTGATATCGTAAAATAAAATAATAGATATTCTTACATTATACGTCCAGATGGAACCATTTTGGGGAAAGAGGAAAGACAGAAAAGGAGGCTGACTGTTGTTCTGACAGCTTGCATGGTCCGCACGTGGGGAGTGGACCCCACGACAAAACTGACCTTACAGTGAGCTCGCATGCGAAACCACACACAATTACTTCCACTCCTTAAATCCTTTTACATGGGTCCTTGTCACTTCTATACCACATTTAGTATACACATTTTTCTCCTTTTTATTCCAAACTTCAAATTTTTACTTTGGGTTAACACCCTTTTTTTTTCTTTTACTACAATAGAGAAATATATATATATATATATATATATATATATATATATATATATATATATATTTTACCACAGATATAATAAAATGATAACTTTACTTTTATTGATAAAATATAAATAACATTTTATATACATCGATTAACAACCTCACATTATACACATATGAGTGCAATAATTATTTTAGATTTTTCCTAAATTATGGTAGAAAAATAACAAAATTATATGATGTGGTTAAAAAAAAATTATTTCATTTTATGTTATAAATTGCTATTATATCATATATAATAACCCCATAATACTTATATATAATTGTTAGATAGTAATTTAATGTGGGTATATGAGAAATTTTATAGTTCATGTTCATAGCATTTGCAACATTTTGGATCATGTGTTTTCCACATGAATTGACGTGATGTTGGAAATTGGAAGAGAAAATTGGTTTTGACCAATTTTTGACCAAATTTTAATGTTGATTCCATTTTAAATAAATGGAAATAAGTTGCTAAATCGGAATATACGTTTCGTGTAGATGAATGTAGTGTATTTACTTTCGAATTTCCAATTTCGGGTGAATGAGAAATTAATACACAAAGTTGGCAACTTGGATCCTTCTTGTGAAGGAAAATGGGAGAAAAGTGAAGTTGTCCCACATAGGAAAAATGGAAGGAAAAGTTTCACTTTATTAATAGGAGCACATGTATAAGAAATAATCATGTGTGCTTCCTTATGGTGGAACCTAGTGCCATTTTTTGGACCTAGTTGGCTAAGCACTCACGCACCATCCGAACCGCACGAGACATCATCACACTCGGGTTGGGTTCGGACCGGACCAAGTTGGCTTCGGACCAGGTCACGGGTCGGGTCGCGGGTCGGGTCGGGTCATGGGCCGGGTCGGGTCGGGCCAAGTGATGTGACCCTTGGGTGTGAAAGGGTGTCACCAAGTGGTGTAACCCTTGGGTCCAAATGGCTTGACCCTTGGGAAGAGGTGTGTATACACCTTTTGGATCCAAGGGTGGTGTCCATTGTGGGAAATGATACATCTCCTTACTCCTATAAATAGGAGGCCCCCATTTCATTTCATTTCATTCGAACATTCAGATTTCCAACGTTCTTTCAGAAAATCACGCATAGTCAATACTAAGAAAGTCTCGAGTATCAAGTAAGTTCGCCGATAGCTTTTGGGTTGTTGTGCTATAATCCTTAAGCTTGAAGGCCCCCATTTCATTTCATTTCATTCGAACATTCAGATTTCCAACGTTCTTTCAGAAAATCACGCATAGTCAATACTAAGAAAGTCTCGAGTATCAAGTAAGTTCGCCGATAGCTTTTGGGTTGTTGTGCTATAATCCTTAAGCTTGAAGTCGTTGTATCTTGGGGACGATTGCCGTTAACCGTGAGCACTTGGATACGGGACAATATCGTCTTACGGAGAAAGAACCTAGCTCTTGCCTCGACTTAACCCCGTTGTTGTGCATCTTTTCAATACGCCTAACTACCTAATCTTAAGCTTGAAGTCGTTGTATCTTGGGGACGATTGCCGTTAACCGTGAGCACTTGGATACGGGGCAATATCGTCTTACGGAGAAAGAGCCTAGCTCTTGCCTCGACTTAACCCCGTTGTTGTGCATCTTTTCAATACGCCTAACTACCTAATTTTCCAACACGTGATTGTCTTATCATGTATCATAAGCAAATATATAACCATATTTTCAGAATGTTGTGAAAGAAAAAATTAAGACTATTTAAAAAAAAAAATTCAACAGCCTTCAAATATAAAATTACACATGTAAAGTCACAATTTCTAGCTTCTCTCAAGCTTATCCAATATAATATTTTTAAATAAATTATTTATATAAAAAGATGAAAAAACTAGGAACGAAAATGACACAAGTGCCCAAAGGAAGGCCCAATTGATAGTATATGAATCCAAAAGAATTGGGGCCCATAATATTGAGTACATCACCTTCCTCCATTTAAATGCCTCATCTGTAATTCTGTATCCATGGCATGAAAGAGACAGGTTAATGTGGGCCCAGCCTCGAGTCCACCGTAGGCTGCACGCCACGTTGCAGGCCCAGTCCCCATCAGCCCACATCTTTGGGCCCACGGGCCTCATCTGCCGGCCCATCGTAGCATGTTTGAATAACGTATGATTAGAATACGTGTGTGACTCATGGTCCATGTATTGTACCACGTGGCTGGGCCCCATTTTTTACTTCCACATATTTTGGTATTCTGGAATTTAAATTCCCACAAACGTTTTTTTGGTAAGGTATGTTTGGATTGGATTTAAGGTGACTTTTGTAAATTTGGATTTTGACTTGAAAAAGATTTTGTGAGTTTTAATTTTGAATAAAATTATAGTTAAAATGTCATTTTCACATAGAGAATTGTAGAAAAAGTAGATGTTTTTTATTGGGAGTTGTAGAAAAAGTAAATATTTTTATTGTGAATTATAGAAAAAATAGAGTAGGTGGTAGGATTTTGATAATTCTTGTTCAAACATGGACTGGACTGAACCCATCCAAAATTCAGATGGGTCAAGTTCAGTCCAAACATACCCTAATAGATAGAATATTATCTTGTAATTTGTGGGATGAAATATTGTTTAAAAGATTTGAATATATATATATATATATATTTAGTTTGATAATAAGGTAGAATAAATTAGAGTATAATAATTTTTTTTATCATAAATCATATAAAATTATTTTTTCCCACCACAAACATATAATTTTGTTTTTTTTTTTTTTTACCATAATTTAGGTGAAAATTTTGAAAGAACCCTTGCACTCACACGTGTATAAAGTAAAATTGTTGATTGATGAATTTGATGTGATGATGATGTAATTATGTCTTGTTGTAAAATTGATTTTTTTTTTTTTTATGGTAAAAACAATATAGATATATTATATGTTGTGGTAAAAAATTAATTCAATATTTTAATTATGGTAGAAATTGTTGCTATCCAGTAAATTAGATACAAGCTATTTCAAAGAATGTGATTTGAAAGATGATCTTGTCAATCTTTTGTTTTTAAGTTTTTTGTGTATCACATCTGTTGACGTCATCTTTATTGAATTAAATGTAAACAAAAATCTCACCAATTTCTATAAAAAATTTATGGATGAAAATATCAACTTACGATTATTAATAGTACTTTCATTTATTTTTTCTAAGTTAGTATCTTGATGTTTGATTTAACATATATATATATATATATATATATATAACATTTCTTTTAATAATAAAATTATGTATATAGATATAAATTTTAATTACTTTAATTGTTTACTTTTAACAAAATAAGATAAAGAACCATTGTTCAAAAGGCTAAATTGTCAAAAAAAAAAAAAAAAAAAGAGAAACAAAACAAAAAGAAGTTGACAATAGGCGTTTAATATGCAACGTTTACTTTATCAAGAGATTATATACGCAATATGAAATCTTGCTTACATAATTTTTTTTTATAAACATGCTCCTCAAATATTTCATACAAGCATATATTTTATATAATTTTTAGAAGAGTTTATATTCATTTTTAACAAATTTTGTTAGATCTCTATGGACTCTAGTATTTCAATTATTTGATTTGTTTGAAAACGTTTATCCCCTTTACATTGAGTTTTTTTAATTCTATTTTAATGTGTTCATCGCATAAATATCATTAAAATTATGTGTTTTTTTTCTGAACTTAACAAGTCTAAAAAATTTAATCGTTTTTACACTTGATTTCAGAACAATCAGAAAATTAAAATAAAAAATTCATGAATAATTAACAATGACGTTTATTAAACAAACCTGCCAAGCCTCCACCAAGTCATTGAATCATATTACTTAATCTCTTAAACAATTCCACAATTATTAATTGAAATTATTCCTTGAGATGAACCTTGGAGTTAATGCACCAATTGGTCCCTTCTTCATATCCTAAAGAAAATGATTACATTAATTAATGGCAACATTGACATGCTAACATTTATTCCTCGATTTATTAAGCATACAATTCTTCACGCAATATGTTAGCACGACACATATGACATAACTAGAAAATCAATCAGTATTCAAACTTAATTTCCTTGTTTTTATCTTACCAACCTAATAAAAAATAAGAATTTTTTCATATCAAATTAGTATTTATCATGCCATATTCATATGGTTATTATAGACATGCATGATATGAAAGGCAAAGCATAACAACCCATAATCTGCAAGTATGTTATCTGAGAACTTAATTTTTATTTTGAAAAAGATTTTAATATTTTTAGAGTTAATAAACATTGTGATAACAAAAATGTCAGCATCTGTCTCAAAAGTCATTGCTATGGATGAAGGTAGAAAGTAAAACCCTTTCAAGAATTTGACTTTTTTGTTCCAATTTGTCAGGATTTCAAACTCTATTGCACCAATTTTTCTCTAATCTTTTGGGAATTTGGATTATAGGGCTCCATTTTTTTCCTTTTAAAAAGCATGAAATTATAAAATTATTATATATAAATAAAACTAAGAAACAGGTTATTTTCTCACACATGAGATCTTCTATTACTCTTGGTGTTATATTTTTTATTCCAAAATAATCACAGCATGTCACTTTATCAAATAACATCATTAATTAACAATTGTCATGTATTAAATGTAATTAAATATGACATGTAATATAAATATTTGAACCGTTTCTCTCATGATTTTTGAGATATATATGCTCAAACATCTTGATAATTCTGTGGGCCTATGTAGAGTAGGTTGCCAATTGTATGAAATAGAGCACACAGGTTACATCTGTTTAATTAAAAATAATCATTCTAGATTTTCCATTAGAACGAAATATTTTCGTATTGAATATTATATGTGTACTTAAAAATATTTTTACTATTTAGTATAGGTTATGAAATACCTAAAAACACTTTAAAATAAAATCTACAAGACTTTTATTATTCATCAAATTTGTAAAATACCTAAAAAAAAGTACAAGAAAAAGCTTTACATATAATCTCATCCAGGTTCAGATTCATTATGTTTAAGCAAGACCATAATTATGACTCAATTTATAATATTACACTTAATGAAATACATATATAACCATCCTTAATTATCCACAAGCACACACATACACTGGGTGTGTGCAAATTAATTATACTAATATTTCATCAAGTGTAACATTTTTTCTACCTTATTTAATTTCTCATAATGGGAAAGGAAGACTAAACACTGTTGGAATAAAAAAATAACACATTAATTCTACCCTGCTTCTGCCACTCCAAAATCAGTATTGCCAGAGCCAAGTGCCCTGATCCTGGACAGGGAATCCCAGGTTGCAAGAATTGGGCTGCAAATCATCGTAGCATTCATCTTCAAGTTTAGGAAAACACGATTTCTTGAAAAAGCTATCATAATCTTCTTCTTCTTGAGACAAATCAGAAGAATGATTTCCATCTGTGCAATCTGATGTATTGTTCTTGGGCTCGAAATCCAGTGGACTGATCGGATCACATGCTTCTCGCTTCACCTTATTACCATGCACCTTCAACCTCTTCCTTAGCGAATCAACCTGTACATATAAAATCACAAAATCAAATAAAATTAACTTTTGCAAAGCAACATATAATTTTATTACTTTTTCTACCAATTTAGATGAAAAGTCTAAAATAACCCTTGTTAACTGATTTGATGGGAGATGATATTCTTTCTATCCCATCAAAACAAACACACAAATGCACAATCTTGTTTACTAACAATTCCATAAGCTAGCTAACCATCAATGGAATTCAGACAATTATGTATGATACCTCGTTTTTTAGCTTGTCATTGTCTGAATAAAGGGCATCATAATCTGCTTTGAGTTTATCATAGCTTGATTTGAGAGAAGAATATTCTTTTTCGAGCATCTTGGTCTTGAAACGGGCTCTTCGATTTTGGAACCAGATTGCAACCTGTCTAGGCTGCAACCCAACGTGTTTAGCCAGCTGGATTTTCCTGTCTGGTTCGAGCTTGTTTTCGAGCTCGAAGCTCTTTTCAAGAAACTTGACTTGATCTGATGTTAGTCGCCTTTTCTTCTCTGGGTGATCGAATTCAGTATCGTTGCAGTTTTCTACTTTGGAATCAAGATCATCATCTGTCTTGTTTTCACTATGAATGTCTTCGAATTTGATCATGGAAACAGTGCCTGAAACAGAAAACAGAAATGCTTAGTTTCTAACTTGTAATAAATCAAAGGCATTATATATATATATATTGTGGTGGGAATTGAGGTTACCATATAAAGAAGGGGAAGAATTGGAACACCAGAGAGAATCGTCGTAAATTCTGCAACCCTCCATTGGTTTTTTTTTTTCAGTGGGAGAATGGTGATGAGAGAGAAAGGAAGGGCTGAGGAGAGAGAAACAATGGGGGAATTAGAGTGAGAAAGCTGCCATGCGTGGAGGCTGTTGTGTACAAGGGGAAGAGTGATTATTGAAGGCTTCAAGGAAATATGGGATTATAATATTAATGAGCTGCTAATAATGCTGATTTACTAAACTACCCTTCACTCTGTCGGAGGAACTTGGAAGGATTGCCTATAGGCCTTAGACTATATTAATTTTGACAATTAACCTTTTTTTTTTTGGTTTGGTTTAATCTATTGAGTGGGAAAATGTTTGAATTATGCTTGGATAATTGATTTTAATTTCTTTTAAATGAACCAAAATCATATACATAACTTATCAAAACACATATTTGATGGAAATTCTACGTTCTATCTCAAGGCTATGTTTGGAAAGAAATTTACTAGTCAGTACTTGACAACATTTTGGATTTCAAAATCTGAAAACTATGTTTGTTTCGAATTTGAAAATCAGATCACATAATTCAAAAACAATTTTACGATGTTACTATGTATCCCTATAAATACATACTATGTCCGATATTTTATCACATTCGGTTCTATTTCCCCACCTTCAAACAAAACATTTTTCAATCTATCATTTCAAATCATCCAATCATTAATACTACATTTTACAATGTAATGTTACATTTTCCAACATTAATTTTACATTTACATTATAATCTTACTTGATAAAATTTCAAAATAGGTCTATATTTTTACTATTAACATGTAATACAAAATACGAATCTCAAAATTAGGATTTCCCCAACTCACTTAAAATACTCTTCCTAAAAAATCTATATTAAAACTAGAACAAATGTTCCAAATGTTTGTTAATAATTTTGGTTTCATTTTCATAAAAAGAGCAAAATAAATAAACCAAAGCCTAACATGGAATATTATATTAATATTTGAGAAAATATCTTTAGTCTAAATGGGTGGGTATGTGACATGGCTGCTTATAAGTTATAAGAAAAGAAAGAAGGAAAGAAAGAAAGGAGGGCAGCTGTTTGTAACCTGGAAATCGCACACAAGTTAGAGATGTTGATGTGAAATTTGGTGGTTTATAGCAAAAGCAAATAAAATAAATTAATTAAAAAATCCAAAAGATCTTCTATATTTAGGTTGCAAACTAGAAATGCTAATTAATATGTATTTGTCACACTTTGAGTTGGGTGTCTACATTCATTGGCCCTGTCAGTGGCCGACGTTGGATTTTTTTTTTTTTTATAATTTAAAACAGAGGGAAAATATTATTATTTTTATTTTATGTTTTTTATATCTAAACTTTAATATATATATATATATATATATATATATATATATATATGATGTATGATGTCTATCGTGGAATATAATATCAAATAAAAAATGTGACCTGAGATCTCATTTATACACTAAGATCCCACCAAATTGCATGTATATATCATTGTTGTTTTTTAAATAGTGAAATATATGGTTTAGGAAAAGCTGAAGTTTCCTTTTGCCACGATTAAATTGTTTTTTATCACATTAGTGAAAGTTGTTAGTGATGACATTAATTTGAGCATGCACATAAACTATTCATGCTGAAAGAAATTAAAAAAGGACATGCAACTTTGTCAGAAAAAATAAAATAAAAATTCCTATCCCTTGTACATGTCAAGAAATATTAATTTAATTAATTTATTGAGAGTGCTAAAATGGGCTTCATTTCCTTTGTGTGGATTATTCATGATCATCCTCGTACTTGACCTACTTTTATTTTGTTTTAGCAATTGGACTTTTAGTAAACTTGGGCCTCTAATTAAAAAATATTTGGAGGCCCAATTTATTAAACACTCTCCTTAATTTTATGTGGGCTTTCTGAACATTTCGCGGAGGCCTTAATTTAATAGATTCTTCAGAGTTTCTGGAGGCCCACAAAATAGAATCTTGTTTCCTCAAAAAAGAACTGAAATAATTAAAATGAAAATCAACACTTTAATTCTATTTCCATTTTTCTATATAAAAAAAAATTAAAAAAAGGAGTTTCGGTTTCCAGTTTTATGTCCAAACTAGTGTTTTAGGGATATAGTATTTTTAATCAAAATTAAGTTACGGTTGGTGTCAGAATTTTATATGAGTTTAGATTGAATGTTAATTAAATAAAAATTGAAAGAGTGTTGATCAAATTGAGTACAAATAAACTTAAAATCATTTCCCTTCTACAATATTCAAGTTACTTCTTCACTAATCAAGCTCAAATTTGAGATATAGTCAAACAGAAGAGTATATTAAGATTATTTAATAAAATCCAGCCTTTTTTTTGCGACCAAATTGGAATCAAGAATCGAACAATTTGATTTATTTTTAGATCCTACCAGTAATCACAAAATGTCCCTTTTCATATTTCATATATTGTGGTGTCACATAGAATAAAATATTCCAATCTCTTATTGGAAATCCAGATCAAGTCATTGATATGTAACAATATATCGAAATATCTAAACTTCTTTCTTATATATAGGCACTAAAATATTTAAATATAATTGTAACAATTTGTAGTTCCTTATACATGTTGGATTCTTGCAGCACTATATTAATTTATAAGTTTCTAGATATGACTAGAACACTGAGAACTTCTCACCAACCCTATTGGAGTCCCATTGTTTTATCACTGCTTAATGAGTTAAAGTGTTAATCCAATTTTATAGATAATGACATTTCCACTAAATGAAACAATTGACAATAATCACCCATAGTATTTGATTTTAATGGAAAAAGAATTATGGTGTAAATATAAAATAACCCACTTACATTAGCCATATATGGAAAATTGGAGGACAGGATATACAGGCCTGGAAAAAGTATACCATCCCCTTTTTAAGTGAAGCTGTTAGTATTATAATTATATTAAGGGTGAATTTCATTTTCCAATTGCATCCTAAATTATATTCTTTTACCGATCGCAACCTATATTATCTGTTTTGTTCACTTTTGCAACCTCCGTCAACATTTTTCGACGAGAAAAAAATGTTATTTTGGTCATTTTCTAGACCATTAACTAATTACCCCTCCAAAATCATCATTTCTTTTGCAAATTGTTTGAGTAAATGAAGAATGGTGGTGATGGTGAGTTTCGAACAAAATAAAATCTATTTACCAATGAAAATTAGCTAAAAAACCGAATTTATTCATGTCTTAGAAGTACAAATGACGAAAATAACCCTGATAAATTAGCACGTGAATATCACGTGTGCTTGGTCAAAGATTGTAAAAGTAAACAAAACTTATAATATAGGTTGTGATCTAAGAAAAATAATAATTTAGGGTACAAAATTAAAAAACGTGTATAGTAGAGATTGGAAAATGAAACTAACCCTTATATTAATAATATCAATTATTAGTTATAAAGTGTGGTCAGCAAACTTTTAATAATTAGTATAGATGTGAATGTTGCAATTCGTGAATATCATATTTCAATCCTCATTAAAACTCTCACTCTGTAACAATGAATATTAATTTAGAATTTACGTACAAAAAACACTTCAATACTCAAATTTTGTAAATTCGGGTCCCATTACAACAACTTAAATACATTTTTTATAAGTCAAATTCTATTTAAGAGTTATGGATTCTGACTTGTAACGAAATTAGATTGTGACGAGAACCCTAGTCGTTTGGTTTAAACATTTTGCAGTTTTAATCTATCCTCGTTTAAAATTAATCAGGCCATGTTTGGTTTGCTCAATCATTGTTAATATTTTTCATGGAAATTGATCAAGAAAACAATAGTTAGGTGATTCTTTTGTTTTGTTAGATTTAGAAAAATATCGATTTCGATTTTAATTTTATAAAAGTCATGAGCTTACTTCGAGTTATGTTTATCATGGATTTGGAAAAAAAAAAAATTAAAACTGTTTGATAACTTCTTTGTTTGGTCGTATTTGAAATTTTAGCCCAATACATATATGTTAATTTAGTACGCTGCATATGAATCAAGTAATGACAATTTAAGGATGTGTTTGTTTTTATTTTTCTTCTTTCAGAACATTCAATTGTGCATCCAACAAAAATGATTTGACATACATAAATATTTTGAATTATCATCACATCGTGAGTGGATTCTAAATCTAAAAGCAAAAAAAAAAATCCTAATCATGGCTTTAAAAGTAATCTTGTTGTCCAAACGTTTTATTTAATGTAATTTTTTCCCAACAAATTTGGGTGAGACTGTTTTACAAATCACATTTTATAATGAGATACAATTCCATCTAATTTATTTAATTTTATTATTAAGTTAAATTAGATCACCTACCTAATTCATGTTACTTTTTTATTAAGTTAAATAGAATCATCTATATTCATATTTTTCAAATTGTCTCACAAGAAAGTGTTTTCTTTTTCTTCAATGAAAATTTCAAATCGGGCCTGGATTTATTATTACCACTCAATTAATTATATAAAATCGTTCAATGATCACTAATTACACGAAGTTAGGTATCAAATCAATTTCCTATAACCCTAATTAATTCATAATATATGTACTTAACTAATCTACAACTTAGACAGAATAAATCTTACCTGCCATTGAAACCTTAATTAATTATTTAATTAGGAAGAAGAAAATTCTATTCAGAAAATTGTCCTTGCATCACCCTCTAATCCCCACCTATATATTACTATATAAATATGGTTTGGTCAAATTTGTGCCCATTTGATTGCTTTGTGGTCAACACGTTCATCTTGATATCATAATAAAATAATTCCACTGCCACACAAAAATATCTGATTTTATAAACCTTGATAAAATTTCTTATTTAGTGACGCAACATTTAGTATTGCTTATGAAACTAATAATTAGGATGAGAATTGACAAATTCTATATTTTATTATGATTTGTTTGTGACGTATTTTCCTAGATATTTTACTACACGTTACAAAAGATTTAGACAGCCGTGAAAATTAAATCAAGACCACGTTATTTGATTTGAAATTATTTTTGAAAATATCGCTTATTTTAGTTTCTATCAATAAATTAGTTTGAAGCGTATTTAAAATTTAATAAATGTCAAAAATTGATTCCATTAATTCAAACAAGCTTGATATGCAAAAAACAAAAATATTAAACTATTTAAGTGTATATATATATATATATATGTGTGTACATATATATATATATATATATATATCCATCCTGTATTTGACTAAAGCTCGTTTCTACTCAACCTGATCATTACCCAAATAAGGTCAAACATAATTTTTGTAAATATAAATATCTTAACGCTTTGTATCACTAGAAGATTAAAATTCTCGTGAGACTGTACACAACATAGATATATAAGGCTGATCAATTCATAAATTAGATATTGATTTGTCAAAATGAGTTTAGACTAAGAGTCGTTGAGTGTCGTCCCATAAAATTATATTAAACCGTCACATAATTTTTTTGTTAAATTAGAATAAACATTTAGATTTGTCAAATTCGTAACCACGTTAAATATTTTAAATACGGCATAATTTCAGGGTTATGATCATTTGCATGTTCTTCCTTTTATTTTTTTTAATAATGAAATATTAGAAAAATATTATATATATATATATATATATATCATCGAAGGTATCTTTTGTTGTTAAGAAATAAATTTCCTTAAAGAGACAGGAGTTCGTTGACTTCAGTATTAATAAAAATTGTATTTGTTGATTGGAATATAGTAAGTTGATTAGTTGAAGAGTAAGTCTCTTATCATATCGTCTCACGAATTTTTATTGAATTATGTGAGATGGATTGACCCACAATCCAATTATCCACAACTCAAACCCTATAATTCACATGTTGTTTGTGGGTGATAAACTCAGTCTCACATGAGTTTTTGTGTAAGTTCAAAACTGTTATGCTTAAAATTACATTTGAGTAACAATTTAATTGGCATAAGCATTATACGGTTGTATTTAGTTTAATTTCCACTGTATTAATTTATTTTATTGAACATATTATACTCAAATTCCCATCTGATGTAGTTACGTCTTTGAATTAATTACTTCCAAAAATTAAAGTTACCAGAATTTTAGGAGTCTAGATTTTCTATAATTTATTTTTTACTATGCTTCATTTTGTGTTTTATTTTAATAATACACGTCACTTATCTGATATTGTTATAACTATATGTATGTATATGATATAAATTTGTTAAATAAAAGTAAAGAAAGTAGATAATCTAGAAAAATATCATATATAATACACACACTTTTTATTAGATACACATCACTAGAATGCATATTTATCGATTTTTCATGTTTTTTATATCCGTCTTTCATTCTTTTATGTAGGGTGTGTATTCTAAAGATGTGTATTCGATCAAAATTTATATATATATATATATATAATTGAAGGGCGGTTGTAGTTGTCTCTGGCCATGTTAGCTGAAGCATTAGACAATAATATTGTATCACCATTAATTATCAACTTCTTGAAAATCTAAGTACGATGTCTGAAATATCATTATTTTGATGTATTTAGCTACCGACCATGATATATGATTACTTGTAACACAATCATGAACAATGTGTAAATTATTGTTATCATGTTACGACTAAGAATTATTCAATTAATGTGAATAATTGTAATAACTATGACTTTCAGTTACCAATATTTGATATAAGTATTAATAGCTACTGATAAGGTTAAAACATTGATCTGAGTTATTTGAATTTGATTACTAAAAAGATATTTTGCATATAATTAAACCATTTGAAATTTAATTTTGTTTTAATAGCAAAACTTGGGGGTTTTCTCTAATTCTCATAATCAAATTCTAAAAATATTATATAGCACTTGAAATTCTAAAAAAAAAAAAGCTCCACATTTATAGGGTTTCAAACATATAAAATGATTGCTGAAAAAAATAAAAAAAGAAAGAAAGAAACTAATTAGATAATGATTCAACCACCTGGCATTATCAGAAGAATCGATACTCCACCTTTTCAACTAGCTAAATATTCGAATCTCTTCCTATTTCTTAGGGGGTGTTTGCAAAAAATTCCCCCATCTTTTTATCAATTATTTAACTTTTATGAATTAGTTTTTAGTATTTTAATTCTCTTTTAGCAAATTATAAAATCTATAATCCAGAAGTGGGCTGGGGTTGCTTTGACACATTCTCAATTAAATTTTTAAAAAATATTATTTTTTATTCCACATTTTAAAATTATTTTGCAAACATAATCTACTTTTGCTCGTAAGTAATTTCTCCATAATCACTAAATTTAATCACTTTCTCAACCATACAATTTTTTGCAAACACCCCCTTAATTTCATTAAATAGTAGAATTGATATTAATTTGACCTTCTCAATTATATATATATATATATATATATATATATATATATATATATTCCAGTCTTCTTCTATTTCTTGATCTCTTTAGGAGAATAGATACTTGATTTATTTAAAAAAAATAGAATTCTTGTGAGATGGCCTGTTAAACGATTAATCCACGGTTCATACATGAAAATATACAAGAGACTGCTTTATATGAATTTTTATTTTATTTAAATTCTTCTTTTAATTTTTTTATTTTTTCTTATCAAAGGATCCGAAATTTGAAAGAAAAATAGAAATGAATTTTCATGACAAGTAACGCGGCGGCGTACATTGAGAGAGTCACGTGGTTATCCGAAGACTTTTCTCAATTTCAAACAAATAACAGAAATAGAATGATGTGGGCCCCACCAGAAATTATATTAAAACACTCAACTATAATAGGATGGACGTAACTATATCTTGTTACATACAACTCAAATATTCGACATATATTGTCTATTGACTCAAATAATTAAGAAAAAAAATTAATCAGGAAAATATTTCACACACCGGTTATATTGACAATAACAGTTGAGTAGGAAATTAACTAATTTGAAAATGATGTCAATAGCTAGTTTCACGCGATCAATTTTCAAATCCATAAATTAATAGGTTTAGGCTATTATTCAAATTAAATAGTTATAGGATTAATATTTGGTGTAGTGCTGATATAATTTGACTCTTGAGTAATATTAAGTCTATATTAAATTACTCTTCACAATTCAGGTACTCTATTTTCTATTATTATAGACTATAGATTATAATTTCGTTATATACTAAATAATTTTATTATACATATATATATATAGTTATACATGTAACATATATTTATAATAACATCTATAAAATCTTAAAATTATAAGAAACATAAAATTCCACGTACACGCAACCAAAATGATTTTAATATAGTCCTAACTCCTGCCTATTAAATAGCCCCTACATAAGTTACACGTAATAAGCTTGTCTTAAAATATAACTATATACTCCTATATATTATTTAAATGATAATTGTATTTTATGGCGGTGATAGAAGAGCACTAGTGACAACCTCATTAAAATTGAATTAATTACTTTACTATCAGTTACTCATATTTAGGAGCATTAATTTAATATAGTAGTATTATATGATGTCAATTTCAAGAAAGATACTATTGCGCGTAAGCAGAGATATATTATGGAGTATTAATTTAAGTTCAATTAATTTCAGATGCCAAAGTCAAGAATGGACCAGCTTACCTCTCAATCCCATTTTAATACAGATGAGATATCGAAATCTTATTTTAAAAAAAAATTAGATGTCATTTATGTCTTTGTCAAACTTTCAAAATCCTTTAGGTTGAGTTTGATTTCAATCATTTAAAACAAATGTATTTTAAATTCATACTCAAATTAAAGTGTCTCAAAAATATATTGAAAAAAATTGATTTATAATTATTAGGGAAAAAAAGTTTTTTAATCCTCTAAATTTACCTCTGTTGGTCCCAAGTGGTCAGAGGTTCAGAGGGGGGTGAATGAACCTCTATCGATTTTTCGATTTTAAAACTTTTAGTGAAACAGGTTCCTAATTCTACAGAGAAGCAGTAACCTGACTCGATCAGAAACCTGACAATATGCTGATTCAGGTTTCTTTCTCGGTGAGCACAATATGTAGCGAAATAAATTAGGATAGAGTTTCTTTATGAAAACCTGTTTTCCTTTTCCAAATATGATTTTATCAAAGTATTTTACACAGAATGCTTATGGTATGCTCAGCAAGATAGATATGAAAATGAATACAATGCAGCAAATACAAAAGCAATAAACACTTATGGCTTATAGTGGTTCGAAGGTGGTGTAAGCCTTTTACGTCCACTCTACTCCTTCTCAAGGAGGAACTTCGTTTAGTCAGTTCGAGTTACAAGTCTCGCTTTACAAACCTCTTCCTAACAAGTTATACCTACTAGAATCAAAGATTCCTAGGCTAAATCTCACACAGGGTATAAAACTCACACAGAGTAAATAGCCTACACAAGACTAACAAACTTAGCAAAGATCAAATCCTATCAACTAAGTACACCAAACTTAAAACAACCTAACACACAACAACGGGTTAAAAGTATATGGTTTTTCTTCAACTGGTGCGAACTTGAAACAACCTTGAACTTGAAAGCTCTGATGCTATGATTGACTGCTTCTTGAAGGTTGAGTGCATGGACTTAGGTAAGCTTGCAAAAGCTTTAGAGTATATTTGAATTCCACTTGGCTCTATCCAACATGTTCCTTGGTCACTCACACCTTCTATATATAGAGGAGGAAAAGTATCTGTTGAAGAGAGACACTTCTCCATTTTGAATTTGAACTTTAGTCTTCAAAGATATTCTCTGTAGCTTCATTAAATGCATCATCGTTGAACTGACAAGTTGGCGTGTAAACCTTTCATGAGCATTTAATGCGCCTGACATCGATTTCCGGACCTTACTGACACACTTACTGACATGGCACGGCGGTATGAGTCCATCACTGAGATTCATGCAACAGGTAGCTATACTAGTTGATAGTTAGCTTTGCTCTTTCTTGAATTGCATGATCATCCTCGTACTGCATGGATGAGAGTAGCGCTTATCTTTTTGCAAAAGATTCGTTAGCTACTTCCTGACATCTCTGCAAGCTGCTTTTGCTTGCTGCTTCCTGCATGCTGCTTGTTGTTTCTGCTTGCTACTTCAGAATCCTGCTAACAGCCTCCTAATTCTGAATAACTTTATGTTCTAGAATCCTGCAGACAGCTTCCTAATTCTGAACAGCTTTCTGTTCCAGAATCCTGCAATCAGCTTCCAGAAGATATCTTCTTATATCTTCTAAGGTTGGTTTTCCTTATAACTTGGAAAGCCATTACATGATCTCTTACTGATAAAGGGACTAAGGATCATGTAATCAGTATGGAAAATAGGTACTTTAGACCTTAAGCAAACTGTATTTTGTCTCATAAAAATAACTACAGAAATATCCCAACAACCTCATTAGATTTTTCATCTTTTATCTTTCATCTTTTGATTTTTAGTCTTCTATGTTTAAGAATTACTCCCTCTATCCCACAAAGATAGACCTGTATACTATTTTCGTCTGTCCCACAAAGATAGGTCTGTTACTATATTAGTGTGGTTTTTAACTTGTAATTCCATATATGTCCTTATTTATTTTTTAGGAAAAAAAAGTTGTATTGAATGTGTGGTCTTCATTTGTTCATTTTTGACAAATTTCTATAATCTTTTCGTATTTCCAAATTTTCATTAATGGTTAAATTGAATTACTACTACACTAATCAATAAATGCTCATTTTAATTCATGTTCATTGTTAAAATGTGAAAAAAAAACTAATACTCCATGAATTCTCAAGAGCAGAAGAAATGGCGAAATAAGAATCGAAGATGTCACTAAGTGAAGAAGATAATATTTCTACACCAAATAAGTCTGGTGCTTTAGCAAATTGTCATAGCATGTAAAAACCATTGAAAGAGTCACTTGACTTGAATTTTCCACCAAAGGATGAAGGGTATATTTCTCCTGCTCAAGAAATGAACCTTGTTGTTCATCAAATGATAAGTATTTATCTCCCCAAATTTGTCTAAAGTCAATTCTATTCAACAAATCATGTTTGTATTCGGTTATTAGTTCGTATTTTTGAAGGGTTGTCCATAATATGAACGTCTTAAAATGTAATGGTTTGTATGCCATATGTAAATATATGAACAATAGAGAAAATAATTTAATGTGATGTTCAAATTCAAGTACTCATTCTCATTTTGAAACACACACATCTTAATGATATTTGAAACTAATGAATCAGATTGATTTGCAAAGCAGCTCAAGCCTCGTATAAAATTTGAGCATCGAAGCCAATACATTCCGGTAGCTACTCATTTCTAACTAATTTTTTTTTTGTTTATGTGTGGAATTTTATAGTTATTCCCACCAAAGTCACGTAAGATCTCAACCATGCAAGATTGTAGTGTCAAGAAGACATTATTTAAACCCTCCATTGAAAACATTTGAAAAGCCTTCTCCACAGCCAAAACAAATTCATCAATTGTTGAAGGAGCCTCTTGATGTTGAATAACATCAATTGCTCTAAAGAATCCAAGATCCAAAATATTTAAATCTGGACTATTCGGAGGTTGGCAACATAAGCGAATGTCAAACCCATCTCTAGTTGCAGCCACTATAAAATCAGGATCATTTGTATTTAAATGCGGCTTTGCATTATCTTGTTGAATGAAGACTATCTTTGATCCAGATGATTATCATTTTTCTTTGATTGCAGACAACACCTTTTCGATTAAGTATGATCGGATAACATCTTTAGTAACCGATAAAATTGGTTTTGTCTCCAATGTTCCCATAGTGCGATTCTTACTGTTTCTTTTTGCTGCTTCCTTCACAACAAAGGGCCATATTTCAATTTTTCCATCAAAATATTCATTAGTGTTAACATCAAATCGCGGACGAGCAACAACAGCCATAAACATAATCTTGATAATGAATCTTTTGCTCTTACATGTGCGATATGGTTCTGGTTCATCAGGATGGAGATAATACTTATTTGAAGTTCTAGTCATGTAAAATCATTTTTTATCGATGTGTACTCGGTTGTGCATGTTAACGAAAGTGAGATTATTTGTAACTATATGTGTATCAATCATTAACAAACAAAACTCTAACCTCATTTTCTTATTATCGTCCGTCAAATGAGGTTTGAATCCTTCGATGTGTGGTTGACTTGGAAGCATTAATAGCCAACGCCAACGATCTTATATTCTTTCACCGACGAAGTGGGATGTCTTTCACCAATTCTAAGTCTACCTCAACTCTCTTGCGACCCACCATATTCATAAGTTCTGAAGAGAAGTCTGGTAGTTTGCCATCATTTTTCGAATGAAAATCTTTTACTTCATGCCAAATACAAGACACCGTTTGAAATCCAATGGCAAAATGCTTCGCGACCTTTGAAATTGATCCACATACTAAATTTCCATTGCAACTTTCTTCAAGCAACATTGAACTAACCGTCCTCTTGTTTTTCAGATGTCAGATTCTTCTTTTTGTTTCCAAAATAAGTATCTCTCGACGTCATAATGATGGTAGAGTTTGCTTCCGGTGGTCGAGAATGCAATATATTATTCTGAGAGTTATCATACGTCTGCAACTCATTCAAATTACTTTCACTAACATCATCAACTTGAGCTAACTGATTTAAATCTATCTCCAACATCAATAGAAATTAACTAGATATAATGAAGTTTTGTAGACTTTGATTTGTTGTGGTTTTGGAAGAGTTGATCATTTGCATGTATTGGTTGTTTGAAGTTACTAGTCTGATAGCTTTATAATGAAGCTTAGCTGATGCTTATAATTTGGACGGATTTTTTGAATTATTTAGCTCAAAATATATGAAAATTTAAATTGGAGTAGAATTTGAGTTTCAAATTTTGTTGAAAAAATTTAGTTGCCTCTCTTCTAAATTTGAGTTGCAATTTTTGTTTAAATTTTTTAGTTTCCTCTCTTCTAAATTTTTTTAGTTGCCTCTCTTCCTTGAAAGTAGAAAAATGTATCTTGAGACAAACAATATCATTAATGCAATATTATAAGTGTGAAAATAATTTTTGTTTCAATTAATGAAACTTCAAAATTGGAGTAGAATTAATTCTTTGAACAATTAATGTGTGATAAGGGTATAACTGGAACTTCAAAAAATTTCTTAATCTGTGTGAAAATAGAACTAGGCCTATCTTTGTGGGACGAAGGGAGTACCATTTTTTAGTCCTCTAATCTACTATAACATGTAATTTTTTATTTTTTTAATTAAAATTCATCTTTAACACCAAATATTTTTTTTTAATTGAGAGAACACTAAATTAATATTAATAATAAAAAAATTATTTTTTATTAATATGTCTAAGTTCGGGATGCCCAAATTATTAATATTAATAATTAATAACCTTACTCTAACCCACGTATCGGGATGAAAAATAATTTTTTATTAATATTAATTTATGCATGTTAGATGCAGAATACAAGTTTGTGATTTAAAAAATATTAGTATTCTCTCAATTAAAAAAATATTAATTCGGGATGCCCAAATTATTAATATTAATAATTAATATCAAAACTCTAACTTACGTGTCAAGATGAAAGATAATTTTTTTAATTAATATTAATTTAGGTATGTTAGATGAAGAATATAAATTTGTGATTTCAAAAAAAATTAGTGTTCTCTCAATTAAAAAAAAAGTGAGTTCGGGTTGTCCAAATTATTAACATTAATAATTAATAACAAAACTCTAATCCTTGTCGATGAAGAATAATTATTTATTTATTAATATTAATTTAGGCATGTTAGACGAAGAATACAAATTTGTGATTTACAAAAAATTAATGTTAATTAATCAAGTTTTTTATCTTTATTATTTTATAATTTACATATATATGCGTGTGTTTAAATCTTATTTAATATAATTATTTAATAATAATCTTTTAAATTTTATTTAATATAGTTATTTAATAACAATATTTTACATTAATGATGATTTAGAAAATATTTCAAATTAAATAAAAATAAAACAAAAAAAAGAAGAAAAAAAAAGAAGAAATGAAAAGAAAAGGAAAATAATGAATTAAAATTTTGAAAAAGAAACAAGAAAAATAATACCGCAGGTTCAAAATCAGTGTAGGTTCAAAATCAGTGTTAACCTAGTGCAAGATTGGCAGTTACATAAAGTTAACGCAAGTTTTTACTGCATTGTTGGAGATGAAAAACACTAAATTCGAATAAAAATACAGCAGTATTGGAGATGCTTTTAGAGGATTAAAAAATGATATTTTTTAAATATAGAGGACTAAAACTTAAAATGTGAAAGATAAAGAATGAAAAATTCAATGAGTTAAATTTGGAGGACCAAAAAACTTTTTTTTCCAAATTATATATATATATATATATATATATATATATATATATATATATATTTGTTGGTGTCGCTGTCGGCAACACATTCAAAATGAGACTTCAATTTCCGCTGTTTATCTTTTTCAGAGGAAAAAAAAAAAAGAAAGAAAAAAGTCTGAGCTGGGAATAGTAAAACGTGGCACATTATAAGGGGCTGAAAGTCAATGAAGATTGGTATTTGGAAACATTTTGTGTATGAACAAATTAATTGGAGATCAATTCAGCACTTTTATTTTGTCCCTTTTAAAGTGAAGGCTACAACTATAAATCATGTGGTCAAGGACTATGTGGCAATTCAAAATTATTGGAAATTAGGTATATCTCCAATTTTCACCGGCTAGTAGATTATAGGAAAGAGAATTAAAGAGTGACATTTATCATACTCTTAATATAAAAAAATATAATTGATTTTTTTTTTTGGTGGGGTTGGGTTTATAAGATGTAAGAATTGATAATAAAAAGGAAAATGTACTAGAAAACGGAATTATATTTGAACTTAGTTAACTAATCATATTTGGTTTGACTGTATTTTATTCGACATTGGTATGTATAGTTTGTTATAAAATAAGTTCAAATACAACTTTTAAAGTTTAAAAAGAAAACGTATAAATATAGATTAATAATGATATGTTCCACTGGCTCGATTTTAGTTCTTTTAAACGTATTAGTTATTAATGAAGTTATGAATTTGTTTCACAATATTTATTTTTATTTCATATCTTATTTTATCAATACATCTTTGGTGTATAATATTAAGTGATCGTTATATACACAAGTGATATAATAAAAAAAGCTAAAAAATTAATAAAAACAAATACAAGTGTGATAAAAAACTATGATTGTGCTAGCTTACGGCGAATCTAGAATAGATATCAAAAGTAAACTGTAAGTTAAATCAGTTCATTCACTTCATCGAAATGTTTGAAAAATCGGAAAAAAATAGATCAATTCTACAATTTTCTCTAGAGTAGGATTGACAAGTAGACAGAAAAAAAAAACATTTATTTATATACCAATGACAACACTCATTTCACTTACTTTTGACCAAATTATTATGTAGTCATTGCATTGTATACATCAAACAGTTCATCAGATAAAAAGTTCAGTACTTTGTATTGACTGATTGTGAGTGGTATACGTATAGATGTTACACATATTAAGAAATGATAAGACATATAAAGCTATTCAATTCCTTCAAATTAATCTGCATAAAATCATTTTTTTAGATAGATTGTTCAACCCGTGAGACACACACTATGACTTGATTGCCCATCTACATGTGAAAGAAAAAGAAAAATCCAAAATCTATGTATGAATAAATAACCTAACTTGAGAAAGTTGATTTCAAAGATTTGATGTTGGTGAAATAATTTCAAAACTTACCCTCTTCATAGTAGTAAAAAAAATCCTAATTGCAAGATGATTTGGAGAACCAATTTCTTGGAAATTTATATAACAAAATTTTATCATGAATCATTTTTAAGATACAAATAATTATTTTGAAAGATAACCAAGTCACAAAAAACATGATACTCTTACAAGGCGAGATACTAATTTAGCGGTTAATTATCGAATGTTCTTATTGATCAGTGTATATATAAGATATAGAGGTATGCTTCAAGGAGAATTTATGGGGAATATATATATATATATATATATATATATATATATATATACATATATATATATATTTCATTTGTAAGAATATCAGTCACACAATATTATATATCGAAAATAAATATAATAAACGATAAATCTAACACAAATCAAACTTTTTAATGCTCAAATTCAATAATTAGTGTGATGGAGTGAAATCATGAACATATAATTAGCTTTTAGCTAACTTTAAGGACTAATTATGATTTATCTTTACTTTGTTTTTATGTTTTTGTCAATAGGTTTAAAGCAAGATTTTTGACTATACTTTGAGCTACCCTTCACCATTCCTTTATGAAGGATAAAAAGCGTGGTTTAAGCAACTTGATCTTAAAGACGTTACTTTACTACAATCAAGATTCCATCTTGTGATCCTTTTCATTAATGCCCCTATAACTATGACAAGTGAATATATCTCACACATCAATTTTTCTCTTTTTGAAGAAACAAGTACCATGCATATAATTTTAGTAAAGCAGTTCAAAAACGTACACTTGAAATAATTTCAATCAACCATCTAGATACCATTGTATAAATTACGAAATATCAAATAGGTCACATAATTGACCTGTTTTTAACTCAATTAATAAACTATATATAGGGTTAATGCTTAATTTTACTAATATTTTTAAAACCAGAGTAAAAGTTTTTTCTTTTTTGCTCTGTTAATCCAAAAAAACGTGTACTTTTTTCATATGTCCTTGTTTAGAAATGGTTTACACACACACAAATTCATTACACGTTGGTAGATGTGGTGAAATATTGAACGAATATATAGTGTTTACTACTTTTTATTTTTTGTTTTCACATAAAAAAATGTTTGCTTAATTATCATATCACTTTAGATGAAAAAAATACTTTGATACCTTGATATTTATAAATCAACTCAACTACATTATTACAAGCCCTTAAAAAGATTGAGTAGAATTTTTATAAGACTGTCTTGTACATTTAATTTTGTGAAACGAGTCAACCCACAGTTCATAACCTATAAATCAGAAATTGACTTGTAATAATGAGTTTAAATTGTAGGTGATAGAGATTCTATTTCAGAAAATTATACCCATAAAACATAGAAAAAGATTCTTTTATGTGTAATGATGTTAGAATATGGGAATTTGTGGAAACATATATATATGGTTGGTGATAAAAGGCACTTATTATAATTGCTAGGTGATCAATATCCATTATCATCCTATTGCAACGCGTGTGAGAGGAATTAAAGAACCAAATCCCTATACCTTCAAACTAAATAAAATTCATTGAAATGTCACCTAATTTAAAAAAAAAAAAAAAATTGGATGTATGTAACCATATAGAATAGGACCTTTTTAAACATTGCCAAATTTCAGTGATGGATTTGATAAACAGCATGCCATAAATGAGATTGTGGGGGTATTTATCATCAACGCTTTCACATTTATTATCTAAGTTATTTGGTCAAACATCACTAAGGTATCTTAGTCTCTTTTTTTTTTTTTTTTTCCTTCTTTAATTTGCTGGTGTTTGGTTCAAAGGATTTTATCCTAATTTCCACTTTTCCTATGGCCTTTCTCCTCCTCTCCATGGGAAAGTATAGTTTTAGTAAATTAGTTGTAACCAAACACCACTTTTAAGCTTCTTTTAGTTTGTGTAGTGATCCTAAAATGGAAATCAATTCATGACTTATAGGGATGAAGATGTATGTTGAACATGCAAACCAAGTTTAATAGTTTTGGGAGATGGAGAGAATCTGCTTTCAATGTACAGACAAAAAGTTTGGAATCCTATTCTTGTGGCGAAACTTCATTCAATCCCTTGCTAGCTTCTAGAAATCAGTACAAAATATAAAAAAGATTTAGGAAAAATATATAGTTAAGTTCTTCAAAATTTAAAATTGGTTTTGAATTGAGATTTCTATAGTGTCACTATGAAATAAAAGGTTCAGTATGATGAATAAATTGAGATACATTAGTGAGACAAGGAAAATCAATAATTTATAAAAAGTAGTACATTTCAAAAACAATTCTACTGTAATTCCTAAGATGTATAATTTAAATTATTTAGTACTCTAATCTCAAATGGTGATCACTACTTTACAATTACATAATACCTCCAAACAAAACAAGACTTACCACATCACTTAACCTGAGGTAATGGTTAGGTTAAAAGAATAAATAAAAATAAATTGACCAAGAAAACACTACAAAAAGAATTATTATTAGGCTTTGTGTGAACACAAATGCTCACATTATAAAAGGATTTGGATGGGCTATAAATCTTGTGAAAGGGGCCTATAGAGCATCCTCATAAAAGTTGGACCCTTTCTCCTCTATTCTTCATTTCATACATTTATTCACCTGTGATCAAAGTCTTGACACCTGATCTCACCTCTCTTAAATATATAATTAAATAAATAAATACATATATTCATATTCTTCAAAGGGATCCCTTTGTCAACTATCTTCCAAGTTGATTGAATAAGGGGGCCAAAAATAATGGTGCTTTCTCTTCTCCTTTTCTTCTTTATTTTCCCTGTGTTTAAAATTTTCTTGCATATACTCAGACAATTGTACATGTAATAATATGGTAGTTATATATTCATAGTTTGCTGACTAATTTGGTTGATTTTGTTGCATCTTATAATTTGATCATTTTTGTTGTTGTTGATGATTAGGAAGTTGAGAATCAGTTGAGAAGCAGTTGGGATGGCTATGTTAATTGGAGGGGCAAACCTGCTTTCAGACACAGCCATGGAGGCATGTTTGCTGCTTCCTTTGTTTTGGGTACTCTCTCTCTCTCTCTCTCTCACGCACAAACACACACTAGACACATAAATACTGTGAAAAGGGCACCTTCAAATGGTGGGAATTCTCTCATGATCTCAACCAACAAATCACTTTCTCTATCACTTTTGATCAAGAAAGGGGAAGCTAGCTACAGATTTCAGAAGGAAAAAACGTTAATAAAATAAATCAAGTGGCATTTAATTTTTATTAAATATTTCCAATAATCTGACTTCACATTTACGCAATATTGATTATAATTAATGTAGCCTGACTAAAAAGCAAATTGGGTTGAATTGAAAATATATAGTTGTGGAGATATTGGAGAATTTGGCGTTTCTGGCAAATGCAAGCAACCTGGTGTTGTACCTTACGCATTACATGCATTTTTCGCCGTCGGAATCTGCTAACGCCGTCACAAATTTCATGGGAACGGCGTTTCTGTTGGCCCTTCTTGGTGGCTTCTTATCTGATGCCTTCTTCACCACTTTCCACATCTATCTCATCAGTGCCGTTATAGAATTCCTGGTAAAATTTTTTTTCTAATTTTATATTTCTCGTTGAGTTCTTTCATATGAATTGGTAATTAAATAATAACGTGACGTGTATAAATTACAATGCAAAAATAATGATTAAAAAAAGGAGGAAATAATTATCAGAAACATTTAATTTAGTAATTTTATATGGTTTCGTGCGTCTTCAAGGAAAACAAGCACAGATCCAAAAATGTTGGGAAATGTGAAGAGATTAGCATCTTTTACATGTTTGAAGAAATATTATTTAAAAATACTTTTCTGTTGGGAATTGAATTCATTTGCCGTTACTTTATTTAATTTAAAGATAGCTACGTAAAAAAAAAAAAATTGTTGGCGTTAATTGAGGTGTTTCGTAATAATGTTAACATTGTTTATCATCATAATATATATTAAGATGAATCCTAATTAGAGTTTTGTTGAAAATTGAGAAATATAATATTAACCAACCAATAAATTTAGGATTCAGAATTTAAAAGCGAATCAAACTAATTAGAAAAAAAAAAAAAAAAAGGAACTCCTATCCGAAATTTTAAATAAAAATTTACAAGTCAGGTTCGAATATAGCAGATGTTTTAGAAATAATGATAGATATAATTATGAAATCAAGTTGTTGACTCTAAAACAATATTTAAATTGAGATGACTGCGAATAAAAATAGTGATGGAAATAATTATGAAATAAAGTTGTTGTCCCTAAAATGATATTTAAATTGAGATTGAAGATGTCTTTTTTTTTTCTATAATAAGTTTTTGAATGTTCTTATATTATTATTATTATTATTATTATTATTATTATTATTATTATTATTATTATTATTATTATTATTATTATTTAGAACATTTATGTCACATAGTATACGTAATTAGTGATTGTTTTTATATTTTCTACAAGATGTTTTGTTATTTATATTTTATAATATAAATATCATTATGAATCTTGTAGTTGATTGCGTGATCTTAACTAAATTTAATAGTTTCTTCATAAATAAAAAGATTCTATTTGGGGGAAATAAAAAAAATAAAAAATAGTAAAAGGATCAGTTAGAGTATATATGTTGTGACAGCACTAATCCACTTGCTAGTTTCCTTTAGTTACTAGTTGGTTTTGAAATTGCTGGTTCCCAACAAAAATAATCTACACACGAGAATTTGTTTTAGTTCCTATCTTTTTATTTTATGTCTTTTTCTATCTTTTCCTTTTTCTATATATGTTAAAAACATTAAAAAATGAAGAAAAGACCAAAATTGGTGATTTTATAAGTGTACATGTCGACAAAGGAAACTGTTGGAAACATTTATGATATCCTAATCGTTATATTAGATAAACAAATATTGCACCCAAAAATCATCTCTGAATTTCTCGAAGGGGGGTTGATTTTTGGCCTTTTGTTAAAGTCAAACAACATTTATGTAGCACATGTATATGATGTGAATTTTATACTCGACTATATTTTGATATTTAATTATTTATAATTTTGAACCCAAGTAATTAAATTTCAGATTTTATGTTTATAATTAATCCTAAGGTAATATGCATGGTAATTTAGGTGCACTAAGATTTTTCTATGGACCCATGTTATTTTTTTTATAGGGTTTGTCACGTTAAGACAAAAACACACTTCATTTTCTTGATCAATAAATTATTATTTTGTTTCCCATCAATTAATATTTTTGTCTCTCATTGTTTTGATGTGTTGTAATAGGACCTCTTGCTTTAACCAATAACCTTTTGCCACAACTACCTCCCATTTCTCATTCCCTTTCCTCCACGTAATTTAGGCATGTTATTGTCATCAATTGCAAATTACAAATCATTTCTATTTTAAAATTGTGTTTTATTTTATATCTCGATATAATTTAATCATTCCTTTTTTACTTTGAAATTGTGTTTTATTCTATAATGTGTATTTGAAAAATCTTTTATTCGTGTTGGTGCGATTTCAAAACATTTTTATAGTAATTTGTTGATTAAAGTAGAAAAAATGAAATAAGAATTTCGTTTCGAAATTACATGCATTAAATGTGGCACGCAATAAAATTAAATTAATTGGTTTATGTATCTAGGTATATTGTGTTTCATTAATTCAGTTTGAATTTTTTGTTCACACGTGGCTCTTGTTGATGTACTTAGACTTGATTTCATGCCACCTGCAAATATAATGAGTACCACATCTATCATGTAATCGTTTTATATATATGTGTATATATATATATTACAATAATACGTGGTTGCAATTCATACATTTTATATTGAATGAGTTGTATCCAGTAATTAATAGTTTAATACCTAAATTTATTTTTTTCCCCTCCGAATGAACACGTGACAATTAGTCTATGGTGTTTTAATATTCACCATACATAGAACATTGGATTTTTCATTACATTTAGTATTTTGATTTTGTATTTTAAGTCACAGTAGTATTTTTATAATCGGACTATGACCAAACGATCTTAGCATTTCAATGTGCTCAATTTATAATTGAAAATTAAATAATCCACAGAAAAAGTAATTTAAAAAAAAAAAACACAGAGAGAATGTTGTGTAATGGAACAGGTGTGGTTACAATTTTGGCAGGCTTTTGTCTTCACTAGCAACCTGCAAATTAGCTTTGAGCCACATGAGGATGTGACATCTCATGGTACATAATATATGCTTTCCTTTTTTTATTTTACTTAAAAAATCGATTTCTCCACGTAAAATAATTTAGAACAGCCCCAAATTCAAATACTTCTAGAGCTTTTAATTTAAATAGTAATACCCCACCATGAAATGATGAAAATGTGATGTGAAGTAATTTGTTATGTACATAATGATTCTCATTTCTCCCTTGCCTTCTAGAGTGGTAATGTGAATAGTTATACTATGATTTTGACCTACTATAGTCCACTATATTTCTCAATTTGGTAATTATATTATCTGTTGTAAATATAAACTAAGATGCAATAGAGGATCTAGACCGATTTATTATATCAGGACGATTTGTAAACCCTACGCTCCTAACGCATCGTAAATGTTTGTTTGTTTGATAGGGTTTGGTGATACTCACAGTGCAAGCACAATCAAGTTCCCTAAAACCACCAAAATGTGAGATTGGAAGCTTAGATTGCCAGAAAGTTGATGGTGCAAAGTCTGCAATGTTGTTTTTAGGGCTCTATTTGGCGGCACTCGGTGTAGGCGGCATTAAGGGATCGCTACCGGCCCATGGAGCCGAGCAGTTCGACGAAAGCACTCCACAAGGGAGGAAGCAAACGTCAACCTTCTTCAACTACTTTGTATTTTCCCTATCGTGTGGGGCCTTGATTGCCGTCACACTCGTCGTGTGGATTGAAGACAACAAGGGGTGGCAATGGGGGTTCGGAATCTCCACGTTGACCATGTTGTTGTCCATACCGATATTTCTAGCCGGTTCGAAGTTTTACAAGAACAAGATTCCGGTTGGAAGTCCTCTCACTACCATATCGAAGGTATTCTTAAATTACTTCTTACGATGTACCATTCAAGAACACACTCGTCACCAGAGGTGTAAATGAGAAAATACAGCTCGTGAGTTACTTGAAATCATCTTAGAAAAAAATCGAATTCGACTCCAAGATAATCACATTGAGCTTGACCTCAAGCCACTGATTAGTAAATTGAGTTTGACAGTACTCGACTCGACTTGTTTACACCCCTACCCTTCACGTCCATTTAATCATTGAATAATTGCTCTGATTTCTTGGACAGGTTCTGATAGCTTCTTTACTAAACACTTGCATGCCACGAAGCACGAGCAACGCGATCGCAAGTATGACGACAAGCCCTTCTCCAATGTACGAGGAAGAAGAAGCAGCAGAAAACACGAAAAGCAGGGGATCATCATCATCATCATATGAATCTCCATCACAAAGCCTCAAGTTTCTAAACAGAGCAGTTGTCAACAAGGCAGCATGCACCATGCTAAAATGCTCAGTACAAGAATTAGAAGAAGTCAAGATTGTACTAAAAGTCCTCCCCATCTTTGGCTGCACAATAATGCTCAACTGTTGCCTTGCCCAGCTCTCCACATTCTCGGTCCAACAAGCTGCCACCATGGACACAAAGCTCGGCTCCTTAAGGGTCCCACCGGCCTCTCTCCCCGTCTTCCCCGTCACCTTCATCATCATTCTCGCACCACTATACGACCACATCATAATCCCATTCGCACGAAGAGCCACCAAATCCGAGATGGGAATTACCCACCTACAACGCATAGGCGTCGGCCTAGTCCTCTCGATAGTAGCCATGGTCGTGGCCGCGTTGGTTGAAATCAAGCGGAAAAGGGTAGCCACGGAATCGAATCTTCTCGACTCCCACCAGCCATTGCCCATCACGTTCTTCTGGATCGCATTGCAATACTTGTTCCTCGGATCGGCCGATCTTTTCACCCTAGCCGGGCTGCTCGAGTTCTTCTTCACAGAAGCACCATTGAGCATGAGATCATTGGCAACTTCTCTGTCATGGGCTTCACTAGCAATGGGGTATTACCTAAGCACTGCCATTGTATCAGTGGTGAACAGTGTGACAGGGGATTCAAAGCACAAGGCATGGCTTTCTGGGGAAAACCTTAATGATTACCACCTGGAGAGATTCTATTGGCTGATGTGTGTGCTGAGTGGACTCAACTTGATGCATTATCTTTTTTGGGCAAGCAAGTACAAGTACAGATCATCAGGGTGGAATAACTAACTTCAAGTACTGGAATGTACAGTTCAAGTAGTTGACTATCGTGATCGTGTTGGTGGGTGTAAGTAACATCCGATGACTTGCTGGATGCAATGGAGCTAACTAGGCACACAGCAAGAGGGATTTTACATTCTCGTTTCAGTTCTTGTTTTCTAAGCATTCTGTTCCATTAATTTAACACTGATATCAGAATGTTTTTTCTCAATGTCCAAATCTTAATTTCTTTTAAATGTTTCTTGAATTTCTCATTTTCTATATAAATCAACATGATGATTTTCTCAGTAAAATTTTACCTCCAAAACAGGAAATTCGAAAGAATTTATATTTTAATAAAATAAGTCCATAAAAGTCAATAAATGGGGATGTAGCTCAGATGGTAGAGCGCTCGCTTAGCATGCGAGAGGTACGGGGATCGATACCCCGCATCTCCAATTTTTTCATTTATTATGTGTTTTTTTTTTTATTATGTGTTTTTTTGACTTATTGCTTAATTAGATTGAAAAAGTTTAAGAGCTCATTAAAGCCCATTTATATGTGCATTAATACCTAAAATAACAAGCAACATGAATTACACTGAATGCTAGTGACATCAAACGAAAATTATTTTTTATTCATTCAACAACTACAAACCAACATCTAAAAAAATTGCAACGCCAGTCCTCCTACTCTTATACATCTCTCATTCTGCCCCCAAAACGTTAAGAATCTCCTAAAACGGAATGGGAATCTAACTATATCAATCTTCTGCTGACGTCACCTAATTCTGATCCAAACACTGTGACAAGGTACACCCTGGTGCACCACGAACATCATATAATAACCCGGAGGTGCAACATTAGCGTTTGGAGGTGCATGCAGAGTAGCCGTATAGGCGAAAGGAGTTAGCCGTTGTACATTCTCAACGTACAACACCAAAAGCCTCTGGTTCATGGCAAATGAGTGCGTCGTAAACGAGGGCGCAACCATCGTTATCGTGCACTTCCCCACATCCTGGTACAACCCCAAACTAAAGCTTATAGAAAATTTCTGACCGTACGATAACAGATTGCCGTTGGCGCCGTCGATCGACAAAATAGAAGGGCGGAGATAGGAATACTCTGTGGCGAGATACGGTGGAGAAAATGCCTCCAAGCTTAGATCCGTGGGGTACTTTACGCCTGTAAAGTTGTACCTCAAGTGTGGATTGCTTCCTCCCACTAGTATTCTTCCATCTGGCAGTAATATGGCTGCTGAATGGTACAGCCTCGCAGTTTCGCTGGAGTCGAGCACAGAGAATCTTCTATTCGGGTCGGGCTCATCCGGGCGGTACATAACTGGGCTTAAAACCGGGTCGTCGGCGCATTCCCATCCAGCTGTTCCTTTTCCTGCTCCATTGAGAATGATAACATCTCCAGATGGTAATAGAAGCATATCGGGCATGACCCGACCCATTGGCATGTCCTCCATTCTCCATTTCGGGTCAGGGTCCGTGACCCGGATTCTGCCACATGATTTTGAAACAGCCATGAATGTGCCGTTCAAAGCCTTTATATACGCGCCACCTCCTGCGCCGCCGCAGACCATCACCTCCACCGCCGCGTCTCTGCCGGCGGTTAACTTTAACGGCAGCATCACAGACGATCCAGTCGATGGATACGATCGTTTTTCCCCTGGAATAATCGAGAATTCTTTGACGATTTTGTTGTTCGTGTAATCGAGAACTACTGAGCGTTGATTCGCGAAGACGAAGAGATTTCCGTCTGGTAAGAGGTACAGGAATGGGTACAAATTGTTCTCTTCCAATGGGTCGGTGGTGTCTTTCAAGAACTGAAAGTCAAAAGCGCGATCGCTAGATGCGTTTCTTGGGAAGAACTCGTAGCTGAAAGCCCTTCTTCCGCCGACGACGATGATGCGGCCGTCGGGGAGGATGTGATCGGAGGAGTACCATCTCCGGACTCGTAAATTCTCCGGCAGCTCGGTCCAGTCGCACAATGGGTCGTCGATACAAGGCGTGAAAAGCCTGATTTTGTGGTCGCCGCCGTGGTAGCCTCCGGTCTGAATTAGGGTTCCGTCGGGGTCGACGGCGCCGGAGGAGCACCAGACGTCGGTTTGAACCATGAGTGGACGGAAGGTGTTGGAAGCGACGTCGTAGAGGACGGAGTGCGCGGTGCAGTCTTCTGGAAGAACTTCGTCGTTGTGCCTGCATTCTCCGGCGGGTAGAGTGAGGTTCGATGGGCCGAAATCTGTACGGTCAAAGATGACGACCTTGTTGTTGTGGAGAAGTTGCATGTGCATGGCGGAGATGCCGATCGTCGCCTGCAAGAGTGACCATTCGCCGCCGCCGGAAATGACAATGGAGGCGGAGGAGTTGGCGGTTGGATAGGGGACGCTGGTGGAGGTCTGCGGGAAGTGGCGGCGCCGGCGCCGGAGCTGCGAGCTCGGAGCGGAGAATGAAAGAATGATGACTAGGAAAAACAGTAAAGTGGGATTCTTGATCGCCATTGATGAAGAGAATTTTCTTGATTTGATGGAAAATTTGGTGGAGAGAATTTACGTACTGACTGGAGAAATTCATTAATCTCCATTTATTAACTGTATATTAGGGTGTTTTTTTTATTTTTAATATTAGCTATTAGGGTTCATGTATTGTAAGTTTAGTACATAATAACACGAATATTTTGGTTTTTTTTTTTTTTTTTTTTTTTTAAGTATGAAGAGTATCAATTTGGATTCTTTGTTATATTGGGTACTGCTATAATGTAATTATAAACTAGTAGTACTCTCGCGTGATGCGCGGTTTATTATGTATTATGACAATATATATATGATTTGCAATAATATAATGAAGTTGTTATATTAAAAGGTTATTCATGACATCTTATTATTTCGAAATTTGTAAAAATCCATATTTTTTTTATTGATAATATCAATATCCAACAATTAAAAATGAAAATAAAATTGAACATAATATAATAATAGCTTTGTGTTTGTGAGTTTTAAATTCTGAATAATTAAGAAGTGATTAATTATACTAACTAATATGTTTTGTTCATATTTTTGTTCTTTTATATCGTATAATTATTTTTAGAATTTATAAATAATTTTATGCATTGTTTTTAGATGGATTTTTTCAAAAAGCATTATATTTATTCCAAAAAAAATTAGTTTATATTTATAAATTTAGGTTTCAAATTAATTTTAAATTTTAAAAAAATATTTCTTAGATTTTTGAAACCATTTTTCAGATTTTTTTGGAACATATTACAGTTTTTTAAAACAATTTTTAGATTAATTATATCTATTTATTTGAAATAATTTTGAATAAATTTTATCAAATATTTTTATTATTATTATTTAAAAAAATTTATTCAATTTATTGATTTTTATATCTTACACAATTAATATTACATATATATTTGAATTATTTTTTAAATTTTATTTGTTGATTTATGATTGTTAGACATAATCTCACAACCTTATTATTATTATTATTATTATTATTATTATTATTATTGTTGTTGTTGTTGTTGTTGTTATTAATTTCAGATTTTATTATTATTTTAATATTTTTATAATAATTTCAAACTTTTAAACATTTTACAACCCATCATAAAATGAAATTTAGATTTTAAAAATATTTTCCACATTTATATATTAAAATTATAAACTAATTTTCAAAATTTTAATTTTTGACAATGTTTAAATTTCATTGTTTTCAAAATTTAATTATATCATTAAAATATAATCATATTATTTAAGATAGCTTCTTTTGTTTATCTCTACTCCTATATATAAATTATAAGATAGCTTATTGTGTAAGATATATGTGAAGCTTATTGTATAAGATACTTAAAAGTTATTTAATTTTTTTTTCTTTTTTTCTATTGGTTGATAGTTTGGGAGGAAAAATGGCAAATCTGTAAAATTTGTCAACTTCTTTCATTTTATATGTAATATAGATTAAAATGGCGATTTAGCCTATTTTAGTTTAGATTCTTCTGTTCTTCTAGGTATTTTCCTTTTGAGTTATTTAATCTTTTCTTTTGTATGAACGCTTCTTCTGCAGTTACATTTTCTGGTGTCAGTTATTAGTATTATTATTATTTTTTTTTTTTTTTTGAAGTAGTTAATTTTATCACTAATTTTCCGTAATTAGTTGTCTGTACAAAGTATTAAAGATTGACTACGGTTACACAAACAAAGAATTGGCTGGTGTGACCATTTCAATATTTACTTTTTCAGTTTTGATATGATTAAAGTTTAGAAATAGTTTGAGTGAAATGCATCATGCAAACCAAATGAGTGTATGAGTGATATCTTTGTGAGATTCTACCATTTGTTAGTATTACACTTGTGTATGTATAAGATTGCTGGTTTGTCTGGCAAATAATATAATGGTTTTGCTCATGATGAAATCACAAGACTAATAATAATTTTTTCTATATGTTTTTCGCAGTTCTAAATTACTTGGGAATAAATATTAATTTAAGTTTATAAAGATAAGTATAGGTCCCGTGCCATGCACGGGTATATAAATTTATATTTTAATATAAAAATGTAGAACGCGAAAAATAATAATTTTTTTAAAGTAACTTCAATTTAACCGTGTGATGCACAACCATAAATTTTAATATTTTGAATATGATGTGAAAATACTAATATATGAAAAAATCAAATTTTTGATAATATTTCACTTATTTGACACCCATGTGATGCATGGACAATATAATAAGTGTTGTAATTTTTTTATATAAAATTGTTTATCTTGGAAAGTATATAGTTCTTTAGAGTCATTTCATTTTAATTTAATAGTACTAATACCTATGTAATTAATGATTTTTTGATATATCTTATATCCATCATGATTTATTATCTAACTATTTTACTAATTATATTTGTCACAATTGGTCTGGAAATAATTATGTAAATATATGTTCAAATAGGTATCAAAATTATACATATTAATTGGATGAGAAAAAATCAAGTCTGTAATTATTTTCCTTATTTTCCGTTCATTAAATCAAGTCTTTGATATAAGTTCTCATTACCTGTGGCAATCAAAATTTGATAAATATCTCAATAACATGAGTTTTTATTCTTATCCAAAATGTACGTATATATATATATATATATATACACACAATAAAATTTGAATAATATATATATTTTTTAAAAAGTTATGCATATGTAGGTAACCTTTTTTTGTATGTTTATGTATGATAAATTTTTTGATTTGTCACTATTTACACAAATGACATACATTGAATTTATATATTAAAATTATTCAAAGGTTACATGTGCAAATCAATTTTTGCAAAATGTGGAATTTATTACCATAATTTAAGGATGACATTATTTGTTTCATTATTCTTTTAATATTGCACAACATAATAAGGAAAACTAACATTCCACATTTGAAGAAGTTTCCATATGCAAAAAAACATATTTGTGAATAAAAAAATAAAAATAAAAATAGAAGGTTGAAATGTTGTTGACTTTTGGTAGGAAATTACTATTTTTGGAAAATAATAAGAAATTATTTTGTTATTATATATATATATATATATATATATATATATATATATAGATTTGATAAATAGGAAAATATGCATGTATTATATGATTTTAAGTGTGTAGTTTTACTAGTGTTATTAGGAAAAACTTATGTCTCAGTTCAGACTTAAATTCACAAAAAATGGATAAACATCAATAAAGCCCAACACAGCACTGGGTTACCTAGTACAAGCCCAAATTCGTATGCAGTCCCTTTTCAGATTTTGAAATTTATTTTCTTAACCATAAATGATTTATTTTAACAATTTCCAATATTTAGTATAGTCATCAAAAAAAATTAAAAGTTTCTTTGTTGCTATTTAGATTTTTAAAAACACAAAATATCAGATAAATAAAGATCAGATATTTGATTAATCTTCAGATTCATTCTGACATACCATTTTATTCATATGATCTATTTAAAAAAAACAGATATTTAAACATTTTAGGGAAAAAAATGTTTTTTAATCCTCTATATTTGGCTCATTAGATTTTTAGTCCTTAATCTTTTACCTTTTGATTTTTAGTCATTTATGTTTAAAGAATATCATTTTTTAGTCCTCTATGTTTAAAAAATATCATTTTTTAGTCTTTTTACTTGTAATAGTAGGTAACTTTTTTTTTTAATTACAATTTAATTTTAACATCAATTTTTTTTTATTCAACTAACATGTTAATTAATATTAATAATTAAAAATTCTATTTTTTATTTCGAGACGAGTGAGTTAGAGTTTTGTGACTATGAGAAATAAATCATTTTAGCATCAAAATAAATGTTAAGCAATTAAAAAATTTATTTTGTCATAAATTATATACATTTCGTGTTGGAAACTAATAACACAAAACTAAAAAAATAATATTAATCATATTCTGTTAGTTCTCAAATTACATCAATTTATCTGTTGGAGAATTGAATAAACAACAACCCCATGGATCATTTGGTGTAATTTGAGAGCTAATAAAATATGATTAATATCATTTTTTTACTTTTGTGTTATCTATTTTTGGCACAAAATGTATAATTTGTAAAAAATAAATTTGTTAATTGTTTAATATCAATTTTGATGATAACATGTTTTATTTCGCAAACTCACAAAACTCTAACTCATTCGTATGGAATGAAATATATAATTTTTAATTATTAATATTAATTTAAACATGTTAGATGAATGAAAAAAAATTGGTGTAAAAATTAAATATAATTAAGAAGAAAAAAAAAGTTACCTATTATTATAGATAAAATAACTAAAAAATGATATTTTGTAAATATAGAGAACCAAAAATCAAAAGTTGAAAGATAGAAGATTAAAAATCTAACGAGCCAAAAAACTTATACTTTGTAAACATAAAAAACTAAAAATCAAAAGGTGAAAGATAAAAAACTAAAAATCTAATCTGAAACATAAAAGATTCAAAAACATTTTTCCCAACATTTTAACTTGCCAAGTTATAGGGATTCCTCATTGATTAATTTTTATATTAAACTTTAAAATCAACTAATAGTAACCATTTTTTTTATATATAAAAGAAGATTTCTAAATTTGTATTTTCATCTTTTAGGACTCCGGTCAGGTAAAATTCGCGATCACTTTTTTTATTTTTTTCAGCTAATGCATTATCTCATTTGATCGTATTTCTGAAGAAATCCTCTCTGCATGTGAAGTTTTGAACAATGGCGAAAGACTTATTGCAGAATTGGTGGATCTCTATCTGTTAAGTATGTTATTTTGTGTTTTAGTTTGGGATACATTTTGAATTTTCGTTTAATTATGCGAATTTGTGCTCTATACATATGGAAATAGATACAATTCATGATTTATATCGAAAGGTTGGGTATGGGGATCCAGAGATTTAGGCATTGATGTTAATTAATGAATTTGGTGTGCAAATGGAGTAGGAATTTCTTTGAATTTTATATATTATTGAAATGGAATGAAATGTTGAAGTTAAATTACTGAAAGAGGGGTTTCATCTGTTTTGATGTTGCAGAAAGAAGTTTGGTGGAAGATGAATTTTTTGATGCGGCGATCTGATAATCAGACTGCAACTCGGGAGCAACAGTCTGTTACTGAGACTCAGGCAGAACCCAGTTTTTCCTCACAAAAGGGGTATTGCATTAGAGAGTTTAATTTTCGAAGATATATTTGCAGAGATAGCATATTCTGAATTCTGCAATCCAGAGAGTGGTGATTACCTTGGTGAGAATGGCAATATGGCAGGTTTAACTGGAAAGAGTAACTATCAAGTTGATGGCCACATTGATGTTACTGAAGATGATGGAGTGATAATTATTCCATATGGTTAGATCTTTTGCTTCTTCTTAATTGTTTACATATTTCAGGTCTGTGTTGAATTGTTTAAGAAATGGCCGTTGAACAGTTATAAAGCGATTGATAATGACTTTTTCGTTTAAGTTTGATATTTCACTGGTTTATGAAATAGAGAAAATATGAAGTTTGAGTTGCTATAGAAGGATGATTGAAATGAAACAAACTTTGAGCTTTCTTATAGTCATGCTGAATGGTTTTCCCTTTATATGTTTTGTTGATTTGTCAATGCTTTCTATGTGATTGCACTAGATTTGTTCTTTTTTCGGATGCTCTAGATAAATTTAGCCTTTGTTTGAATTCAGATTCCAGGGATTAGAGATTTTATAGCCAATGTTTACATCTAGATTCCTGGAAATTCTTTTATCATTTAAATTTCTCATTGACTCTCCTAACATGGTAATTATAATTTGCAATTTTTTGGAATGTTATATGGATATTTAACTTTTATTTTCTTCGTTAGGTGAAATCCCTGATGATTGGGAAGGCACACCAGACATAAGTTCATACCGCTCTCTAGATCGCAACTTTGTTTTTGCTGGTAGGTGCCCCCCCACATACATAACATGTTTTATAGCTTTTTCTTCTTACACATCTGTGAATGACCCTGTCATAGGTGAGCAGATCCAACTACTGGTATGTTTGTCTGCACACAAGCACAATACAGGAATTACTGCACCTGTTAAAGATAGGATTGGACAAGGGCCCTCACAAAATGGAAAGGTTGTAGAAGGAACAAATCCAATTTCGCAAGCAAAGGATGCAAACACTGATGAACAAAAAGATCAAAATGGTGATGCTAAAGGGAATATTGATTCAAAAAAGGATGTCTCCACAGGTGAAGCCTTCCTTACAATGGAAGACCAAAGAAGGCAGATTGATCAATTGTTGCAAATATTTAAAAATTCGCATTTTTTTGCTCGCATTACCGAGTCCAATGAACCTCTTTGGTCTGAGAGGAGTGCTCATGAAGCTTATGTCAAATCATCCAAGACATCTGAAGAAAAGTTAATCCGTTACTCTTTAGAAACTGCAAAGACTCTGAAAAAAAAGAATGGCATGAGTGTTATGATTGACAGAGGAAATTTTGATTCGCCCACATCTGGGGGAATCGCCAGGGGTGCTGCCAAATGCTGCTCCCTTTCCAATGGAGACATAGTGGTATGTTTTTTGTAAACATGGAAAACGTTTGTAGGTCTTATATTTTTCTAATTTTTAATTATTATATCTTATCTCGTGACAACCATGAGTCTTGTAGCTCAAGTGGTATCCCACCTTGATAAAAGGTGTAGATTGTGATGACCAGGGTTCGAACTTGGATTACGCAAGTTTTCTAGTCTTTATTCCCTCCCTTCCACTCCCTCTAGCCTATATATATGTGTGTGTGTGTGTGTATATCTTTATCTTGTGACACTGTAATTTTGTGATGCCATATACATTTGGTGGTTGTCTTACCTTATCGGGTTTGGATTAGAGGGTTACATTCTTCATTACTCTTTAACTAGGTAGAATCTAAAAGATGGCATATACATGATAGTTCTGCCTGTGAAAAATCTTTATGAAGAAGGATATAGAAAATGCAGTTATAGTGTGACCTCGGACAGATTTCTGAGGTTAGCAACCCTCATTGACCTAATGATGAGATCTGGCATATTAGCTGATATTCATGTGGTTCTACAGTTTACTTGAAACAATAATTCTTGATGGTTTAGGATACAAGTAAAGTTTTAAAGGAATTACATTAGCAGCCAGCATGATTTTGCCTTTTTGCTTCACTTCGGCTCTATGCATGTGGGATCATGAATAAATGATTTCCAATGTTAAATTCGAATAACAATATAGAATTGTATTAACTTCCCTGACCAAGACCAGATGTAGAACTTACTATTCAAATTCATGTTCTAGTAAAGCTTTTTTGTTGTCCTGTATCTTATTTCTTTTCATCAGATAATTCAGCCTTGAGTTGTTTGTGTGTTGCTGTTAATTTGAACTCTATTTTCTCATTGGAAGGATGCAGGTGCTTTTAGAGGTAAAGGTTGGTGTTGAGTTTATGAGGGATCCCGTTCTTGAGATCCTTCAATTTGAAAAGAATCATGAAAGAAACCCGACGCTTGAGAAACACCAGATTCTTAATTCTTCGAATCTTGACCCTTATGGCGAATTATTGAACTGGTTGCTTCCTTTGACTAATTCTCGTCGTTCTTCCTCTCGTTCTTTCTCTCCTACATTGAATTCCAGTTCAAGTTTACACACATCCTCAAAATCAACATTATCTGAGTCTTCAGGTTCTGAGCGTTTGTCTTTTGGTCGTGTTAAAAGTTATTCTATGTCCTCACTTTCACCATATATGAAACCACCCAAAGCCATGACAACACCTAGTGCTAAACCAAGCTTTGTTCCAGAAGATCAAAATCAGTTTTCATTCAAGAATTTAGTAGAAAGTAGTGAGAGTGGAAATTACAGAGCACTATCTTTTCGTGGTGTGTCATATGTACCAGGGAGTTTTTCTGTTCAGTGTGGTTTGCAAGGAATTTTTACGCCTGGAAGAAGGTGGAGGAGGAAATTTGAGTTGATTCAACTACTAGAAATTCACTCCTTTTCTGTTGATTGTAACATGGATGATCTTCTTTGTGTTCATGTAAAGGTGTGGTTTCTTTTATCCTTAGTTCTTCTCTCTTCCCATCTCAGGAAACTTTCGATAGCTTGAGTATGGAATATGTTTTGTCCTGCTTTTCTTTGGGATTTAATACATGGAAATGATATTTTGCTTGTCTTTGCAGAATGTTTCCCCTGAAAATGCACCAGATGTGGTGGCGTTTATAGATTCTGTAACAATAGTTTTTGAAGAGGCATTAAAAAGTGGACCGCCGTTATCTTTACCTATTGCTTGCGCAGAAGCTGGGAATGGCTTCAGTTTACCGAATTTAGCACTCAGGTTTTTGTCTGCTTAACGTCTTTTAATCAAATTGTTGCATCTCTATGTAAACTAATCTACCAAAAATTGAAATTTTTGATTTTAAGTCAGTGCCGAAACAACATGATCCCGTGTGATTGCTTTGACAAAAGGAAACAAATGTTTGATGAATGTCCCTATTTGTCTATTTCATGTTGGGCTAAGTTTGGAATTCAGAATTAAAAAACAAAAAAAACCATGAAGTCCTTCCACAAAATATCAATTTGTAATCTTTTCTTTGGAAGAAATTGTTCTTCCAAATATGTGCAGCAAGGCTTTTGCATATTTTGTTATGAGATTAAATTAATTTTCTACACTAACAGGTTCTTCAGCCCATATAGGATCATTTAACCGTAGAACAAAACGTTGGCTCTTACTGTTGTTTTGCTGCTGTTACTTGATGTCAAAGTTTTAAGTGTTTATGAGTTTGTGTAATTGGCAGGAGAGGTGAAGAACATTCTTTTATTCTCAAACCGGTAACGGCATTTTGGAAGCACTCCAAAGGTCAAACTGCCAGTAATTTTCCACCACAATGCTTGTCAGCTCGAACGTCTAGATCAAGTTGGCATCGTTCCTCTGATACTGAAAGCAGACACGCTGAACCACCTACTGTTCAATATGCTGTTATTGTAACATGTCGATGCAATTATACCGGTATAAAGTTTGATATTTTGTAAATTTCCAGGAGAACATGGTTAAGAGAAGTCTACTTTTATGGTACTCATTAAGTTTGTCCATATTTGTAGAGTCAAAGTTGTTCTTTAGGCATCCAACTAGCTGGCGGCCTCGTATTGCAAGAGATCTTATGATCTCTGTTGCATCCGAAACATCAAAACAAACACTTGAATCTGATGGAACTCAACTTCCAGTTCAGGTTAGTTATGGCTTCTAGCAATCGGTCTTCTTGTCTACAAAACCACGAACTTCATCTTAAGTGCTTCAAATTTTCAGGTCTTAACTCTTCAAGTGTTGAATATGACATCAGATGATCTCACGTTGACAGTTTTGGCTAAATCACCATCCACAGCTCATTCTCTAGTGTCCTTGAGTCCACTGGGAGCAATGATACATGGCCTGACCTCAGTGTCTCTGAATCCAGGACAAAATTTGGAAGATGGCCCACCATCTGCTTCTATCAATGATCAACTTGTGCCGTTATGCAATGTCGTTCCAAATAGTGACCTGATACACACACATTCATGGTTGCAGGGTCGAGTTCCACTAGGGTATGTTTTCTTTTTCTTTTTTTGCTCTTTGTTTCTGTTTTAACTTAACCTTCAAAATTTATTCACCTTCGCTCCAGATGCGTCCTTTCTCAATCTACGGTCACCATCAAGCTTGAATTACTCCCTCTGACAGAGGGCATAATAACTCTTGATTCCTTACAAATTGATGTTAAGGAGAAAGGTAACATTACTCGAATTGTTCTCTGTCATCTTTTAACTTTTGTAATTATGGCCGGATTCATTAAGGGCAGTCTTTTCTTACGACAAAGTGGTATTAATCATGATTAAAACCATCTCCACATTAAAATTGGGTGTGCTCGTATGTATTAATCATGATTAAAACCGTCTCCACATTAAAATCGGGTGTGCTCGTATGCAGTCCCTCGTTGTTTATATGCTTTCGTTTATCGTTTCTATTGTATAATTGTGAAGAAATCTGCGATTCTCTGAGCAAATTATCTGGTATGACAGGTCTTACTTACATGCCTAAGCATGCCCTGAAGATTAATGCAACTAGAGCATTGCCATTGTTATAATGTGAGGAGGTTCCAATCAAGTTTTAGTGATTATATCTCCTACTTAATTATACCACAAATATAGCCATAAGTTAGAATAAAACAATGTTTCATTTTGTATTTGATTTCACTAGTAGGTATTGTAACATAATAGAAGCAATTGGGTCAAGGTAAACCTTAAAATTGTGACATCTCTGCACTTAATTAATTAATTAATTTGGGGTCGATATTACCACTAGATCTGTGACATCTCTGCGTTCAGTCACTTTCAAAACATGCTCGAAATTGCACAAATTGCTAACTTAATTAATTAGGAAATTAGTTCTTAGCACTAAAATTTCAATCTGGAAAAACAGGGACAGCTTCCTTCTTCATCACTCAAAGTCTAACCCCACTTGATTAGGTGAATGAACAACTGGACCTTTGACCTTTTGCCATTGCAGTTTGCCCAATGAAAATTGGTCTTTGACTGCAAATTCATTTGTTAATTTGGAATAATATAATATTTAATATAAGATCTATTCATAGTTATTAATGATGATAGATAGGTAGTCAGATTTGATAATGATTTTTATTATATAGTTTCTTGAGAAAAGAAAAGGGATTATTGCGTCTAATATATATGTGTGTGACATAAGTCAAAAATGACTTGGCCATTGAGATATGTGGCCTGATGATTTTCTATCAGTAATCTTTTTAATTGTGACAATTCGATTAAAATATATTTGGCAAAAAGTAATCATGTTGGAACTTGAAGTGTTCAATTCAAAGTGGTTAATTAGGCTATTGATTTCACACCAGGGGCTGATGAAATTTTGTTACCATAAAATAAACAAGATTGTAACACAAACACCAAATTAAATTCTTTACTTTTATATTACATAAGAATTTTATATTTTATTTTTCAATTTTGATAAAATTTAATATTCGAACCGAAAAACCAAGCGCGCTACTTTATCATTTAAAACTAAGGCTAGTTGTTTTGAGATGCAAAAAGTGGTGTATATATTCTCGAATTTATTGAAATTAGCAAAGAGGATCATTTAAGTTTGTATAGAATATCTTGAAAAGTTGAAGAGCTTAGCCACTTTAAGGAAATAAATTAGCTATTCATTTACATTATAAAAAGTTGGTGAAGAAAAGCTAAAGTGAGTGAGTGTGTGTGTGTGTTTTTCCTCTATTTCTTTCTTATCTTTTCAAGTTAGAATGGATAAATGTGGTCACCACAACTAACGCCTCAAGACAATTGATACTAAATTACCCCAAAATAAAATAAAATAACGACATATTTATGTAGGTATGACAAATAAACAGTCATATATTTCATTATCAATAAACTTGCTATAGAGGTAGATAATAGATATAATACACTTGTTCATTATATTTACATCAGAGAAAATAGAATTTTTTTAATGTAGATTTTTGAGTTTTGTTCAAATAATTTTCAATCTTGTTTTTCCAATAATTCTAGCTTTCAAACGCCATTAAAGCCTACAAACCTTTATCCTCATGAGTTTTACCTTGTCAATCATCAATTAATGTGTTACTTATGTCCATGAAGATAGTAATGCTCTATTTTATTTAATATTTTAATGCTTAAAATATGCACACCGTTGTCATTTTGGAACTGGAAATGAAGGGAAGAGGAAGCCAAATTGAGGGCAACCTTATCAAATCATACTATTTTTAAGTGGGAAAGAATTATCCAAACTATGCTATTGTCAACCTACACACACAAATATTTATATTTATATGGAGTTTTCAATCTTTTATTATTTTAACATTTTGTTAAATTTCATTAATAATAGAATATAAAAATAGAATATAATTGAAAAGATCACAAGTGTTAAAATAAACCAAATAAACTACTCTAACTTATATGAGACCGTCTCACGAATCAAAATCCTAAGACAGGTCAAACCGATAATTTGTAGTCTATAAATTGACTCATGATACTTGGAGGATAAAATTGTCTTATCATTATATTACTAAAATAAGCTACAAATTCAACTCAGAACACATCAGCTGGACAATCATCAACTAATTAATACAAGATGAATGTATGTTGTCATATGTTAATAGTTTTTTTATACTAATGATTAATTAGCAGAGACAATCTCAATGTTTATTGCCAACAGTATACCAACCTTATCTGATTTAAACTCTTTTTTTTTTTTAAATCTTCAAAATGGTATCAAAATTAAAATAATGGGGTATATACACTCAAAAGAAAAGTTATAAAAAAAGAAACTATAAATCAATTAATTAAAAACAAATCAGGAAAAAAGAAAAAGGAAAAGAGGAAGATGCATGAATGGAACCCATTAAAAATCCACCCCCACTCACGCGCGTGGGAGTCAATGCATCTAAAAGATGACACGTCATCGAAATAGTGGGTCCCGCCTCTTATTATCTCTCATGCCCGAGCTGCCCGTGAATTCCACTTCCTAGTAAGAGGAAACTGACCGCTCATTCCCTCACAAGTGTTCTTCTTTCCATATTTGCCCCCCACTTTCTCCCCAGCTTTTTGTTTGCAGATTAGATAAGATCATAAGAGAACAATTGAGTGAGATATATGTTTTTTTCCCCTTTTGAAGTAGGATTTCTCATTATTTGATTGAAGAAGACCTGATCAAAAAAGAGAAAGGAAATTATTGAATACTTAGTTTTTTTTTTTTACATAAATACTATCGTATGGCAATCTTTTATATCATGTTAGAAAGATCAATAATATAAGGGATGTGCAAAAACTTATGTGCCCCCAACCCGACTCGGCATGTGGGCCGCTCCCACGCGTGGCCACACTATAGTTTATATGCGCCGCGCGCGCACCAATGTATTCTGCGAAAGTATCAGGTTTATATTCTTCATGTATCATACATTTACTCTTAAGGTATTACGCATCAGGTATCACACATTTACTCTTAAGGTACTAGTTTTAATACTTATAGGATAAAATATTATATATTTACCTTTAATGTATTAATGTTTTATAGTATAAGGTATTACATATGTGCACATTTAAGGTATTACATATTTACCTTTTAAGATATTAATGTTTATAGTATAAGGTATTAGTTGTTCATTGAGTGAAAGATATCAGTTACGATACTTTTAAAGTATCAATTGTATACTCTTAAGAAGATATCACTTGTATAATTTTAAGGTATTACATAAATACCTCTAAAATATTACATATTTACCTTTTTAAATAGTTCAAGAAAATCATATTTTTCCTCAAATTTTCTATACATTAATTTAAGGTATTACATTTTTACTTTCAAAATATTACATAAACACTAATATTACATAAATCTCGTTGAAATTGAAAAATCCAAATTATGAAAAAGTTGTCAAAGCTATTGTTTCTTCAAAACAACTGCAACCAACCTCTCCGAATTATCAATTATCATACATGGCAGACATCCTCTCATGAGCCTCTACACTCAATACTTTCAATTTCTTCTTGATTAATCAAAGGCCTTAACAAAGTCACCACTTGCACAAGAATTTAATCACCGGAACTAACGCGGCATCCCCAACTTTTATGCTCATTAACACTGACTTCGTTAGGGCATCTCCAATGCCCTACTCAAATTGTGACTCAAACCCAAATTTAAAGGAAATGGGCCTCCAACACAGCCGCAAATCACTACGCAGATTTGCTACTTTGAACAGTAAGTGACAAATTTGTCATTTACTGTTCACAATTCAATTTTTTTTTTATTTTCTTTTATAATAATTTTCACTTATTTGATATTAATACATACATATACTATATAATATTTTACTATGTAGATGCGTATTACGAACTTTAAGATATCTTGATCGAATACTTTTAAAAAATAGTGTAATTATTAAATATAAGCAAGAATTATAACTAATAGAAATATAATTGGAATATCATACAATATTTAATGCAAATTACAATGAAAGTTACTAAAACACATAAGCATTACAACATGTTAAATTTAAACTAATATTACACGTCATGCTAAATTTACCAGAACAAAAATATAAACGAAATGCATTTAAACTCCATATATAATATGGATTTTAGTAGTCCGGTAGACCACTTCCAGACCCTCCAATATCATTAAAATATTCTCCATAAGTATTGGAGGAATTTTCAGGTTGAGATTGATTCATAATTTTGAGTTGCTCATTCTGCCACCATGAATGTCTAACAGGATAAGAAACGTCCTCCAAATTAATGCTCATTATTTTGTCTGGCCTTTTTTGCATTTTATCTGCCCTATTTCGTTTCAGCTCTTCTAAAATAAGATCTTGACGTGCGTTTGATTCAGCCATTAAATCCAGATACTTTTTATTTGCTTCTTCCATGGATTCCATAACATGAGATGAATCTTCTCCTTTTTAGTTTAACCTTTTTCACTCCCTCGGGACGCATTTGCAATGATGGACAACTATCATTTTCATCACTCAAGTTTATATTGAATTGAGTTATTCCTGGAGAAGAGAGAGCAGGAGAATCTGACATTGATGCTTCTGATTGTGATGAAAAATTAACGCGTCTCTGACTGTGATTATTTCCTGAATCCACAAAATTTTTCATAGTGTTGAACACATGATCAAACTTAAATCCCTTCTTATACTTTGGATCTTGCATCAGCAAGATCTTTGCTCTGCACGTCTGCATAATTTAGAATATGGAAGTTAATACTGAATGTTTTTCTTCTGGACTTTACATAAATAAATAAAATAAGAACATCAACTTACAATATCTTCATTTGAAGCTCCACTTGGATTCGAGTGTTGGATTTGTGCCACACATCCATTCAACTTTGAGACTGCACTTTTGATAACAGTAACACGATCACGCAAATACTTTATGTTTCGACATTCAGTGACATTGTTTGGTCGTGTAGAATTGTATTTGGTTTCTACACGTGACCAAAAAGTATTTCCAAATTGATTTGCACCTACAATTGGATCTTGGGAGACATCAACAAACACATCACAAAGATGTATATCTTCATCAATAGAATAAGAGGCTTTTCGGAAGACCATTGTAGAATTGATAAGTTAGAAATGAGATTTAAGAAACAAATGAATTCAAAAGATGTAGTTACTTCAAGTGTGAATTTTTGGTTGAAATGAATGGTCATTTTATAGATGGGATAGTTCTTATTCTCATTTGTGTAAAACAACATCAACGGTTGAGATCAAAAGATTAAAATGATTATCTACGGCTACGAATGAAAACACTTGGATTGTGCTTTTCTACACACTCACCACTTTCCAAATGATATGAATGATTGAGATCAAAAGATTAAAATTATTATCAACAACTACGAATGAAGGCACTTGGATTGTGTTTTTCTACACACTCACCACTTTCTAAATGATATGAACGATTGAGATCAAAAGATTAAAATTATTATCAACAGCTACGAATGAAGACACTTGGATTGTGCTTTTCTACACACTCACCACTTTCCAAATGATATGAATGGTTGAGATCAAAAGATTAAAATTATTATCAACGGCTACGAATGAAGACACTTGGATTGTGCTTTACATGAACAATTATATAATGAACATTGTTTGCAATCATTCATCACTTCATTTCCTCACCAAGTCTTATCTTTTTACTTTGTTATTTCTCACTTTATTTACTTTTCAAAGATGAATCCCAATTTTGCAAGTCCTTTTCATTTATTTTCTTCTTCTTCTTCTTCTGATGATGAAGATCAGTATGAGTCGATGATACTCGATCTTCATAAGCAAAATCAAACGATTTGTGAAAGAGCAATGACTAATAATAGGGTCCTTTGTGAGTGGCTAACAGATTCAAATGTTGAGCCTTCTCATGGAGGCTCAATTGTTGGGCATAGAATAGTACATCGTGATCGAGAAAGTGCAACTAAAAATCTTTTTGATGATTATTTTACTGAAAATCCAACGTACAATAAATCGATATTTCGTCGTCGGTTTCGCATGTCTCGAAGTTTATTTCTTCGAATTCATGATGTTGTTATGAATCATGATCATTATTTCAAAAGAGATGCGGTTGGTAGACTTGGTTTGTCTACACTTCAAAAGGTTACATCGGCATTTCGAGTTCTAGCATATGCAGTTGCAGCCGATGCAACTGATGAATACATAAAAATTGGAGAGTCTACTGTAATTGAATGTGTAAAATGATTTTGTCGTGCTATTGTGGAGATATTTTCAGAGAAATATTTAAGATCGCCGACTGCTGATGATATTATTAGACTACTTCTTATAGGTGAGCAATGTGGGTTTTCCGGAATGTTAAGTAGCCTTGATTGTATGTATTGGACGTGGAAAAATTATCCTACAGCGTGGGCTGGACAATCTGCAGGCCGTAGTGGTTCTCCAACCATCATTCTTGAAGTTATTGCTGGTTACCATCTTTGGATATGTCATGCATATTTTGGTATGCCAGGATCTAATAATGATATCAATGTGTTGGAGATGTCTCATCTTTTTTCAAATCTTGCTAGAGGTATTGCTCCTCCAGCACATTATGTTATTCAAGGAGAAGAATACAACACGGGATATTATCTAGCAGATGGTATATACCCCAAATGGTCGACTCTTGTGCAAACTATTCTTGATCCACATGGTCCAAAGAAAAGACATTTTGCAACCATGTAAGAAGCTTGCAGAAAAGATGTGGAACATGCATTTGGAATTCTTCAGAGTCGATTTGCAATTGTAGCAAATCCTGCTTGCTTTTGGATGACAAATGACTTGCAAGACATAATCACTGCATGCATTATAATGCATAATATGATAATCGAGGATGAACGGGATCTCAATGCTCCTATTGTAGAAACGAGAGATGTGACAACTCCAGAGGTAGAAAACTCTAGATTTCAAGATTTTCTTTGTCGGCATAGAGAAATCAGAGATGCAGATGCTCATTACAAACTTCGAAATGCATTGATCGAACATCTTTGGGAAAAATGGTCTAATTCGGAATGTTAGTGATAATCATTATATAATTTATATTTTTCTGTCATTATGTAATTTATTTGCATTGTGTTGTATGACTAGATTTTTTCTTTAGTATATTAATATGTATTTGTGATGAATTTTATAATATAAGTTTGGTATTTTTAATAAGATTTATAGTTTATAAATATTTATTTATAATTGAAATCAATTAAGTTAATTTTTTTATGAACTTAAATACACAAATATTTGATATTAAAGAAAATTCAAAAAAAAAATTAAAAATATTGTAAGAGAATATTCCAATTTGAGTTTGAAGGGTTGGAGATGGTGGCAAATTTGGTGGCAAAAACAAGATTTGAGTCCAAATTTGAGTTTGTGGATTGGAGATGGTCTTAGAACCAAGAAATAAAAAATCATGACATTGATAGAAAGGTAAATTTTAAGGTGGAGATTCAGGATTCTAATGTTCTGCAAATCAGCAGGGAGAGAAGCAAGGAGCAAGAGGAGAACAACAACAAGTGGCACCGTCTCGAGAGAAGCGGCGGCAAGTTCCTCTGCCGGTTCAGGCTGCTAGAGAATGCCAAGTTGGATCAGGTGAAGGCGGCGATGGAGAATGGGATGCTGACAGTGACTGTGCCGAAAAAGGAAATGAAGAAGCCAGAGGTGAAGGCCATTGACATCTCTGGCTAAGAAGAAGATGAGAGGAAAGGAAAAGAAGAGGAAGAGAAGAGGCCTAATTTTTGCCCTAATTTTAGAGAAAAAAAAAAGAAATATGTATATATATTTATATACATAAGACCTTCTCTAAGGGAAGAACACATTTTTCTTCCTTAATCTTCTATTTATAACAAATTAAATATTAATATAAATATCACAATCTTTTTCATCTCCCACTATATTAGTGTAAAGTCAGAACTTAGTATTATTTTATGTTCAATATAATGTGGCAATACATTTTTTTTTAACAATTATTTATGAATCATGATTAAAAGATTCAATTATATTTAAAGGACATTATTAAATAAATAAGAAAAACAACAATAAGAAATATAAAAATCATTTTGATTATTGAAATATTTGTGATTGAACGTGAAACATATTTAGAAAAATCTAATATTTACTATCAAATATATACAATATTTAATGATATAAACCCAAAGAATCGAATTTTTTTTCAAGAATTCAAATTAATATATGAAACTTTTTTTGTTTTTGAAACCATATGATACTTATTTAATAAACATACAAATATACCAATATAAATAATTATTAAATATTATTTATACAGTAACATATACATCTTTAATAATTTCATATTAATCCATATATATATTTGATTAATATATATTTTAGATTGACAATAGGGAAGAGGAGAGTCAAGTTTAACATCTATAAAAACCTAAAATGAAAGAGAGAAAAAAAAAAAAAAAAGATAGTGAAGATGGGTAAGTTAGCTTAAGGATATTTTGGGCATTGAAACGTCCTGCCCGTGTTCTCCGGGCAGACTCCGATTTGCTTTATTAGTCTTAGATTCTATAGAAAAAGTAAGAACTGATAATTCATACATTTCTCAAATATACTTTTCCCTTTTTTGTTTACATAGTGCATGCCATAAATTATTATTTATTACATACATAAATACACATCACAGCAACAACAACTTCTTTAAGATATACTCTAATATTTATTGTAAATCATTTATATATATATATATATATATATATATAAACTAATTTTATTTTTCTTGAGCATTGAAGTAGTCAGCATAATTTGTGATTTCTGCTAAGATTTCAATCTCTTTTTCAAGAGAGACATTTCTTGGGTGGTGGCACTGTAAATAGGCATACTTTTTTGAAGTGAGATTTTAATCACTATTATTAAAATTAAAATTAAAATTATTATTATTATTATTTGATTCCAGCTTTGCTTGTTGGCACAGTTCGAGGGGCAAACTTTTGTCATTTGAAGGTCAAGCATGTGATCTGCAATCACTGAACTCTCTGTACCATCTCCCACTGTAATTTTCTGCTCATCGTTTCATCTGGGTTTGAGCTATTTTGCCGATTCTATTCTGGGTTTGATTGCAAAAGAATTGTTCTTCGAGTTGAGAGAATATTCTGTAATCTTTTATGGTATTTGGGTTCAGCTGATTTTGTTGAATTTCCCTTTTTTTCTTTGTTTGGCGATTTCAGTTTCTTGAAGGTGGAAGAAAGGCTATCTGTGATGATATTTGACTTATTTTCTGAAATGGGTTTGAGTTATTTTAGGTGATTTTGTGGGGGATTTGAATGAAACTGGAGGGGAAGTAAAGGGTTGTTTACAAAACTGGGTGTTTTTGGGTATTTTTTTCTTTTTTGGATGATTTTTTGCGTTTGTAGAAGATGGGATTAGTTGATGATGGATTAAAGGTGGAGTCTTGGGATGTGAAAAAATCAAAGGGTAGGAAGAAGAGAGATGATGATGATTCTGTGGAGGAAACTGGATGTTGGATTAAGTTGAGATTTATTGGGAGCTGTATTTCTTCAAGATCTAAAGTTGATAACTCTATTAGTGGCATCAGTACTCATGGTAATTCTTTCCCTTCTCTGTAATGTTATATGTATTTTGTAATTTTGTTGTTTTTGCTTCATGTTAGTTCCTACTTTTTGGTTGATTTGAAGCCTATAATCGTTTCTTTTATGTTGGGATTGTTGATTGCGATGTTTTTGGAGTATAGGAGATGGAATTGGAGCAATAACATAGTAGATGACTTCTTGATATAGGGAGGTTTTGTGGGCTTCTGATAAATCCGACCAAAATTGGGGAATCGATAGTTAGAGATGAGTTTGATGGTTCCATAATCGAAGCAAATGTTTCGTGGCAAACAGGGGGCCAGAGAGGGTTGAGAGTACTGTTAGGAGCAATGCAGGTTGAATAATTGTAAAATTTGGGTGTTTTTAGTTTAAGTTAGTTTATCAACTACCATTTGCATGACTTTGAGAGTTTTAAGGAGTTGCGTGTTGATTCAAGTTCAGCAACGTTACAATGGACTCAACTAAATTTGAAAGAACACAATTTTGATATAGTTGACCTGGACATTTTAATCCATGAAATTTTGTGCTTATGAGGGCTTTCAGGAGTTTGGATTACTTATAGTAGCATATTAAAATTGATAGGTTTTGTTTGACTTTATGAAATGATTATGTATGATATAACATTAGAGATCTATTTCATGTTTTCGGCATTGCATAAATGATCATTTTCTAGAGTTAAATGTACTAATGGTTTGACTGTATTGCCCCATCTCCATATGGAAAGTTTTAGTCTCTAATGCTTCTTGTTATTGGCTTGCTTTTGATCATTCAGGCATATATATTAACTATCAGTTTTGAATTGCTATTTTTGGTTAATCTCATCTGGGACATGCATTGATGACAATCTTCATACTATTCATGCATTATTGTATAAAATCTTTTTGTACTGTGATCCGATGTTTATAGGCATGATCACAGTGATTTATTTCATTTTTCATGTGAGCAGAAAGTAAATCGACAAATGATACAAGTCGAGACCAACCAGTTGCCACTGTGATCCCATCCACCACGACGAGCAATTCTTCCAGCACCAAACTTGAAGAAGAACTCAAAGTTTCTTCCCGGCTTCGAAAGTTCACGTTTAACGACCTTAAGTTAGCAACCAGAAATTTCAGACCGGAATCTCTTCTGGGAGAAGGGGGGTTTGGTTGTGTGTTTAAGGGATGGATCGAAGAAAACGGCACCGCTCCAGTCAAACCCGGAACAGGACTCACGGTTGCGGTCAAAACCCTAAATCATGATGGACTTCAGGGCCACAAAGAATGGCTGGTTTGATGCTTTCTTGATCTCATTGTTCTATAGCAACTCTGTTTATCTGTTTCGGTTATTCTGACCTTCAATTTTGTTTGGCAGGCCGAAGTCAATTTTTTGGGTGACCTTATTCACCCTAATTTGGTTAAATTAATAGGCTATTGTATTGAGGATGATCAGAGACTACTAGTATATGAATTCATGCCTCGAGGAAGCTTGGAAAACCACTTATTCAGAAGTAAGTTCATAGCCTTTTTTCAGCATAGGGGTGTAAACGAGTCGACTAGAGCCGAGTACTGCCAGGCTAGAGCTTGACTCGATTTTTTTCCTAGTAGCTCATGAGTCCTAGACTCGATTATTTGCTCATTTCTAATCATTGATAATTGCAGGGTCTTTACCACTTCCATGGTCAATCAGGATGAAAATAGCTCTAGGTGCGGCCAAAGGGCTTGCGTTTCTTCACGAGGAAGCAGAAAGACCAGTGATATATCGTGATTTTAAGACATCTAACATTTTGTTGGATGCTGTGAGTACTAGATACATGCTTATTCTTTAATATTATTTTCATTTTTTTACCACGATTTCAAGATTTTTATTCGATTGTTCTTGCAGGAATATAATGCCAAACTTTCCGATTTTGGACTTGCTAAAGATGCTCCTGATGAAGGAAAAACTCACGTTTCCACTCGCGTTATGGGTACTTACGGTTATGCAGCCCCGGAATATGTTATGACAGGTAAACAAAATTTCCATTTTTTTTTGCCTTGTTTGCTATGCACTCTTGTCCGAAAGCAGTGTGTTATCCTGTGTACTTGAGCTGCGTGTTCTTATTGTAGACCCTCGTCTTCAGCCCAGAACCGTGCGAGACAGAAACCTTGTACTTAAAATTGAATTTTAGAAATATTTTCACTTGTTCTAGAATCGATTTTGTGATTATTTCTTTTGGATCTATGTACGGTCTCTCGTTTTTCTTTTCCTGATCGGTTGCATCCGTTTCTAAACAGGACATCTTACATCAAAAAGTGACGTTTATAGCTTCGGTGTAGTCCTACTCGAAATGCTCACGGGCCGACGATCAATGGACAAGAACCGCCCTAATGGGGAGCATAACCTCGTTGAGTGGGCCCGGCCTCATCTCGGTGAGAGGAAACGTTTTTACCGTTTGATAGACCCTCGGCTCGAAGGCCATTTCTCCATCAAAGGCGCTCAAAAGGCTGCGCAGTTGGCAGCCCGTTGCCTTAGCCGGGACCCGAAAGCCCGGCCCCGTATGAGTGAAGTAGTCGAGGCTTTGAAGCCACTCCCAAACCTCAAGGACATGGCTAGCTCGTCCTACTACTTCCAAACGATGCAAGCGGATCGGGTCAGCTCCAGTCCGAACGGGAAAAACGGGCTTAGGACAAATGGCTCGTTCTCGAGAAATGGCCAGCCACATCCGAGAAGCCTCTCAATACCAAACGGAGCCCATGCTTCGCCATATCATCAGTTTTCTCGTCTTTCACCAAAACCAAACAGTAAACCCTAGCTACTGGTTTGTTCGTTCCATTTTCCGATCACAGTTATTTTTCGTCTCGTCGCGCACGATAATCAATGTATTTTGTGTGGTGATAGTGAGATTAGTGGAAAAGGAAGTGGTGAAACACGGTAGAATGTGGTGTGGCCAAGCTTAGGGGGATTGAACTTCCTCTTTGGAAGAAATGTAATGAGAATTAATGGAGATGAAAATTAATTACATTCGAGTAAATCTTACATGTTGGATTGCCTCTCTAATTTTCTGTTGTATATATATTTTTCTAATTTAATTTAATATACAGGTGCAATACAGAATGATATGGATTGACTTTAATTAAGGTACATAAATTTAATCTGGAAAAGTTGAGAGTATTGAGCTTATACATAGAGATGAATATTCTACTAAAAAATAAAATAAAATAAAAATCACAAAAAAACTATTAATCTAATGCAAAAATTTATATAAGACGGTTTCACGGATAGTTATCGACTTTCTTTTAATCTAAATATATATATATATGAAAGAAAAATTCATAAGACGACCTCACAAGAGACTCACTTTTAATCTAAATATATATATGGAAGAAAAAGAACAATAATGTTACACTGATGCTTTCAATCATAACCTACAACAATAAGAAGACACAATAATAGAAAATACTTTTTAAATATGCTACATTTGTGTATTTCCATAAATAAATAAAAACTCTATATATTCTTTTATTTTTTAAATACATGTCCCCACTATTCAATCGAACAACCTCCTAAAGTCGACATTTTCAAATGAAACCTAACATTGGCAATGTCTATATGAGATGTGAAACTGATAAGTTACAAATGTAGTTTTAAATTTATCATTTTATCATTACTATAGATTAATTGATATTTTATTGTATCATTACATGATTTTTTTTTACCTATAATTTTTTTCCGCAATGGACATATGATAACATATAATATATATTATATGATTAAAAAGTAAAAGATTACGTGTATTGAGATGAATAGTATAAAAGTAATATCAGGTTGGTCTCTTGAATTCATTCACTAGTTACCAAATATTTATTTCTAAACTATTAATCTATATGTGTGTGTTTTAATGGCAAAAACTTTGAAAAGATGGTCTCATAAATCAAATTTTATATCAAATTCAACTTATTCATCTTTATTATTAAATTAAATGAGTTTCTACATCCAAATATTTCAAAATGAAATCATCTTACAATAAAGCCACAATAAATAGTGTCTATCAAATATAAAATGAAACACTCTACGTGGTGGTGAGTTAGGCATGACATCAACATTTTCCCTTAAAAAAAAAACGTTTTTCCTTTGATATTTGAAAATGAAATTTGAGTACCACAAAAGTAATCAGACAGAAAATGGTGGTGGGGCCAAGGCATGACATCGACTTTCTTAAAATGTAGACTTGTGAATATGGTGGTGGGGCCGAGGCATGAAAGTTGTTGGTAAAACAATTTACGAATTTGCAAATTCTCTAGTACGGATTTAAACATTTTCCAAGTTGGAGTGCCAAAAGCTTATCCACGTGGAAAACAAACTTCAACAAAATGTTATAATCCTTTTAATTATGGAGAAACGAAGAATTCCCCCATGTGATCGTAAGCCCTTCAGTCGGATGCGATATAAATCTAGGAATGTGTATGAGTGACAGACACATACAAAAGAGAGCCAACACGTCACAATTCTTCACAATATTTTCATGGAAATTTAAACTATATGGGGTTTGAACTTATGTTGTCGTAAAATTTCTTCCCACATCACTACGGACCATACTAACTATATCAAAAATAAAAATACTAATCTTGTTTGGTGGAACCGTGGAAGGGACTCTCATTTCTTGTTTCGTTTTTAACATATTTAATAGTTCAGTATTCGTATAATGTTTAGATATATTATTTTTTACAAATATTTTTTAAAATGTATGCTCAGATAATAATCTTACAAATAATTTCAAGATTGAACTTAGGGTTAAATATTAGATTTTTTTTTTTTTTTTTGTAATTTTGAACGGTTATTAAATATTAATAATTTTATTACCAAGTTTCATTTAAATGGTGAAACTGAATCCTTTTGCATTAATTAATTGATATAAATGGTTTTGCGTATATTAAGACATTAATACCTTGATATCTACAAGATTTTATAAATTTGAATATTATTCTCCAAAAAGGAAAAAGGAAATAGGCTCTTTGGACAAATCAGATTTGGATTTAAACAATGAAACAAAATCAAATAATTGACATAAATAAAATTGAATAATATTCTTCAAAAGAGAAATGAAATTGGCTCTTTGGACAAACACAAAAACTCATGTGAGACGGTCTCACGGATAGTTTTCGTGAGACGGAGTCCCATCACCCACAAACAATATGTCAATTGTAGGGTTTGAATGGTGAGTAATTGGGTTGTGGATTGACTCGTCTCACGTAATGTATTAAAATTTCGTGAGACGATCTCACAAAAGACTTACTCAAATAAATCAGATTTGGATTTAACCAATCAAACAAAATCAATTAATTGACATCACATCAATGGTTTCCACATCCACAGGATCTCATCACCAAGTCATTGAATGGCAATAGTAATATACTTAGTGGACACTTTTTTGCCATTGTACCCACTCAGGGACAAATTAGTCCCTCCACATCAGAACAAGAACAACAGCTATATATTAAGAATCTTGTCCTCCCATGAAAATCGAATATTTTCCTCACCAGCCATGTTTCTCATTGTCACACTAATCTTCTTCTTACCAAGCAATGCTGAATCCCATTCATTCCAAACCATCAAACTTCCATCACTTGGCTCTGAGGCCAACGGCTTTGATTCAGACAACATTGGACCTTACACTGGTCTCAATGATGGAAGGATTGTCAGATATGAAGGCCCCAAGAAGGGTTTCATCGACTTCGCCATTACTGCTCCAAATAGGTAATGGTGTTTGTTTGTCTTTGAATTTGAGTTTGAGTTTAATCTATCATTTTCAGGTCTACTGAGTTCTGTAATGGTAAGAATGGAGAAAACCAGAATATCGGGCGGCCATGTGGGAGGCCGTTAGGCCTCGAGATCAACCACAAGACCGGAGAACTATACGTCGTTGATGCCTTCCGCGGCCTCCTGGTGGTGGGACGCGGCGGCGGAGTGGCAGCGGAGATCAGTGGTGGGATAAATGGAAAGCCGTTTGATTTCCCTGATGGCATAGCTATTGATCAAATAACAGGACATGTTTACTTCACTGATATTGGTCCAATATTCAGTAGAACCAAGTAATATGTAATACATACCTACACTTAGTTTTCAATGATTTAACTCAAATGGTGAAACTCAATCATCTATTCATCTCTTATATCTGATTCATGCAGCAATATGACTGAGATACTCCTCAGTGGAGACACTAATGGAAAATTACTGAAATATGACCCGACAACGAGGCAAATGACGGTAGTGCTGACGGGGCTGGCGGTGCCAGCCGGGGTGGTGGTTAGCAGGGATGGCTCGTTTGTGCTGGTTACAGAGTACATTGCCTGTAGAATAACTAGGTTTTGGGTCAAGGGGCCAAAGGCGGGGTCGTCCGAGATTTTCGTGGAGCTTCCAGGGAATCCGGACAATATTAAGAGAACAAGAACCGGGGATTTCTGGGTGGCAGTTAATATACAGAAAGTGTATCCTAAGCTCATTGTATTCGCTTTGGGACAAAAGATTAATGCACTTGGTCAGATTCTAGGGACTGTGAACTTCTATGCAGAATATAATGCAACTTATGTGACTGAAGTTCAAGAACATGATGGCTCATTGTATGTAGCATCTGTCTATACAGATTTTGTTGGTATTTATAGGAGGCTAATGTGCTGAATGTATAGATTTCAACTGTTTTATTGATTGAGTGATTACAAAAACAATCCATTCAAATTTGTCTCTTTTAGAGCCACAAAAATGTTCAATGTTCTTTATAGAAGTTCTAGGTTTGAATACAAACCTAGAACGATGGAGAGACCAGACAAGCATGATCATAGTGCTGAGTAAATGAGATCAGATTTATTGGTTGCTCTTTATCTTACCAAAATGTAGTTGAGAAGTTCTGGTTTCATGGTTTAAGAGCCACGGCCACTCCAATCTTGGCGCTTTTTTCTATAGCTCTGGTGTCCACTTCACCTGAAATGGTGATGAGAGATTTGGGACGCCATTGATGTTGTATAAGAGCGCTGGCCTTGCCATGGTTGTTCACTCGAGCTTTCATGGAAGTCAGAGGATCCAGCGAATGTTGTGTTCCGAAGGTGAGTGTGTTTTCGTTGCTGGAAAAGCTGTGTGTCAACTCTGCCCCGACTGCAGTGTTAGTCAACGGGCTGACTAAGTGGAAGTATGATGCAGTAATGCTTTGGCCTTTGTCATTCCTATAGAAAAATTGATGTCAAGAACCAGAAGAAACATAATGTAGGACTAAAATACTATCAATTCCCTTCAAGAAAGAATGGTCATGCAAGACACACTAATAACACCATTGCCATCCACGGAGTCGAAGCTTTTTATGCCACAATCAATTTACCACTACACTTCATACGGGGGTATCAAAATATCTTTCAACTATAGGATGCATACACATATATAATGCTGTGTTTTTCTAAACTTGAATTTAAAAAACTTGGAAGGTACTCACAGGATCAAGGATGCGATTAGGTCGGAGCTGATATAACTGATTCCGCCATTGTATTTTGTAAAATTTCCAGTAGCAGTGTCAAATGAAATATCAGTTCCAATAGTGGTCTTGTTATTCCCAGCTACACCAGAGAAGTTGACAATTGGTTTGGCTGTCAGTCCCAGGCTAGTACTAATTCCAGCATACTCGTGCAAATATTGAAGTTCTACCTATTACCAAAATTGTTATAAATTACAACCCAGAATATGATTTGGTAAAACGGAATACTCACGGAAATAGTGCAAAAGAATAAGGCGATACAAGCACCATAATGCAAATACCAAAATTGAAGCTGCATTTTACCTTGCCAGACTTTTGGTCTGGAGCAACAAAGCTAAGAATAGCCTTCACTCCTGGAGCAGGCTCATCAATGGTGATGGTTGTGTAAACCTGAAAGGTTAAACAACCTTTTGTTAAATGGCGATGTCAATCAAGTAACAGTTCAGAAAGATTGATCAAGAAGTAAAAACTAACAATCAAAATATTAATACGAAACCACCTTGTATTGAATGATAACTACTTGGAAATAAATTATTGATTACTCTATTTATCATCCTCACAATTGCATACCATTAAATTATTGATCAGTACTTTCTTCTTGTTTTTTTTTTTTTTTTTAGAAAACTACAATTGCCAATATTGTGCTATTGTGTAAGTGCAAAAAATTTGAAAGACTACCTGCTTACAAGTTACTAGAGGTTGAGTGTGTTTCAATTAAGAGATTGGGAGCTAATAGACTTCAAATCTATTGAATTTCATTGGATACTTTGTGTAACAATGGAATCATTTTAGGAAGTATTTTATGGTTTGAACTATTAGCTTAAAAGTCCTTCCATCTAATGCAAACAAAGCCTTACAAATTCGTGTGTGGAAAGGCAGCCAGAGGTCATCATGACACTACCGTCAGAGACCTATGACGGTCATACTGATCAGCTCCTTACTACCTTTTGCTATGCATTAGAGAAAGAATGTGTACCAAGGTAGTGAAAGAATTCTACAGAACACAATTACATAAATTTAAATATCTCAAACAGCTCAATGCAAAGCCCCACAAGAACAGCTCGAATTAGATAAACAAAGTATTGCAAACAGGGTTTTAAACAAATGTGGGAAGCATCATCAAGGAAAATAATATGACTTACATTGGAGCTGGTGTCCACTTTTACATCAGTTGTGATGTTCTTGTTCTGTAGCTTGGTATTAACATCAGCTAGAATCGAATCGCCCTTCTTAGTCCCTGATGTAGTAATGGCCTGTACAGCAAAAAATAAACCAAATTATTGGTAAAAATAATCAACTACGACAAGCAGCTTACATGACCACAATGGAAACAGGTAAACATAATATTTCGACCTTCAGGTCAAGATTTGTAATAGAAAGCATTATCTTGGAAAAACCACCCTCTCATACCGTCCTAATTAGCCAGCTCAAAAAGTTTCTTTTGTAAATCTTGAATAACAATTTTAATGTCTCACGAATGATCTAAAAGAAAAAAGAAATGAAGGGCAGATTAGGCAGCAACTTGCTAAATTATGTTTCAAATGTTGCACAGATAGAAATCAGATTTCAAGAGCTCTAAAATATATACACAAATATTTTAAGTTTGTGTGGCGTCGAATATTATTCGAAACTCGACAAGCCTCAGACATGTATCCAAAACACACCACTTGACATGTCCTTCTAGTAAACAGAAAAAATACAACACACCTTATAGTTGAGATAATTTTAAGCAAAAACTATTTTTTATACAAATGCTTGAGATAGGAAGTTGCTTCATCCAACTTGCTCTCACCACTGATATCACTTTATGAACTCATTGCTAATTAATTACATATGTCTATGTATGTATCTATGTTTACATAAGTATATATTCATACAGAAAACAATTGTCTAAAAACACATAAAAAAAAAAATTCCGAAAAACACATTCAATCCAAGTATAGAAACATGACTCTTTTAAGGGGAGTGAAAGACTCAGCAAAGGATTCCCTTAAAGAAGGAAAATTACAGTTACAAAGTGAAAAAATATTAGTTCTAGCAAATTCAGCAGCCATATTAAAAAAAAAAAAAAAAAAAAAGCTCGTTAGCATCAAAATTCATGTTTCAATTTCGTTAATCAATTAAATTGGGACCCATTCTTCTCTTGCAAACAATCGATGCAGATACGACGCTTCAGAGCATAAACATAGGGCCATTAATTGAAAAAAATTAAACAGAGAAAATTTCTTATGAAATACTAACCACGCCATTTGAAGTGAAAGTAGTGAGAGTGAACTTCTGATCACCCTGATAATCCCTGTAAAGAAGATCTGAAAACACAGGAAAACCTTCCTAATTACTTCACCGAAATCGTATGAATCCACCAAAGGAAACTGAAAAACAGAGAAAAACGCACAAAATACAAATAAAGAAAAAACAATTAAAAATTATTAAATAAACTTGCCTCTGGCTCTCTTGCCAATGTCAGGATAAAGACCTGGACCTTTCGCATAAACCATTATCTTCTACCTCTGTTTACAGCGGAAACGAGAGAGAGAGAGAGAGAGAGAGGTTGATGCTCACCAGTCACCGCGACTTAGCTTTGCAATAGTAAAATATATTATTTTTCTGATCCTAATTTATTGCGTCAAATAATCTACACTTTGATTTTATTTTACTTTTTTTAATTGTAAACTTTGTATCTCACTTTTAGTCTTCTAAAATAAAATATACAAAAATATATTGCCGAGTTAGGATTTTTAGAGGGTTCCTAAAATATATATATATATTTTTGCTAGGTTAACAATAAATAACCACAATTCTAAAGATAATAAACCCTAAACCAAGCAAGAAATTTAGAGGGTCCAATTGTTATTCTCAAATTAGTTACATGTATGTTTGATTGATCTGTATATACAAAATTATGGATTTAGATACTTGTTTTTAAAAAAAGAGAGAAAAAAAAAAGAGAACTTAGGTGCTTCTAAGGTTTCCAAAAAAAAAGAAAAATTTTCAGGTTTTCCTTAGATAGTTCTAGAAGGTACAGATTTTAAATGCTACAAAATTTAGCATTAATTACAACTTAAATACTCCTATATGATTAGATTCTTTGCTCACCCCTAATCACCTACGCATCAAATTTAATTGATTTATTCTCAATATTTTCTTAATCTGAAGTTAGGATAAATCTCGTGTAGAATCATAAATAAAAAAGTGTGCACTTTAATAAATTTCAAATAGATACCCAACCTGTCACAAATTTAATGTGAAAATTAACCTTTTTTTTACAGTTAGAATTGGAGGTTAAAATCTTGCTTAGGTATTCACTATACCAATTTTAATCATCCTTTTAAATATATATTTTAAAATGAAGATCATATAGTTTTTTTTCTCCCTACCTAAAATTCAATAATTTTTTAATATCATTGATTTCTAAATCAACCAGTTTTTATGGACCAGAAAATGTTTTATATATTGGATTAGTAGCTTGGGCTACACCATTAATATAAAAGGGCCCATTCTTTTAATTCTCGAAAAGAGGATTGTTATTTGGGCCTGAAGAGCGGAAAGATACATAATCGATTAATTATTAACTCATTGTTTTTCCAACAAGAAAAGAGTTGGTCTCTCATGACACTGTCTCACATGCGACATAATTCAAGTATGTCTTTTGCAGATATACGTATATATTGAATTATGTCTTTTACAGGTATAAGTATATATTTTCCAGCTATAAGTATGTGTTTTATAAGTATGTTTTTTTAGAATATAAGTATGAGTTATTTAAATATATCTTTTACTACTGTAAGTATATCTTTTTGTGTTATAAGTGCAACCGTCGCACGGTGCGACGGTTGCACATGAGTTTTTGGCATGTTATAATATCTCATATTTAAACATTTACAAACTTCATTTTAGTCGTACATAATAAGCGATAGTAAAATGAAATATTATTTAAAATAGTGAATCTCGTAAAATAAAATATATTGTCCCTTCCAAAAAAAACAGTTATAAACAGAATTTTTAAGTTTGTTAGTAAATGACCAAACAACCTTAAACTTCTCAACATGTGCATTAATGGCTCTACAATCTTCCCGCCATATCTTTCTCAACACATTTACCTTTCTTACAGTCTATATCAATCTTTTTTCTCAACTTTTGTCAAATTATTCATTATCTATAATTCTTTATTCTTACATTTTCTTCAAACTTATCTTCTCCAACACAGCCAAAGCGAATCACTGGTGTTATTTTTTCTTTTCCAGTGGTTCGCTAATTTGAGAGGAGAAATTCTTCAAAACATAAATAAAAACCAAAAAAGAAAGTGACTATACTTAATAAAATTAAAAAAAAAAAATGGTGCATGCATACTACAAGTTATCTATACTCGTATTCTTCATATTGTTGCCTCTTACAACATATGCAGATTATGTAACTTTAGACGAGTATTTGCAGAAGAAGGCCAATGAATCGTACCTAGAATCGTTGAAGTCATACAACCCCGACCCAGAGGCTCTCACCGATGAATTTAACATTCAAGTTGGCGAGTAAGTTAAATCTTGAGAAAAATCTCAATTTTTGTTCACTTTTTAATTTTTATCACCTATTTTACATATTTCAGTTTGTCATTTAATTATCACCATTTTAATTTTTTATCAGATTTTTCTTGAAATGTTAGTTTTTACCTATATCGATGCCAAAATTAAAAATCCAAGGCACCAATTCCCGCATCCACATATGAAAAATCCAAATTTCGAATAAAATTGAATTACATTTGAAAAAGAAAGAAGTTAGTGATCAAATTTTGAATATGTAAAATTAATGATAAAGGATGGACGACGAAAAATTACGACTTTTGCAAATTTTACAATTTTCTAGAAGATAGTTTTTTTTAATAGTTTAAACTTTTAAATAAGATGGTCATGTTTAGTGTGACATATATTTTGCATATTTGTATAGGACATTAGTGGGAACAAATAGCACGAGGAGAAGTCTTGGACATGCTGAAGGCTGCAAGGCCACGAACCCTATCGACCGTTGCTGGCGGTGCGACCCCAACTGGCACCTGAACCGAAAGAAGCTAGCCGAATGTGCGGCTGGGTTTGGCCACCGAACCACCGGGGGCAAAAACGGAAGGATTTACGTGGTGACGGATTCATCGGACAACGACGTGGCGGAACCAAAGCCCGGGACCCTCCGACACGCGGTGATCCAAAAGGAGCCATTGTGGATCATTTTTGATCACAACATGGTGATCAGGCTAAAACAAGAGCTTATAATGACTAGTGACAAGACCATAGATGGTCGAGGGGCCGAGGTCCACATAGCTTATGGTGCAGGCCTTACACTTCAATTTGTTCGCAATGTAATAATCCATAATGTCTGGATTCACAACATTGTCCCAAAGTCCGGTGGAATGATCAGAGACTCCGTTGAGCATGTCGGACTTCGTACGATGAGCGACGGCGATGCTATTAGCATTTTCAGCTCTAACAACATTTGGATTGACCATGTTTCACTATCTAGAGCCACTGATGGGCTCATTGATGTCATTGAAGGGTCCACAGCTGTTACAATCTCTAATTGCAAATTCAACCATCATAACGATGTAAGTCAAATCTTGACCAATTTATTTAGGGTTTTTTTTATAGATGTTGCGTCTGGTGAAATAATACGACCTGTTTATTTGGGGCATGAAGGTGATGCTCTTGGGTGCTCATGATATTAACTCCAAGGATGCGATCATGCAAGTAACGGTGGCATTCAATAGGTTCGGGATCGGGTTGATCCAACGGATGCCTAGGTGTCGGTGGGGGTTCGTTCACGTCGTTAATAACGACTACTTACAATGGGAGCTATATGCCATTGGTGGAAGTGCTCACCCCACAATTATTAGCCAAGGAAACCGATTCAGAGCCTCTGACTATCGATACACTAAGGAGGTACGTACATATATAGTGATTTTTGATAGAAATAGTCATATAAGATAATACAAAAATTATATCTAGCTAGAAAAGGTGGTCACTTAATTTTATTCTAAACCCAACACACAAATATCTAAACTAGCATTGTTGCTCATACTATTATATAGGTTACGAAGCGAGATTACGCTTCTCGGAGTGAGTGGATGAAATGGCAATGGCGATCGGAAGGCGATTTGTTTTTGAACGAAGCTTTCTTCACAGAATCGGGCTCACCACTAAAACATAGCACGAGTCCCTTGACCAAGAAGAACTTGATCAAGTTTAAACCCGGTACATACGTTGGTAGACTCACGCGCTCATCTGGCGCAATCAGATGTCGTGCTGGTAGCTTCTGCTAATTTATAAAAAAAAGAAAAGAAAAATCACGCGATTAAGATATTTTTATTTTTGTTTTTGAATCAATCAAAAGTGTAATGCATGGATGAAGGAAATCCTCCTATCATATTACTGTTTATTATAATGATAATACGCTTTTGTTTGGTTCATGTATATATAGTAGTGATTAGTGTTTAGAACGTTTTTTGAAGTAATAATTAGAATGAGGAGTTAGAACTTAGAAGCCTCATCCTCTGTAGGTTTATTCTTATGTAATAATAGTGTTTAGATCATTTTTTGAAGTAACAATCAAAATGTTTTTCAACGAAAATCATCGAATATCATACATGTAACAGTTTCGTGTGCATGTGTGACAACTTCCTGTTTAACTCATTTGAGATTTGCTATTAGTTATGTATTTCGTATCGTATCTTATATCACCTATCTTTTTGAAAAAAAAATGTTACTATAATATTAAATTATATCACCTGTATTAAGTATCAAATTATAATATTTCAATTTTAAAGTTAGATTTTTCCAACAGCAGAAAATTGAAGAAGATTCCAAGAAAACAAATTCCACTTTGGAAATACAAAATTCAGATTTAAGAAAACACTTCGAACATTTGAAATGCGAAAACCAAATCATCTAAGAAAACAAATTGGACCAGAAAAAGACTTCAAACTTAGAAAATTCGAAAACCACATCATCATGCAAGAAGACAGGGCTACACAATCAAGAAAGAATATCAAACCCCAACAATTCCAAATCGGGACGCCAATTGATCGTAATTGGAAAAAAAATAAAAAAATTGCATGAGAAAAAATATGAATTGAAATTTCCATCAATTAAAAGAGAAAAACGAACAAATAAAAAGAACGAAGAAAGAGGTTTAAAGCACCAAAATATAAAAAGGTATGTGTGAAAGATCTATATATATATAAGGTAATCCTTGTCGGTTACGCTTCACTTTAAGGATAGATTAGGAATTTACAATTATTATTATAATTTATATACTTGGGCTCAGAAGTTGGGCCTGGGCCTGGGCTCAGAGTTACCACATTAACAGGACTTGTATTCGTCAATATACAAAGAAAGTCTATCTTGGGCGGCTGGGCCTTGGTGACATATAACCTCTTGCAGATTTTGACATTGTTTCCCAGTTCAACATACAAAAATTCAATGTATTGACAACCAACAACTGGCAATCATGTTTTTTTCTATTTCATTTTTTTTTTCTAGTTTTGATGAAAACATATGCACGAGGCTAATGTCGTGACACGTGTAATTGTTGCTTATACTTGGCAAACCCATGTTTCTTTCACTAAATTGGCAAGAAAAAACAGAAACGTTTTCTTTTGACAAACTGAAATATATTATCAACAGATTGGCAGATCGAAACCCTTCAGATCTTTCAATCAAAGATTATAATTAAGGAGGTAAGTTATGTTCATCCTTTTTCCCTTATCCTTAATTTCTTTCAATATGGATCGTTTGTTTAATGATACGAATTCAATGTTGCAAGATTATGATAATCTAATTGCAAATATATGTGTAAGAAATAGGAAATATATGTAAAAATCATCCCTTTTTAAGGTTCCATGCATGCCTGAAATATGTAATTTTCTGCTTATAGATTGAATGATAAGGATCAAGAGAGAAATTAACAATTGATTCATCAACCTTTTGATTTGTGATGATTGAATCCATTATTATATATGTTGATATAATTGATTATGGAAATATTAATTGATGCAAATCTAATTCATATACATGACATTGTGTGTATACATATGATTGATGTAGTAATAGAGATATGGAAGCAACTAAAGATTCAAAGAGTAAAGATGATAGCTGTGATGCATACTTTGAGATGGTACAAAGTAGAAAGAAGCTACCTCGTTCATTGCAAGAATCTCTAACATCTGCATTCTCGAAAATTCCTGTTTCTTCATTCCCAAATGTCCCCGGAGGCAAAGGTACTGAACGATCAATCGATATTAATCGAGTAGTTTTTCGATCATGCTCGAATTTGCTAATGATTTCTAGTACATGTTCATTTTCAGTAATTGAAATTCAAGCAGACATGTCGATTGGCGATGCTGTCAAAGTGTTGTCTGAGACCAACATTCTCTCGGCCCCTGTGGTCGATCCTGCTGCGAAGGATTGTGTGGATTGGAGGAAACGATACTTGGGAATCGTGGATTATGCCGCGGTTGTTCTTTGGGTGCTTCAGAATGCAGAGATTGCAGCAGCTGCTCTGTCCGCCACGTCAGCAGCTGCTGCTGGGGTTACGACTGGTGCAGCTGGTGCTATTGGTGCGCTGGCGTTGGGTGCAACGAGCCCTCTGGCTGTTGCTGGACTGACTGTGGCGGCAGTCGGGGCTGCAGTGGCCGGGGGTGTGGCTGCTGATAGAGGAATGGGGAAAGATGCCTCGACCGCGGCTGATAAGTTAGGCGAGGATTTTTACAAGGTTATCCTTCATGAAGAGCCTTTCAAGTCGACAACGGTGAGTTCATGATCAAGAGTGATGTTATGCTTCTAATTTAGCTACCTTGTTTCAACACATTTTTTTTTAAGGTTAATGTGATATGTTGTTGTACTTTCATGGGAAAATTGTAATATATCTTTGTGTTACAATCATTTTCAGTCCCGTAATTGAGTGCCTTTCTGGTCTCATAATTATTTGCTTTTTTAATGTAGCGATCTCACATTTAGATTAATTGCTCGATTTTAGTCCAATTTAGCACAAGTTTTGTGGGAATCCCAAAGCATGTTATGGGTTACATCCAAATTGCGCAAAATTATCGGTATTATTCCTAAATTGCCACATCCCGAGTATGCAGTATGATGGACCAAAAATGTCAACCGTTTAGTTTTATGATCAATTTTACCTTGATGAGACAAGTCTATATGTTGTGATATTTATAGGTGAAATCAATCTTGAAGTCGTACCGATGGGCCCCTTTTGTTCCGGTGGCTCCAGATAGTTCAATGTTGAGTGTCATGTTGCTGCTTTCGAAGTATAGGCTTCGGAACGTGCCTGTAGTCGAATCGGGTAAACCATCGATCAAAAACTTCATAACTCAATCTTCAGTTATACAAGGCCTCCAAGGATGCAAGGGACGCGACTGGTTCAACTGCATCTCCGCCCATCCAATATCCGAGCTCGGACTTCCTTTCATGTCCTCAGATAAGGTAACAAATGACAAGTGAATCCGATATCCAATATTTTGATTATTTGATAACAACGTCGTGTTGGCTAGGTTATAAGCGTTCAAGAAAATGAATTGATTCTCAACGCCTTCAAGAAAATGAAAGACAATCAAATCGGAGGCTTGCCAGTTGTCGATGGAACGACAAGGAAAATCATCGGCAACATAAGCATTAGAGACATTAGATTCTTACTTCTCAAGCCCGAACTCTTCAAAAATTTCAGGTTGGATCTATAAATTGTTATCGGGTCATTCCTTCACAGCTCGATGATTTAAGGGCATTTTCGTAATTGTGATTTTTTCAGGGAGCTAACTGTAAAGGACTTCATAAGTACTGTGGCTTTAGCAACCAATGACACGGGCAAGACCGTTACACCAATCACGTGCAAGCCCGACTCGACTCTTTGCAACGTGATCGACACACTTGCTTTAAGAGCAGTTCATCGAATCTACGTGGTTGCAGGTGAGAACAATGGGGTAATCGGTGTAATAACATTGAGAGATGTGATCTCTTGTTTCATCACTGAGCCACCAAATTTCTTTGATGATTACTTTGGATTTGCTGCAAAAGAAATATTGAACAAGTGATTCATGCCTCTGTTTGAAGATCTTTTCGATTCTCGTTATCTGAGATAAATGTCTCGTAGATGGTCGAATCGATCAATAGATTTGAGTTAATTTATGTAATCAAATTTTGAATTTTGTCTGGTGTGAAAAATTGTTTCCTTTTCCAATTGCGATGGTATTATATAGATCTTGCTTTGGGGGTTCTTGGTTGTTGATGTTATTGATAACTAGTAGTTGTCCCTGTGCGTTGCACGGTTATATAATATGTAGTAAATATCAATTATTTGATAATATTGTGTAATTAAGTATAAACATTTTGACAATATAAAGTATTTAACAATTAAAAAAATATGAATTTACTAAACTATATATTAAATATCTATATTATATATTAAACAGAGTATGTAGAATATTTATTTAATTATTAAAAAGACAACATTTACATAACTATATATTACCTTATATACTTATATTTTTTAATATTAAAAAAATAATAAATATGTGATCAATATCAATTACTTGATTACAAAATGTAATCAATTATATGCACACCGAATATTAGAGTATAATTAGAAAAATAAAATTTAAATAACTATACTTATATATTTCTTTCATCTTACATGATTGTATTCATTAATTTCAAACAATTGGATTAGAAATAAAACAAAAAATATAATTATAACTCAATAAATTGATTGAGAAGTCTATAAATTAATCTAAACATAAAACAAAAATATAAAGGTACTAAGTTAAATAATTATAAAAATAACAAAAAGCCATATAAAAATAGAAACAAAACCATAAATAATTATTTTCATTCATTAGTTTGGAGAAATAAAACAATATATATATTAGTGTGCTAACATGAAAAAGAAGATTTTCTATAATAGATTTCTTATTAAAATTGTATATGACAAAAGCTTGTGCCATAATTGCATCAAAGAGAGAAAAAATATATATATCCATGATGTGACATTTCATAGAGGGAAAATGGCAAAAATGTAAATATTTCCAACTTCTTTGTTTTTATATAAGTATAGATGATCATGATCTTATATGTATGATTGGAAGCTTAGTACTCTACAATGTTAAGATGTTAATGGTTTTGTTGATACTGGTGAAATATATTAGAAGTGTTGTACATCATTAATTAATTTATACATAATCCTAAATATAGAATGTGTACGATGGAATGTTTTAAGATTCTGTAAGTGCTAGTCGGACACTTGATTAGTGTCTAGGTACCGAGTAGAAATTAAATATAATTTCTTGTTATTTTAGTTATTTTTTTAGTTATTTTATAATTGTATTTCTTAATTTTTGATTCACTTTATCTGAATAATAATTATTTGGCAGATTCCTGAAATATAATAAGAATGGTATTGTAGGCATTCCCAGTCCGATTTTTAAAACACTTATATGATGTTTTGTTTCATAGATATAATGTTTTTTAATTTGTACATAACAATTTTGATCTATACAGTACACAAATAATGATAATATCGTTAAATACGTACAAAACATGAATGAATTAATAAAATTGGACGTGATATAATTTCATCTTTGAAGATTGTACAAGACATATAATTTCGTCGATTTTGCAAATTATGACTCTTGTTTTTTCTTTCTTTTAAATTTATCCTCAGTGCACTGTTTTTTTTTTTTAAATTAGTTATTCAAATAAACAATTAAAATCTCTCAATATTCGCGCATGATCAAATAAGAATCCTAGTTCTTGATGAAAACATGTATATTTCCTAATCCTTGTACACTTGGATGTAATTAAACCTTATAAATAAATTACTGTCACCAATTAAATTTCCATTCTCACAATTAATTAGATCATCAATTCACGCACACACACACTCTCTCTCTCTCTCTCTCTCTCATCTTGAATTGTTTGAAGATGGAATCAGAATATTCCGGCGAGCCACTCCAGTCAGACTACCAAATCAGTATCCAAAACGAGTGCACGACCCGGCCGTGGCCCTCCTGCCCCTACCAATTCCTCATCGTCTTCACGTTCTCCTGCAAACCTATCATCTCATGCTGGGTTTCAGACACCCTAGTCCTCGACCTCGACCAGCCTCGGCTGCGGACGGTGGTCCCCATCACTCTCAGAGATTTCATCTCCGGCGAAGACGCGCGCGATATGATGCATGAGGCCCTCCGAAACTGGCCCATCTGGGACCCACACCGCTCCAGCATAATCCTCCTCGCGCTGGAGGAAGCAAAACAGGCTGTCGTGTCAATGCCGGCGAGCCATAGCCACGTGCACATGCATGTCGACATCATCGCGACTCATGTGTACGTGGAAGAGCCATCATCCATGGATGATGATGAAGTTCGTATGGTTCCAAGCGATGATTCTTCTATACAGGCGTTGGTGGAGAAGAAGAAGGTTGTCATGTCGACGCGTTCGGAGACGTGTTCTGTCTGTTTGGAGGAGCTTCTAGAAGGTTCCAAAGCTGTTTCGATGCCATGTCAGCATGTTTTTCATCAACATTGCATTGTCAAGTGGCTCAGGACTAGCCATTACTGCCCTCTTTGTCGTTTCGAGATGCCTGTGACGAGTTGATGTGAAATAGAAGATGAAACATTGTTAGAAGATGAAACATTGATTGGGAAATTTTGGATAGGTGAATTTTTTTTGAGTGGTAAGTTATAGGTGTATGATCTTCCATTCAGTACCCAAATAATTATAATTATCATTAATTCTAATAAAACATGAATTAATTAATGAAATAGAATTGAGACTTATATTTCATCTTAAAATTTTAAAATCATGTTAAAACTTATTTAATGTCCAAATCCAAATAAACTCAGTAATAATGAAAGGTTCTAGTAATTGTCATATTAAGTTAACTTACCATACTAAGTAGGCCAAATAGAACAACATGAATTTTAACAAAACGTGGAGAAAAAACAACTAAAATCCCCAAAGTAATTCCTCGCATCATCAATAAGTATCCTAGTTATTGATGGAAATTAATTAACATTCCCCAATCCTCGTACACTTCCGAGTATTTAAACCTTCTTCCAAAAAAAAAAAAAAACCTTATAAATAACTGTGTCATTTCAAGATGCCCATACTTCATTATTAATGTAATCTCATTTTGGGTTTTTTCTCTTTTGTGATTTTTTTTAATCAATTTTGGTGGGGTTATGTAGATCTTGCTTGAGGGTTCTCTGGTTCTTGATTGTTGATATTGTTGCTAGAAATAATGGTCAAAAGTAAATTCGTACCAACAAATTGAATCATACAACAAATAAATTGAATAAGAAATTAAATGAATGAATTTAGCTCCATCTCATCGTTTTTTGTGGGTCGGATCGAGTTTTCTTATTATTTGAATATACTATAAAAGAATATTCTAGTTCATAAATAAGTTCAAAAAGCCACTTAAATACAAAGATTTTCGAATCCAAAATAGATTGAGAGTTTTATTCAGAAATTTAGCGTCCTACTGAAATTTATCCTTAAATTGTTCAAACAATATTTCCTATTCCTAATACACTTCGAACTAATTATAAATAGCAAAATAGATCCTAGACATTGATTCATACAACATTTCCTAATCCTTATACACTTGGAACTAATTAAACCTTATAAATAACAAAATCGATCCCACCAAATAATTAAATTAATTCCATTCTCACAATTCCATCAAACTTCTGATCGATCATCCTCTTCCTCTCGTCTTTGAAGATGTATTATCTGGCCAGTGTCCGAGACTACACCGCCACCCCTCCGCCGCTCTCGTCCCCGCTTCCCCTTCGATATCTGATCAAGTTCAAATTCTCGTTCGAATCCGGTCACTGCTTACCAGGCCTTTATTCTTCATTGATGGCACGCAACGAGCCTCCCATGGAGACCTTCGTCAATCTCACTCTCAGAGAAATCAAGTTCAAATTCTCGTTCGAATCCGGTCACTGCTTACCAGGCCTTTATTCTTCATTGATGGCACGCAACGAGCCTCCCATGGAGACCTTCGTCAATCTCACTCTCAGAGAAATCATCAGCTACAAGCACGCACACGACGCGATAGCAGAGAAGCTCAGAGACTGGCCTATTTGGGGTTCAAAGGCTCGTCAAATATTTATCGACTTTGCCATGCAGCAAGCCTGTGCCGTTGTCGGATTAATTCGGCCTGGCTATAGCCATGTGTATCTACACATCCACTTAGCAGTTGATCATAATGGCAGCCTGGTTGAAGAAGAACTAAATTTCATGAGAGAATATGATGTTTGTATGGTTCCAAGTGATGATTCTTCGATAGAGGCGTTGGTGGAGAAGAAGGTTGTGATGTCGAAGAATTCTGATCAGCCGTGTTGTGTCTGTTTGGAGGAGCTTCTAGAAGGTTCCAAAGCTGTTTCGATGCCCTGTCAACATGTTTTTCATCAACATTGCATTGTCAAGTGGCTCAGGACTAGCCATTACTGCCCTCTCTGCCGTTTCGAGATGCCCGTGATGAGTTGATTTGGAATAGAAGATGAAACATTGTTCAGAACGAGATTCATACTCATAGGGTAGTGTTGATAAGGAAAAATTTAGATGAATGTTTTCAATTGTTTAATTTCTTGATTTCTTTTAGTGTATAATGCTAACAAGGAAACTTTTTAGATATGCTCTATGTTTTCCATTGTTTATTTTCTTGATTTTCTTGTAGCGTATCTATGCTAATAAGGAAAAATTTAGACTACCAAAAATATGCACTTTATTTCCATTGTATAGAGTACAAGTATAATAATGAACTCTACAACACTCAAAAGGTATATATAATCCCAGCAATGAGGAAAAAATTACCCAAAACTTGGCCTAGAAGTAATTATTTACAGCTATAGAGAATTGAAGAAAGATAACAAGATATCACTATGAGAAGGGTCAGAGTTTAAGGGCATCACCTTATAACACGGGGAGACCTTCGCTGAGCTGGCATCGGAGAAGCCAGAGGTTGTTTCAATGGAGACATAAGTGCAGGACTGATGTAAACTCGATTCTCCATTTTTGGAGCTTGAAGTTGCTCGAGCGATGCTAAAACGTCAACCATGTGAGGCCTCAGTTTTGCCTCGTGGCTTAGGCAATGAAGAGCGATTGTAGCAGTAGCAAATGCTCCTTTCTGAGGGTATTGTCCCCCCAATTTGGTGTCCATAATCCGGAACAATTTCCTTTTGTCGCTCATGTATGGCCTTGCCCAGTCGACTAGGCTTTGTTCTATCCCGACTCTGGCTTTGTCGACCGCCCTACGTCCCGATAGCAGTTCAAGCAACACAACACCAAAACTGTATACATCACTCTTTGCTGTTAAACGACCTGTTGTTATACGGATATTTGGTCAAATCTTGGTTGGCTTTTTAGTTGAAACGAGAAATTATCCAGTAGAAGTGTTCCGTGTTAACAAACCTGTGGCTACGTATTCTGGAGCAGCATACCCGTGTGTGCCCATTACTTGAGTCGATACATGAGTCCGGTCGCCAGTGGGGCCTGCTTTGGCCAAACCAAGGTCAGACAACTTTGCGTTGAATTCCTGCATCCCAAAACGGATTGTCATACTGAATTCACACAACATATGCAACTATTTACGAACATACCCCGTCGAGAAGAATGTTAGAGGCCTTGAAATCTCTGTATATCACTTGTTCTTCAGCCTCGTGCAAGAAAGAAAGGCCTCTAGCAGCACCTATGGCAACCTTGATCCTAGTGGCCCAACTCAGAGGTTGAGAGCCTCCTGTGATTAGACCAAAGGCATAAAAATATGATGAGAAAGATATCAACATATCAATGAGAAAGGTTTGTAAATATTCGTCACTTTAAAACAACACTTTATTGCAGAAATACATACTTCTGAATAGATGATTCTCGAGGCTTCCTTTTGGCATGAACTCATAGACCAAAAGCCGATTCTCGCCCTCAGAACAGTATCCGATAAGTTTCACTAAGTTGGGATGACGAAGTTGCCCCAAATAATTAACTTCTGTCTACAAAACACCACATGCTATTAAAGTGTAAATTAAAATAGATTAAGACATATAATAGCAAAAGAAGAAAAAAAACCTACCAACCACTCCTTATGGCCTTGAAATCCCTCAGGCTTCAACTTCTTAACAGCAATGACCAATCCATAACCAGGCTTGGCAGCAGTAAGAGTGTTGTCATCGATCCATCCTTTAAAAACATAGCCAAATCCTCCCTCACCAAGAAGACTGTCGGGCCGAAAGTTTCTGGTTGCGTTTTTCAATTCATTAAACAAGAAGGCCTTAGCATGAGGCGACGACAGGATTTCACCTTCGCTATATGTGGGAATGCTTATGCTGGAAAGAGCTTTTCTCGGTAATTTTGAAGCTTCTGAAGTTTGCAAAAAACAATTGGACTTCATTGAACAATCAAGATTCAATGGGAAAGAACAACAAAAAAAAAAACTAATATTCTCTCCATTTGTTCAAAGATTGAGCACTAAAGGCGATGAGTACATTCGTATTGGGTAATTTCCCCCCCAAAAAAAAAAAACACCAAACAAAACTTCCTATTTATAGCCACATATCTCGTCTTGAACAAATTTCATCACATTTCCTACCTTTTCTCCCTTTTATTGAATCTTTACGTAGTAATATACGGAACAAAGCTTGATTATCAACCAGAAAAGAAGCAACAGAAACCACATAAAGATTCAAGCTTGAAGCTTTTGGCAAAGCAAAAACACTTGGTATCATACTGAATGTGAATATATAGGAGTAACAATATATAGTTGCTTAAACAAGCTTGATAATAAGAAGAAAAAAAAACACAAAATACAGAACATAACTCGGATCAAATTGTAGGCCTAAACAATAAAACCTTAGGAAAATACTTTGTTTACAAGATACAACAGAGCAATGATTTTCTGCCATATGTAAAACAAATAAACTCGAATGAGATAACAACTTCAGCAACAACAACCAAAACAATAAATAACCAAAAGCCACCAAATTTCACATTCTGAGCTCCAAAATTGAACCCCTTTAGTGTCAGACAAGATTATCAAACATTTTACCAACCGTAAAACTAAACAAGATTAAGATCATCAAGAATAAATCTTTATCAACAAAACCCTGCTTCTCTCTGTTTCATTCCAAAGATATCTGAGAGAGAGAGAGAGAGACAGTACCAGATTGGATGCTGAGAGTGGCATCAACTCTTGCAGAGGAAGCAAAGCAATTTCCCATGATAATCTGCTCTACCAACGGCAACAACAAAAGGGTCTACGAAAAAACTCTGCAACTAATTCAAGAAAAAAGAGGAAAAGGAATCCAAGAATGATTCCATAAATAAAGCTACCTCTTTCAAGAATCTGAACTGAGCAGAATTTTGAGGTGCTTCAATGGCGGCACTTAGAGAGAGGTGATCGATAAAGAAGGAAAGGAGAAATGTTCTACGCAACAGAGGTGAAAAGGGGCTTTTATATCACCAATCTGTTGTATAACTTGTAAGAAAATTGAGGTTTCTATTAATTCCTTTCACATCATTCACACACTGATACTTCCATTCATTTCATAAAATGTAAACGAAAAAAATGGGGCTTATATATTTCTTTGTTGCCGTCATTCAGACATGTCAATTTCCTATTTTGACCTTATCTCCATTGTTGATATTTTAATTATTATTTTTTGAGCTATAATTGAAAGTCAGAAAGTTGAGAATCCAAGAGCATGTTGTTCGATCATTATCAACTTTAGAGATTTGTATTTTAGTTTGTTTGATTGTCAATTTATTAGGGTTTTAATTAAAGTATTTACTATATTTATCAAATAGAGTTAAATTGGCTTTTAAAGAACGACATCAAATTAAATATGAATAATTTTTATTTTGATTTGTGACCCTAATTTAAGGTATAATTAATTTTGGCTAGAAATACACAGGTATAAAATAATTCGACGTTATACTTAAATTAAACAGAAAAAAGAAGGGAAAAAAAGAGAGTACAAAATAAATTGTTTATCCTCCATAGTAGTTAGTTAGGGTCCCATGTCTATACGAGTTCAGTTGACTTATTATTAAGGAATTCATAAATGTAAAATTGATCGACGGGTTATCCAATCACTACTCATCACAATCATCAAAATATTATAAATAAAATTCGTAACAAAATAATAATAATAAATTAATAATAATAATAATAATAATTATTATTATTATTATTATTATTATTATTAATACAACATCACCTATCTAAAGTGATATGACATTTTTACAAAAAAATCCTACTTTTGAAAAAAAGGAAATTTATTTTTTGTGAAAATCCTACGTAAAATTCATAACATTATTTTTACTATTTATTGAATTTTTAAAAAAAAAAATTATATTCTTCAAAATTTTGGATTTCTCCAACCCATCCAAATCCTAAGAAAAGTGAAGTGCCACCTAAAAGGAGCTTAATTAGGGCAGTTGATTGTTTTCATTGGTGGGAAGTTTTCTTGTCTTCAAATATACGTTTTGACTTTTTGTTTCATACTTGTACAATTTTATACTCTCTTCCTTTTATCTTATCTTTCATTTTATGTTTCTTTTTTTTTTTTTTTTGAAAAATGTTTCATAAATATTTAGAAAATATTTAAATGGGTGAAAAAAATATTTTTTCTTGATAATAAAAAAAAAAAAACAATAAAATGAACATAATATACTTATAGAACTGACAAATATAATAAAACATAAGTGATGTGCTATTTCACCAACACATACTACATACACTAACATTATCATTACATGCATGCAAATCAATAAAATCAAGTACAAAGTTTTAAACAGATAAAATTAGAATTTTCAATTATAAAAACTTATATGATTTTAATCCACAAAAAAGTTGGCCTATGTCACCTATCATGTCATTCATGTATGTTAATTAAAAAGTATGCTGCTTAACCCCTAATTGAGTCAAGCTGTTAGTTGAGAAAATGAAATAAATTACATTAAATATATGATAAATGCTTAAGTCATGACTAATTATTATGTGAGGATGAATTATTGAAATCTTTATAATGCCCGTTTCATGAAATATTGAATATTTCAACTGATGAATATTGAATTATACTTTCATGATCCATTGTCAACAGTCATATCCAATTGTGGGGGTAGACGAGAGCCCAAACGGTACGGCCCAAATATGGCCCAGATTTCAGCCCAATAGTAATTTAAGTTGGATCTGATATATCACTTTTCTCGGCCCAAATATATTTATCGACGACCCGACCCGATCCGACCCGGATAATGATCCAGTTTGCACGGCATGTGCTAGAGTGCAGTTTAATTAAGAGTCCGCGTGCTTCCATCCAATCAAATCCCTCGATGACTCATGCGGCCACTCTCTACTCGCCACGTGGAAATCCACGTAACTTCATGCCCCACCGTTTCTCTCCCTATAAGAACTCAAACGAGAGAAAATTCGAGAAACTAACGACCGTTAATTATATACACTTGTATAGATACAGAAAAATTAACGGCGCGAGCAGAGAGGCAACTGCATTTGGGTGATCGGAGTGAGCGGCGGCGATCTGGTGGTTTCCGCTATTTCGGTTGCAGATGGAGTCTCATGGCGCCGGAATCCGCCGCGTTTTTCTTCTGGTCTTTTGTGTCGCTGGCATTTGGGCGGCTTATATTTACCAAGGGGTTCTTCAAGAGACCGTGTAAGCTTTCATACTTCGATGGTTTAACTATTATGGTTTTGTCGATTGTAGTTCATATATTCGTTTATATGTTGCAAATATTTTTTGTGAGAAAATCTTATTCTTTCATTAATTGGAGACATAATGCATTTTTTTGGAGTTTAGAACGAAACTAGATTTTAAAATTGGGACCAGTGTGGGGAAAGCTGAGGTTTTGCATTAATGTTTGAGGCTAATGCATACAGTTATTCAATGTGCTAGCTCCGTGCTTGAATATTTATTATAATTATGTTTTAGGTCGACAAAAAGATTTGGTCCTGATAAGAAGAGGTTTGAGCACTTGGCGTTTTTGAACTTAGCACAGAGTTCAGTATGTTTGATATGGTCGTTCCTGAGTAAGTTCATAGGGTAACCATTTTCAGTTAACTATTTCTATCTCTGTTGAGATGCTTAGTTTTCAATTTTTTAACTCTGTGATTATTATTAAGTGATAAAGATTTGGTCAAATGGTGGTGATGGTGGTGCTCCATGGTGGAGCTATTGGAGTGCTGGTATTACGAACACTATTGGTCCAGCTATGGGGATTGAAGCACTGAAGTACATTAGTTACCCTGCGCAGGCATGTTTGAAATTCTAAACATTCTTGGTCTTTGTTTCTCTGTTTCATTTGAAGTATGCTGTATAATCACCAATCTCTACTTTTTATGAGATTCGCTAATTTTTTACTCGAAGCTTTGGTTTCCCTTTTTTGTGTCTTACTGTTAGTGTTTCAAAATCATAATTTCATGCTTCATGTTGGTTGAAGTAAAACGTGGATTGCTTGGTACAAAATTCAACTTTCTATTGAATATCATTTTCCTTCCCCATTCTTGTAGAGTTAAATACGCTTGAGGGAAATGAACTTTGAACATTGGACCTATTACATGAAATATACTTGTAGTGATTCCCTGATCTAGCCGTCAACCTCTCAGAATATGATATCCCAATGCTAGAATAATGATTTCCGTCACCAATGCTAGTTCTATAGTTCATTGTTTTTCATCAACGAGGTTTTTTGGATTAATGCTGGTTTTGATGTTTGTAGGTGCTGGCTAAATCCTCGAAAATGATCCCAGGTGAGTTGCTTATATTTATTTTTATTGTTGTTTTAAGTCTTCAGTCATGAAGCATAAATGGCATTATTAAATGAGTACATGTATTTGTTTAGGCAAGTATTTATGCTTGAATTGGAAATGAAGGAGAGCTAATTGTGGTAGGGGGAGTTTTTACAAATCTGGTTGCAATGCAACTTTAAGTGTTGGTTGACAGTTACATTTTAGGCATTTATCTAATTGTTAATAAAATGGTTAATGGTATGACTCTCCATTGTAAACCGGCTGACGGTGTTGGATGATAAGTAGACCAAGTTAGCCTGTCTAATGGTACTTATATGGGGTTTACCATTATGACCTAGGAATGATGATAGGCGTGACCATTACCCTTTCATACCTGTATTTGTTGTAGTTTACGTCAGGATAAAGTAGATAACCTCATTGCTACAACCATCTCACAACTTGCTTCATCTTTTTGTGCAGTTATGCTGATGGGCACATTAGTTTATGGTATCAAATATACCTTTCCTGAATATGTTTGTACATTGCTTGTTGCTGGAGGTGTATCCTTTTTCGCACTTTCAAAGGTAATATTTGGTGCAATTTCGAAAAATGAATTATGTGTTTCTGAATAGAATCTTTATTGTGCTACTTTTATTCTCTCCTCAGACTAGCTCAAAGATAACAAGTAAACTAGCACATCCAAATGCTCCAATCGGATATGGTCTTTGTTTTCTGAACCTTGCTTTTGATGGATTCACAAATGCAACTCAGGATTCAATTACAGCAAGGTAAATGAAATTTGCTGCTTCTCAGTTTTTCCTTCATCTCATTTTAACATCGCCACATAAGCCACCATCAAAATCTTATGGAAATTGGCATTGCTATTCAGGTACCCCAAGACAAGTGCATGGAACATAATGTTTGGAATGAACTTATGGGGCACGATTTACAATCTGGTATTCATGTTTGGGTGGCCAAATGCCATTGGATATGATGCGATTAATTTCTGCAAGCAACACCCGGAGGCAGCATGGGACATTTTACTTTACTGTTTATGTGGTGCAGTAGGGCAGAATTTTATCTTCCTAACCATAAGCCGATTTGGTTCCTTGACCAACACAACGATCACCACAACCAGAAAATTTGTGAGCATAGTGGTTTCTTCGTTGTTGAGTGGAAACCCCCTCTCACAAAGGCAGTGGGGCAGCGTTACCATGGTCTTCTCTGGATTATCTTACCAGATTTACCTGAAGTGGAAGAAGTTGCAGAGAATGCAGAAGAAACGGAAATCCAATTGAGTACACGAATGATGATTTCAATACGTGTAGCTTTTTTTTTTTTACTTTTCTTTTTTGTGGGATAAAATTTGATGTCAAGTTGAGGCTAAGTCTTTATATAGTATAGGATTAGATTCTTACATATGAAACTTAACTGAATGATTGAGAGACACATTATTATTGAGGCAATTTTAAGTGTTTGTTTGCCTTGTTTTTGGCTTGAAGAAGTTTGAACTGTTGAAACATTTGTTAGTATCTTTACACTCTTTTAAAATGTTGTCTCAGGTAATAATTGAGTTCCCCAACATGTGGGATCATAGTTTGAGCACAATATGAATTGACTAAGTTGCCCTCATGATTCGGCATGGATGTTGATGGAGTAAGTAAAGAATTCAATTACAGCATATGTTTTCGAGTTCGATTTATGCTTTTGCACTTAATGGACAGAAATGATGTGTTTGCTCTGCATTCTCTACTCTCAAGTAAGCATTGTTTACATCAAATAAAGAACAAAAACATCAGACCACCATGAAAAAACTTCTATTACATTGTGTTCTGCACACCAAAATATACCAACTCTCTCTCTCTCTAAGTGGCGAGGTGCCATTGTATGGTTACACTAAAGAACTAAGAATACTAGTATTGGTTCTATCTGTACAATAGGCTTATCTAGCCAAAAACTTTTTGGAACACTGGATGGCCATGTATCCAAGCTCCATGACAACGCAAACAAAAGAATGACACACAAAACGAAAGCACACTCGAACCAATTCAAACATCACGATAAAGACTCCAGGATAAGCAGATCTTAGCAGGCCTATCTGTAAAAACTCAGGTCAAGATGGCTGCAATCCAAGGATATATTACTCCTATTAGATAATAACTAAATACTCTCTACACGAAAAAAAGTCCCCATGGGTAGTGCTCGTGATTCTGAACTCTGCACTCTACGTATCATAGACATTGGAGGAGGGACCTCTTGCAGGGTGGTGGCTGGGACGAATTAGCCACCCGGCTTGGGGAAGCTGACTCCATTCCTAGAGTTTTCATTAAGAAGTGTTTTTCCTGCAGAAATTGAATTTAATTATATTGAAGCTATGTGATTTGGTACTAGCATCAAACCAGTCAAATGAGTGGAGTACTTACACTTTCTGAAAATTTCGGGCTTGGAATTGCTGCTGCTAGTGATCTGAACAATGGCGTCACGTGAATCGGGGAACTGAATTCTGGATTAACACAGAAAAATATCAGCTTGAAGCAAGTCTTTGATTTACCGTCTTTTCCTATTAAAGTACGATATTAAATACCGTGAATTGTGCTTTCTGTATGGCATATCTCATCTTTCTCAGCAACACAAAGTTGATTTTCTAGTTGTTGGGGTTGCAAAACACAGATTTGGGCTTCATATTCTTCGTGTTTGTCACGTGGCACACTAGATAGCAGAGTCGATCCTGTACTGTATTCAGAGCTACCTGGGGACGAGTCGTACACATCAGCCTCCCTGCATAAGTATCAAAGTTTGAGATACTATGTGAATATGGTTCCCTATTTAAACCAATCTGCATTTTATTAGTTACCTCCATGATGATCTACTGCCTTCGTTGCAGCTTCTTAAATCCTCCAATAATTCCTTGAACTTCTCTACTTGAAAATCAGTATCTGAATCTCCAATTGTAAGCACTTGACTTTCTTTGTTCTGTTCCAGAAAATCTTGAAGGACCTGTGCCATGTTCATTTCATCATCTCGCAACTTCAGTTCATTATATATAAGACATGCAATCATAATCATGAAAGAGAGAGCAAAGTCTCACTACTTACAGTCCAGGCATTTTCAAGACTCTGATCTGTGTTCTCTGTATTAACTTTGATTGCAAGAGAACTCAGCAATTCAGCTTGCTGCATCAATGCAAGCACCTTTGGATCATCCTTTTTAATATATGTTCTTCGAATATCGTTATCTATAGCTGCATATTTATGAATGAAATCAAAGAGTATATCATTATCTGTTTGAACTCATAGTACACAAATCACTTTCACTCGTTTTAATCCACTCACATCCATCAGTTGATGCCTCGTTAACATCCACTCGAGTGGGAAAGTTAACCTCACAACTTTGAACGCTTTGAGATATTACTGCAAACGGATGCCTAATATAGGTCCTAGATCACCAATAGAATGTTATTTTGCAAGAACATAAATATGATTAGCATCTTTTGAAATAACGGAAGCTTAAATTTACTATACCTTATCCTTTTAAGACTTGCAGAGCTTTCAGATCCTCCATTGGCATTGAGCCCATTACGGAATATAACCCTTTTGTTGTTTAAGTTGATGTAAGAAGTGGTGCTGTTTTCTTTAGCTAAAGCTTCTCGTTTTGCCTTCTTCTTGCACAGAGTCGTGAACCGATTTTTCACAGCATTATCAGTTCTGAAAGACAAAAGGATATTTCTTACAACCATTAACTTCTCTGTGTCAACAAATAGGAAGCATATGTGAATGTTTCAACTATATTACCTGCCTGAGACCACCTTTGCAATCTCAGTCCATCTATTTCCATATATCTTCTGTGCCTGCAATATTCTTCAGTGATTAGATCATCTTGCAAAGACCAATCTCAATACAAAATGGGGATCGACATGTCTGAATTACCTCACATAAGAGTGTATCTTCCTCAGGTGACCATCCTCCTTTCTTGAAATCAGAGTTCAAATAAGTGAACCATCTGTATTAATTAACACCACATTTAGATTAAATATGATTGATTCAAAGAGTTGCAATCAAACAAACAAACAAACAAAACAGAGGAAGATGCCTATAGCAATCAAATCAATGCTCACCAACCTTCTTCTACATTGTCTTGTCGTTTTATCCTTGAATTTTGATGCAATAATTGCCCAACTATCATCAAAACACACCCATTAATTTCTTCAAACAAAGTAATCATATCACCACACTAGCAAAAGCCAAACAAAGACTAATGAATCAAGATAATTACTTTTCAGTCCCATGTAGCCGAATCTGCTCTCGCAGAATATCGTCCTCCTATCAACCAAAAAAATTCATCTCTATACTCAGATATCAATAGCATGATTGATATACACCAACATTTGAACATAAATTTTTTTATTTTCAAAAAAAAAAGAAAAAAAAAAAACCATGAAAATTGAACCTCTTGAGTCCAAGAAACTATATGCCTTTCCTTCTGCTTTGGCACTTCACCATTCATAGCACCCAGAATATTACTGCTATCTTCAACCTTCTTCTTCATATTCTCTGTAACTTATAAATTTCTCTTCTTTCTTGCATGCTCAAGAAGAGATTTTTATGGGAGTAAGAAGTATATAACAATGAAAAAGACAAGAGCCCTGAAAAAGATCAAGTCTTTAAAGTTTTCCTTTTCTCTTTACAAACACTGTTTAGCTCCCAAAACGGAACAGAACAGCGTCAACAAGAAACCAAACAGTTGGTCTTTTACCCACAAAAAATTGCCTAGGATTCCCACTTTTCTCCTTTTGCTCTCTGAAACAAAACATCAAACATTTAAACGACAATCAATCCTCCTAATTATCGTACACAAATCTTGATCACCCATTACATATACACACACACATGCAACAGCAATCTTATCTTAAAATGTACCTTTACCACCCGCATCGAGATTCGAGAAAGGAAGAGTATAGAACTTGCAACTCAAGTATCTATACGATTAGGAAAAAAAAAAAAAAGACTAAAACATGGGAGTCTTTTTTTTAATTTCTTTATTTGGTGTTCAAAGGATGATGGTTGCTTTCATGCTGTCCAAAAGCGTGACCCACTCTCTCTCTAAGAAGAATGGCAATGTGGGGTGGTGTGAATTATATATATTTACAAAAATCAATGGATTCTCGCTTTATAGCGCGGGTATGAAGGGCAAGTTTGAAAATAAACAAAAAAATGAAAAATAAAAACAAATAAAGAAACGCTGAAATCCATGAGGGTATAGTTAATGATGGGAGCTAAGAATAACCCCACATCTCATGCTCACTGTCACTATGTGTATTGTGTGTGCTCTGCTTTACTGCTATGATCCATACTCCTCCATCTATATTGTTATATCATTTGAATATAAGATGTTTGACAATTTGCGTGACTCAACTAATACACTATTACGCTCTCACCATACTTGGATTTTCAAAATTCATGAACTACGGTTATGTTTGGAAATAGTCTAAGTGGAATCCAGAAATTCTATTAAATCATGAGTGGAATAGTTTATATGTGTATATATATATATTTATTTATTGTAAAAAATGCATCCAATATAAGCTTGAAATTTGTGTTATAAAAAAAAAAAATATATATATATATATATAAAGACAATTTTATAAGGGTAAGTCATATCTTTTTCAGACAATTCTAGTGTAATGTAGTTTGAAATTCAGTTTCTTGGAGGGATATTTTGGTAATTCACACATCAAAGTAATACAACTTATTTATTTAATTTAATTTAATTGGAGAATGAAGGTGGTTAATATAATAATAGAAATAAATGGGATATGTCAGTTTGAAATTATATGGTTAGGAGTAGAGGGGTGCAAGCCACGTGACATAAAGAAATGGTTGGAATATAGTTATCATCTACTATATTTTTGTCACACGCCAGCCTGGTTCTCTCTGACCATTCAACTCTGTTTAACTGTAATAAATATCTATTCTTTTCTATCCTTTTTAAATGTTGTTTTTATAAAAATAAAATAATAATTATTTAACTTTGTTTTAAGATATAAATTTGACTGGACCAAAAAGTGTTAAATATTACTTAAGAAACACATATGCAATGAACTAATCTTATATTTTATTTATGAGTGTAAGCCATCACTTTAACATATATTTTATATTGATGGAATTCGATCAAATATAACATGACAAAACATTTTTTTTGCAACAATGATCTGAACTATCAAAACCAAAAAATTTAGAGTTCATTTTACATTTTTCAACTCGCCATTACCCTATTGTGTGATCCAAAGTTCCAAACTAGATGGGTGATTTCAAGATGAAAGAAGAATAATATATCTACAATTTTGAAAGAGAACGAGGTTGAATTGTGAGATTTTATCTGTAAAATAATAAGTATAATAAAAATGAATATTATAAATATGTTCCACCTTATTATTTATTATAATATGTTGGTTCACTGTCTGGTAGATGTGTTATTATATTTACAATTCACAAATAAATTAATGAAAATGTTTTTATCAGTGGATTATAGTACTTTGTCTCACCAAATTATACCATTGGACTAACTTAGGTGAAATTTTGTGCAAATTTAAATAAAGGTATTGAAAATATAATAATATTGACAATAAAATGTGTTTTTAAATGAGTACCAGTATATTCTCCCAGAGCAGATACGGTGTCGTGCCATGCCACGTGTACCAAAATTGTATTACACGTGGATTGAAAGAGAAAGGAGCTGCGTATATCTTGTCTTGCCCGTCTTTTTAAGTCAATCGGTTTTGTGGGACCCAGTATATGCCAAAAAAAAATTAATTTGTGAATCCTCATTCGTATGTCTCTTTTTCCACAGCCAAAACTTCGATAGGAATTCCTTTTACTCTAATTAATAGCTATTTCTATTTTATTGAATAAAAATATCATTTTATTCAACTTTTTCTAGCTATTTTATAGAGGTATTTTAATCTTTTACACAAAAAAATGATTAACCAAATGGTTTTTTATATTGGTGTCTAAAAAATGGTTTACTATATATGTAAAAATGATAGAAACGATTATTTCCATGCTGAATTTTTTTTTTTATTTAATCATCGAAATTACAAGAAAAAAAAATCCCATCACATGGAGTAATCATATATAGTTTTGGAGATAATGTATGAGCAATTAATTTATCTTTCTCGAGCCCAACTCATGATAAAATTGCATACCACGTCTGCAAATCAATCAATGGGAGACTTAAAGATAATGGCACCAGATAAAGTGTTCGTGAAAATTTAGATTAGGAATTCCTGAGGTAAAGCTTATGTTTCAGATTTAGGAAAAAAAAAAAAACCATATATGCTAAATATGCTTTTTGATAGAGGAATCTATGGAAACCATGAAAGGGTAAGATTTGATGGTGGTGGTGATTTGTCCCACAAACCACAATATTCTCATATATAGAACCCTAGGCATAAAGCTTCTAGTTTCCTTCCAACTTTAATTTCATCATGTCACATTAATGACATCTTGAATTCTTACAAGAAAACACAAAATTAATATTACATTTTCATAAGTTTGGCTACCCTTTCATAATTATGCCTTAAACTTGTCGTTTATTCTATATATGCCAATATTTTCCCAGTACTTTATGCAAAAATCATCATCACTTTTCAAGTTTTCATAGATCAAGTTCAGAACAGATAATTTGAGAGTAACGACAAAATTAATCTTCAAATAGTACTTTTAATTATTGTGTGTGTACAAAGATGAATATATAGAAGTTGTTTTTTTTTTTTTTTTTAGAATTATTGTATTATTTTGGGCATCTAAATACAAAATCTTGAAATCGTCACTATGTATATGAGTTTGATGGCTAAAATAACACAATCCATATAAGGTATTACTATACTATCACAAATGATAGTTTTGTTACTTTTCTATATAATTCAGGAAATTTGCAAAGATTGTCCTTTAGAAAAAAGTTAAAAATATATATATGTTTTGTGATGGAATTTACACGATATGTGTTTTTTCTTAGAGTTAACATGATATAATCATATCATTTAATCTCAGTGTTTTAAACGATTGTGTTTTTATAAGGTTACATGATATGATTGTATTTTGTAATCCTATAAAAAAAATATATATCGTGTATTACTCAACAGAGAACTAATTTTTTTTACTCTTGTCAAGAGGACACTTTTGTCCATTTTCCTAATTTGTGGTTAAAAAATAATATATTATTTAAAATGTAGTATTTTAAGTATTATATCATGTATAAATATAGCACCTATATATTCATTTGAGAATATATAAATTTAGTGATGATCCATGATGCCTAAAACCTATGTTCAATGTACTAATGATTATCGGAGCCGAATGACGTAATCATGAATTAGACCACAGTTAATTATGGTAATCACGATTGCTCCTTTTTTTTAACCATGTCATGACTTAATGGTTAAAAAACAAAATGTTAGAAACATAAAATCAGATGAGTATATATGTGCACTTTCTAGGGCTTTCTGATTTTGTAATTAATGTTGCACCTTAATTAACTAATTAACATATGATTATTCTTAATTAACATATCCTTTTAGAACTTGGAAGTCCTACGTGATAAGCATAAGGTACACCATCATTGCTTGCAAGAAAAAAGTATTGAAAGTGGAGCTTGGTGAGGCCCAAGTTCCCAAAGAGATTGATAGTGTGGAGTGGCGTTTAATATTTATACTTGGATTACTTTCTTTTTTAAATTCAATTTATCATCATTTCCATTTCCACAAATAGGGATGAAACAATTTTCATTATTTTGGATTAAAGCGTGAATATATACCCTATTTTATGACATATTAACAATATGAACCTAAGAGTATAAATATTCAATGAGTTTATGATCAATCTTAGTTTTAATTTATTCATAAATTATTAATTAAGGTTGGAGTGCATTAATGGATGGTTAGCTCTAGGTCATCTTTTTGTTGAATATTACTCATAGACCTACCGATGATCATCATTTTAGAAAAGAAATAAAATAACAAATAATAACCACAATAATTAATAAGATTACGCCTCAATTTATGGCTAAGGAAAATGGAAAGCAAAACCAAATCAATGATCACTGACAGAATAAAAGTTTGTTTCATAGCTAAAGATATTAAAAATCAAATAATTAATTTACATTAATTGTTATCATGACTTAAATACTGACACGTTGTACATTTGTAGAAATCTATGAAATTTAATAACTTAGCTACATCTTAAATACATTAAAGTAAAAATATCTTAATCCAAGAAGACCATTCTCTTCTATAATTCATATTTTAGAACTATATCTAGTACTTTCAACATTACTGAATACATTTTTCACATATAAATATAAATATAAATATAAATATATATATATATATATATATATATTACCAAACAATCATGTAATATACTAAAACAATAAAAAAAAAATGTAAATACACCGGAATAAAATTTCCAAATTTTAGGAGTGCCCATTGGCCCCTCTTAGACCTAATATAGGTGTGTCCCCGCCAATGATAGATGTCATGATTTTGAGATAGAAATTTTCCATGCCACAAAAAAATTTACAAAAAAAAAAAAAAAAAAAAACTTATTGTTTATTTAATAGTAAACATGATTATATTTTTAATATACATATGCAAAAAAAAAGTGTTACTTTTTGTATGTTACATTTGGGTCCATTGATAAACTTTGTGATCTTGAAATTCAAAGAAAAAAAGTAAATAGGGAAGAAAAAAAAATAGAGGCCGAAAGAAAGGAAAGAGAAAAGAGAAGTGGACAAGAACAAAATGTTGAAAGGATAAAAATAGTTTGTAAAGGTTCACTTTTATTTAATTCTCTTAAGGAAATGTTTTATCATTCAATGTTTGAATCAAGTATTCGATATTTCGAGAATATAAAAGTCATTTTTTATATTTCTTAATATTTTGACAATTAAAACTTTAAAAGGACACTTGATGAGAATTGCATGAAATATTATTAACAAATCCAGCAACAAATAATTCAAAAAGGATATTTGTTAAGCCAAACTTGCCTGATTAAGACAAACTTTGTTAAGCCAAAAACATATTTTCCCTAAAGCTTTCCTAATTCTGTAATAAGTGGTTGATTTAAGTTTTCTTTTTGTTGTTTGTGCATAAAATTGTGAAAAACACCAAAGTTTAGCCCACACTTTATGATTCTTAAAAGGGACCCATTAAAAATCTAAGTACGCTCCTTCTCTTTTTCTACTCTAAATTAAGTTGGACCATAACATGATATAATCATGATGGGTTGAGGGAAAGTGATGGGCATTTATCCTACAAATAATTTAATAAAGTTTGTTTGAGCAGCAAAGATATACAAATAGTATAAATCCAATTTCGATCTCTTCTTTAATTTGTAATCCATATCAATTTGGTTGAATTCATTCTCTTTCTTTCCCCACCTTTATATAAATTTAGATATAGAAATGTAGAATATGTAATAGTTGTAAAATTTAAAAACCTTATCCCACATCAAAAGAACAAAGTAAGTGAAAAGACCCCACGTGGGGAATGAAAATGAGACATATTTTTTATTTTTATACAATGGGAATATATGCGAAATAATGTCCATGAGAGTTAACTTTTCAGGGTGGTGAGGTGTATAGATTTTTTCAAACTTTAGGAATCCTATGTTTTCATTGTTATTATACCTTATTTGTCAATTTTCTCACCATTCCGATTTTGTAGCTAATCCATTCCATGAATTAAATCGAATGTTGTATCTATTATTTATGTACGTACACATATATTGTGTTCGCTTTAAAAAAATTAACGATAGATAATAAGATTAATTGTCAGAAAAATCACAACTTTTACTCGAATTATCATTTTTGATAAAGTTTTTTTTAACTAAAATCAACTTTGGAAAAATTGTATTTTTTTAATAAGTTTGGGGCGAGTGGAGGGGAGGGAAAGTAGACAAAAGAGACTAGAAAACTTATAGATAATGAATTATTTTTTACTATTTTAATTAGAAAAATATACTACATATATAATGTTATGTTATTTTGACTAATAATAAAAAATTTGGTTAGTGTGATTTTTCTAATAATTAACAACAGATAATACCCTTGCTAATATTGTAGTTTATCGAATATTGCAAAAATTATAACCCGAATCCCACCATTTGTAATATTGTCTTCATTCTATTTTGTTAATATTTTTTTTCATTTTTAAATTGTACTATAGGAAGCTTCTATTAGTAGATAATATAAAGCAAAACAAAGTCATTCAAATACACATGTAATGCAATCTTATTCAAATTAAACAAATAAACTTTTGTTCTCATATACAATACTGACATACTTTCTTATTGTAGAATTAAGAGCTGATGTAATTAAATTTTTAACAATTTATAAGTGACGCAGGCAATTATTAACTGTCACATTTATTATTCTACATTCTATGTTTCTAACACAAATAAATATATAGTATTTCTTATATAAACTAATTGATCATAGCTTATCCGAGGTCAATTACCAAAAACCGACAAAAATAATAGATCAAATTTGAACATAATCTTTAGGTTAGTAGTAAGAATTGAAATCCGATTTGATTAAATTCATTAATAAAAAATCATGTAACAGATTCATATAATATAGAATGAATGTATCACATCACAGGCCTTCTTTAACATCTTTCAATAAAGAGAGATAAAATGCCAGTTATAGCAGAACAACCATCACATTGTTCTCTGAAATTCTTAGTGCCTCTACTTTTTTTTTTAAAAATTATTTTTACCTAATTTATAAATTGTAAAGAAAAGAAAAAATTAAAGGAGTTGGGTCTATCAATCAGAATAAATCTGTTAGGCTTACCCCACTTTGGGCTACCTTTAAGCCTTTAAATGGTCCAATTAATGGAACAGCCTTATTAAAACACCTGACCCATAAATACTCTTTAATGGGCCTATTCTACCCTCTTTAGCCCATCACAGCATATAGCTAGTCAGACTACTCGGGTCATACCCGTTACGATCCAAACCCGAATTATATTACAGACATATTTATTATATACTGTCTTGAGTATTAGTCTAATATTATTTACCTCAAGTTTTTTTTTAATATCAAATATTTTTTCATGTATATTATATATATATATATACACACAGTATTATGCATGGAACATATATTATTTACAAAATAAATATGAGATTTAAGCAAGATAAGTAAATGATTCATGTATAATTGTACCATTTGATTAATAGCGAATTTTCTTGATAAATTTTGACCATTTTTTTATAAATATTTGGATTTTTCATTATTTAACTGATGGCTTATTTATTCTTGTAATTTATGCAAGGAGGCAGTGAATGATTTACTTGAAAATATTTATGTAAAAAAACATAAAATAAAAAAAGGTTAAAGTGCAAATACACAAAATTTCTAATTTTGCAGTCTCTCTCTCTAGAGAGAATTTTGCAGTCTCTCTCGCACTGCATACTGAATAGTATATTTAGACAAAAACTTTTTTACACCTATTACACAATTTTAAAATCGTGCACTCGCCTCCCATACGCAGTCACGCGACCGCATGCACCCCAAGGTCGCGCATAAATTGACTCAGATTCGATCACAAATGTATATTTTTATATAGTGTTAAAACATATTTTTATGTTATGTTAGTCATACCTTTTAGATTTTTACATGTACATTAACATATTTTCAGACAGCTATTAATACATTTTAGTTATATTAGTCATACCTTTTAGATTTTTACATGTACCTTAACATATTTTCAGACAACTATTAATACATTTCATACATTTTAGTTATATTAGTCATACCTTTAGTTATGTTAGTCATACATTTTAATTATGTTAGTTGTACTTTTATATACTACATAAATGTATGTTTATGTTGATATAAATGTATAAATAATATCATATAAATGTATGAGTAATATCACATAAAGGTAAACATGTACAACTTGTGTCGAAATTAGGGTTTAAGGTTTAGAGTTAAAGTATTACATAAAGATATGATATTTGTATATAAAGGTATAACTAATATAATATAAAGGTATGACTAACATAGTATGAAGGCCAGCGAATTTTCTTTTAAAGTTAAAATATTACACTAAGGGTATGAAATCTGGACATAAGAATATGATTAATATAATATAAATGTATGACTAATATAACATAAATGTCAGAGAAAAAAAAATGCACGAATTCTAGTCGAATCCCGCCCTACCCAAATGCATGAATTTAAGATCAATACACCATATTGGAATATTTCTGTTAGGTTTTGATGAGACAATGTAATATTAGATAAGACTTAAGAGTACCCATTTTTCATAGTTTATAAGTGAATTTTTGGTGGATAAGCTTAATTTTTCTAAGTCTTAAGTAGTAAAGTTGTATAGATCAGGAAGATGTAGTATGCTGATCTTAGCAGGATTCTAGAGGTCATTTATCTTGAAAACTGACTATGCTGAAAGCCAGTAAGCTGAAGAAGGAACCAGAATCAGGGAGCTGGATCAGGAAGCACCAAACAGATGACAGTAAGAGAAACTAGAAGATGTCTGCAGGATTCTGGAACATGAAGCTGTTCAGAATCAATAATCTATCGCAGGTCAGGAAGCTGACTGCAGGTTTCGAGAACAGTAAGCTGTTCTGAAACAGAAAGCTGACGCAAATCAGAAAGCTGACACTCACAGTAAGCAAGTACTCCAAGATGTTCAGGATACTGTAAGTTTTCCTAACTTATTTAATACAATACGAGGTATGTATTGAATGTTGTACGAGGTATGAAACATGTCAAGCATCCGTTAGATAGAAGTTTGTACTGAGCCAATGAGGTGATGCCACCTAGACCCGCGGCTCTGCAAAAGTACTGTAGCTGAGGAGTGGCGCCATTAATACGAATCAGAGTAGGACATGCTCTATATCCCCAGTTTCTCAGACGCATTAATTGCAAAGATTTGGAAGATCAAATTTGAAATGCAACAAGGACAATGTCTCTCTTCAACGGGCATTTTCCAACTAATATAAATAGAAAGAAGAAGTGACTATGAAGAGTACTGAACAACTGATCTACTGAATACATTGCGAATATTTTCAAAGCTCTTCATTTCCAAGCTATCATTCAAAGCTTACCAAGTTCAGTCACTCAACCTTCGAAGCAGTCTACTCAAGCACTCGAGCTATCAAGTTCAAGGCTGACTTCAGTGTTGCACCAGTTGAAGAAACACATATACTTTTAACCATTTGTTGTGTGTTAGGTTGTTTTAGTTAGGTGTCCTTAGTTGAGAGGATTAGATCCTTGCTAAGTGTTTGTAGTCTTGTGTAAGCTTATTTTCTCTGTGTGAGATATTGTACGTTGTGTGGGATTTGGCCTAGGGATCTTTGATTCTAGTAGGTTTAACTTGTTTGGAAGAGATTTGTAAAACTGTGTCTTGTAAAGCAAACTGACCATAACGAAGTTCCTCCTTGCAAAGGAGTAGAGTGGACGTAGAAGGGTTACACCACCTTCAAACCACTATAAACCCTAAGTACTTATTACTTTATTATTTGCTGCATTGCATCTCTTATATATATCTGTCTTGCCGAGCATATCATAAGCATTTTGTGAAAATGATTCTGTTAAAATCATTCTTTAGAAAAAGAAAACTGTTTTCCAAGGAAACTCTATCTTTAGTTTATTCCGCTGCATACTGTGATCACCGAGTAAGAAACCTGAATCAGCTTATTGCCAAGTTTCAGATCGAGTCAGGTTATTGCTTCTTTATAGAATCAGGAACTTGTTTCACTAAAAGTTTTTAAAAAGGCAAAATCGATAGAGGTTCATTCACCCCCTCTGAACCTCTAACCATTTGGGACCAACAAACCAGTTGCACAAGAGATCTAATCATGTTACAATGTTATGGACAACAATTAATTGTAAGCACGTCTTTGATTTAAATAATATTATTATGTACTTAGAGAAGCAACCTTGAAGTCATATATAAAGACCCTTTTCCTCCAATATAATTTTATTTATCCACTTACAAACTCACATTTGATAAATTTTAGGATAATAATTTTGATTCCTCGTACTATCATATAAATTGTGGAATGCAATTTGATAAGATAGTTTTGATTCAACCCACAATTTTAGTTTTACTCAATTCTTAATTCACAGAACCTCTGCATGTATTGTTCAACCAAATAATTTTTTTTTTTATAATTCATAAAAACTTATATAACATCATCTCACCGATATAATTATGTGTAATAATTATAACTCATTACTTACAACCCAGAAAGTCAATTAATTTTGTATGTTATGAAATAATATAAATAAAATTTGTTGACAGCATTACAGAAGCCCTCTTGCAAAAGTTCTTTTTTATTTTTATTTTTTTTTTTATGGAAAAACATGCTGACCTCGTTTGCCTTCATGTGTTAGCCACTGTAACATGCTTAGATGAGGGGGAAATAAGCATATTTTTCAGTAAAAATGTTGAAAAAAAAAATATAATATACAATCAATAAATAATGAATTAATAATAAAGGATTATTAAACAAATACTATATGAACACATGTTCATGAATATATCTTTAAACATAAACAAACAAGTATTGTTGATCATTTGTGTTTCTTAAGATTAATAAACAAACTTTAACCGAGCTTATTTACGAGTTTTCCGTAATCGAGTGCTTTGTTTATATGTATATATGATACTAAAATTTAAACACGAAATTCGGAAAAAAGAAATTCAAAAAACAGATGAACTGGCATGCCCTATTGTCGAACTTTAAAATGTGAAAGCATATTTGAATAAAGTGAGAAAATATTTCATGGATTACGTTTACACATATTCACTAAGAATAAGTTATGTCAACTATAACAAACCCTAATTGTTTATTCATGGTATGAGTACAGATTGCATGTGGCCACTTAATTTTTCCACTAGATTTATATTCAGAATCGCATCTCTAAACTATTATGATAAATAGTTATTATATTAAATAAAAATCCCAAAAGTCTCCCAGCCATTTTCTATACCTTGTGCACATGATCCCAGATTGATCTTGCTTTTCTATATTATTTTATTTGCTGTCCAACAATTTTTAAATTTCCAGTATCCTCAACTTTGTTTTTAATCTCCCAGATTTCTCCGTGTTAAATTATTGTTAGATATCCTATCCTTAATTGTGTGTAAAAAAAAAAACCTCTGACAGATAATGTAATAACTTTGTAAAATATAGTATGTAAGGCATGGAGTTTAAATCTAGGGAGTGTTTGGTAATTATATAGATGCCAATTAATTTGGGATCATGTTAATCAGGATAACAACTAAGTAACTATTACATCATAAAATCTTATAATTATATATTTCAATTATGACTTGAAGAATAAATATTTCCCCATAAATAAGCTGGGGAAATAATGATTAAATAAAATCACACACACACAAATATTGGTGATTGGGGTTTGGTACTGAATTTCCATTTATAGTTAGAGTGGCACATCGCTGGAGAAAGCAAAACAATTGGTTGCATAATTACCATAGAGCCCCCCTGAGAATGAGGGCTCCTTTTATCCAATCAGTGCCTATCCATGCATTCTGACTATTAGTTTCGTACTTTCACTCTTAAGTTCTCAATACTTTTAGTAAACAAACAAAAATAAGGTACTAATTAATTATTAAATTATATATATGATCATTAATTTCCTCTATAATTAATTCTTTAGCCCCCTAAATTCGTTAGCCCTTACTGTTTTACACACATTAATTCTTGAGAATTATGCAATTTTATTTTATTTAAAAAAGTGAAATGAGATCATCTAAATTCCTAATTTTAGTACAGAAAAAGAAGTGTTTGGAAATTTAGAAGTGGGTGACAGAAAGCCACATGAATTCTTGCAAAAACTGTACGACAAAGACAGATAAAAGAAAACATGAAAGAGTGCAAAAAACTCTAACCTATTGCTAAAAGGTGAGTGTCTATTTGTAATTTCCTTTTATTTGGGGCTAGTCCTCTGCAATTCTAATTTCTAAATCATACACTATAAGCATAAAATACATCAAATGCAGTAAAAAATGATAAGTTAATATAGCATTTTATCATATACATTTAAAGAAATTCAAATCCATTTACTCATGGAAGTAGAAAAATTAATCACACACCAATTGCATGCATCTCTGCTTGATAATATATATGATATCATATGCACGTAAAATGGACTGATTTGTATTATCGACAATAAATCAAATGAAATCCTCCATCCCACAATCAATATCACTATCAAAATTACGTAATTTTAATCAAGTCGATACAAAGAAGAGACATGCATGTGACGTGTAAGATATATAGAAAAAAAAAAAGGTAAGTAGAAAATGTTCCCTTTCATGGGTTTCATTGTCACTTGTCAGTACAAGTAAGAAAAAGATTAAGGGCAGTGTCCCCTTCACGAGAATGACCATTTATTTCCACAACTTTTCTTGTTTTCTTCTCTTTCAATATATCTCTTTGTCTTCTTCTTCTCCTTGAAACCTGTGCATGATTCTCTCTCTTACAATATCATTTATTTCCAAGAACTAATTAAGGGATATGAATAATTTATGAGAGTAGTCTTGAATTTAGAAAAAATAACAATATTATTAATTAAGTAACCTTACTCCTCAAATACTTCATACAAAGTCTCAACCGTGAAAACATTAAATTTTTACAACTTAATTTGTACATCAAAACAAGAAATTGATCATCAGCCCATAAAAATATCCAAATGAATTCAATCTTCCAAAAGGGCTATAACATATGTTGAAGACATTAATTTAATTGAAGTGTTGTTGCTCTAACCATGGCCAAAACCCTGTCTGATCATCCATCCCACAGAACATGTTACACAAGCCTTCTTCCTTAACACTCTGGTCCATTTTATTGCACGGAACATTCTCCGGCCTCGGAGAGCTGTGGAAGAGCTGCTGCGCCACCGCATTGGGCCTCAGAGAAGACGGGAAGAAGGGTTTTCCGGCGGTGGCGGGGTGGGCCGATAATGGGCTGTCGATGGCCGGAGTTCTTGAAATATCAAGCTTTATTTCTGAACTGTTTTCACTTCTGTTGCTGCAAGAACCTTCTGTTTCTTTGTTCAGATTTATTGATTCTGTTGGCTCCCTTGTCTTCAGTGCCAATATCTGCATATTAATTTCAATGCCTATAATAATACACTAAACTTGTATATATGTAATTTCAATAGGTAAACTATAATTCATATTGCTTATGTGGGCATTTGATATGTATTTTGAAGTCAAATAAAGAATCAAAATTCAAATATTTTTGCAAAAAAAATGTGCCACTTACTATACTAGGAAATTAACTAAAGTAATTAATTCCTATGTCCAAACCAATTAAGTCCACCTTGCACAAATTTTCAAGATTCACTTTCTCTAATCCAGATCTTTTATATTCAGTATTTGTAAATTATGAGTTGATCCGAAATTGCTAGCTACTATTTCAACTAATGTGGATCAAATTTTTTTTTAACGATTAATCAGGTAAAAGGTTGTCAGTAATAAAATGAAAAGCAGTAAAATATATAATAGGGACAAGAATTAAAAACATGTGCATCAAGTTAAATCTGAAACCATGTAACATAAAAAAATCAAAAAACAAGAAATGAATGAATAAAATTATTAACCTCAGCATGAAGTTTCTGATTCTGGGCTTGAAGTGAATCATTATCAGCTTTAACAGCATCAAACTGTCTTTTAAGAAGGTCATAGTCTTTCTCCAATTGCTTGGTCTTCCACCGGGCCCTCCTGTTCTGAAACCAAATAGCAATCTGTCTGGGCTGAAGCCCGAGGGCCCGAGCCAGCTGCATTTTCCTTTCGGGCTCAAGCTTATTTCCCAGCTCGAAGTTTTTCTCAAGGGTTTTCACCTGCTCCATGTTGAGCCTCCTCTTCTTCTCCCCAAGCTGGGACCCATCATCAGACAGCTCATCTTCATGGTGATTCATTTCTTCATGGCACACGTCGATTCCGGTCGAAAACGCCATGGGAGGCCTCTTCCCTAGCAGTGAAGCCACCCCTAAAACAATGTTGTAAGAAAGGAATTAATTAAATAAAAGAAAAAAGGAAATTATATTATATTAAGTAACATACCATGGAAATCTTGAGGGGGGAGAATTGGGGGAAGAGAAGTGGAAGAAGGATGAGATTCTTGATGAGGGATTTGGAGCATGAAATTGGAGTGGAAAAAAGCCATTTGATCATCACCTATAAAAGTGGTGATGAGTGATAATATTGATCTGATTGATGATCATCACCCATCATTGTTTTTTTTTTCTTTATTTCTTGGTCATGAGTTGGACAAATTTGCATTCATTTCTCTCTGATGGATATAGCTTATATACCTTATCAGCTTCAACAAGGTGATGAGGGAGAGGTTTCTTGATCTAGAGAGAGAAAGTCATGAGAGGGGGAGAGAGAGGGGTTTCAATATTTTTCAATTTTGAGAAGTGGGGTTTTTTATATTAAGACATTTTTGCTTTTATTACAAGCTAGATGAATATGGAAACATGAGTGGTAATAAACTTATAAAAAAGAGATTAATTATTAACACAAAAACTCATGTAAGACGGTTTCACAGATAGTTTTCGTGAGACGGAGCCCTATCATCCACAAACAACATGTGAATTGTAGGGTTTAAGTGGTCGATAATTGGATTGTGGGTTGACCCATCTCACACAATGCATTAAAATTCCATGAGACGGTCTCATAAGAGACTTACTCAATGATTAATTGAAAAAGAGGTAATTGTTGTATATTATATGGTGTGAAGTGGGCTGCATATTTTTCTACAAATGGGACAGTTGTCATTGAAATTTTGCACCGGTTGATTCCTTTGCTAAAGAGATTTCATGTATGGTTTTAAAAGGAGAAGTTGGTGACTTATCAGAGGGGGAAAAGAAATTTTTTTTTTTTTTCTATAAAGTAATCTTTGATTTTTTTTTTTTTTTTTAAATATATGCAACTTATAGTTCTTACTTCTTAGGATGCTGAATGGGGTAAAGGAACCATGATATAAGTTTAAGGATTAATTTCAATTTTGATTATGTATGTAAGGTACTTTCAATAACTTTATAATCAAGTATTTGTTTTTCATTTTAGTCTTCTATGTTTTAATATATTTTTCAATATTAGAAAAATTTAGGATGGAATTTCAAAATTGCTGACGGACAGCTAAATTCTGACTACCACGTCATTGATTTTGAAAATTCCTATTAAAATTGGACTAAAATTAGAAAAAATTAAAATATATATAACCAAAATTGAAAAAAGGATACTTGGTTGTCAAAAAATGAAGTTGTCTTAAATATAGAATCAAAATCTTATGTTGCATTTAATGTTTTATCACATATTTCATTATCTTTCATATACATTAAGTGTTTGTCAAACAATGTTACATGTGTTTAATTTAAAGGCATTATTTTGTCAATCAAAGAAAGTGATGGATAAAAATGAGAGAGCGATAACATTTATCAAACTTAAAATTTGATCCACTAAAATCGTGTTCTCCATTCGCGCTTTCACCCATCATTTTCAAATGCATCGAAATTGACCCTTAAAGTAATCGACGATTCCAATCAAATTGTTTATAAGTCATCATGAATTTCCTTTATACATCTATATACTCATCTAAATTCAATATAGACTTTAAAAAATCTTATAATATGGATGGGTCCTGAGGAGGGGGGGGCAGGGTTTGCTACCTAACCCACCAACATGCGTCGTGCAACTATTACACTATATATATTTTCCTCTTTCTTTCTGCATTTCACTCTCACACATCAAAAACAAAAAATCTAGAGAGAGAGAGAGAGAAACCCTACAAAGCTGTAGTAATTTTGTCGTGGTGTCCATTGATCCAACTGTCCATTTCTGCATTTTCTCTATTTCCTTCTTTTTCCTTCTCTCAGATCATGCCCCCACCTTTTTTTATTCCTACTTATTTCATCATTTTTCTATGTATCTTTCTTCTCTCATAATTAATGCCTTTTCAGGTTCCTTTCTATTTTTTTACATTATAGGCACATGCATGGGATTAATTCTCTATGTTTATTATTAGCAATTTCTGCTTAACAAACAAATTACTCCCTTCATTCAAAAATAAGTGTAGGTTTTAGTAAAGAAAAAATTTGTGTGTAATCTATAAAAAATACTTTCATTTATAACTACCAAATTAAAGAGAGTTGTTAAAAGAGGAAAAAGAAAAAAACTCTCACAATAATTATACTTAAATAGGGTAGATCAGACTTTTTATCATCTTCCTTAATCTATGTGAAAAAACCTAAAACAACATTTGTTTTGAGATGGAGTGAGTAATTTTTAGTCAAATTCTCATAATTATACCCGTCTCAATTTGTGGTACACGCTAGTCTATGATGAACCATGTTAATGTATAGAACGTATTGATTTTGTTATATAGTAAATAATATGGCAGCATGACCTAAATTTTGATGGTACAGTCCGTTATGGTAGTATGATCAAGAAAATTAGAGATATTTTGGAAAAAAAAAAGTTAATTATGTAATTGGCTAAAAAAAGACAATGTATGTGATTTTAAAACCATATTCCTGCGTCTAATTACAAAATTGTCATGATTTTGTTAGATAACATATGATGTCAGCTATAGTTGTGTCCATTGTATTTCTCTCAAAAGTAATTTAGATATCAACTCAATAATGTTTTGAAATTTTATAAGTTTTAATAATAAAAATTTATATATATGCTACTAAAGTTTATTATTCCATATCTCTAGTCTCATTTTCTGGCCTCTCATGACAGATTGGGAGGTCCCTTGTGCTCAGGCGCTTCACTAACATTGAAAAAAATTTCCTCTAAATAAAATATTTGAATTTTTAATTTATTACAAAGAATTTCGAAATTTAATAATCTTACATTGGCTACGCTACACAGATCCGATGTGGACATATGTTATTATGAATTAGAAATTTTGTCCATTTATAATAAATAAAGATAAGAATTAGAAGGGGATAAGGGCTGCATTTGGGATAGCTACAAAACCACATGAAAAATCTGGGATTGTGACATTTGAACTAACTATAAGGAATCAGCCCTACACCTTTCATCTTGCAACATTGGAGAATGTTTGCACTATATCATTTTATTTATTTTCTTCATGATTATTCAAATCTTAATTCCCTCTTTTGATTTTGCTACAAATCTCAATATTCAAATGACTATTTCTCTAGCTAGGCTTTGAAATCTAATCTATTATGTCTGCAAAAGTAATAACAACTGCAAATTGATGAGAGAGAAAAAAAGACAAAAAGTTGGAAACTAGAATTAGGTAATATTTTTCACGTGGTTGAGGAAGAAAAACAAACAAGTTTGGTAACTGCATCACTATAAAGAGAAAAGTGTTTGAAAATTGTTAATAAGCCTAAAATAATTCACATGATCTGATTATCTTACAAGGTGCTAATTTAATTAACTTTCAAATGTTTTTATTTAAACACCACAAAAAACTATTGTAAAATTGAAATTTTGATTTCTGGTTTAGTAATTAGCAACTCATGACGACTAAGTTTATTGATGACTAATGATCAATATACTGTTGTTGCGACTATGTTGAAATCTCGTATTTCATTTCATTAATGTATATCACCGATATAAAATGACATTACCACACATATATGAGAATGATATATATGCTAAGTATATGTGACATGCATGTTCCTCTCCAAGTCTCTATGAAGAAACCATATTAGTTGCCATATTTAACAAAACAATTACACTACATATAATCTAATCAGCATAGTGCATGGGACCCTAATTGGGTGATCATGGTTATGAGGGGCCCACTATGCTAATATTGTAAGGGCCAAGACAAGGTAGGATTACTACATCACATGACTTTATTAGTTGGAAGCTCAAGGGCTTTATGGGGTGGATCCATGTTCTATCCTCTTCAAATTCCAATCATTTTTTACAATTCATGTATGCATATCATTGGTTAACTAAATAAAAATTGTATTTATGATCATATTATTGGAAAATATAATATTTTGGATTAAAATAAGAAGAGATGAATCTTCTCCTCCACATGCCTTCATTTCTTCTGGCGACTTCACTTCAATTTTCTTTTTTTAAAATAGTTTAGAAACTAAAACCCATGTGGGCTTCCATGCGTCACGTCACTCCTTGCTCTTGAAAGTGATTTGTCAACCACTTGATATCTTCTTCTTAATTTTTTATATATAATTTTGAAATTTTCTTAATATTATTCTTAATTTGTTTAAAGATCTAGAACATTATAAAATCCTCTTTTCATTTTTACTTAAAAATTCATTCTCTCGTTTATCTTATATCTCATTAATTGATTACGATGATATAACACATAATACGACTCGAAAATCATGATAGTTTAAGTGGTATGAATTCTCCTTTATTGAAAAAAATTGCCGGGCTTCAATTTAATTAATCTTTTCCACATCTAATTTTCATCTTTAACAAGGTTCAAACTTTAAATTAAAATTAATATGAATACATTAAATACATGTCACATAGTAAAATGAAATATATATACATAGCTTGATTCAAGTTACAATTAGTTAATTTATTGCAATTAGATGTATGGAAATTCAAATCAAGAAACTGTGTGCAGGTGCATGGGAGGGGTGTATGTGGCAATTGGTAACAGCTTGGCATCTGATGATCAATGTGCGTTTGTTTCTATATTTCCGACTGGCATTGTCCCAGCCATGGCCCATAATTTTTTTGGAACAAGAATATATTCATCACATATGAATAGTAACCTAAAAAGGAAAATATCAGGATAATTGACAGATTGGTATAGAGAAGAAGTATAATTTATAATATTTCAAGATAAAAGATAATAGCACAACTTAATTGCAATAGAAATCCTAACATCAAATGTAAGGGATATTGAATTCCATTAGAAACAAATGCAATTAGGACTGTATTACATAAAATTAACAAATTTAATGTAAAATAAAATGTGACATTTGTAATAGAAGAATCCAAGTGGACTCGATTTTGACAGGTGTCTGCCTCCAAGAAAGTGAAGGGGGGTATAAAAATTGAATAGATATAGATAGTGAGCAATAACTGATAAGTGGGCAGTGAATAAATTTGGAAAGATGCCCAATTGTGTTGTTGTTTTGCGTAGTACAGTATCCAAAGTGGGTTATGCCAATCATGTCTATATTCCATGCATTTATTTATACTTCAATTCTACTCATTTAATTTTCTTTTACAACCAAATTAATGCATTGCATAGCCATCTACAAAAATTATATGTAATTTACAAATTTGAGAAAAAGTAGAAAATATCTCCCATTTTAAGCATATACATATATATATCATACACATTGGATTAGTACGAGAAGAGGTCTGGATTAAATAAATATAAAAACATTTAGAATATCAATAAAGGATTATAAATTTTGGACTCGACCCTGTGGTTGTTGCTACATGTCTCAGGCCATTTCCAACCCTTTGTCTCAAATTAATGATAAAATTTCTCAATTTGGTGTAGGATTTGATGCAAATAATAAAGTCTTCTCCAACCACTGTACTTCAAATTTTGGATTAAAAGGAATATTAATAAAATATCTCGATATTAATTTTTCATTTTCACTTCATTATGTTGTGTTCATTAGAATTTCATTTTATTAAAATAATAATATTGTCAGGTTATCTATTTCCAATATTTTATATAATTCTCAAAAAAAATTATAATCCATCATTCAATAAGTAGGAAATTAAAACGTCAACGGTATACATTTACAAATAAAAAATCATCAAAAAATTAAAAAAAACAAAAATGTTACTTAATAATATAAAAAAAATGTCGAAGCAATGAACTTTGAGATATTGCTTTTTAGAATTAAATGGTAGGCCCAACCCAAGAGCATAGAAACTCTGAAATAATCAAATACAAAAAGAGAAGTCTCGAAAATGTCACATACAAAAGAGTTGGGCTTTGGCATAACTTGACGAGAGCCCATATGAGACGAACCCAAAGGCCCAAACCATACACATATATTGATGATGTATATATACAGACACGAGGAAGTGAGGAAACATTCCAACTCAGGCTAAATGAATTCCTACACAAAATGTTGACTAGCTACTTGCTAACACCACGACTGCCCAGATCACCAGCAACTTGGGAGGCTTTGCTAAGAGCACCAGATAACCAAAGAGCTCCTTTTGAAAAGTAACTTGAACTCACCACAGCATTTGCTGCTGAAAATGCGTTCCTTTGCGTAGCAGACACTACTGATTTTGTCGTACCTGAGATATGGTACCTTTGATCCACAGACCTAGTAGCTTCTACCCCCGCAAATATCTTGTCGGTTAAACCGATCCTCTCACTCAGATTCGCAACCTTGGTTGGTACCTGATGGGATTCACCAAATGCTCTAGCTTTCCCTAGTGCATCTTTTCCCAGCACGTAGCCTTTAGCAGCCATCGTTTTGACTACACCTTGAGCTGGAGAAACAGCTTCACTGCCAGATGGAACAACTCTTTCAGAGTGCTGTGAAAACGAGGATTTGGATATTGAACCAACCAAGAAGAGAATTTGATTATCCGAGGAAAAAGAGAGAGAGAGGTGTAAGAAGATTCCGTAATACTAAGAAGAGTATTTACCCTTGGATTGCTTTCATCTTCAATATTCCATGAAGTATGATTCCGAAGATTGTAGTCATCTTTGTAACGTCCCAACTGAGTTATGCAAACAGGTTGATCCAAAATGGTATCTCCCTAACATAAACATTCAACTTCAACATGTGAAGTTCATGAGAAAAATACATCATAAATAAAAAAAGAGAGAAAATGGAAGAGATATATCACGAACTACTTAGAAGTAAGCAGAATAGGACAAACAATGGATGTCAATGTTGTTGTGTATCTTAACATTGCCATTCTGAACTATGATTTCTATCAAATTGACATAGACGTGTGCAAATCAAGGGAAAAGTTGGCCAGAACAATAAACAAGGTCAAACACGTAATGCAAAAAGGGATTAACAAAAACTCAACAGAACAAGAAACAAGCTTTCAAAGTCCTCAAACACTTGGCCAAAATAAAAGGCATTGAAACATGCAAGTCAAATAGCTACAGATTTCAAACTTGATGATGTTGATGCTAGGATCATCTTCACCAATAAAGAGGAATTAGAATGATTTGATATAAAAATAATCTCTGATATCATCATGCTGTATTACAACGCAAATGCAGCAATTGATTCCAAGCATGGTTTTCAAGTATGAATTGTTGAACTCGAGGACACTAAAGATGAAACAAAGATAGTCTTGCGAGAAAAGTCAGAACCAGTAATTATTCGAGAAAAGACTTCACACCTCAAACTTCAAGTCTTAAGTCCTATATTCAACTGTTTTATTAACCTAAAGTCGCAATACTTACACTGAGAAGGACAGCAGTTTCCACTGCATGAGGATTTCTGAAAGTCACATAGGCAGTATACACAGATTCACCAGCTCTGTTTCTCAAGAAACACAAGAAAACATACCCTTTAGTGTACTAATAAACTATCCCAAGTATAAAACAACACATGGGAAGTAAAAATGTAAAAGAAACACTTCACAAGGATTTCAGAGATCACAATTTCAGAAGAATTCTTGCAATGTGCTATCTGATTATTTTCACCCTCACAAAAAAGGAAAAATGCTTTACAATAGGTTTCAAGCAATTCAAGTTCAGAATAACTATTTCAATAGGAACTGGAGGGAAAACTAATAACTAAATAATCTAACAGTTTGTATAAATTAGATACATAGATACTTGAACCAACCTAATCAGTGTAATGCAATTTTAAACAAGGAGCTTACCTGACAAATTCGACACCCTGAATCGAACCACAGAAAGCGAAAAAATCGCGTACATCCTTCTCAGTTGTATTAGGAGATAGATTTGTAATTTCTACTGCATAACCCCTAAAACTCATTTTGATTATATGATCCTGGAAAAAAAAAATCGATTATTCAACTAAAAAATTTTGAGAAACATTACCAGATCAAAATTAGCATGGCACAACTTTGGCCTAAAAATTAGGGAAAACGACAAAATATGGAACATAAAAAAGAACTATATAACATATAAACTAAAACAAACGGTAGAATTCAGGGAAACTCACCTAAAATTATCGGGAAGGAATATACCAGAAGATGAATTCTCAACAAATGTAAACGAAAACCTTTGATTCTAAATTCTAACAATTAATGAGAACTGTACCAGTTACTCAATGAACTTAAATTTCGAAATTATTAATAAATTTCAATAACATAAACCCTAATGCAATTAAATTTGAACTTGAACAAGAGATGAGAGAAAATCGAGATCGTTTCACAACAAAAAGATGAACGGGAAACAGAGATAACAGAGGAATCGATAAAACCTTGCGGCGAATTCTGAGATGAGATGATTTCCTCACCACGTTTACCTTCGTTCAATGTGAAGTTAAAGCAAGAAATTCGGATATAATTGAGGACGAAGCTTCGTGTTGACGGAAGCAGCAAAACATCGAGTTTTTGATTTTGCAGCATATTATACTGGCATGATTACACTTGACCGCCTCAACTTTCTTCCATTGACGATTTTGTCCTTCAAAGTTTCGAAATTGCTTATTGGTACCTTTTCTGGCCGACTTGGTAAATTAAGCAATTTATGAAAAATGAAAAATTAAATTTATTTTTCGTCAAATTTTTTTTTAATTTATTTGAATTTTATTGAAAATTTAAACTTTAAAGTTGTTTTTGATTTGTTTTATTAAAAATTTGGTCGAGTTTGGACAGATTTTAATCAAGATAAACATTGATCGGAATAGTTAATAGTTTAATCTTTCTAAACTGCTTTTACTATTTTTACTTATCATCTGATACTTTTTTGGAATCCAACTCAAGTTTTAAATCAGATATTAAACGGAGTATCAAGGAATTTAATTTAATTTTTATTTTTTGCCAAAATATATTATAATAATGTAACGTAATGTACACATATACACAACTTTAAAAAAACAGAACTACATAAGTCGTAACTGACTTATCAAATGGCAACAAACATTTCTTTTCTTTAAATTAAAAAAAGGTTATAAATGTCCACGAAAATGTGATTATGTAATGAGTAGGCACATTGCCTACCTAACTTGATTTGTGTGTCAATTGTATAATCAAATTTTATTTCATCATTACAAGTTATAAAAACAATTGTCAATATTTATTAATATGCACACAAGCTAGATACATTACTCAAGTACTCCAACCAGAGATTAAACAATAGAAATTTGCAATTGAATTGAATGATTTGAGAAAATACCAAATCTACTAGTGATGTTTGGATTTATATATATAATCCATCACTTTCATTAATTTTAAATTAATTTGAAACACGTTTGATCAATTTTAAATACACTCTAACTCGGTTGAAATTAAAGTACATTAATTTCAAATATTTTATTTCAAATGATTCCAAACATAACCTAGGTTTATTCAAAATCAAGTAAGACTTTTCAATGTTAGTTTAGATTAGCTAACTACACTGAATTATTAATCATTTAGCAATCCTTGTAAGTACAACATCTAGTTGGAAAAGAATGATGTCTTGCATTGTAACTCATTTCTTGATCCATAACATTGCACGAATGAATTCGTTTGTTTTTTAAGTTGAGTGAGTCTTCTGTAAGACCGTTTTACAGATTTTTATTGCATTGTGTGAGACGGGTCGACCCACAACCCAATCATCTACCATCCAAAACCCTACAATTCACATGTTGTTTGTAAGTGATAGGGCTCCGTCTCACGGTAACTATCCTTAAAATCGTTTAATATGAGTTGTTGTGTTTTAAGTTTAGCCTGATTGCATATATATCTTTTAATTTGAGTAAGACCTCAAGAATTCGAATTTTCAGTTGAATGAATTCATTTTTTCTGGTCTTGTAATTATAATGAGACAGAAATGTATGGTATTTTTTGTATAACGTTATCTAATTGACTCCTTTAAAGATGATTTGGTTGATTGGATTTTAATTAGTGAGAAAACTAGTAATGAGAATTAGCTCCATGCATGAGTCTTGTTATAATGCAGTACATTCTCCGATGATCAATGGAATCCTCTATTTTAATTTGGTGTTTCATTTGGTATTTCATTATTTTAAATATATAAATTATTAATGTCATATTTACACTTGATGTGTAATGATTATTTTAAAATATCAGATAAGAAATCAAATTTGAATAAAGTATTTTGCTTGCGCCAGCAATTACCTTCTGGAGAAGAAAAGAAATCAGTTTCATTACAAATATAAATGGAAACATGAGGATCAGTAAAACGGTGTAAACCTTCCAAGAATGCATGGCATATATATCCATAAATTTGTAATTAAGAAACAGAATTTAATTTAATTTTTAAATCTAGCCTAATAGCTAGGTGCAAGCCCTTTTTCTCAATTAACTAATTTAGATAAATAGACTGAATTAAGAAAGGCAAATTATATTCATAAATATATATGGAGGATACAACATAAAGCATCCAATCCAAGTCCTAAGTTGGTCAAACATACTGAGACCAAACCCTAGACAACCATCAAAGCAAAAGGTACAAGCATACTAAGCTCTAGCATCACATGAGCAAGCTCCTAATAATGGCAGCTTGAGCACTGTCACTGTCCGTAGCTTCTAGAAGCTCCGATAACCTATCGCTCAGATCATCCACTTCTCTGTGCAAGTTTCTTATGTAGTTACATGTCTCTTGCAACACTTTCGATGCTGAAACCTACACACAAATCCATTCAAATTAAAATTTTATATATATATATATATATATATAGACTAATATATCCCTTGAAAAGAAATGTGAATGCAAGAAAGAAAAAAAGAAGAAATTAAAATATATATATATATATATATATATATATATATATATATCAGGCCATGTATTATGGTACCTTGTCGGAACGCCTATTGCGGATCTCAGGGATAAGTTGTTGCAATTTGGAGACAAGATCGGCGATCTGATCGTCGCTTATTCTAGAAACTCCGGTTTGTTTCGAACGTGATCTTCTGCTCGACATTGTGCGATGAGATATGTATGTATGTGTGATAAATATGATGGGATTTTGGGATTTAAGTTATGTTGTGATGTGAGAAGCAAGAGTGTCTATATATATAGTTTGGAGAAGTTAGTTTGTTGGTTATGTAAGAGAAGAGGGAAAAGAGGCATAAATGAAGGAGGAGAGGATAAGTGTTGAGAGACAAGTTATGGAGAGAGTGATGTGAAGTTGTATGAAATATATATATGCAAATTGGAACACTATAAGAAGTTGTGTTGGAGATGATGAAGACAAGTGCATGGGAGAAATCGGTGGCCATTCACTCTCTTTAAATACTCACCCTCGAAGTATGGTACGCAGTGATAAAGCATGCTGTGAATAATCTCGTAATAATTCGAGTCTTTTTCAGTTGGTCGACAGGTCATTACTTAATTTGGATTGTGTTCTGATTTAAATTTAGTCTAGCGAAACTTGAATATTGAAATTATTATGTGTCCATACCTTTCTTCTATTTTGTGTTCCCCAAACAGCCAAAATGGGGTTAAGGTTTCAAGTGGGTTAAAGCAAAATTGCTTGTTTATCAGCCCACTTTGGGGGCCTCTTTGTGTCGGTCTAAGCATGCACTCCATGTTATCTTATTATCTTCTTTCATTTAAATAACATTTCTTCAAGTGTCACCATTTTTTGTTTTTTATTTATTTTTATTCAGTCACATTAATTGTGGCATTATATATGAATTAATTTTAGTGTCGACTAATTCATTATTCGTGTGAACATATTTAAGGTTTGAGTTGTTCACGAATTTTCTTTTCTAACGTTGTTATCAGTTTATGACGTTTCACTCACTATATAAGCACATAATTATATCATTATCTACATATAAAGTAGATTCATTTTTTTTTTTAAGAATTTAAATTACTAAAACATTGATATTCTAGTGGCATATTATACTAAAGGCTAGAAGGCTCGTAGGACATTGTTGACCATGTAAAATGATTAATTATAAAGGCGCATTAATCAAAGATTTTGGCTCAGATCAAACACGTGGTGTCTAGTAAACTCTGCATTACATTGACTAACTGAGCTTAATTAATTGAGATTTGAGAATAAGAAGATCAGAGTTCAGATGCCTAGTAGCTACATTAATTAAATTTCATTTTCTTTTAATTTTAAAAGGAGCCTACTAGACTTACCTAAGTTAATAACATAGAGTAAGACAAATCTTGGAATTATTGAGGGTTTTGTGACGCGAGTTTTGATTATATGTCGGGTGTGATATCTCTATATATATTTTACATATATACACAGAAGATCTATGTATATAGATCACTATATTAAATTATTGCTTCCTTTAAAAAAACTTATTCGAAAATTTATATATATAAAATAAAAGAGTGGGTCTCTTATAAAACCGTCTCACAGATTTTTATTGCATTGCGTGAGACGGGTCGATCCACAACTCAATCACCTACAAATTAAACCCTTCAATACACATATTAATGGATGATGGGGCTCCGTCTCACGGTAACTATCCGTGAGAAAAAGATAATAATAATTTTTTTGTAATTTCAAAATGACAGTAATACCCTTAACTAAATCAGCTCCATCATTCACACCCTTTTAAGAAAATTGGGTCACATGATTTGTATCACATGAACTATGGTTTGTGTCGCGTGAGTTGTCACACGAACTTCACGCGACCCACAACTCATAAATAGGGACAGATTTAGGGGTGCATACGGAGTGCTATCGCCTCTCTTGAACTTTTAAAATTGTTCTTTTTATATGTAATTTTTTCTGATATTTTTCATTTTTATCATTAATTTATAAAAGTATGGTCCTTTACATTAAAAAAAATTATTTATTATATAAATTTTAGCCTTCGATCTATTTAACCTTTTGATTTGGAAAAAAATTTGAAATTTTTTTTATTCCCTTGAAACAAAATTCTAGATCGTCTAGGGAGTTATAACTCATATACAACCACAAAATCCAGATAGAAGAAGAAAGAAGTGAAAATAAGTCGCAGAATCTGAGAAATTTTTAAAATGAAGAAATATTTTATTAAAAAGATCACCCTTTTTTACTAAATAAACATGTGTTTTCATACGTGTTTCTGGTGTAAAAAAATAAAAAATAAATAAAAAGTTTCCTTATCATCTTTGGCCATTTTATAACATATTTTGTAGAGGAAAAATAGAAAGCACAAATGGACTTTTGAAAAAGATAGCGGCTAATTACACAAATAGCATGTTTGCCAAATGAATTCTGGCTTAAAATTTCTTTGCACATGGACTTGTTTGATGTTGAATCTATTTATTTCAAAAGGAAATCAACAGTTTTTAGACTTTATTTTTTTTATGAGTAGTGATGATCTTATCAAAAATTATGAAAATTATCCTCAAAAATAGAATTAAAAAATTATGGAACTTACATTATTGTACAAAGTAACTGAGACACATAAAACATTTTTCTATACTTCCAATTTTTATTTCTCATATCAGGTTCGTCAATACTCATCTCTAGCTAGTCCAATATATGAAAGGGAAAATAACTTAGGTTACGTTTGAATTGAAAAATTCATCGAAGGACTTAAAATTCATAAGAACAAATACATTAAAAATGTTTGAATTAATATGTATTCGAAATCAATCATTCTCTCTCAATTATTCGTTAAGAATTTGTTGATAAATTTTCAATGCACTCCAAATTTTATTCATTTCAAATTTTATATTTCACATTTATTAGTGCAAAAATAACGAGAGAAAGTGATTAAAATGACACATATAAATTACACTTACACTAGAAATTTATTTCTTGTTATGGTGAAATAAGCATTATGGGGATATGTATTTTTTTTTTTTTGGGTTTTAAAAAGGGATAGTTTTTGTTTGGTAGCAAGAATTTAGAGATAGAAAAGGGTAAAATATGGATGGTGGCGGTGGAAGGCCGCACGTGGCGGAGGATTGGCTGCACTTTTCTCCGGCGAGATTCCAGCTCCACCTTTTACTTGGTCAACCTGCTTTGGACTTTGAGTTTTTCATCAACTTTTCACCTATATATTTCACTTCTATTTGATAAATATCTCGATTTATTTTCTTTAAAAGAAAAATATGCCGTCACAATTTGAGTTAAAATAAATTTTTTTCTTATAACTACGGTGTTGTCCGATTTTGATCTCAAAATTATCACGATTTTCAGTTCACTCTCATAATTTAAGAATTTGTTCGATTTCAATTCAATATTGTCTGAAAATTTTGAATTTTGTCGGAAAATTTCATATTAGAATTTTGTTTTGGCATTCCACCCATAAGAATTTGACACGTATCCAATGAAATTCGTCAAATTAAACTGAAATCGGATAGATTCTTAAATCGTGAAACTAAATTGAAAATTGTGATTATTATGAGATCAAAATCGAAAAACACCTTAATAATAGAACCAAAAAGGATTTTAACTCATCACAATTTTGATCAATGAAGTTGCGAAATGATATCTTAGTAAGTTCGCAATTTGCGTTACGATATCAAATAATATATGTAGGGAGAATAGGCAAACCTGCAATGCCACTAGATGAATTAATTAGTATAATTTATTTAAGAAAAGAAAATAAATATAAAAAGCAGATTTTGGCAATTAAAAAAAACTATTAGATTAAGTAATATTTAAAAAAAAAAGTAATATTTGATAAAATAAATGAGAAATGATTTGTTAAGATGCGAAAATGATTTGGAAGATCTTTGAGGGTGAGTCAGCAGAACATGTTTACGTGAAATAGAATTATTTTCATGCATCTCAAATTAGCTGTTTAACTGAGTTGTATTGTACGAGAACACAGAATTAACATATAAACCTAATATTTTACTATCATTCAAACAAGTGCAAATAATTATTGAAAACGACACTAAAATCCTTTATTATTGCAAACCTGCAGTTCCATATAATATATTGGAACTGGCACAAAACCAGCCAAAGGAAGGTTCTAGTTTGATTTGAAATCAGCTTTTCCAGTTTCTAGATCCAAACACTTTCTCAAATACTTTTCTTTTATATTTTTTAAATATAAAACACCATTTATATATAAGAGTTTTATAAATACAATTTTTTAGAAGAAATTCATTGATTATATTTTAAATCTATTTTCATAAGTCAAAATTTATTATGTATATTGATCCATCTCATCAAATTAAATTCATGAAATGATTTCATAAAAAGTTCTTAGATTCTAAAGAAAAATCTGAATCTAAGTGTTGGAAAATAGCACCCGACAATGGGCAATGAGAATGTCGAACAGAAACAGAAACCAACAAACAGAAAGTCGAGTCGAGGAAGACCCTTTTTCATTAAAACAAGATACGCTTAGGGTAGTGTTCACTGGACCGTGCGTATCGTCTCCCAAAGATAAAACGATTTCGTCTCTAGTGTAGTAGCACCTCAAACTCAAGAGCTCCGGCGAACTTCTACTGCTTGAGAATTGAGCTTTATGTAAGGATGGAAAACAATGCAAGGATTTTCATTTTCGATGCGTAAGAATGATGCATGATGACCCCTATATATAGGTCTCCAACATGGGGTTACACCTGAAATTGATGAGAATTTATTGTCCAAAAATGGATCTTTTAATGCAAGTTATCGCCCCGTTCAAAAATAAAAAACGGTCAAAAAATGTTCACGGCGCTGCAACACAGCGTTTGCAGTATTCTGGGCGCGATTAGCAATCTGGGCGCACAAACAGCAAGCTAGGTTGGGCGCGCAAAACAGCAATCTGGGCACGATCAGCTTGCAAAATAGCAAGCACACACTATATTCTGCTCTCGCTGCATTCGAACGCGGGCACTGCACGCTGTATTCTGCTCCTGCTGCATTCGGACGCGGGCGCGCAGCAGCCCGACGCTGTTAACGGTGCTACAACTTTTGCCCAAAAAGATAAACTCGGGTCAGGTAAAACCCGAGCCCCATCCGCCCAACGTCCAATTGCCAAGGCCTACGACCGAGGTCGGGCCGGGCCGATCGCACACGCGTGTGTGTTGCACAAGCATACTACTCCAATAGTATACTAATTACTAAACTTCTTCTCATGGCTTAACTTATACTTGCACTTTCAAGGTTCATTTTCCTATATGGGATAGCTAAGCACTCTTCCCACATCCAATATCTTTAATTCTCATTTTAAGTGGCCAACTTTGATGCTTAATTTCCCATTCATCAAAAATTGGTTTTGAGCGATTCAAAATGTCTCGATTATCTACTCCAAACGTAAATTAATTTTTTGGCATCCAATCCTTAAAAGGACTAACTCTTAGTCACTTAACAATTGATCAAAGTGGTGCCACCCACCACTTTCAACAACCAATTTTTCAACATCAAGTAGGAATTATGATATACCAATAAAATAAGATTTTTTTAATAGGAAGATTAAAATAGGATTAAACTTTCATAAATAACATGAATGTGATATTATAAATAAATATATAAAGGACCTAAAATTAAACTTTTCTACCAAATACTAATAATTAGCTGCGAATTATCCTATAACTTTATTTTTCTTCTAGTAATTAAGTAGTAGAGTGTAGAAGGAAACTAAATAATTGGAATATAAGTTAATTTATTACATATAATTTTTCTCCATAAAATCTAGTGTACGTACTTACAAATAAAAAGTTTAGCATAAAATTTGTTTGTTTCTTAGGTAGTCACGTGAAAATGTTTTATGTTGTTTGTAGTCCAATGTGGTTTGGCTCGTAAAATTGTGAATTAAATTAACTATCACATGAAAATGTTCCCTCATAAATGCCATCAATTTGATCTTCCCAAGTGCTGTCATGTGTGAACATATATATCCAAATTCTAAATTTATTTGTGTTCAGCCGCCACTCATAATTTTTTTTTTTTCAAAATAAAATGTTTTCTTACATATTATCATTATTATTACATGATATATGTGTGTAAAATGACATCATGTTAAGTTAGTTGGAGATGGGATAATCCTTATTTTTGCTTCAAATAAACAATTGGGTGTTTGGAAACAACTAATTATACTTGACAAAATAGCACGAAACAACTAGTTTTAAACATAAGTTGGAAGAAGAATTTACTTAAATCTATTTCCTATATAATAAATACTATGGAAAAATAAATATTATATTTATTTTTTTCTTTTTCTGAGAATATATATATATATATAATATTTATTTTTCCCTAGTATTTATTATATAGGAAATAGATTTAAGTAAATATTATATTAGTAAATGGCTTAATGGGCCAAAGAAATAGAAATAAATAAATGCATATTGATAATCAACTTAATTATGTCTTCGTACCTATCAAGCTTTTAGCTAGTCATTTCAATTTAGGATTTCGTGTCCCATTAACCTTATCATGTAATTATTTCCATATTTATGTTTAAATCATCATCAAACGACTCGTTTATCAATTGTCATTATCAATATATATGCATAAAATGTTATTACTTATTTTACGAATATTAAATTACAAAAGAAAACATAATTTTGAATAGAAGAATCCATCTAGTGACATTGAAAGCGAAAATCCGAATTTGAAAACTAGAAAATGTATTTAAATTTAATGTCATTTTAGGAGTTTATAACTATTTTCTTGCATATGGCTAATGTTTGTTCTTGTCCCATAATAGTCATGGACAAGAGACCCACAACAGCCCATGTAACTATAAACAATGTCAGAAAATGGACCATCTCATCCCCTTGGCCCAACAACCATCTAAATCAAATTTTCTTTTAAATTTAGGATTTTTCTGTAGTGCATCTCGAATACATCAAAACGTTTATGTGTTGAAACATTATTATCCAAATAATTAATGTTTTCCACACACTCGAGACTATTTGTAGCTTTTTACAAAATTGTTTTTCTTAACTTATGGACCCCTTTGTGTCATTCTAATAAAATACTCTATACATCCTATATATACAAGCTTATTAGACTTTTCATAAGAATTATTTAAAAGTCGGTTTACTATTATACTTTATATTTTATCATTTCATGCTTAATATTTTCATATTTTAAAAGTCAAAAGATGAAATTAAAATAAGGGTTACATAGTGTAAATAAGGTAGTGCCACATTTAACATAGTTGGATAAACTCGGATTATATGCAATAAATTTTGGTTTGTGGTGTGTGTGCATTTGTTGTCATGAAAAATTGAGTTAAGGATTTATGGGTATCTTTATTAGAAGCCCATTCTTGAATTTGACGGAAAAGCCCACCCTTCAGTTCAACCTTGAAAGCCCACATGCTATCTCTGAGCTGGGCCTAAATTAATATGCTAATTGGGCTGGGAAGAGGTAATTTATATATATGCATTAAGAAAAATGCTTAGTCAAGCTTATAATTGCAGTAGAATTTCAATTTCATTTCCAATTGATAAACCATATGAAAAGTACGAATCATTTAATATAAAAATTTACATGTGATCATCTCATGAATATAACTTTATGAGACATAATCCACTATCCATAACTCAATATCTAATTTGTGGGTGATTGATTACAGTTTTATTTATCTCATAAAGTTAGATTCGGATGCATTCTCTAAATAATCGTACTTGTCAAACAATTTTGTTAAATTAAAAACAAAGAGTTGTGATCGTGAGATGTAGTCTAGTTACTTATAACTCAAACTCAAATTCCGATAGTGAATTTCTGATTTATTGATTTTTTATTAATTCATCTCATTAAACAATAAAAACAGTTTCATATAACTTATACGTATACACTATTCATGATTAGTGAAATAGCTGTACTAGCCATTCACTAATTTATATATAGATGTACAATCCTATTATGATCAATTATAATTATGGATGTGAGAGTCTATACAATCTAGCTTAGTCTTTTATATTCCTACTTAAATTATACTATCAAACTTTAGAATCTTTTTGAAATTTTATTTACATTTTAGAGTTATTGATCAAGTCCAAGATGAACTATTTACCAGATATTCATCCTCCTATAAATTTAATAGCGCAATAAATTTCCCGCACAACATTGAATGCAAAAGGTCCAATAATTACTTAGACAGCCAAAAATTAAATTTGATTGCATCAATAAACTTCAAATGTCGGCTCAAATTTCAAATCTTATTTATTTGAATTTTAGGTTCTTAATTTATTTTCTTCTTCTCAAAGGATGATAGGGATACTAATTGAATTAACTATCTATCTTAATCAAATAATTGGAAGCTATCACGCTTAATATTTCAATCACCCTCTTCTTCTTCTTTTTTTTTTTTTTAAGTTATTATAATTAGAAGCAGGGAATTTGAATTTGAGATCTAACTTAATTAGTTGTGACATAAATTTATCGTCTAAATACACTAATATAGATAAAATTAAAGAATTTGATCGTTTGTTGGTTGATATTGTAAATGTTACATTCAATGTATTATGTGTGATAACACAAATTCATCTTCACTACTAAAAGAATAATTAAATAAATAAAATCAATTTCTAAATATTCTGATGTTTATTATCATCTAAATTCTGATTCATCATATATATATATATATATATATATATTTTTTTTTTTTTTTTTTTGTAATTCATATTTGAGTAATGCACTTTAATTTAAAAAACATTAGTTTAATATATTTCTTATTTATAAACATTAAATTATTTTATATACTTTTACTTGCATTAAAATTAGACTTCTAAACATTAATTAGTACTAAAATTGGCCCTCAAAGTTCAATAATCTGACGAAGGCCCAAATAAAATATAAATAAAGTACAACAACTTAATACTTCAAATTAAAAGTACAACCTAAATGCTTGATTTTATTACAACTACACATAAAAACTGGTTGTTTATAAATATTAAATAAGTGTAGTGTTCATCAAAAAATCGTTACAGTAGCACTATTATTTTTCTTACTTTAGTCGTGATTTATTTACATTACTCTTCTAGTTGGATAATTAAATACGTACATACAAAATCTTAATTATATTATATATATATATATATATATATATATATATATATATATATATATGTGACAGCCTCTTCCCTGACTAAGTTGTTACAAATTAATTTCAAATCAATGTCATAAATATCATATTTAGTTCAGTTAACCAACTTGCCAATATTTCTCCTAGTTGATAAATTAATTGAAGATTTCATATTTAATTAATACTATATTCTTTAATAATATATATTTAATGCTCAATATTTATTATATATTTGAAAGAGTAAATACCCCCAAATACCCAAAAGCATATAACACATATACAATTCTACCCACTAAACATTAATATTGTCCCCAAATACCCAAAAGCACATTTGTTCAGAAATGGTGCAGAGAATCTCTTACATGTCGGTACAGTTGACAGAATAATATATAAACAATAATATGATATTTTCGTTAAACCCAAAAAATTAAGGGTTTAACGAAAATAAACCCTAATTTTCGTTAAACCCTTCTTAGGGTTTAACGAAAATTAGGGTTTATTTTCGTTAACCCTAAATTTTTAGGGGTTTAACGAAAATTAATTAATTATCGTTATATTATTAAATATTTTTTGTTAAATTGTCAAATAATTTTCGTTGAACCCAAAAAATTAAGGGTTTAACGAAAATAAACCATAATTTTCGTTAAACCCTTCTTTTTTAGGGTTTAACGAAAATTAGGGTTTATTTTCGTTAACCCTAAATTTTTAGGGGTTTAACGAAAATTAATTAATTATCGTTATATTATTAAATATTTTTTGTTAAATTGTCAAATAATTTTCGTTGAACCCAAAAAATTAAGGGTTTAACGAAAATAAACCATAATTTTCGTTAAACCCTTCTTTTTTAGGGTTTAACGAAAATTAGGGTTTATTTTCGTTAACCCTAAATTTTTAGGGGTTTAACGAAAATTAATTAATTATCGTTATATTATTAAATATTTTTTGTTAAATTGTCAAATAATTTTCGTTGAACCCAAAAAATTAAGGGTTTAACGAAAATATACCATAAACTTCGTTAAACCCTTAATTTTTAGGGTTTAACGAAGTTTATGGTATATTTTCGTTAAACCCTATTTTTTTGGGGTTTAACGAATATTAATTCAATCTCGTTGTATTATTCAATTAATTAAATAATTATCAAGTATAATAATACTATATTTTCGTTAAACCCTAAAAATTAAGGGTTTAACGAAAATAATGTTTTATTTTCATTAAACCCTTAATTTTAAGGGTTTAACGAAAATAATGTTTTATTTTCGTTAAACCCTTAAAATTAAGGGTTTAACGAAAATATAGAACAAATCATGAAACTTTATTTTTTTTCTATTGACACTCGTTAAACCAAATACCTTAAGTTCATTAGTAAGATGACACTCGTTAAACCAAGTACCTTAAGTTCGTTAAACCAAATGACACTCTTAAGTTCATTAGTTGACACAGGATTTATGAAATACCTTTTTTAAAAATTGTATAGAAAGATGAATTAATATAATATCAACATATCAAAATTGAAAATAAATATAGTAATTTAGTAACAAATTTATCTGTTATAGTAATATAGTAATTAATTAATTTTTGTTATATTATTAAATAATTTTCGTTAAATTATCAAATAATTTTCGTTATATTATCAAATAATTTTCTTAATTATCAAATAATTAGAGTGGAACCATAAAATAATTTCGTTCATTATTAAATAATTTTCGTATTAAAATTATCAAATATTTTTCGTGAAATCCAAAAATTATTTCCGTAATTTAAATTATTTTTGTTATATTATAAAATAATTTTTTAATGTTCAAATAATTTTGTTAAATTATCGAATATTACACTTATTCGTTAAACCCTACTTTTAGGGGTTTAACGAAAATTATAAATTATACCATAATTTTCGTTAAACCCTAAAAAATTAGGGTTTAAGGAAAATATTGTCCCTAGGTTTAATTTTCGTTAAACCCTTATTTTTTAGGGTTTAACGAAAATATAGTATTATTGTACTTGATAATTATTTAATTAATTTAATAATATAACGAGATTAAATTAATATTCGTTAAACCCCAAAAAAATAGGGTTTAACGAAAATATACCATAATTTTCGTTAAACCCTAAAAATTAAGGGTTTAACGAAAATTATGGTTTATTTTTGTTAAACCCTTAATTTTCAGGGTTTAACGAAATTTTCAATATATTGTATATATTAAAGTCTGCTAATCCGTACTGACGCTTAACAAATTCTCTGCACCATTTCTGAAAAAATGTACTTTTGGGTATTTGGGGATAATATTAAAGTTTAGTGGGTATATTTGTATAATTGTTTTATGCTTTTGGGTATATTGGCTTTGAAAACTAAATAGATTGAATTGAATAGAATTGGTATACTATTTATTTGGTCTGACGAAAAGAAAAGAAGCATACGTAATTATATATATGGAACATAGGAAATAATTAATTTCAATACTAATACAAAAAATGTAATAAAATAGTATGAAGAATGGAGACAATAACCCTAATTAAAAGGCACTTTAAAATTAGAAGAACACTAATGCTTACGCAGGTGTCATTTCAAGACACTGTTTTGCGAAGAAATTATGCAGCACGCCTAAAGGTCTAGTGTTGGATAATAATCCACGTAGCCTTTAGGACATCCATTGATATACAATTTTTATAATCATAATTATATTATGAGTGATCATTGACTCTGATCTGGCACTGATAAATGATTATAATATAATAAATAAATTCAAGCTTTTAATACCTTGTTATAATTGGGTATATATACTTCAATAATTTTTGCTTTTACATCATAGTCATCGATAGTGTTCTTAAGTCTTGCTCACTTTAGTACATCGTATTCCACGGCACAACGATTTCAATTAGAGGTGTTCAAACGTTATAGAATCGTCGGTTCTGGTTCAAAAAATTGTGGAGGGTCAAACCGAAATCAAACTGTGGGGATTCCGGTTTCGGATCCGATTTGTAAACCGCTGATTTGGACGATTTTTTCTTTCTTTTCTTTTTTAAATTTTTTTAATTTTTTTAAAAATTAAATTTGCATAGAAATATTACAATTATTCATATATTACAAAATAACAATGTTTTTTGAGTAAATAATTTGATATAAATTAAAAATTAGAACTTACATTTACAAGTTACAACAATACTACATTACAACTTATAAGTTACAATTTCAAAATTTAGAAATTACAATTTAAATACAACCAAATACAAACCATAAACCTAAAAAAATTACAACTTATAATACAAATTAATAATAATAATCAATACAACTTAAAATTAAATAGTAAAATAACATAAATACATAATATTATTTATTTAAAATATAAATTGAAAAAAATAGATAAACTACCGGTTCGAACCGCCGGTTAAACCGTTCGTTTACGGTTCGAAATATGCCCGAATCGAAACCGAACCGTCAAACCACGGTTCACGGTTTTGGTTTGAAACCGAAACTGGGTCAACGATTTTCTGAAACGTTGACCCCGGTTCGGTAAATTTGGGTACCTAATTAAGTTGTTAAATTATCAATTTCAATATTTTTTTCATATACAATAATATTTTTAAGTTATATCACCAATACAAACCATTACTTTCAATTTTTAATAATTTGGTACATAATAAGGGATTTCAGGATTTAATTGCTCACTTGAAATCCAAGATTTAGAATCTGGTGGATTATGTGGATAATTTTTAAATTTTGGGCTCCAGTAATTAGAGTCCAAAATGCATGTCTGTTAATATACACATATTTGTTAATAAATTGAAGGTGATAATTTGTGGTGGCAAGTAAAAAGCCTTGTTGGAAATAAATAAAAAAATGTTACATGTGGTGATTTTGTAATGTGATTAAGTCTTAAAAGAATTATTATTGTGAATTGATTTATATTGATGATATGATAATGTATGTAACCGATTCACTTCAAAATTAATAAAAAGTTAATTGTCGTTATTCATGATGTAATGCATTTATAAGAATCGCGTTACGTATGTTTTGCCCTTTTTTATATGAAAGAATAAATGTACTGTTATATATGCCATAGCTTCTTTCAGGAAAGCATAATTAGGGGCCTATTTATCCCCCTACAACGAAAAGAGAATCCTAGAAATACCCTAAAAAATTCACTTCAATAATTAAAGAGATAAGACATTATAGAAAAATATATATATATGTATATATATAATGAAGTCATGTCTATTTAGTTTCTCGCAATTATATTATTTTTGTATAGCTGATTTTAAATATATAAAATCTTGAGAAATTCACAAAACAATGTCACATTATCGTAGCATTAGAGTGAAAAAGTCTTCCAAATTAGTTTTATTCAGATACGTTTCGAATGGTCATGAGTATAATCACTCATGATCAGGTGTGACTATACACATGATCATGAGGGTTGTTATTTATATAAATGAGGGATATTAAAAATGACATTTATCCGATGTTTATGTCTAAAATCTTACTACAGATTGTTTCACGTTTTCTTTCATATTTCATATTATATTTTGTTGATATAGAGTAAGTTTTTATAGATTATTATTGCTTATAAATTTGAAAAGGACCAAAAGCTTGAGCCTCCTTACGACATGCGTGGAGGATTTGAAGACTTCCAAAAATTCAATAATATTTGAGAAACATGCAAAAGGCCATAAGAGAAAGAATTAGTTTTCTATATTTGATATAATACTCTTAATGTTTGAAATTAGAATTCCAATTAAATTAAAATAACTGACATGACATGAAACTACTGATGCTCGAAACAAATTCCAAAAGAAAAACTCCAATTATGCTTAAGGTTTTAGATTTGACAGTTTGTTTCTAATCAATTTGTAAGTCCCCAATTGGAAGAAATTAATTGGAGAAAAGGATCTCATTCTCCACTTTCGCTCTTCTTTTATAATACACACACCATTAGGTATTTTTGTTTTTATTGAAATGGCAACTTTTAATTATCACCCAATTTCAAATCTAAATATATAAATAAATAAATATTTCAAATCATTGCGAGCTCAACTATGATTTGCAATTTTTTTTTAATATTAGATTGGAGATGGTGTTATTTTGAAAACTATGCAAAAAGTAAAATTGATATTGGAAATTATATAAAACTATTATGCTTGTGGAGAAAATTGTTTAATTGTAAAAGTTGATTGTGTACAAAAATAGTGCAAAACTATAGTGTTTTAAGTTTACCTCTTTGTATTACTAAATTAATGGAGTCAATTTGTATTGTATTTATATAACCAGTTAACCGACTATGTAAACATTATAAATAAAGATAATCACTGAGTATGCATTATTAAACTAAATGATATAAGATATCAATAAATTAAATATATTAATTAATATGATTGCATAAATATGTATTTATAAATATGGTGGTTAAAAATTACAAATAAAACAAAAGTAAATAAAAAAAATTAAGAATGACGCATGAATTGGTCCATGAAAAAAGTTAATTTCTAGGTTTATGATGAAGAGGTAATTTTAAGAGTGGGGTTTTTTTTTTTCCTTTTTTTATGGAATTGAGATGTGGCATAATAAATCCATTTTCAAATTTTTATGATTGCAATGACCGTAGTTTTATATTTTTATTTCGTAAATATATCTATATGTATAGTATGATATCAACACTCTAGACATGATATGTGTCTATTATTGAATGTCCATATGTAAAATTAAAATATGATATAAAATGGAGCATCATGTATTGTGTGCACTCCATTATGTATTAAGAACTAAATAGTGATTCTAGGTACCCGGTTGAAAAATTAATCAGAAATATTCGAACTATATGTCATATATAACTGATCAATTTATCATTATAATAATTTCGTTTTGACAATGCTGTATCATTCAGTTGATACACGCAACATGTATATATAACAATAATGCATAATATATATATACCACGTATAATAATATTAAAATAGAATTGAGAAAAAAAAAAAAAAAGACTAGCTAGAATACTCCCTAACCCTCATGTAATCAAATAAAATTATTTCATCATTCAACTATTTAGTCGAATCAGAACTATTTAACACACCTAAATAGATTCCCCCACTTGTGATGGCACCTAACTCATGATTATGAAAGGTGAATGAATTTTGATTGTGAAATTGGAATCATTTTCTATTTTTTATATTATTTTCAAAAATTAAATATTGGGAAAAAAAAAACTCAGAATTTTGCATGAATATTTACACACACAAAATAATTTTAAATAAGAGAAAATGCCCCAGAAGTGATCAGAAAAGGAGTGAATGATTAAAGACATACAAAAACTTGAAAGAAATAAATTCGTTTCACATATGGAACAAAGCCTCATCCGATTAATTTCATATTATAATTAAGTTAAAATGGACTATCTATATTCGAATCTTGTAAATGGGATTCCATGTTACAATAAGATTGCCTCATAACTAAATATGCTTTTAATCAAGATGATGAAAATTGATTTTGAGTAGTGTTTGATGAAGTGTAGTCTTTTTCATAAATAATGTGGTGTGGATTTAATTGAGTGATATTAATTTTGGGTTTTGCCATCAGAAGTCGGTTGCTTTGGTATGGCGAAATTCACGGATTGCTTGCTCAATCTTCTTTAATAAGTAAGAAGATGACATAAAGGTTATCCATGAAAATTTATGTATATAATATTATATTTGTGTGTGAGAATAATATTTTTGATGAAATTTTCAGAAATTTCATTTAGCTGCATACTAGCTAGTGTGCAATTTGAAAAGATTATGACCAATAAATAAATAAATAAATATATATTACTCGTTGAGATGATTTACAATCAAAATTAATAATATTTGCGTTGGTTAAGAATCAATGGTATTAAACTACATAAAATATTTGAATATCAAATAACTTTATCCCATCTATATGGGTCCAAATGTGTGATTAAATGTGCATGTCTTTTTCATGATTGATATAAATTTGATCAAACCATCTTTTTAATATAAACAGTTAATCAGTCATATCAATTTTCAGTATTGATATTTATATTTTAAATCGTCAAAATCCCATATAAAGAAGAATACAGAAACCTCAAGATTTCTTTTTTAAGTTTAATTGCAACTTAGATTCCATTTCTTTATACATCAAATTAAATGATAAAGTTTTTTTTTTTTTTTTTTTTTTTTTTTTGCAAATTAAATGATAAAGTTTAAGATAAAAGCGTTAGCTTGGGGCAAGTGAAGAATTGAAGGTGACATGACATTTGCCAAACAATGGAAGTTGAGATATATTCATAAGTTTATTGACCACTTCACTTATTAGGGATAGAATGATTATAACAAGAAATTAATACGTCTCACCTATTGACCATTTCTTTTGGCTTTTCACCCTATTTGACCTTTTCCTCTCAACCTCAATAATATATTTTATCTCCAACTTGCTTCCCTATTTCATACTTAGATGATGAACACCATTTAATTTAATATTTATTATACCATAAATTTTATATCAAATCGTTATACATATATAATTTCATGAAATAAAATTTATTATCTACAACTCGAACTCATTTTCATAAATCAAACTCCATTTTTTAAGTTCTGGGTTGACCTGTCTAATAGATCATGAAACGGTTTTTCAAAATTCATACTTTTAAAATGCATATTCGTAATATTAGTAGCTTGTGCATTTAATACTTACACGAGATTTTTTAAAATAATTTCTTTTTATAATATTAAATACCTAGTTAAATAAAAAAAAATTCGGTCAACCTATCACACAAAAATCAATTAGAAACGTGAGTAATGAAATTTAAATATATATTAATCAAAACAAATGAATTTTGCTAATGTGGAGCTTCAACTCTTTAGAATATTCAAACACAAACAAAGTGAATTGTCACATGCACTTAGTACAATATTGAAATTTTGAAGAATCAATAACCTTTTGTTGGTCAAATACACATTTATTTTGTTATTTATCAAAAACTATACGGGCAAAAGGAGGTGGAGGTGATGTTTTGTTTTGTCTTGTGCTCCTTTATTAATTTTCCTTTTCCCTTTTCTTGTAATTTGATGGAATAATTCAAAATATAATATATAAAATGAACTTATTTAAAATCTATCTAAACTGGTTAAAATAAAACAATAATTAACGAATTTATATCAATCCAAACATAAATTTCAAATTGGTCAGATCCTTCGATGCAAACATTATCTAATATTGGAATATAAAATTTTCCCTTAAAACATACTTTATATGGTGAAATGGGACCTTGCCAGATGAATTCCCAAACTAACATGGCAACATGCCAAGTAAAGAACCATACATGTCACATGGGTATACAGTCCCACCTAATTATTTCCTCATTTTATTTATTATAACAAAATAAAACCATCAAATTTCTTAAATATTGATCAATTTATTTTAGAGTAATTATAAACATATGTCGACGGCAAATATCACGGGCTACATAGAAATTATTGTGACCAATCCATTATGCAATCAAAACCAGATGAGTGACGACATTATTTATATATAATATAATAATATATTTTAATATATAGCGCATAGATATAATGTGCATTTATAAAAATATATTTTCCTAGAAATATAGGAATGAAAAAGTCAATGGCAGCTGATAAAGAAAGGCTAGCTATGTCAATTAGATGGGCCATTTTCCGTTACTTTTCCATAACAATAGTAGTCGTCAATCGAATAATCCAAAATAAAATAACAGTCACATCTGTTTCACCAATATATTGTGCCTACGAAATATTTATACATTTTTATTTTAAATGCTAGGAATGTCAAATCAAATGTAATATTTTATTTTCAAATTAGAAAACGTAGGATAGTTCTAAATTTATTCCCCAGTAGTTTAGGGATCATATCCAATAATTTAAATGACAGTAATTTCAAAGGGTTATAATGTTATTCTTAGAAAAGTGAGTAAAAAAAAAAAGAGAGAGAGAGAGTGGTGATATATTGACGGGTTAAATGATTTTTTGTCTCATAATTATGATGTATTTTGATTTTTATCTTATAATTATTACAATTTTAAACTTAATTTCACCATCTAAGATTTCATTCGATTGTAGTCTAATTTCGATGAATTGGACCTTTGCAAAAACCTATAAGTTATGTGGCAACATGTTTTTATTGATTGACATATGTCACCGCATCATTTATAGGTCACTGAAAAGCTCCAATTTTCGATCAAAACTAAATTGAAATTGATCAAATTCTTAAATTATGAGATCAAATTAAAAATTATAATAATTATAAAATAAAATCAAAAGATACCAGAATTGTAAGAGGAAAGATGATTTTAATCCATATATATATACGAAATAAAAGTCGTTTTTAAGAAGCGCGTTTGAGAATTGGTATGAAATTGCGCGTTTTGGGAATTAGTATGAAATTGCGTAATTAGTCCAATAAAACTTTCGCGGCACCCAATAATGGGTCACATGACCACGAGTCTTTAAACAAAGTAGTCGACACGTGGCAAGGGGTGATTGGAGGGGTGGAGCCTCGAGATTAATTATTAAGTAGTTAGTGCACGCCAGAATCTTATTGTGGGTTGAATTGAAATACTACATTACATAGTGGGAATTTTGCTTCGTTTTCAAGTTTGTTTTTTGTTTTTCTTTTTTCTTAATTTTCTACACATTTTATTTATAGGCGATTTTGGGCCTATTATTCTATGTCCCCATAAAGTTGTCTCTGCACGTGACCCTGTTCTTACATTTAACTTCTCCTAAATCCTAATTACTACTTTATAATTTGAAGATTTTCGAATCTAATCATCATATTTCCTTATAAATCATTCTTCACGAAACTCATATGTGACGATTTAATTGGTGATGTTTAAAATCGGGTAAGAACCAAAAGGCCTCTTCCAACTTTGTTTCCACATGCGAGTTTGATTTTACTATGTTGAAAGATTCTTATTCATATCTTAATTTACCTTTTATAATCAGAATGATGTTTAATTGATATTAGTTTAATGTTTAGTATTATAATGGTTATAGATGTATACTAACTTAAATGTTGAACGAGTTTTTGATACTTATCCTAACTAACTAATTGGAACGCCTTCCTACAAAGTCTAATTTGTGTAGGAGAGATATTCTTAAACCAATAGATAATCTTTAGTGCATCTTTTGTGGCAACAACGAGAAGATTGAGAAACATATCTTTTTTGAATACCCTTCGGCCCATGGGATCTGGATGAACTATTTTGCATGGCTTCGGAAACCAACAACAATTCACCCGAATACGATCACTAACTTACTCAGCTTTGAGCGGCTATTTGGAGGTAAACGTGTATTTGGCTCGGAGTTGTGGGGCTTATTTGGAAATGGAGAAACGCGATCATTTTTAACAATGAGGAGTTCACAATACCAAATTTTTTTGATGAGCTTAAGGCACGATCTTGGAGTTGGTTCGTTGTAAAATGGGCTAAATGTTGTCTTTTTTTCGTTTCAAGATTGGTTAGCCAAACCTAGAGGCTGTCTCGGATGTTGATTGCCCATGCTGCCCCCTTTTTCTTTCTCTTCTTTTCTTATTTAGTCGTAATCTCAATTTGTTGGGTACTCCTCGTACTCAACTTCTTTTCTTATTTAATAAATCTCTCTTGACTGAAAAAAAAAAACTAATTGAAATATTTTCTTTCTTTTAAATTATGTGTCAGGCTTAAGAGTGGTTTTAATATCGAAATCACATTAACTCAAAATAAATCGATTGATCTTCAAACTGTGTTTAAACTATAAATTAAACCCCCCCCTCCCCTACCCCACACAAAAAAAAGTGAGTTTTATGTAAGACTGTCTCATAGATCTTCTTACGTGAGACGGGTCAACCCACAATCCATATTTCACAATTCACATGCAAAATTATTTAAATGAGTTTGGATTGTGAGTAATAAGGATCTGTCTCACCTAAGTTTTTTGAAAAAAAAAAACCTTTTTTTAAGGAAAATGTATGTTTTGGGATTTACATATTCACTTTTAAAAATTTGAATTATCCTAGTATTTTTATCTATATATATTGATATTGATTTAATGGACTTTGAAAATCACTAAAAATGATATACATGCATTATTTAATATATATTTACAGATAAAAGTGTACGAACCCAATTAAAAAACGAAGATAAAAATTTATATGAAATCATTTTATGAATATATTTTTTGAGGTGGAATTCTACGGCCTATCACTACCCTTTGTTATTCAAACAGACATCTTTTCTATTTTTTCTTCTTCTTTTTTTTTTTTTTTGTTGTCTTGTTTAAAGAAAATAAAAGGAAAAGTGAAATGAAGAGACATGATAGTGATAGATTTTGTTAATATTAAACTTACAATATAGTATCAAGAAAATACATAGGCTCTTTATTTCGGTTTTAAACCCTTTAAAATACAACTAGATATTTTTCTAATGAAAAGGCTTTTTATTTTAGAATTATATATTTTAAAATAAGGTCAATGAAATCATGCTTTAACAAAGAGACGTGCCTAACAAATGTCACTCCATTGTTCTATAATCACATGATAGTAGTAGTATGAGCTAAAGTTAAAGTATAATAATTATATTAATACAATTTTAAAATTATAAATCATAACCTAATTGCGAATTAAAGCCGGCACGGACGGACATTCACACACCTGTTATATATCCTACTTAATTAATAATCTCTTTGTTTGATTATACAAAAAGTTAACGAGTGTTAAGGGTAATTATCTCCTATAAAACAATTAGCAATAATTAGAAAAAAAGGGGGGGGGGAAGATTGGGTGCTTTGAGAAGTAATTGTTTGTGATGAGAGGCAGCCACGTGCGGCGACACGTGGCACAGAGAACGAGGAATGTGTCTTTAGGCCATTGGTTGGCTCAAATTCCATCGCCGGCACGTGTGAGATTAGATTGGATCGAATATTGAAAAGCGGGGCTCCGTTAATCACGTGCTTCGCACGAGAAAGCATTTTGGTCACTGCACGAACGCCGTCTAGTCGTACACGCAACCAGCAGTCTACCATTATTTTAAAAATCTTCATCTCTTTATTTAAAAAAAAGGCTATATAGAAGTTAAAAAATATTACATTTGATGTATTTACGAAGGCATGGAATGTTACATTGTTATAAATAATTGATTTTATTTTTTGCGTTTCAAAATAACTATTGCATAATGTTATTTTACAGTGATCAAAAGAATTAATGGATTTATTTCAAAACAAAAGAAAATGAATAGTTATAATTTATCCATATAAAATTATAATATTACCATCATTTAATATGAATAATTAATGTATTTCACTAAATAAAGGTTCGGTGAAACAAAAAAAAAAAAAAAAAATATATATATATATATATATATATAGGAGAGGTTTGAAAAAAATCATTATCGTTTCTTGACAACAACTTTTATAAATAAAAAAAAAAAAAAAAAAGATGAATTGAAAATTTTTAGTTTCTAAAATAATGATTATTTTGTAATGGCGAGAGTTGTATATTTAAGAAAATCCAAGTGTGTTATTTAGCAATATTAACTTTGTAAATCAACCATTTCACTTTTCATGAGGTATTTTGTTATAGCTAAAAATGTTTAAATCTATCAGTTATAATTTGGTGATAAAAGGAGTAAAAATTACACGTTTTCAATATATATTTGTTTTCCATTTTACGTCAACAAAGTCGTCCAGTTGAAACATAAGATAAAGGAGATTCTTGGCTGTAAAAGATAATAATACAAAATATTGATCCATAAAAACTGGTCCACAATTGATGGAAATTCAAGAAAAGGCTCTATGCAATCTATCTTCAGAATCAATATCATTTCCAAAAAATGGACAATTTAAGAAAATGAGACCATTTTCTGGCCCCTCATGCTAGTCAATTATTTTCAAAGTTTTGAAAATTAAATAGGGAATTTGATATGGAAAATGAAATTTTATTGTTTATTACATAGGACATTAGATCATCATACAATAAATATTTGATCTGATATTTCAAAATAATTCACATTTAATTTTGTATAAATAATATTATAAGTTCAAACTAATAATCATTTTATCTAAACATTTTTTTTTCTAATTCTATTGAGATTGCCAACTTATATGTATCATCTTTTCACTAACAACATCAATGAGGGTTTTTTGATGGATAAAGTAAGTCTCTTCTAAGACCGTCTTACGAATTTTTATTACATTGCGTGACACGGGTCGACCTAATCACATACAACCCAAATTCTACAATTCACTTGTTATTTGTGGGTAATGAGACCCCGTCTTATGGTTACTATCTGTGAGACCGTCTCACATGAGTTTTTGTATTATTGATAATAATTTCCAATTACATCAAACATATACTAATAATTTGTGTGCGGAAGTAAATCCACTACTTTCATTCTATATATGAATTGAAAACGAGTGGTTTACGGTAAAATTTCGAAGATTTATATTGTTAGATTGTCTATTATAAATTTTTAAGTATTTTTTAAAATAGGATGAATTGTAGGACCATTTTTTTTAATAAAATAAAAAAGTAAAAGATGGGTTGGAAGTATATGAATCACAACCATACAAATCGTCCTATCTTTTATTGTTTGCTTATAGGTAGAATAATGGATTAAAGTTGGATAACAGCCACTTTCAGAGTCAGATTATCATGATATACACATATCACAAATCCAACCAATTATTATTATATATTATTAATATTTTAACAGCTACCTAAAAACTACGAATTTATCATGATTCTGTCATTTGTTATAACATTTTTATTGAAATCTGAACGACACGTTTCAGTCACTAATTAATGATGGTACTGACAAATGAATAATATTCAAAATTATTACTAGTTTAATATGGTGCTAATTTGTTGGCATAAGTTGGATTATGAAATTAAATACTTTGTCTTGTTATTATTTTATTTGGAGTCGCCTAATATTACAAAATAAAGAATGTGACATATCGGTCAATGAGCCTAACTTATTGATCCAAGGTGACGAAAATTCATTAATTGAGGAGTTAGTTCATAAAAGCTTTTCTTTACAACATTGTTATTAGTTTAAAAATTTCATTGCAAAATTTCATTTATTTATGCAAGGATAATAATATTTTAAAGCAATAAATATTATATTTCTTAATTTATGTAGCTTTGAAGCTTTGTCATATCATTTTTGTAATATGGTCTATATAGATTTTTGAGAGCATGCATTAAGCTATTAATAGTTAATATAATAAATCAACATAACAAAAGGAAAAAAAAAAGAGTGTAAGACAAGACATCCGTAACATTTATGAGTATTAAATTCAAAGAGTGAACAAAACCAATCAAATTGAATGCATCAATTTGAATTAGACCAATATACTATTGATGGTCCATTAAAAATAATTTTCATTTTAAGTTAGGCAAATTTGATGATTATTTGATAGCGATGAGCCTGAAAAGTTTGAAACCAATGACCCTATAATATCGTTTCAAATTATCCTACATAGACATCATAGATATGACTACGATGAATGTTAGCCTGAAATACAGTGAGGAATTTCAATCAAATGAAATATCTCTCAAAATAATTCCGTTTTTAAAATATCGACAAAACGTACGTGACAAACTTTAATCACATTAACGTTCCATCTTTAAAACCCTATATTCCTTCCAAGTTTCATTGTCTATTAGTCCTTTCATCATATGTTTGATGGGATTAATCACATAACTCCAAGTCATGTTATTTTCCATGAGTTTCAACTTTTCATATTGTCTAATATTTAATAGTGATTTGGTTCAAAAAAAAAAAAAAAATATATATATATATATATATATATATTTAACTGTGACAATCCAATCATATATCAAGATCTTTAATGCTGAGCGAATCTACATAGCTTTTGATTAATTGTCTATTGTCCTAACTCATTAAACCTAACAAATAACATTTCTTATTCAACTATATAACTCTTCATCATATGTTATAATAGAAACGATCAATTAAAAATCCATCGATGTTTAGAAAAAAAAAAAAGGACAATACTCCTTTCTACCACAAATAAAATATGATTTACTTTTCTATCACTATTACAATCGATAATAATGATACTTTTTTACCACACCCATTAAAAAAATTGTTAGTTTGTCTTAAACATCTCCATCAACCCAATTTCTGTTAATATGAAAAGTAGGTCTTTTGTGAGACCGTCTCATGGATCTCATTTCGTGAGACGGGTCAACTCGACCCAGTCAAAGGTCAAAGTCAAAAAAGTCAACGGTCAAAGTCAAAAAGTCAACAGTCAACGGTAAAAAATCAACGGTCAATGGTCAACGGTCAACATCGGTCAATGGTCGGTCAACACCGTTGATTTAAAAATATTATATGATACACATAAAAGTATTACCTCATATACATGAAAGTATTACATGATATTTTTATAGTTATTATGTGATATTTTCAAAAAGTATTATATGATATACATAAAAATATTACATGGTGATATTTTCAAAAAGTATTACATGATATATACAAAAGTATTACATGATATATATAAAAGTATTATATAGTGATATTTTCAAAAAATATTACATGATATATATAAAAGTACCACATCATGTTTTATCTCATAATGTAATACTTTTATGTGTACTATGTAATATTGTTATGTATATCATGTGATACTTCATAATGTAATACTTTTATGTATATCATGTGATATTTCATAATGTAATACTTTTATGTATATAATGTGATACTTCATAATGTAATACTTTTAAGTGTACCATGTAATACTTTTATGTATATGATGTGATACTTCATAATGTAATACTTTTATGTATATGATGTGATACTTCATAATGTAATACTTTTATGTGTACCATGTAATACTTTTATATATATCATGTGATACTTCATAACGTAATATTTTCATGTATATCATGTGATACTTTCAAAAAAGTATCACATGATATACATAAAAGTATTACGTGGTGATATTTTGAAAAAATATTACATGATACACATAAAAGTGTTACCTCATATATATAAAAATACTATATAATTTTTATGTTCAACCCGACCCGACTCATCTCACAGAATGAGATCCGTGAGACGGTCTCACCCAAGACTTTGTCTAATATGAAACTTATAACTCCATTTTCTCTTAATATATTCCCCATTTGACAATTCAACAAGGGTCAAGGAGACTCAAAACTCCAATTTCCAACTCTTTCTTTGAATTACATTCATATCCTATGATATATTTTCCTTACATAGATATTATTTTTTAAGAAATTGAAATATAATTAGGAGTAATTGAATGCACATTTTAGTCATTTAAGTTGAGCTACTTATGGCATTGACCTAGTTAGGTAACGTAAGGGATTTGTGTCCTCAGACTGTGAGTGGTCAAAATTATGTGCTGCTTTTTAACTGTGCTTCGGATATTTGATCTTATCTGTTCAAACATTTTTTAAAAATAATATTAATGAATGGTTTGGAAAAGTAGGTTGAAATATGATCCTTTAATGCATAACATTGATTTTCGTGATATTTAAGTTAAAGAAATTTGTCATTCTCTCTTCAAAACACTGAATTCTGCATGCCATTGTGTATTGTTATAGAACGATATTTAAATAAATGATATAATATATGATTGACTAAAATAATATATTGCCTAATTCTCATAAACTATATAGCCTTTCATCATTTGGTGAATATCTTCCATTAAATGTCATTACAAAGTTATGTGATATATATGAAGGAGATCGGTTATATGTTGCTCAATTTCATGAATATGGTAATTTTGTTAGTTAAATTATCAAATTAATTAGCGAAGATATATATGCATTATATAGATGAGTCCCATCAAATAAATAATTTGATGTAATGATAAAAGCCCACAAAAAATGGTAAAAAGGATTTGGATTTTTGTAATTCCATCCCTCACTATTATGTTTGATGTAATAATATCTGCAAAATTAGATAAAACCTTCTCTTGTTTAAAACATTCTTGTTTTGGTAAAAAAATCTCATAGTATAATTTTTCTTGTCGAATTTTATATTGGAAAATCTTCCTAATTTAAAGATTAACTAATAATATCAAATTTTATTTATAAGCCACGTCTTCTATATTCTTCCCTAATTAAGAAAATCTTTTTAGAAATATCTTTATCATTTTCGTGCTAAAATACATTATTGAATTTTGACTAAAATCTTTGATCTTGTTACTTTTATGGATTAAGATCGTTGTATTAAATTTTAAAACACGAATTAATAACTCATTTTAGGTAGATTTTGATAGTAACTATTCATGTAGATTAAACTCATTAAACGAGTTACATGATAATAATTTAAAAGGTCGACTATGTTATTTTCAAATTAACAAATATAAAATTAGAATTTGATTATAAAAATAAAATGATTTACTCATTATTATGCTAGTATATAATTCTAAAAAGACTTAAGAAAATATGAGCCTAGTTTAGAAGGTGGCTTTTCAAGTACACGTGTCATTACCGACTATCGCCGGTTCTCGGTGGCCCCTCTAAGCTTAAGCTGTAATGGGTCCCACACCACCTCCTCTATTAATTTTTTTTTTTTTTAAATTGAAAAATAAAAAAGAGAAAAAGGGGGAAATAATCGATGAATGTACACATATAATATTTAATAAAGAGAAAAAAAAAAGAATCTAAAAATTGATTGCACAGAATAGAAGCAAAAATCTTCATGTGTTGTTATCAGTCCAATGATGGAAATCAAACTCCGATATAGCACTTGTACAGCTACTAGTGACAGATAATCAAAATAAATCTTATTTAATAATGTTATTTTATTTTCCTTTAATTAATATATGCCCAGATTAGATTTATCACGCGTCAAATATCTTTATGTAAATATTTAAGTATTAAAAAACATATTTATTATATTTCGCAATTTGAGTCGTTTCATGTTTTTACCATCGAGTTGAATAAATTGCACACTGATAATAGATTAAAAAATTACATATATAAAAAGGAGGGAGAGAGAGAGAAGAGAGATAAAGGGGTCCTCAAAGATTATGCCCCAAAGCCAAAGCTGAAGCCAAAGCCTTTGCTTTGATTTGCAGAGAGAATCCAAAGGATTTCTCTTACAAGAACGCCAAGAACTGAAACTGCAGTTCTCTCTCATACACAAGCACAAATACAGATAGGGAAAAAAAAAAAAAAGAACACATACACAAAAAGAAAAAAAGAAAGACAAGAGTTTTACAGACATGCATAGATAGATATCTGTAAAGGGGCGAGAAAGAAATTGCTATTTTCACATTTTTGAATCGGCCCTCCTTTTCTTCCTCCTTATCCAATTCATTTGTAAGTCTTCTATTATTGATTTTTCTTGTTTCTCTTACATATCTTGTTTCATTGTCTCTCCTGCTTAATTGTTGGTTGTGCTTGTGATAGATCTAATCTTTGTAGCTAATTGGTGCTAGAATTGAACCAATGCGAGATTGAAGGTTCGATTTTGCTTTGTGAATTCATGGAAAGCTAGGGATTGGTTGATCTGATTTCTGGAGATCTGTTTGCCTGTTTTAGTTTTTTCTGGATTTCTGCATGTTTCGATTGATCAAAAGATTTGATTTTTATGGTGTTTTTGAATCTGGGCTTTTGTCATTCATGATAAATTTGTGGGTTTTATTCTGCTTTCAGATTGGTTTTGCCCAAAGATCAATTCTGCTTTATCTGTAATCGTTTTGACTTGCTGAGATTGTCTTTGAATGTGGTTGATTGACAGTTACTAATTTAATTTGTATTCTTAGCTATTCTTTATTGCTGTAAATTCAATTTGAAAACTTGAAGGGATGAATGACCCATCAATCTTGGTAGATAGATGTTTATGTGTAGATAAATTTCTGTGTGTTTTAAGTATTTGTTATGGGTTTTGGACTTTGGGAGTTTATGCTTTTCAATTTTTCCACAGAGGGCTGTTGTCATCTGAAAGACAAAGAAAGAAGGATTTCTTGATTTTTATCTGATAATTTGGTGCTCCTTTTGGGGTTGAATCCCAAAGATATGTTGGAAGACCGGACTTGTTTGGTTTCGAGGGACTTTTCGAGGGCGTGTGAGCAAGAACGCAGTTGGGTTTGCATGAACTTCAGGTTGGATAAGGGTGAGATTCAGCAGAGTAAGCGATCGTTGGATGAGATAAATGGAGGCGAAGAAATCGCCATTAGAAAGGTGCCTAAACGATCGGGGGATCAGCTTGATACTTCTTTATCTATCGGTGGGATTTTGATGGCCTTTTCTGATCAATCCAGCCAAAGACATGCAGGTGATAATTCCGATACGAGTTCATTGATTACTGCCATTGGTCGCGACAACTCCATTAGTTGTCTCCTTAGGTGCTCGAGAGCTGATTATGGTTCGATAGCGTCCTTGAACCGGAGCTTCCGGTCCCTTATTAGAAGCGGCGATCTCTACAAATTGAGGCGGCAAAATGGTCTGGTCGAGCATTGGGTTTACGTCTCGTGCCAGCTGCTCGAGTGGGAAGCTTTCGACCCCAATCGCCGCCGTTGGATGCATTTGCCAAGAATGAACCCTAATGATTGTTTTCTGTTTTCAGATAAGGAATCTTTAGCCGTTGGGACTGAGCTCCTCGTTTTCGGGAGGGACCTCATGTCCCATGTGATTTATCGTTATAGTTTGTTAACAAACACGTGGACCACCGGAATGAGCATGAACGCGCCCCGATGCTTGTTCGGGTCTGCGAGCCTCGGCGAAATCGCGATATTGGCCGGTGGGTGTGATTCGCTTGGTCACATCCTAAGTTCGGCCGAATTGTATAATTCCGAGTTGGGAACGTGGACGACTCTCCCTAGCATGAACAAACCGAGAAAGATGTGTTCTGGGGTGTTCATGGATCGGAAGTTTTACGTTATTGGAGGAATAGGGGGAGCCGATTCAAAGCTTCTCACATGTGGTGAGGAGTATGATTTGGAAACTCAAACTTGGAGTGAAATACCTAACATATCACCGGTGCGTTCGGGTCCGGCTAGGGAGAATGAACCGCCGGCTACGTCCGAAGCTCCTCCGTTGATTGCCGTTGTAAATAACCAATTATATGCTGCGGATTATGCCGTTATGGAAGTGAGGAAATACGACAAGGATAATAAGGTGTGGGTTACTGTGGGAAGATTGCCCGAGCGGGCAGATTCTATGTACGGATGGGGTTTGGCGTTTAGGGCATGTGGCGATCGGCTTATAGTGATTGGTGGGCCTCGAAATGCCGGTGAAGGGTTTATCGAAGTCAATTCGTGGGTCCCAAGTGAGGGCCCACCGCAGTGGGATTTGCTCGATAGAAAGAGGTCAGGCAGTTTTGTGTATAATTGTGCTGTCATGGGATGCTGATTATCTCGTGTTTAGAAACGACTTCGTGGACTCGTCTGATGGGTAATTTATCAAAAACTTTTATTTTTTTCTCTTTTTTTCGTTTTCTTCTGAATGGGAAGAGGATAGGAAGGATTATGAGACTTCACTCAAGATTCAATTGAATGTTTTCTTTGAGATAGTCTTGATTACAACTTTTTTTTCTCTTTTTCAACTTACTCAATATTCATTACTTTGAATTTGTCTTCTCCCAATCGAATAACATGATTTCCTGAAATTGGCATCCATCACATTCCAAAGGTATAGGTTCGATAACTTGATCAAGGGTTAGGTTTTGCTAAAGAATTTCTTGAACGAGGCGTAGACTATCGGCTTTTTCATGAAGAACTTTCTTGGTTATTGAAGGAAAGAAAGACATAAAGTCGTTATGTTCGTTATTTGGAGCCTCGCTTATGTAATGACCTGATTGTTATTGAAATCTATGGCTACAAATTGATTCTTTTGTATTTTTATTCCTGCTATATTATCCATTGCAAAGTTATTTGACTTAAAGTGCTTTAGCTCTCTTATTGCCTTTCTGATTATACCTTGTGAGCTCAATCTTATCATGCATGGAGATGTCCAGCATTTACCAAGCCGAAACGTGTCAATTTCCGTGCGTAGATTATTATGAATGTCTTGCTCGGAGAATTCTTCAATCGGTGATGTCTTAATGACGCCATTGAGTTCGTTCATCTAAAACTGTCTTTATCTTGCATTGTGATCTATGTTTATGTTGAAATATGAGGAAAAAATTGTTTAGGTTTTGAACCTTACTGTTAAGTAGAATGATGATAGCAGTGTCCTTTTTGAGGATCCTAACATCAAAAGTGATGAAAAACTACATTTTGATTTGGACTATGTTGTCTGCCTTTGTCTCAATTGCCTCTATGGATATGTTTTGATTGTATGTTAATAATCTGTAGATATTAGATTTGGTGAAATATAAAAGTGCAATATCTGCCATTATTTTGATGTTGATGATTTATTGGGTGTAGATTTGTGTAGACTCTTGGACAAATAATGATATTTTCCAATATTATAGTATAACTTGAGCATCTTGAAAATATCGAGACACTTGAGCATGTGGAAAATATGTGTCAGATTCGTAAATTTGAGTGTTGATATTTTCGTAGATGCCATGTGAGTATGTGAATACCATAGAAATAATATTATTCAGTTCTTTAAGGGCTTGTTTGCCTTGTGATATTTCCATGTCATTTTGTTCGTATGTTTGTCTCATAGTATCATTAGTCCCTTCGGCCTCGAATTAGGAGAAGGTCCTTTATCTACAAAATCAAAATGTGTGATTATAGATCAAACTTCATAGGTGTGATTTGTGATCATTCATTAATACCAATGGGTATTCAAATTTGAACTACCAAAACTACCCTAAGTTTTGTAGGGTAAGTAGTTTGCTAATGTGAGGGTATAATAGTCAATATCACATTTTTGTTCAAATTTAATCACATTAGCCAAACTTAATATTGCATATCAACATGGGATATCAACCATAATATTAGTGTATAACAAACATGAAGTTGATATATTATTGTGCTAATTTTAGGCTTATCTATCCTACTATAACCCATACTGTGTGGAAACAAGCCCTAAATGGGTAAATTGGTATATTTGATGGATTACATTACATGGAATATCATCTTCATTTGCACATAAATATTTATACAGAATATCCGTTGATATATATATATATATATATATATATATGCAAATAAATAATAGATATTTTACTTCAATGAAATTTATCGAGTATCATTAACTTTGGTGATTTGAGCGTTATATCGGATTGGGCCTCAAACTAGCAATCTATAGCTAGTTTTGGGCCTACATGTTTGATACTATTGTTACCACTGAATTTCAGATTTCCAAGCTGACGAAGCTGGAAGTTATCGTGGGCTGGGCCTACTAAAACACTTGGGCCTATAATTAAAAAATAGTTTAATTGGCCCAATCCCAGTTATAAATGATTTAGGCCCAACCGTAAATGATCCATGAGTGTGAAAAGAATTCATGTTATATGTCATGAAACGAATTTGATTGGAGCTAATAATAAGCATGTCCTTATCAAGGTTAATCAACCACTTTAGATCATATATTTTTCATCGTGTTTCAATATGATCTTTTACATCATTTAATATCACGTAATGATGTTATCATATTTATTTATGAAAATATTGCTAATACGAAATATGACGTTATTATATTATTATATCGTTCATTTAATGGAACGTAGTAATAAGAAATTTTGTCAGTGACAAAGGATAAAATGAAGTTAAATTCTTATATTTTCTTTTAACATTTCCTCGGAGGATTGTGTTAATCTTTAAACCTAATTCTTAGAAAAAAAAAAGTCAAAACCAACCAGACTCGGAAAGTGTATAAATAGGGATGAAAATTGGTTGGATTTAAGAAAACCCATGTCTTCTGTGGCTTTTTTTTAATGCACCAATTTTTTTTTTTTTTTAAGTTTAATCATTTCAAAGATATATTGTATTATATTTCTTTAAAAAGTATATTTGAAACCTATTTTAAAATTTGTATTAATTTTCTTATTACTTGTAAAAATATGGGGTGGGGGGGGGGGGGGGGGGAGAGGAGAGTAGCATTAAAGAAGTAAGGCTATGAAAAATTTACAACTATTTTAAGCCAAAAGAATATACAGCAAATATTACAATAATTGATTAATTTTCATTTTTTTCCCAAAAAGAAGATCAAACAATGATTATTTCTAATCATTTTAATCAAGTGTTGTTCCTTATTATGGTCTCAGATCCCATTTCGCCAGCCTAATACATGGTATCAGATCTACGCCATTCAATATTTAACAAAATATGCAATGATTTTGCTAGAAATCGTGTGCTACCTTTTTCCTCTTATATTGTTATTAAAAAATAATAAATCATTATAATGACTGTTTAAGAAAAAAACACTTAGCACAAAGGGGAAAAAAAACATAAAGAAAAGAGAAAAATTGAAATCAAGAGGATTGGATCTCAGAAAGTAGCAGCTAAGCTAATAAATATATTATTTCAAATAATCTCTTGATGGCATCTTCCTTTCAATTTCAACCCCTCATATTGGATAGCACAATTCTTTCACTTAAAATGAATATTAATATTGCCATCCAATTTTGAATCCTCTTTATGAAACATAAAATAAATTTATCAATATAAAAATACATATAAAATGGTTCTACAGATCTAATTTTAAAATTCTATTTACTCACAAATCAAATTAGGATTTACTCATCTCAAGATTTCTTCTAAATAATTAATGGTTTTACACGTATTCAAAGCATATGAATAATTGAACAACTTTCTTCAAGCTAATTATGAGTCCATAATCATGGATTAAACTGATGCTTTGTCAATGCTGACCTTTTTTTAGTGTCTAAAATAGAATAATTAAAGATCGATCAAAAGATCTTATTTTAATTCGATTCGGAAAGATTACTGCGAACAAGATTATCATCTAAGCAAAGATTAATTAAAATACTTAATCTTGAACAATTCAATCATCATGGCATCAATATGTTGGCTTTCTTTAGGTTCTAATAATGCTTTCCATTCTACACCAATTAAAATACACAAAGTATTACATTCATCTTTATTCTGTACATATTCATACAAATCTGTATATTACCTTATAAATAAACATTAAACTAAGATTCAATATATTTAAGGCTGGTCCTGAGTTTGGGAGAGAAATAATGAACCTCATTTTTCAAAGTATTCCAAAATTTCATCTTACACTAGATTTATATTGTTATAACACATTTATTATAATTGACCCGATATACCATATAATTGATAATAAAATTGACTCAAACGATTAGAAAATAGATTCTTTTTATGATTAAAAATCAAAACAACCAAACTTCTTTCACTAAAAATGTTTTTTTCCCCTCCATAAAACCCTTTTTTTTTATTTTGTCATAAACTCCCAAAATGTTAGAATCGACCCTGAACATACTCCACCCCATATATATCACTTATAGCATCATTTTTCTAAAATTGCATATAATAAATATACACAAAAACTCATGTGAGATTGTCTCATGGATAGTTTTTATATAATGTATTAAAATTCTTTGAGACTGTCTCACAAGAGACTTATCCATAAATACAATATGTGAATATTGAGTGCGAGGCGAGGATTAGACTCTTTTATTTATACATAAAAGAGTTGAGCCGACATATAATAAAAAAGGAGCATATGCACAGTGGTTGAGACACAAACCAGAAATAATAATGGTAACTTATAACAGAATTTTCATGCTTTTTTGGCTATCATTTCAAATCCACTTTTTGTGGGATACTAATTGCTGCCAGTTCAACACATTAAGGCAATTTCTTGGATTTATTCATAGTACTCTTAGCAAGTTGTCACACTATTTTTAAATTTTAATTTTAATTTATTTTTAATGGGAGAGAAAGAGGGTACAAAATTAGGTCGAGTGACCACGTGCATGCCACTTTTTGTATCATACATGGTACCACCATACACCTCTTAGCATTATTTCATGATGTTTGTTCAACAGCACATGGGCATGGTTGTACAATTCTTTTCCCTTTCTTTTTAAGAAAAATATTAACTTTATGACGTTGACTAGATAGTATTTTGATTCTTGATGAGAATGATGTTTTCTATAATAAGTAATAAGGTTAAATTACACTTTACTCTTTCATATATTAGTGATATACATTGCATGACACAATTTGTCATACCTTAGTTAAATAAATCCTTTTGGCTGACATTTTGAAGGATTTATATCGAAGATAAATTGAGATCTTTTAAAGATTAACCTTTCCTGGTTATTGATGTCTAATTAAACTAACACTTTATAGAGGGGTTTTGTGTGTTTCCTAAATAACCATAGTGACATAAAGTGGATGCAACATGTATTCAACATTGATCCTTGTCCCCTTTTATTATCCACAATCCTATCTATTTGCTATTGCCTTTTCTGCATTAACACCTTTTACCAATATACTGTAATTGGTTGGGGAATGGGGGCAGCTGGTATCATATTTTTATTTTAAATTGCTTTTTTATTTTTGAGTTTTATTATTATTGTCTGCATGTATAAAATGAGGTTGGTAATATATAAAGTTATTTTTTCTCTCGTAACTATACCATCTTTCGATTTTGCTTTCATAAGTATCATGATTTTAAATTTTGTTCACATTTTAAAAATCCGTCCATTATTTCAGTTCTATTTTACCTTAGAAAATTTGAATTTCGCTGGTAAATGTCTCGTGCGATGCTCAAATTGGGGATTTCCACGTCATTGATAGGTTACCAAATAACATCTGTCGGTCCCAAGTGGTCAGAGGTTCAAAGGGGGTGAATGAACCTCTATCGATTTTGCTGTTTAAAACTTTTCTATGAACAGGTTCCTGTTTCTACAGAGAAAACAGTAACCTGACTCGTTTCAGAAACCTGGCAGAATGCTGATTCAGGTTTCTGACTCGGTATCACAATATGCAGCGGAATAAATAAAGATAGAGTTTTTTTATGAAAACCAGTTTTCTTTTCAAGTATGATTTTAACACAATACTTTGATCAGGATGTTTATGATAGATGCAACAAGATAGATATGCAATAATGCAATGTAGCAAGTAAGATAAATAGTAAACACTTATGGTTTATAGTGGTTTGAAGGTGGTGTAACTCTTCTACGTCCACTCTACTCCTTCTTAGAGAAGGAACTTCGTTATGGTCAGTTTGTTTTACAAGACTCGGCTTTACAAACATCTTCCAAACAAGTTAAACCTACTAAAATCTAAGATTCCTAGGCCAAATCCCACACAGGGTTCACAATCCCACACAGGGAAGATAACCTACACAAGACTAACAAACTTAGCAAGGATCAAATCCTATCAACTAAGTACACCTAATTAAAACAACCTAGCACACAACAAATGGTTAAAAGTATATGTTGGTTTCTTCAACTGGTGCAGCTCAAAGACAGCCTTGAACTAGAAAGCTCGAATGCTTGGTTTGACTGCTTCTAAAGGTTGAGTGACTGAAGTTGAAGGCTTGAGAAATTGCCTGATAGAATGATAGTTTAGAGATATAAAGTGTTCAGTTGTTCAATAGTCTTCTCAGTCCTTTTTACCTTCTATTTATACCTTTTGGAAAATGCCCGTTGAAGGGAGGCATAGTCCAAGCTGCAATTCAAAATGATCTTCAAATCTTTGCATTTAATGCGACATGGAAGATCGGGGCTTCAAAGCATGTCCTACTCTGATCCGCATTAATGGCGTCATACTCTAGCTACAGTACTTTGCAGAGCCGTTGTTCAGGTGGCAACACCTCATTGGCTCTTCACAAACTTCTATCTACTGGTAACTTGACAGGAACCAAACCTCGTACTGTATCTAGTGTATTCCTCGTACTGCATTGAATAGGCTAGAGAAGACTTACTGCATGTTGTTCTGATTGCAGTAATCGCTTTCTGTTATGCGCCAGGATTCTGTTTCAGAACAGCTTCCTGTTCTTGAAACCTGCAGTCAGCTTCCTGACTTGCGTATCCTATTTGATCTGCTTCCTGATTCTGAACAGCTTCTTGTTCCAGAATCCTGTTGACTACTTCATGATTCTGACTTCAACAAAAGCTTCCTGACTTCCCAAGCTGAGAACCAGTTTTCAAGATCTCTTTAAGTCCAGAATCCTACTAACATTAGTTCAACCTATCTTTCTGATATGAGCATCTGCTCAATATACAACTTCGAAAGATAAGATAAGCAAAGAAAACTCCACTTATAAAACGTGGAAAATGGGTACTCTAAAACATCATCTAATATTACATTGTCTCATCAAAATCTAGTAAGAAATATCCCAACAACATCAGTTCAGCAAAATTGGACTAAAATCAGACAAATCCTGAGACTGATGAAAGTTATGATAATTATGGAATCAAAGTCGAAAGATAATACTATAGTTTGAGACGAAAAATGATTTTTTAACCTGTAATATGAACGTGGTATGAACTAAAAGCATTGAAATTGAAAATTAGAAATAGTTTGTAATAAAAGAATTCAACAGAACTACATTGGGTGGGGTTGATGGCTATATTCAAGAGTATTTCTAGTACTTTAATATTATCAGAGTTTGGTGTAAATTTATTGCTCACATAAATACATGATTATGTAACTTTGTTCACAGTTTCTATTGACTGAGATTTGGTCAAACTCTTCCTCTGTCCCCCTCTGAAACATATTTTTTGTATAAAGGTGAGTAAATTAATTGAAGGCATTAGGGTTCTTTTAGAATCTTAAACATTAATTATATAATTGGAATAATAATAATTTATTAACAATAAATCTCAACAAAAAAAGAAAAAATATTAATAGTATATATTGAAAATGAAACAGGATAAATATTAAAGATTGGGTTCTCTCTCTCTCTCTCTCTCTCTCTCTCTCTCTCTCTTATATATATATATATTCTTTTAATTTATTTCTTCTGATACTGTTGGGGGCATATACCAACATGAGATCAGGGATGAGTTATCTGTATTATCAATAAATTAAAATCATGTGAAGCTCCTGCAAGCATTCAATACAATATTTGAATTTGACATTTCAACCGCCCATTTAAATCTCGATCTACAATTTAAAAAAAAAAAAAAAGTTGGATCAATAAAAAAATTGAAAAGAAAATTAGATCATTGAGGGCCTGTCACTCTTTCGCCTGTAATTGCACCCATAAACTTAAACTAGCAATAAAAGTATTTCTGCACTTAAAAAGAAAAAACCTTTCGTATATAATTATTTGGCCTATTTATTTATTTTTCTGAGAAAAATACAGGTATAATATATCCAACTCTGATACTCTCTGTGTTATCTATTTGTTATTTATACAGAACACACACACACACACATATATATATATATATAATATACTTATACATATGTAAATTTATGATAAATACTATAAAAAATTCCATGAAAGTTAACATCTACAAAATATGTAGCACGTACAGAGCAGGCAAGATTCTTTGAATTATTTTAGAGCTTTTAACATATTTATTTATCTTAAATCAAATCAATTATGCAATTGGAGCTTGCCCATGATGTGTTTGATTTGAGTTCATTGAACTTGTATTAAATGTACTCGAATTGATTATAACCGATCAGTCTACCTAATCACGCTTTGTAAGTTATTTCTTTTTCTAAATTAATAGATTTTGTTTTTAAAATATTTTATTTTTAAACCAACCTGATTGATAATTAAGTTGACATCTGCAAAGAATTATATATATATCCTATTAATTAATTTCTAAATATAAGAATAGATAGATACCAAAATCTCCACAACTTGTAAGTTGACATATAAAATATTTTGCCCATTCTGAAAAACGAGAGTTTGCTCATAAAACTCAAAATTAATAGTTACTAAATAAAATGAAAAATGGTTCGGCATTGCCAATAGCCATCTAGAATCTATATCCAACTTCATATTCTAATTTTATAATTTGTTTTATTAATATACACAAAATTTACAATTTCAAAATAATGATAGATGTAGACTGTAGTCACTACGTGTCATGCATTGATCAAATAAAACATACAATTAAAAAAATCGTGTGGGTTCATGACGTGGTATTCGGATCCATTTTTATTGGTCATTTATTGTTGAAAGATGCATCCACACACAATATAAATACATATATGTATATGTATATTTATGTATGAGTGTATACGTGTATAAATATTATACTAAAATTTGCCGGAAATATTGCGTACATAGGTTAATTAAAGAACGCAAAAACAGGCAAATAAATTAATTAATATTTAACATTAATCCTTTGTCGCTGGTTTGCCATGGGAAACCTTATCGAGGTGGTCAAAAACTACATCTTCAAAGTACATAGGTAAAATTCCAAGAATAAAATATTTTAACCTTTTATTTGAGTTGCGATATTGATGTTATCAACTATTAAAATATTGTGAGAAATCAAATTGTTTCTCCAGAAATATGAACTTTCATCGATTTAAGTTTAAAAAATAGTATATGTCAGTTCAAAACTTTAAAGATAAAAATCATCAATATAAAACCCAAACGTTAAAACTATCAATTAATGACTCATAATATTAAGATTTTTTTAATATCTTTATGATAAATGAACTTCATGTATAAAGAGAAAAATTAATAGAAAATTGAGTAATCATATATAATAATAACAGCGTTAAAATTTCGAGATGATAAACATGATCTTATTTTTGTGGGTCATTAACAATATTTTCCTCTTTCACATTCCAAATTGATAATTTTTATATTTTAAATATCTAGATGATAATTAAACTATCTTTTGTGTTTTAAATTGCTAAAAAAAAAATATATGACCTCATATTGTAATTTTCATTGCCATCAAATTCAAATTGCTGAGCAAATCTATTTCTTTTTTTATGAATAATATTAAACTGTTATTTGTAGTCCCTTAATTAATAGAAGTCAATGGCAACATTCACGTACGTAATTTCAAAACAGTTGTCCATTATCTAGTTGAACAGTCTAATGAGGATCAAGTCAAATATAATGTCTTTTTTCTTGTTCAAAGTTTTAATAAATTAAATCTAGAGGAAACAAATTAATCACAAAAGAATAACTAGGAGGTGGGAGAGCCACATTATTTGAAATTTGAATGGACTGATTATATATATTGAAGAACATTAATAATAGGAATATCGTTTAAAATAAAGAATGTAGTGTAATTTGACAATAATTGACCTAAAAATATAATTTTATTTTGAAAAAATAATAGTTAAGAGGTTATCTATGCCTGCCCGGAACCTTGAGTGAGACAGATAGCATGTTAGAATGTACTCAAAATGATGGACACAAAATAATGTTATTCTGCAATCTTATTTAGTTTAATGATCGAAAAAAGTTGTCAATGTACATGGCTTACTCCCTAATTATGTATCGATGGGACTTGCGACTTTTTAATTATTGGTGCGACTTTTATATTTCTTAACCAAACTGGTTAAGTAATGACTCATGTTCATTTATTTATTTTTAATCTTATATCATCTTTTAACTTTTTATCTAATTTTATTAATATCTATTTTACGCATAACATTAAATATTTATCCTAAGATCCGTGCAATTCAACCCACTCCGACCTAGTCAACATGCTTATAAATACTTTTTTTTTTTAACGAAATTAATCACATTCGCATGGATTCAGCGCTCTTCCTTTTTTTGATCTCTTTTTAAATTTGAGAACTTCATCTTCTTCATCTTTTTTTTTTCTTTCATTCTCTCTCCTGGGATTGAAAGGTCTTATTCTCATGTAGGAATTTCGATTTGAGGTCCTCTATAATCAGAAAAAGTTCTCCATAATCACGAGCATCATAATTAAAAAAAATAATTTGTAGAAGGTTAAAGATGGTTTTTATTATTATATTGAAATATATTGCATAAAAATATCACTTATATTATATAAATGTATCACTTGTATCACATAAATGTATTATTTCATCTACATAAAGGTATTAACTCATTTGACTAAAATATGACGTAAAAGTATTACTTGTATCACATAAAGGTATTAATCACATAATGTAAAAGTACTACTCCATTTACTTAAAGGTATTACTTGAAAATGATTTTGTTATCTTATTGAAATTAATTAATTGTATCAAATACACGTATTAGTTATATCACATAAAAGAATTACTTTATTTACATAAAGCTGTATATTATTTTAGTTAATTGAAATACAACATAAGAGTATTACTAGTATCACGTAAATGTACTAATACATCTACCCTTTTTTTTTCTATGAGCTAGAGAGATTGGAAGGGAGGAAATAAAGACTAGAAAATTTGCGTGATCCAGATTCGAACCTTAGTCATCACACAATCTGCACCTTTATAAAGGTGGAATACCACTTGAGCTACAAGGTTCGTGGTACTAATGCATCCACTTAAAAATATTGTCTTATTTTACTTAAAAAAATCTTTATTTTGTTATTTCACAAAAATATATTAGTGTATTACATAAATGTATTAGTTGTACCACATAAAGGTACTATTTCATTTACATAAAGATATAACCTCAATTTATATAATATAACATAAAAATATTACTTACATGACATAAATGTACCACTAGAATAATTAAAATGTATTACGTGTTATTTAGAACACAAATGTGTGTGAGAGAATGAACATGGATAACTGGCTCGTGGGTGCGTGTAGGTGTGTGTGCGCGTATTGGAGTGTGTAAAAATGAGTCAGATCAAGTTGTAGGATCCAACAGTTGCACAACGGTTACATGGTCCTAATTGATGAAAAATCAAAATATCGGAGGGTCACGGGTAAAAATCCGAATGTCGAAGGATGTAAATGCAAATTACTAAAAATTGTTGAACAGGATAGTTATCCTCTGGATCGCACATTGCTTAATTCCCAAATGAAACTGTGTAAGATGGAAAGAGAAGCGTCCATGGTAGAGTTGATCGCAACCACACTTTAGCCATTAAATCAAAGTGATGGTGCATGCCATCCATTTATGATCAAACAGTACTGTACATCTAGTCAATTCCTGATGTTGACTATCATTCAACCACTTTTATATTATATTTGATGAAATATATTGATTAAATAATTAGAAATAAAATTTGAGAGGCAGAAGTAAAATATTGTAAAAGGTATAAGATGAATTAAAGTATTTTTTTTTAATTAATCATCACAGTCAAATTTAGAGACAAATATGTTTTTTTTTTTTTTTGAAATATGTTAGTTGGCTTATACTTAGTGCTGAAATTATTGAAAATATAAAGTTAAGGTTCAAAAATGAAAACTAATGACCATTTTTATCACTTCAACATCTAAATTGGATACTCTATTTAAATTAGGTGTTTCATCTTATATTTCACTATTTCTAATTCACATCATGGATCAATTAGTGACATTAAATTTATACTTAACAGACTGATTATTTTGATATATGAGATGAGACATTAAAATTGAACATAAAATCTTACTTGTTCAACATCATACTGATAATTAAAGAGTGAAAGAAAACACTTTTACCTTCCAAATTAATGTTTGATACTTCTCCATGCGAATATAGAAAATTTTGCTATTTTATCTCCTTAACTTTTCCGTGTCACTTGAATTATTACTTTTATAAACTTAACCTCCTAAATTACCTTTATCATCAAACTATTTGTAGTTATATTTTATATTAATCAAAAGTATGGTAAAATGTCACCAAAAAGAACGTGCAAGATATGGTACAATGTTAAAAAAAAAAAAAAAAACTCCTAACATAACTAGATTTCAAATGAAGTGGATCTAAATCATGTTTGACTAACGATATAGGTCGAATCAAGATATGAACCAGATTGTTATCCGCAAATTAATGACAATAGTAAATTGTGGTAAATATTTTAGAGTTTGTTTCTTGTGAAACCGTCTTGAGATTTAAGTATGCCTTTTACAGGTATAAGTGTATGTGTTTTTCAATTATAAATATGTGTTTTATAAGTATGTTTTTTACACTATAAGTATAAGTTATTCAAGTATGCCTTTTACGACTATAAATATATCTTTTTGTACTATAAGTGCAACCGTCGCACCCTACAACGGTTGCACATGAGTTTTTACCAATATTAAAAGCCAGTTTTTTTATAGTAAAATGACAAGATCATGATAATTTAAAAGCCGTTTTTTTTTTTCACTTTAAAGAATTATATTAAGAATATAATTATTATAATAGAACTTAGACAAACATATCATAAGCTTACACTAAGGTCAAGCCTTCAACTTTTTCCATTTGCTTTCATTTATTTCGTCAAAATCATCTCTCTCTCTCTCTCTCTCTCTCTCATAAAGCAATAAATAAATATTAAATAATTAAGAGTAGCTCACTTGAACTCATATTGACCGGAACTCAAGCCTCGTGTCTATATAAACCTTCCCACCCCCATTCTCTCTCCTCATCTCCTTCTCTTTCTCTCTCTACATTCCATCTCTCCTCCTTCTCCGATGGCAGAATCTCAACAAAAACGCCTCAGAGACGAATCACAAACCCTCGATTTTGATGACTCAAACTCAAAGCGCCATAAACCATACACCAACATTCTCTCTCTCCTCGACGAGGAAGAAGAACAGCAAGAACCCAGCCTCGACTTATCCGCCATATTCACAACCCTACAGCAAGAGCTCTCCTCCTCCACCGCCACCCTCGACCTCGAATCGCCGCCGTCCACGGCGGAGGACCAGGCCCACCACCACCACGCCGAAGATGACGACGGCGTAAACTCAGTCATCAGACACCTTCTCGAAGCTTCTGATGACGAGCTTGGGATTCCAAACACGGATTACAACACTATCGAGATTAAATCCGATGAAGAATTCCCCTTTGCTTTCGTTGACAATGGGCTGTGGGAGCTCGAAGACGTGGCCGCTAATTACTATACTGTTTTGCAGGCGGAACTTTTCATGTAGTTTTGGGGTGGATTTCTAATTAGTTGGAAATATAGGGGCGTGGGGTAAATTTAGAAAAGGAGAGAGTGGGGTAGGAAAAAAATGGAGGCGTTTTAGGTGTTTTTCATTTTGGTCCCCTCTTCTTTGGTAGAATTGCATATGGGTCCTCCCTTTTTCAGATTAGAATATTTTTAAGATGTACAAGTTGGTAAAAGAGATTTATTCACCTTATTGATTTATTTTGTTTTTATTTATTATTTTATTTGAGTAAATTAAAACTGAAAACGCGCGCAGGAGAACTTGATATGAAGATGCAGGCAGCATGGCCAACTTTATATTTGCCAAACTGATATTATTTTATCCAAGTTAAAATTAACAATTCCATATACTAAAATTATGTTAAACTTAAAAATTTCGATAGAGCATCTCTAGAAGTGTCTGAATTTCTAATATTTTAAGATTTATTCATTCCAACATTGCGGTCAGAGACGGAGGCAAGATTTTTACTTAGGGGCCCGACTAACAATTTCCTTCTAATCAGGTTTTTTAATAGACAAATGCTTTTAACTCACAAACAATATTGTCGGCTATTTATGATTATTTTATTTTTTTTGATTTTATATTTTATTACATAAACACAAGCCACAATCATATATAGGGTGATATCATATTCTGCAGAGTTTTGACAATTTTAAGAGTATTAATTATCCATTACTTTTAACTTTTTGATGACAAGTTGATGATTTAAACAAACCCTAAATCCACAAAAAAAATAAAAATAGGAATAAATTAAAAATAAATTAATGGTAGGATGAAAGAAAAATAAAGAATACAATAAAAAACTAAAAGTAAAATAAATTATATATACATAAACATTGAAGAATGAAGATGGTGGTGGCCCTTACCTGTGAAGCTGTAGCCGCAGGAGAAAGGGAGAGAAGAATGCCAATTTCCAATTAATTTGAAGTAGATTCTTACTTTTTACATGTATATAATTTTTTTTATTAAATTAAAGGGTATAAGTTAAATGACTATTATACCCCTTTTTTTCAAAATCTCAGGGGGGCCCAGTGCCCCCTTGGACCTCATGTCCCTCCGATTGCGGTAAATGATAACACTAAACTAACTCAACTGTCATCCTTACGATTGGATCATATAATAAGGAATATCATAGTGTAGCTAAACTATCTCAACTATCATCCTTGCATTCAATCATATAATAAGAAATAATAAGGAGTATCATAATGTAAAAATAGTGCATACAGTTGGAGATAAGTGACAACTATTATATTAAAATAATAAGGAATATCATAGTGTAAAAAATAATGCAAACTACTTGAGAAAAGTGACTGTTATTATATTAAAATATTACAAAAATTGCAGTATTTTTTGTGCATTACTAAATATGTTAATTATCAGGATTTTATTAACTGGACTTATGTTTTTAATTTTAATATTTGTAATAATATAGATTTAATTTAAAATTTTAATATTCGGATGAAAAAGATATTTCAAAATATTTTTTATTTATTTTAATATTTTGAATAAAATATGTTTTTTAATATATCGTTTTGTAAGAGTATTTTCATAAATTTTCAGAATTGAAAAGATAAAGTGCTATAATTAATTCACATTGTTTAGTGGGTTATTTGGAGAGAAAAAAGTTTGGTTTGTAATGCACAATTTTAAATCGTTTACAAAGTTGGGTATAGTTACCTAGAAATTATTAGATTTTATAGTGGTAATCCACATTTTTAACAATTACTAATAAACATTCATTTTTGTTATGTTATTAAATTTTATTTTATTTTAATTAAGAATAATGATTTTTGTCCAATTATATCTTTGTAAGATTTGTGGTGCGATATGATGATACGAACTACATTAATAATAATATGAGAATATCTTATGATGATGGTATGAACTACACTAATAATGGTACGGGGGTGTAATATGGTAGTACGGACTACATTAGTCATGGTATGAAGGTATATTATGATGGTACGAGCTACATTAATAATGGTACGACGGAGTAATGGTGGTACGGACTGGTAAGAGGTAAAATATGGTGGTGCAGGTTGATACAGGGTTAATTTCATTAAGGATGCAATGATTCAAAAATTATTCACTTGGCAAAGTAATAGTTTGAAACTTTTGGTTAAAAAAATGTCTATTTCTATAGTGGGTTACTTACAATTTCATCCCTATTTTATACGACAAGGTCCGAAAAAATTCATGATTCTTTTACTAGCTTTAGGGAAGATATTATATTTAAAATTAATAAATGTTAAATAAGATTAAAATGAATTACGACCATAGACCAAAAGATCGCATTAATAGACAAGATTGTCTATTCTAAACGGCAGTGGTCCAAAAATTGGTCTAGACAGTGCCTAAGCACTAGGCAGCACTTAGCTGCACCGATTTTTGCCTATTTTACAACCTTAGGTGTTAGGCGGGGTTAGGCGGAACAGTTCAGCCTTAGGCGCCAAATAAATTTATATATATATATATATATATATATATAAACTTTTTAGCAAAAGAACAATGTTCTTATTGTATGATAAGCTTCTAACAAATTATTATTATTTAATTAGATATAGATAGAAATTAACGAATTAAGAAATATAAATAAATAGTAATTTTATAATCATTGAATAAGTTATATATAAATATAATTCAAATGTTTTTACTTGTCCTTCAACATAAATTAAAAATAATTAAATATAAGAGTTCCTAAAATATATTTTATAGATAAAAACTTAATAAAAATAGCTAAAATAATAATAAATATATTTAATTTAGATATAACGCAAAGGCATCGTTTAGGCTCTGACTAGACATTTTAGGCGCTAGTCAAACGTCCAACTAACGCCTGTTGAATTTTAGGACATTGCTAAACAATGGTTTTGTTTCCTTTTTACTAGATATACATGTATACCAGATGTTATCAATATTCATATGGCTTGTATTGATAATATTCTTTTCAAATGATATATAGATGATATTAGAATACAATATAAAACATTAGATTAAAATATCCACTTGAAATAAAATAAATAAAATATTCTTTCTTGGTCATGTGATCCACGAAAGTTCAATTTTTTATTATAGAAGTTTTGTTTTTCGTAATCTTGCTTCATTTTTCACATACAATTTTGTCGTTCTTGTTGCTTATTGTTATGTTTCAATTATAAAAAAGGTACATGTTTTTTTATGTATGTCATTAAGGTTTAAAAGCGAAATATATTTATCAATTATATTTAAAAAAATAAATATTACTAATAGTTTTCGGGAAAAAAAATCCAAAATTTAAATAAAATCCAATGTAAAAAGATACTCGTGAAAATGAAACCAAACATGAAACATGTACAATCTAAAGAAAATTCACTTTCAGGCCTCATTGGTCCAGTTATAGATGAACAAGAATGATTCCTTTTCTCTTTATTTAAAATAAAATTCGAAAAAGTAAAAATCTGTGTAGCATCTCCAATAAATTAAACTACTTTTCATTTCTTTTTATTTTTCCTATAAATTATTGTGTGGGAATGATTTGGCTTTTTGAAGCAAAGTGCCTTGTTTGGGTGCAAATATCAAGGTGTGGGCATCACCTTTTAGCTTTTCCTACTTTTATGGCTCTTGTATTTTTTTATTTTTTTTTCTTATATGAATCTCTTTTTTCTTTCTTTTTCTTATTTCATTCACTTATGATGGAAATATGCAATGAATAGGGTTGGCCAATCGTACAATTTAATTATGATTTTAAATTTTTACAATTTTATATATGAAGTTTAAAAAAAATATATAAATCCATTGATTAATTTGATGAACTCTTTTTGATTTTTTCGTGTATGAAATAATATATGGTTGGCTATTTTTTAATTAATGTAGAAAAATATTTTTTTTGGACTAGTTGAGTATTCTTTTCCTCGTTCATATTTAATCATATTATGTATGCATACGCCATTTGTTTGCACTTGATTTTTTTTATTTATAAGATGTGCATAATAAATATGAATATTATGTACAATAATGTAATATCAATTGGCTACAAACTTCCTATGTAATATAACTAAGATTGCCCAAAAAAAAAAAGAGTATAAAAGTAAATAAAATCAGCATCTCTTTTTTTTTCATGACAGGTTGATCCCTATTGTGAATCAAAAAAAAAAAGGATGACTAAAGAATGTTGAAATTTATCGATTATTTTAAAGTAAATTCGAATAAAGAATTCAAAGAAAAAGTTAACAAAGGGAAAATAGAAAAAGAAGAAAGATAAAAATGAAAAAAAGAAAGAAAAAAAGTTGACCTATTGTGGGATGGGGCCATGGGCCTCTGTAGTGCTCAGAATTGATTATGTCATCAGTGATTCAAATATTATCATATCTATCATGATACGTATCAAATTAATCTTTATTTTATTTTAAATAAATGTAGCAATAACTATATTTTATACATTTTTTATTTTTTTGAATATAAATGAAGCAAGTGTAAGAAGAGGCTTTTTGGGAATTTAGAGTACAATTGAGAGAGCATGGTGGGTCGGGCCACCAGTTGTCGTAGTCCATTTCCTTTATTTAGTTGTTTATAAATTTTGGGTCCACATTTAATCAAACTAATATAGTATGAGAATTTTATTCAATAGGTTTTTGGTTTTTTTTTTATATTATTATTGGGTTTTTATATAAAATATATATTCTATCGTAAATAGTAAATACAATTATATTGTGATGAGTTGATGAATAATTTTTTATATAAAAATAAAGGGTTTTAGCTCTCAAACAGATTTCTCAAATAACGAAAAAGAAAAAGGTAATGAAGCAGACAATGGTTTTAGCAATTTGGTCAATCAGAAATTGGCTATTTAGTAAATTAAATTTCGTTGAAAAAAAATTAAGTGCTAAGAAATCTAAAAAATTTGGATCATATGTAATGAAGCACGCCACACACACACACACACACATATATATATATATATATATATATATATATAGCTTTTACCTTGATTACCTCTCAAAACTCAAAAAAAAAAATCAAATAATAATAATAATAATAACAATAATAATAATAATAATAATAATAATAATAATAATAATAAAAGTTGATGAACTATAAATTAAATTCAATACTCTTATATCACTATATCAGATCAGCGATCTATCTAAAGCTGAAAATCTTATGCAAATTTTTTTCTAAACAACTACTTTTATATAATGCCATTAAATCAATCATTATGATGCATTATTAGCTACTAGGTTTTATCAGGTGCATGGTATGATTTTATACAAATATATTCTGTAAGAACAACGTGGAAATTAAGGATAATACTTATTGTTGTTGTAGTAGTTGTTATTATAATTAGGAAGGACATGCTATGATTATTTGTCACATGATACGAACTAAGTTTTTCTAAGTGCATTAATTAGCATAACATCTTAATCTAAGCTTTAAATACTCGTGATTTTATTTTTGAGCTTTTTTCTCATAAAGTAATATGCACAATAAAATTATTTTTATTATATGCTTAAATATCCAAGTTTCTGTCCATATTAAATTATTACATTTTATATTTTGTTTTTGCAAACCCATGATTAATTTGAGAGGTGTGGCTATAAAATAATGTGAAGTATGGATGTAAAATTTCTGATCCAAAAATAATTGAGGTATCTCCATCACTTGTTGGATGCATTTATTGTACAATTTCAATTTGTGCAGGGATATCATTGTCATCATGTCAATTCCAGTTGTTGGCCCATATGATATTTGTATTATATTGGGAAGAAATATTACTAGTTGTCACAATTTTATTTAAAAGCTTTATTTTGTTTGAATTAGGTGGAAATTAAATGAAAGAAGATGAAATTATTAGGTAAGGATATTAATGATTATTTGATATTACACTAAAGAGGTATGTTATGTATATGTGGGGAAAAATATATCGTGGAGAGGAGTTTGTAGTATTAGGATTGTGTTCAATTCAGAGATTGGTGATTTGAAAATCTTGGAAACAGAACTAAGAATTGAAAATCTTTAAATTAAGACCTTTTAAAAGTTGAATCGGTTTTTATTTTTTAGATCATGAAACCAATGATTCTTCTTCCCAATTTTATTAAAATTATTTCCACTAATTACAAAATCTCAAGATAACACACCACAAAACCTAGTTTGAGTTTAAGATATACAAACTTGATTTTGTTAAAAACAAAAAAAAAAATTATTAGTGTCCTATTTAATATAAAAATAAAATAAATTAAATATTGTTGTCAGATTGAAAACCCACAAAATCACCCTTTGTTTATATTAATATATTATTACTGAACTTTTTTTTTTTAAATATAAATTTGGATGTAATATAAATAAATATAAAATAATTTCACAACCAACTCTAGCCTCTAAAATGTTTATAGTTTTAAAACTACTACATTTTCATTCAATTGAACTGAGTTGATCACATCATATTCTAAATGTGTATTTCACATAAAGTATTCTATTTTACCAAGTTAATTAATGGTTTCCCTAGACATCTCTCACTAAACAACATTTAAATCTTAAATACTCACTTGCATTATAGCTTAACTTTGTATTTTATATTTATCAATGCATGTCACATGTATAATTTACAAGGATAATTTACAAGGAGAAGATTTTGTATATCCTTTTCTTGAGGAAGTTATTTTGGTCCTCTTTCTTGACTTATGTCCAGATATTAATTTATTTCTTCACATATCAATTTTCTTCTCATATTAACGAAGCATCAACCATAGTCTTTTCAATCTATCAAGTTAAAATAGAAATAGACTTATATTTTCATAAAATTATATTGATGAGACGTTTTATATAAGTTTTTATGTAAACTGAAAGTTAGAAAATATGCATGATTACATGAAAGGAAAAAAGGCATAGAATAAAGAGAAATGTTGTTGTTGGTTTCTCCTCATCACAGCATATTATCTTCTTAGCTGTAAACATTAAAAACAGTCTTCAGCCATACATTTGAATAACTTCCCAACATAGGATTTAATTCCTCAAAGAAAAGAAAGACCCAAAGCATCTGAATTCTGATGTGCCATTACTAGAAAAAGAAAATATCAATTAATTAAATATTAAGAGGTAATAAAAGGTTGTTACTAGTAGTGATCATTGCAGTTTCTCCTGTCAAGGTTTTGCTTGTAAATATCATATTTGTGACAACATTTAATATGGTACCAAATTATAATGTTATGCTTACAAATAAAATAATATTATTTAAAGTAGCAAAACCCATCAATCAGAATTTTTTTGATAGTTGCGTTTATTATAACTTGTGTGATGAATGTTAGCAATCTGAGTCAAGAGACAAAAAGACGGATAATATAAAAAGATAACAATTAAGATTTTATATCTAAGGTTCCCAAAAAAAGAAAACACATCTTCAAGATTAATTTTTGAAATTTGATAAAGGACTAAAATATTTCAAATTCAGACATGAATCCACCCCAATGGTACGACTTTTCTAGGTTCCATAGCTCTTGATTTGATAAAACCACTCCGTAAAATAGGATGTAATTGAACCGGGTCAAACTATGTTATTGTTTGAGTTAATTTTATTTGTCATCGGACAACCATTCGTGGTTCATGAGCTTAATAAATAAAACTATAAATCATTTTGTTCATAAACATAAATTTTATATATTTATAAAGAAAAGGCCATTGCAAACCAGCACCACACATTTTCCTTATTTTTTAGTTACAACTGGGGTACTGGAAAACTGAAATTTGAAATATAACTCAAGAAGAAATGTAAACAATATAGACATAAGCTATATTATGTTTGTAATTGCAAATAACATAGAGAATGGAGATTCGCGATACAATAATGTTGTTATTGCATTATCAAGAACAGAGAAATTATTGCTCAGTACCTCACCACATGCCAAGCTTGAATTATGGCCAACCTAAAATATCTTGCAATCCTAAATGAGCTTATCGAACATTAAGGAACCCAACGAATTATACCATGAGAAATAAACTTATTCAATAAATAACTAACTAAATGAGGAAAAAAAAAGGGGCATATATAACATTATGCATAATTTAAACTTTTTAACTTAGATGACAAAACTTAACATAGATTGTCAAAAGAGCACGCGATAAATTTGAAACTTGATCCTAATTCTTAATATCTCAAGATTCAACAAAAGCCAACAATAGTTTAAACAAGAGGACTCAAAAAAGACCTGGTTGCTACATAAGCAACAGAGATAAACTTGAAATCCTGCTTCATTACAGTACAATAAACAACTAAATAAACTGACACACCTCACTCCTCGTCATCCTCATCTCCATCACCACCAGAAGCCTTCTTCGAAGCAGCCTTCTGGTTCCTTCTCTTCACTCTACCAGGGCGACCACCACCGAACGGACTTGTGAGAGAGAAGTCAATGTGCTTCTGGGAGTCCACCCTCACCAGGAAAGAGGGTACATTCACAACTTGCCTCCCAACTCTGTAATAGTATACCATCAGTTTGTGAATACAATTCATAATGCATTTTCTACCAATGCAGAAAAATATAAAGAACGAGTAAAATATTAAGCAATGAGAGTAAATAACCCACGATGCATAGAAATTCAAGATTAACATGACTCACTACAGATAAAGAATGTATGACATTATTATAAAGCCACTTAGCAGGTCCAAAACAACCAACCACCCATTGGCCACAATACAATACATGAAAAATGCAATTCAATTCTAGTTCGGCATATGAATTAACATGATAATCCAAGTTGTATGGCAGTCCAGCACATGCCAACCACATCATCCAACTTCATAATGCATACACGATGCCATTACATTAATTTAAAATTAAGCAGGACATTAAGCTCCATATCCCTGAAAAAAAGGAAAGGAGAAAAAACTGAGAGATCATCAATTGTTCAATACCTGATATGCCTTTGCCTGATGAGCACTCTAGCATGGTGAATAGATTTAGCCATACCGGCCTTGAAAACTAGAGTTTGAAGGCGGCGCTCAAGAAAGTTCTCCACAGTTAGGGCCAAGACATAATCAAGCTTGTTCTGGCCCTCATCCAGCAGTGCATACTTGTTCATCCTCCTCAGAAGGGCTTCTCCCTCAAATATACGACGCGGATCCTTCTCATCAAGAGTCAAAAGATTTCTAGCATTATTCCTAATACGGCTCAGTGCGTATTGAACCCTCCATAGCTCCCTCTTACACCTCAGACCATACTCTCCAACAAGCTTCAGCTCAGCATCAAGTCGCTCCTTCTCATAGGGACGACGAGGCTTCTTAAAGGTCTTCCCATCTGTAACCAGGACATGTTAACACCACTCTACCATTACCACATGCATGATATTAACTCTATTTTTCGTTTTTCCACAACATACAACATTGCTTAATCAAATGCATCAAGGAGTTGCACGAAATCACATTTTATGCCTGATTATAAGGTTTGCTGGATTAGAAAAGTAATTTTCATAAAGCATCGCCTCAGCAAAAAGTTCAGTTGAATTAAAAGTCAATACAAGTATGCAGTAATTGTTAATCTTCAATAGCACATAATAAAAGGAATTCCCAGATACTAACACACAAGTTTAGGTAACAGTATAACAGTTATAGCTTGATATCAGGAAAACCAAATGCTTCATGGAATAAGCAATAAACATTCATAGCTATATATAATCAAAATCCAAAATTGGGAAACTTTAGTAATCAGTTTTCGTGAAAATAGAAACGGAAAGATAACTCTCTCTCTCTCTCTCTCTCAATTCAGCTACACTAAAAGCAAACCACAAATCACGAGAAAAACCAAAAAATTGCAGAACCTAACAGCGACATACATTCATCAGCAGCAAGAGATGTAACAAAGCACAGACCATACAATATAAGAACAACTAGACGGATTCATAAGCACAAGTATCACAAGCATACGATTGTAAAATCGTGAATTGAATATGGATATCGAAAGTTTAATGAAGAAGCTATAGAGGATTACAGTTGCGGTAAAACGAGACGTGCACCATTGTTTTCCACCTCCGCCGCTGCTACCGTCAATCCGCCGATCTGATACGCCGATCGCACTAAGGAGGGAAGTCTAGGGTTTCATTTGAGAGAATTTGAGAGACGATTATATACTCTTCTTTCGGGGCCAAAACCCTAATGGGCTTCCTGCTGTTGATAGTAGCGGGCTTCCGTTGCAAAGGCTATAGGGCCCAAGTAAAAGTGGCATATTATATTGGGCTAATATTAGACAATTTCCAATTGAATATTTTATAAAATAAATAAATTAATTTTAGATAATTAATTATAAATGTTTGATTAGATGTCGATATTGATAATATTTGTGAAGTTTTGATTAAAAGTAATTGTTTGTAATTTTTATTCAACGCATGTAAATAACACAAGCTTTTGAATAAGATATTCATTGTGTTTAGGGCCCACCTCTTATAGTTAAAAGAATTGGAATTAATTTCCAATTATAACTATTATAGAGTATCTTCAACACTGAGTTATAAAAATAAAAATAAAAAATAAAAAAAAAACATTCGCATTTGAATTTTTCTGCTCTAACAATGTTGTAAAAGGTTGTGTAAACTTTTCTCAACTATCATTTTATGCATCAGGTTAATGTAGAGTCAATACTTGAGGTACTTTCTTTTTCTTTTTATTTTAATATTTTTAATTCATTTTCTTTTACTTTTCTTTTGCTTCCTTTTTTTTTTTTTTTTTAGAATAATAAGGAATATTATGAAATATTATTTTTCTAATACAAAAAACAATGTAGATTGCTGGAATTAATAACAATTTTTTACATTAAAATAGTGCAAAATTTAAAGCAACATACTGTGCAGTATTAGGGATGCCTAAGATTGTACCAATTTGTTCATTCAAGCACATGTATATTCTATACAATTCGTCCTTACTAAATTCTTATAGGCAATGCGATCTTATATTATCCGAACGTAACAATTTTTTAATTTAATTAATTTAAAAAAATTTACAAACTCATGATATTTCATATTACAAGGTGTAATCAGTTTTGAATGTTTTGAATAGAATTCGTTGAGGGGTTTATCTAAGAGAGTTAAAATAAATTTCTTTGGAAAGTGAGGGAGGTATCGATATTTTTTATTTTGGAATTACCATACCAACATCATACTGAAAATTTTGATATTTTATTAATACGGTAGGTGCGGTACTTCGATATTATTCTCCACCCCTAATATTCAGGTATAAGCTTTATCAAAATTTTCACTAATTTTATAATTAGTATTTTTTATAGATAATGCACATTATCTCGTTTTTATATAACAATTCTTAATTAGTGAACAAATAGTTGAGCTCCTCAGTAAAATTTTATGCATGGGACATCGTTCACTATATAAATATAAATATAAATAAATAAATAAATATATATATATATAGACACATGTGTGTGTGACAATTTAGGGAAATTATATCATTAGAAAGAAGGTGCAGATAACACATGCATGTATGGCAACAAAAGGGAAATGAAACTGGGAAGAGAATATTAAATACTTAGCCAAAAAAACAGTTCCAGATGCATTATTTGTGTAGTACAATCTGGAAAGAATATCTGATCGATGAAGCTACAGTAAAACAGCTACATACAGGAATGACAATAATGTACCAATGCACTTTGATACCCTTCTATTCTATATTTTTCCAGATAAGATGCTCTTCTCTAAACCAATACCAACTTATGTACCATCTCAGAATAATAATAGTTACATACACTATATATATATATATATATTCAATCCATTATATATGATGACAATCCATAGTGAAGCATTCAATGAATAATAAATAGGGTGGTGGAAATACCAAATATGTTAAGGGGATAATTGCGCGAAATCCCTTTGTGGTTTGGAAAATCGGCGTAAAACCCCCCTATGCTTTCAAAAATGCGTGAAACCCCCTTATGGTTTTCTAAATGTAGCCCGAAATCCCCAACTCCGTTAAGGTTAATGGAAGTGCTATGCACGCGCTCTTCATGCATTTTTTGGTGTTTTTTTTTTCACTTTTTGATATAAAATGACATATTTACTCATTTTTTTCTATATTAAAAGACTAATTCTCTTGTGGGGTTTCTTGCAATTGCAAACACTTTCTTCAAGCTTGTTTTCTACATTAACACCTATGTATTATTTGTTTTTTTTTTCAATTAATTTTTTTTACAATGTTAATTTTTTATTTAGTTATTTATTTTATTTTTATTAATGCTAATAGTTGGTATGTATGTTTTTTTTTTTTTACTTTTGTTTTCTTCCATTCATTTTTTTCAGAGTTAATTTTAATTTTGTTATTTATTTTATTGTTATTAATGACGCAGTTGCTACGTATATTTCTTTATTTGCTTTTGATTTTTTCAGTTCATATTTTACAATGTTCATTTTTTATTTTATTGGTATTAATGTCGACTATTGATGAGTAGGATGTGGAAATATTTGATAATATATTATTTTCACATCAAATTAACCCTAAAGTGTAATTAATGAGACTCTAAATATAATTAGTTTACTAACTTGCTTCAAAAAAATATTCGATGTCCATACAAAAAAAAAATTAAAAATCCATTGAATTTATTGGAGAAATATAGATGATTAACGGTGTGAACAATGAGAAATTTTGCTATTGAGATATATTTTGTTTTAGAATGAGAACCTGAAACTAGTACAAGGTATGTTCCAAATTTTTCGATATAATATTTTTTATCTTTTGTTTGTAGTTACAAATTGGCATGTTCCAAGTTTTCTTACATAATTTTTATTATTATTATTTTTTTGTTTACGATAAATTGCTATGTTAATTTTTTCTTGATATGGTTAATTTTGTTTGTTATACCTAATAATTATTAAATAATGAGTCTTTTATTTATTTATTTTATATTTTCCTTCTTATTTATTTAATATAATCTTCATAAATAGTTGAGTTAACAACAATAAAAAATAACTAAATAAAAAATTTATTATTTTGGAAAAATGAACGGAAAAAAAAAGTAAAGAAAGAAATATACGTATCAATTGTTGCAAAATAATAAAAACTAATTGAAAAAAAATAAAAGAAAAGAAAGAAAAATCATTAATAACAATAATATAAATAATTAAATAAAAATCAATATTGAAAAAAATAATTGAAACAAACAAAAGTAAAAAAGAAACATACGTACCAACTGTTAGTATTAAAAATAATAAAATAAATAACTATATATAAAATTAACATTATAAAAAAATTAATTGAAAAAATAATAATAATACATAGTTGTTAATGTAAAAAATCAGATTGGAGGAAGTGTTTGCAATTGCAAGAAACCCCACAAGAGAATTAGTCTTTTAATATAGTCAAAAAAAGATATATATATATATCATTTTATAGCAAAAAAGTCAAAAAAAACACCAAAAAACGCATGAAGAGCGCGTGCATAACACTTCCGTTAACATTAACGGAGTTGGGGATTTCGGGCTACATTTAAAAAACCATAAGGGAGTTTCGCGCATTTTTGAAAGCATAGGGGGTTTTCATGCCGATTTTCCAAACCACAAGGGGATTTCGCGCAATTATCCCATATGTTAAGTATATATGCATGTGATTGTGACAAGGATGTTCTCACTCAAGAATAGTCGTGGATTTATATCTCTCGATTTATATCTCATCTCTAGTCAAAAGAATAGTTGGTGACACTTGGACAGATGAATTATGATTATCAAGAAGGAACAAGATGAACGGTCCAGATTTGATGGGTGGTGGGGCCAGCATCACCCACCACCTGACTAAGGAGTAAGGGCTGCAGCCACCTTGTTATTAGAAAGAGGAGGTATTGTTAGAGGTACTGAACATTTATGTGTATCAGTTTTGGGAAATTTCAGTCAGAATTAGGGCTTTTAGTGACCTCCTAAGAATCACCTGATGAAAATGATGATATATATAGATAGATACATTAATGTGTGTGTATGTTATATAGATGTGGGCTTTTCAATTGCAAAATGCATTGACTCATTTCTTTGCCATATTTGGTGAATGAGACCTTAAACAAAAGATATGTAATATGTATCAAGTTCAATGGTTCATCAACTGCCACAAGGGAACTAGATTTTCTTGCCTACCATGCATACATATTCTATGATCTTCATCTCAAAAATATGTAAAGATTGGAAAATCAAAGAGATTAAAAGTAATTATTATCCTAGATTTTTTATTACAGTCAATCAAAAGGCAAATCAATATACATGAGTATGAAAGAAAGAGGGAAATCAATCAAAGCCAAATTGATTTGTGGAATTGAGTTATATAATTCCATGCAAACTAAAGTATTAATTTCTTCAGCACAAAGCATAATTGAAAGGGAACTTGTTAAGAGATAATCATAAAGTACTAATTAGCAGTCAAGTCAAATTTATACGCCACCAGAAACCATATCTAAATCCACATCAAATTAAAGACTTTCAAACACCATTCTTCATATCTCTCTCAAAACCCTAACTAAAACACTGCTACATTTCTGTCAAAGAAATGAATTTTTCTTTCTTTTTTTTAATCAGATTCATATTTTCATATATAATTTATAATTCACGCAATCAAACTCCTAAATCTGAAGACAATCAATATAATATATACTAATAAATCACAATATGATCAAGAACTTGATGAAATTCAAGAATATTAGGGCACAAATTAATCATACACTATTTGATCACAAGTGATGAGTAGCAGTTCCATCATGTCGGTCATGGCCGCCGCCCTCACCACCCTCCACGGCGGCGCCACCGGCCGGAACCACCCTGAACGCATTAAGAGCGGCGAGCATGCCCAAATGACCGTCCACCGCCAAGCCACCGCCGCCGCCACCGCCCGGCAAGAGCGCCATCGGCGCAGGAAGATTCATGAAATGCAATCCACTATTAGCCATAGAAGAAGGAAACTGCCACAAATTAGACTCACCATTCACCATAAGAAAAGTAGATTGCCCTTGGGACGACGTCGGAATCGGACCGGAGCTCGTCTGAAGCATTCCATTTCCGGCCAGCAGAGACGTCGGCAGATCTCCCTCCGGCCGCCGCTTCCGCCCCATCTCCGCCGCCGCCATCTCCTGCTTGGCATGCAGCGTAGAGCTCACATTTCCATTGGCAAAACCCTCGAGGCCTCTATCCCAGAATGGTGCCCCAAAAGAATTCTGATTGAAGTAGCTTAAGTTCCTCAACGGAGCCGAGAGGGTCGAGCCGGAGCTCCTCACCGAGATGTTGAGCGAAGTGTAGTTGGCCGGAATGGTTCCGGTGCCTGTGGCGGCAATCACCGCCGGCTCCGCCTGCTGCAGCAGCCACTCGATGGTTTCTCCGTCGGACTTGTGGCCTAACTCTCTTGTGAGCTGGAAGACGCGGGCGGCACAGGTGGCCGGCATTCGGATTCTCCGGCCACGGCCGTCGACCTTGGTGTGGCGGTCTTTGGTGGTGGTTCTTTTGGGTAGAGGCTTCTTGGTGGGGTGGGATGAAGAGTCCGATGACTTGAAGGTTGTATCGGTTGCAGAATTGGTGTATTCGTGGCCATGGTGATCTGTTTTCTCAAGGAGTTGGAGAGGGAAACTGGGCCTGCGCAGAGAGCTTGGATTGCCAATTACATCCATGATTGATATTATAATATTTGTGGGCTACCCTAGCTATGATCAGTTGCTTGTGGGACTCTATGATCTCTTTTTCTTTAATTTCTTCTTATTTGGTTTCTCTCTCTAGGAGCTTGCAATGGCAGCTGGATTTTTTATTTTAGGAGAGAGAAAGGAAAGGAAAAAGATAGAGAATAAGATAAGGGAAGAGAGTGAGTGCAAGCTTTAAGCAACAAACACAATGAGTGGGAATTATATGGGTGGTGGGCTAGGGCAAATTAAGCCATCTTTCTTTTCGTAGCTTTTTCTGAGGGTAATAATGTAATTTGGGTAATATTGGGTAAAAAAGAATTCTGACAACGTTCTTTATTGCGAAATAGTGTTGAATTTCAATTGATTAAAATTTACCATTTTGGGGTGGGGAGATCCATGCATGAAAATGAGATCCATAACCCATGATTCCATAATTTGTTGTTTAAGGTACAAAGTAGACCTAATTGGTGTTAATTATCCGTTACATATTTATTTATGGCAATACATACTCTATCAAGTATATCAGGATTAAAATCATTTTTCATTTCATGATTATGGTGTCTTTCGATATTGTTTTCACAAGTATTATGATTTTTAGTGTAGTCCTACAATTTAAGAATCTTTTCAATTCCAATTTCATTTTGATCAATAAATTCAAATTTCATCGGAAAATTTCATGTGCGCCGTTTCATTGGAGCTTTCCAGTAACCTAGAAGTGACGTGGCGACACGTGACAATCGATAAGAATATGACACGTGTGGCCACGTCACTTTTAGGTCATCAAAAAGTCTTAATTCAGCGAAATTGGATTGAAATCAGACAATTCTTAAATTTTAGGATTAAAATTAAAAATCTTGATAATGTTGGGACCAAAATCGAAAGACAATACTTATTTATGGGAAGAAAAAAGATTTTATCCCAATTAAATAATATATATATATATATATATATATATATATATATTGAAACTTATAATGTACTTTGAACAAAATAAAATTCAAATCGAAAGAAACTGACATTATTGAGGTGGACTACCATAAGGTGCCATCCCTTCATACAAAATGTACACTGAATTTATATATTCTCATAAAATATTACTTTAATCTAAGAAGGACTGGTTGTACGTGTTGACTGGGCATGCATGGCCAGATATAACAATTAGGATGTATTGTCTATTTCATGAATTTTAACATCAAGTATTTTATTTTATTCGAATGTTGAAAATAACAATAATGCAATACTGATATACAATCAGCAAGAAAAAATGGAGAAAGTGACTGTGTATTTAACAGCAAATTAAAATAAACAGTGGTAATTAAATTTGAATTCCAAATATATATATATATATATATATTATGTATATATATATATATAACATATATATATACACTTGAGTGTATGTTATGTATGGTGCATATATAATTTGTGAAGGTTTGGAGAGTGTGTGAGTTGGGTTCAGACATCCACGTGCGGTCCTGTTTTTATCAATCGACCATCTGTAAACATGAGACAGTGGTCTGAAAAGAATTGGATTAATGGGACCCAATAATTCTAAGTTTGAAATAAACCTGAAACAATGTATAGTGTGAAATATGGTAAAAGATAAAGGAAAATAAGACCATACACTCAAGTGGCATAACTTATCTCTTTCATGAAATCAATCATTGTCCCTTTCAATCTTCTCTTGTTTGGCTGTAATAGCTTTTAGGATCTCATTCAATTTGTATACGTGTTTAATCAAAATTATCCTTTTTCCAGATTTAATATTTGGGTTAATTTTGATTTTGATTTTATATGTAAAATATTTTTTATTTCTGATCTGCTTTTTAATTTTGATCATCTACCATATTTTAATATTTTTCAATTTTAATCTAATTTTCATCGAAATTTTCAAAATCGCTGATATGGTCATCGTAAATTCTGGTGTGACAGCCAAATTTCGACGGTCACGTCAGTGATTTTGAAAATTTCAATCAAAATTGAACTTAAATTGGAAAAAAAAAAAAACATAGAAAACCAACATTGAAAAGTGGATACCTAATTTTCAAAAAATGAAAAATGAATATATATGACCAAAATTGAAATTACCTCTTAATATTTAATCGTATAAATTTTAAAATTTAAGAATTTATTACCTGGATTTTTTCATATGCAGAGCCATATATATATATATATATATATATATATATATATATATATATATATATATATCCTTTTCAGTATTACAAAAGCCCAACAAAAGTTTAGCAATAGGAAATAGGTTACACCGCAACTGCACACCCATTATAGTGTTACATATTGTCTATGGTTATTAAATAAGAATTTTTTAGATATTATATGCAAAAAGTTAGTTATGTTGTAGTATATGTATGACTTAGATGATAAAATATAATATATCACCTTCTTCTCTCTTTTTTTTTTCCGTTTTTCTTTTTTTATAATGTATCACTTTCATTATTGATCATGAGATCTTTTGAAAAAGTTGATATAAATATATTTGTTCAATCAGATTTATAACTAATAAGACAGAAAGATAATCCAAAACATTTACATTATTAAATATAAAGGTTATTTTAATAATTAGAATAAGAATTATTTTAATAATTAGGTGCTCAACCTAATTGATTATTCAACACTCTCTGAAAGAAAACATGGCAGAAACATTTCAAAGAAATAAAGAAATAGAAGGAAAAGTGTTAATTCACTTATAAAGTTGCTAAAACATTTTTTTAAGAAAGAGATATTGGATTATATTGCCAGATCAACTTTCATCCTTAACCATATTTAGTTCAAGGCTATGCAATTTCAAGAATCAAGTAGGCAGTTTCAAGATCGTTTTCGAGAGCCGTTTTTTATTCTTTTTCGTTGATTCTTGTTTCTGAGTTATATATATATATATATATATATATATATATATATATATATATATATATATGTAGAAGTATAGTAGGTGTCACTTACTTTACATTCCAGTTTCTAGTGAGAGAAATATAGGCTAGAGAAGTGAGTGTGTTGATCAGAGAGAGAATAACAGTTTTTTTAGTATTCTTCATTTTGAGTTTTAATTCTTTCGTTTCCAAATTAATATAGAAATCCCTCCCTTTGTTTTCCCGTGGATGTAGGTGTTTTATGCCTAACCACGTAAACGTTTGAGTGTTGTTTGTTTCGTTCTAGTTTGTGTTGTGATTTCTTGAGGTTGGAATTCATTCTTGCAAAGTGAAAAGTTAGTATTTACAAGGTGTTTGAAGAAAGTCACCTGAGATTCTCTATTACAAGAGAAGTCGGAATTTGAATCATTTCCCCCTCTTGGCCCGATTCTCACCCGAAAAGGTTTTTAAAAAGTCATTAAGAAAATAATATTTCAAATCTTACATGATGATTCATGCATTAAACTCTTGTCCCATCAATTTCCAGAATCAAATAATTATTACAGAAAAATACTCATTTAGTAATTAAAGAACAATTAGAATTGGCTATAATTATATGACATTGTCTCCAACATTCATGAGCTAAAACATTGTTTAATTAACATGACAGTTAGTCATGATCAAATCCTTGCAAATTCTGTTTAACATAATTCCTTGTTCTCAACGAATTAGAGATCTTCAAATTCTTGTCTAGTATTTGGTTACTAAACAACAAAATTGGTTCTAATTAAATTCCTCTTCTATAATTGGCCTCATCAAGATAATACCAAATCATAAATATATATCATATCCACGATTTAATGCATTCGAAGTACAGCCATTGTAACCAACGACAAAGCCACGTTTTCATGGAACCCTAATATTCCCACTTGATATTAATTACCAAATTCTCTTCTATATGAAATTCTTGCATTATCACTCATCAACAAATTAATTTATGTCCAAGTGTGTAATATTCAACTTTTGAGATCAATTTGACTCGTAAAATCATACGAATTAATAATATTTTTTGATGCAAGTCAAGTATTGTGTAGTTAGCAAATGTTTTGTAATTATAAGTAAATGTGGTATACATACATTATGTATTGTGTGCGTACATTATGTATTATCGTCAAAATTTCTCCAACCATGATCTCATGACGCTAAATATGTTATGAATTTTTTTATCTAAGAATGGTCTTAATTATGAAAGTGGTATATTCTAAATTGTTCATTCTAAAAAGATTATTTTCAAATATATAAAATTTAAACTTGGATACCGAATAGAGTACTTGTTAAATAATACAAATTATGCGTATTACAGTGACCATCAACAATAATCTTTATGGGACAAATATTTGTTAGTTACCAATAAGTAGATGTGTTGTGTGTGTGTGTATATATATATGACTGAACATACTTGTAATCATTTTAATTAGCTAGAGGATTATTTGACTGTAATTAGCATCATACAACTTCTCTAACTCTGATCTCAGGAATTTATATATGTTATAAATCTTAGGTTAGAATAGTCTCAATTATGAAAAGAACCCATCTAAATGAAAATTGTTCATTGACTTCATTCTTAGATCACAAAAACTTGCGTAAGACGGATTCTTTTTATCCACAATCCTAATCTATTTTCATTAATTTACATGTAAAATGTATAGTGTGGGTTATGAGTCGACCCATCTCACATAACATGATCAGTGAAACGATAACACATCTTAGATTATATTGAAGGGAAAGTGGTCATTTTTGCCTAATAAACCATTTGACCTATGAAAAAATATTGTGAGCACGAACTGTTCTAAACTAGATTTTTTTTTTTTTTTGGGGTCCTAAAATAATACTCTTTTTTCTTTCTATGTATTAAAATGAAGTTGAAGTATGTTAGGCTTGGTGAAGTGATGGGGATTCTTCTTTTGAAATCACGTGCCGTGTCATGTCCTCTACTGGTGATGTAGATGGCTTACCATCTCACTGCTTCACCCAATCATGCAATTATAAAGTCAGAATATTTAAATTAATCATACAAAATTCAAATTTATCTTTATTTTGGGAAACAAAATTAATTTTACTTTTTACAAATTTTGGGTATGCAATGTAATTTAGTACTACTATTTTCTAATCGGAACCCATAAGTGAATAAATTCGAGAAAATTGATTGGAGACCCGATATATCTAGGTAGACTCAAATTTTTAAATGATAGAATCGATATAAATTGATTAGTCAAATTGGTCTGCATGTGAACCCTAGGATATATTAATCATTAACTACAAACATGAACCATAATAAATTGAAATAAATTATATTTATTTAGTCCATTTCAATAGATTGATCCAACAATCACTTGAGCAGTTGAGCTATCATCGATAACAAATATTATCAATCATTCATTAGATTATCAAAACCCTGTCTGATATATAGAAATCGGGATAGATTATGAAAGGGACTTTAGGTCATGTCAAAATCAATATGCAAAATTAGCAATAAATTGATGTGAATGGGCTACCAAAGTGCACAAATAATTTCAGCAAGATTTCGCATATTATAGTACGAAAACAACACAATCCCATATTGGGGGGCATATAATTTAGTTTCCAAGTCATTATCTAAAACCATTGGAGATATGTATTTAAAATATATATGGGTCCACGAGATTAAGAATAATTATAATCTTGATTTTGACAGGAGTTAATCATGTGCTGCTTAAAAAAAATAAAAAAATTTAATATAACATTAAATTGAGACCTTTAAGAAAATTACAAAACTACATTTCAAATGTTATATGGGTAAAGGTTAAAGACCCGGTTGTATTTGTTATTGGGCCTGAACAAATTTCATACTCAGTAATCATTAATAATTATTTTTAAGCCCACCACCCACTATCAAGATTACTAATTATTTGGCTCAATCATTATATGGCTCTTATTTAATTTACCAATTAAATATATAAAAACATATAAAAAATATGATTTAAAACCCTACATAATATCTATTTATTTTAGTGACGCTAAAGCCAAAATTCATAATTGTAGTGGTTAGAATGACAGCATCATCAATATTATTCTTAAAATCAATTTCTTACTACTTGCAACCCTATCTCTTAAATTCATCCAAATTTGATGTGTCTTTGTATGAATCGTTTCAACCACACTAATTTATAAGTTTTTAATTTTGGTAATATTACAAAAACTCTGCCAATTGTCTTTTCAATTAAACATGTTGCCCAAAAAAAGAAAAGAAAAAAAAAGATTTTCAGAAATAAAAAATTGTGGAAAAGAAAAAAAAAGATTTTCAGAAATAAAAAATGTGGAAAAGAAAAAAAAGATTTTCAGAAATAAAAAATGTGGAAAAGAAAAAAAAAGATTTTCAGAAATAAAAAATTGTGGAAAAGAACTGGAAAAGAAAAAAAAAGATTTTCAGAAATAAAAAACTGTGGAAAAGAAAAAAAAGATTTTCAGAAATAAAAAACTGTGGAAAAGAAAAAAAAGATTTTCAGAAATAAAAAATTGTGGAATAGAAAGCTTGCTTCTGAAGCACTATCAGAGCCAGGTTTCGATCCTGGGACCTGTGGGTTATGGGCCCACCACGCTTCCGCTGCGCCACTCTGATTTGATATTATTTAATAGAATATTTAATATATAAACCTATAAATTGATTATTGGAACTGGCCCAAATAATTTGAGTTTTATAATAAGCACGATGAAACCATACATTATGCACAACACGTATTTATAAAAGAAAACTATTGAAGATAGTGTCGAAAATGTATATATTTTATGACTGTTTCATGATAGTAGAAAAGGTATCTTTTAATTGAAGATATAATATATATTGTAATTGTTGTTTGAAAAAAAGTTTGAACTCTTATAAGATAATTTTATAAATTTAATTTGTGAAATTCATCGGGATAATTTATAAATTAATTATATAGGATTGACTTTTGAAAATGAGTTTAAATTATGATCAGTGGAATTTCATCTCAAAAAATTTATTTGTGAGATGATTTTATATTTTTATATAACTTTTGTATGGTTGTAAAATTACCCTACCCTTAATGTCTACTTCACATACATATACTTGTTGGTATTGGTCAATTTACACATGGTTGACTAGGTTTGGTTTTTGATTTTCATATTGATGATGAATATATTTAGAACTGTTGATTTTGTTAATGAACATTCATTCGGTTCTAAAAATAAAGTACATTGGTTCTATAATGTGAGATATTAATGAATTAGTATAATTTATCTAATCTTTTGTATAGACACCAACGATTTCCACTGATTTTGTAAAAGGACTTCCAGACAAGCTAAAAAAAAAAAAACACACGAGCATGAATGTCTTTCTTGTCCTTCTAATAATGATAAAGATATTAAATAGATTGATCGAAATAGTTGAGGTCACTCTTAACCAATTTCAAGTTAATTAAACAAACTTTGGAATAATCAATTGGTTCAATTTAAACGAAATATAAACAATACCCTAACTCTACTAACCTTTAACATGATAAATTACATATACATATCTAAATAGATGAATCAAACAGCATATAATTCGAACATATGTACAACCTTTTGAATCAAGTAATAAAAAGACATACTTCGTTTATTACTTTTAGGGAAAAATAGTTTTTTGGTCCTCTAAGTTTGCCTCATTGGATTTTTCACTCTTTATCTTTCATCTTTTGATTTTTAGTCATTTATGTTTAAGAATTATCATTTTTTAGTCCTTTAACCTGCTACAACATGTAACTTTTTGTTTTTTTAATTAAAATTTATCTTTAACATCAAAAACGTATTTTTTTTATTGAGAGAATACTAAATTACTATTAATAATTAAAAAAATTAGTTTTTATTAATATGTCTAAGTTCTGAATGTCCAAATTATTAATATTAATAATTAATAACAAAACTCTAATTTACGTATTAGGATGAAAATCAATTTATTTATTTATTTATTAATATTAATTTAGGAATGTTAGACAAAGAAAATAAATTTATGATTTTAAAAAAAATTAGTGTTCTCTCAATTAAAGAAAATGTAAGTTCGGGATGCCCAAATTATTAATATTAATAATTAATTGTTGGAAAATTGGTTGTTGAAAATAATGGGTGGCGCCACTTTGACCAATAGTTAAGTGGTTAAGAATTAATTCTTTTAAGGATTGAATGTCAAAAGATTAATCTACGTTTGAAGTAGATAATCGAGACATTTTGAATCGCTCAAAACCAATTTTTGGTGAGTGAGAAATTAAGTATCAAAGTTGTCCACTTGAAATGTGAATGAAAATTCTTGAATGTGGGAGGAGTGCTTAACTATTTAACATAGGAAAATGGACCTTGAAAATGCAAGTATAAGATAAGCCATGAGAAGAGGCTTAGTAATTAGTATACTATTGAAGTAGTATGCTTGTGCAACACACGCGCGTGTGGGGCTCGGCTCGGCAGGATCCGGCCCCGATCCGACCTCGGCCGTGGGCCTTGACAATTGGACGTTGGGCAGATTGGGCTCGAGTTTTACCCGACCTGAGTTTATCTTTTTGGGCAAAAGTTGCGGCGTCGCTGTTGCTGAATAACAGGGTTGCTGCGTGTCCGTTCCAGAATGCAGCGGGAATAGAATGCTATTGCTGAACAATACTTATTGGAATAACATAATGTTGTTCACTGCTGTTGCTGAACAGTACGTACTGCAAGAACAGAATGTTGTTGCTGAACAATGGATGTTGTTCGCGTCCAGAATGTAGTTGTTGCTGCACGCCCAGAATGTTGTTGCTAAACAGCGGGTGTTGTTCGCGTCCAGAATGGAGTTGTTGCTGCACGCCCAGAATGTTGTTGCTAAACAGCGGGTGCTGTTCGCGTCCAGAATGCAACACCGGGTGTAGTAACATGCCCAGAATGCAGCGCCGAGTGCAGTAACGTGTGCACAATACTGCAAATGCGGTGTTGCAATGCCGTGAGCGTTTTTTGCCCGTTTCTTATTTTTGAACGGGACATTAACTTGAATTAAAAGACCTGTTTTTGGGCACTAAATTCCCATCAATTTCAGGTGTAACCCCTCATGTTGGAGATCTATATATAAAGGTCATCATGCATCATTTAAAAAAAAAAAAAATGAAAATCCTTACATTGTTTTTCATCTTTGCAAAAACTCAATTCTCAAGCACTAGAAGTTTGTCGGAACTCCCGAGTTTGTAGTGTTACTACTCTAGAGACGAAGTCGTTTTATCTTTAGGAGACGAAACGCACGGTCCAGTGAGCATTATCTTGGGCGTATCTCGTCTTAAGAAAAGATGGCCTTTCTCGACTCGACTTACTGTTTTCTTGTTGTTCGTTTCTGTTACTGTTCGACAGGCTTCGTGCCCATTGTAAAGTGCTATTTTCCAATATTAATAGCAAAACTCTAACTCATGTATTGGAATAAAAATTAATTTTATTTATTTATTAATATTAATTTAGGCATGTTAGACAAAAAATACAAATTTATGATTTCAAAAAATTAGTGTTCTCTCAATTAAAAAAAATTTAAGTTCGGGATGCCCAAATTATTTATATTATTAATTAATAACAAAATTCTGACCCATGTATCGGGGTGAAAAATAATTTTTTAGTTATTAATATTAATATTAATTTAGATATGAATACATGATAGATGAAGAATACAAATTTTTTTTATTAAAAAAATTAGTGTTTTCTAATTAAAAAAATGATGTTAAAATTAAATTAAAAAAGAAAAGAGTTATTTGCTATGGCAGGTTAGAAGATTAAAAAAATAATATTTTTTAAACATAAAGGATTATTAAAAAGTAAAAGATAAAGAATGAAAAATCCAATAAACGTAAATTTAGAAGAACAAAAACCTTTTTTTCCTTACTTTTATACCATTCCCAATATATTTGTTTTAATATTTAAGTGGGCTAGTCATATTAGGAATCGTGGGCTAATCGATCCATATTAAAACGATGAAGTCTAAGCCCAATAAGTTCTAGTCTTACAAGCCCAGCCCAAAATGGTGTTACTATATCATGTCTGCTAAAATTCCAAATTTTCAACACTTTCCATAATTTTACTAATCCATATATTCGCAGCCAAACAGCACCTTAGGGGAAACCCATCACTCAACACAAGGGCCTCTGGAACTTGCATCAAACCATTTCCTTGAAAAAAAACAAAAAACAGACAAAAAAAAAAAAGAAAAGAAAAAAAAGAGACCAAAAAGCTAACACGAAATTGTTTTATACTTCTCTTCTCTCAATCATAATCGAAATCCTTTCATGGCGGATTAGCTTGACGTACAGCTCAATCTTCCTCCTTATTCTCCCTCCAGTTTCGAGCACTTAAAACTCGAGCTTCTCGCCTTATATACGCGCCCCAAAAATTTCAAGTTGAAAAAGGAAATAACTGAAAAATCGAGATAATTCGTGAATCAATTTAATCGGAGCTTTTTCGGGTGGATTTCAGCGATTCATTTTCCCGATTTTGGAAAAAAAAAAATTAGAAAAAGGATGAGTAGCGGCCAGAAAAAGAGGAACTTTCAGATAGAGGCGTTTAAGCACAAAGTGGTGGTGGATCCGAAGTATGCTGAAAAGACTTGGAAGATTTTGGAGCATGCAATTCATGAGATTTACAATCATAACGCTAGTGGACTCAGCTTTGAAGAATTATACAGGTATTTTTTTTTTCAATTGTTTTTCTGCAATTTTTCTGATATGTTGAAGTAGTTTCTGTTTTGATTTAGTATATCTTTTGGAAGCACCAGTCGTCGGTGAAGTAATTAGGGTGAAAAGTGTTTATGTACTTGATTTATATATGTGTGTATATTATATTGTGAATATGCTAATTTTGATTTTGAAATTAAAGCTCGGGGGTGGCTGTTTGCAGCTGAAATGACCTTCTGTGCTAGTATTTTGTCTAGATATTTGATGCAGTATGATTTTTCTTTGATTTTGTTTGTTCATTTTATATTAAGAAAAAATGAGAGAAAGATATTTTGGTTGAATGCGATTTCTATCTAAACTTGTATACATTTCAATCATCAAATCAATAGCTAACTTCTATTTACATTTCAGTCATTTCATCATATAGCTGATTAAATTTCTCAGGGTAGAGTTTTGGAACTTATTATGCATACATGCGTGAGTTATGATACTTTATAGCAGTTCAAGTGCTTTACAATCAACTTTAAGTCAGTTTATACTAGCATTTTATGTTGTTCATTGGCACTTGCTTTCAAAAAATTGTTGTAATACCTAATATGATGCTTTACATTGTCATCCATTTTAATCTCACGTAATGTATGGAGTATGTCTGTTGTTCTTTTATGTATTGAAACAATTGAATTCCAAATGAAGCTCATTGATGCACTTGGCTGTAAGAATGAACTGAATTTATGACTAGAGTGACTTGGTATGAGGACCATGGATCTTGTTTTCTTTTGCGGCTCTATTTCCAAACTGAGATTGGATACTGTTATGAAATAGCTTTTTCAATGAACCTAGTGAATGAATCTTGCTTGAGACTTATACATGTCATCATAAGACTTTAGAGGGGAGAATATGCAACATTTAGTTATTTGTTTCTGTATTTAGAAAAGACCACACGGTGAGCGTATTTTCAAATTGCAAGTTGTTAATTAAAAACTCAGTAAGACTCTTTTAAGGTGACAACTATCCTTGGTGGATGAATATGAGTTGCCTTGTTGCTTTTGATGTTAATTCTTATGTAAATTTAGAACATGTGATTGTAGATCCCATTATTATGTCTTTCTCTTTGTACACACATAAAATTGCTCATTTTTACATTTATGAGATGTGGTATCTGCTATAGAAGATGTCAATGAAAAACTCCAGAACTGCAAAATCGGCCTAGGCGGTATGGTACCAAGTAACTCAGAGGCCCCTTGCCACTGGAATTTTGGTGACACCTAGATGTTGCCTAGATCTTCACTTCTTTCTTTTGTTTTCCTTATGAATATCATGAGCAAAAGTCAACTTTTAGCTTCTTTCCAGTAGCTTCATCGGCTATTTGCTGGGAATCGAGCTTCTTTCAAATGGTTTCATTGGGGATTACCTGGAAATCAAGTTTCTTCCCTCATCAACTAGCAACTTTTAAAAATACCCATCCTTCTATCTTTTTCTTCCTATGAATGACAAAAGAAAGAGAGAGTAGACATTTTTACAGCGCCGTGACAGAAGGGAGAAGAGGGTAAAAACCTAGGTAGTCATGAGAATTATAACAAACTGTATTGGGCTTGGACTGATTTCTTTGGCAGTTTATTTAAGGTTACTATTATCTTTGGTGAGTGGATGTGGATTGTTTGTTGCTTTTGATGTTAGTTATTTCTCAAAGTTAAGTTGGAACATGTGATTGTAGATATAATTAAACTTTTATGTTTATACAATAATATGAAGGACGTGGTTTCTGATTTGGAAATTTATGGATCCAGAAATGCATACAATATGGTATTACATAAATTTGGGGAGAAGCTTTATTCAGGACTCGTGTCTACAATGACATTCCATCTTCAGACGATGTCCAAAGATATAGAGGCTGCCCATGGTGGTTCATTCCTTGAGGAGCTTAATAGTAAATGGAGTGATCACAATAAAGCTCTGCAGATGATTCGTGACATACTGATGTACATGGACAGAACTTTCATTCCCAGCACCCACAAAACTCCTGTTCATGAGCTTGGGCTAAATCTTTGGAGGGACAACGTAGTCCACTCTGACAAAATCCAGACTAGGCTGCTGAATACACTTCTTGAACTGATACTGATGGAACGCACTGGTGAAGTTATCAACAGAGGACTTATGAGAAATATAATCAAAATGCTGATGGACTTGGGACCTTCAGTCTACCAAGAAGATTTCGAGAAACCATTTCTTGAAGTTTCAGCTGATTTCTATAGAGCAGAATCTCAGGAATTTATTGAGTGCAGTGATTGTGGGAATTACTTGAAGAAAGCTGAGAGACGTTTAAATGAAGAAATAGAGAGGGTATCACACTACTTGGATATAAAAAGTGAAGCAAAGATAACCAGTGTTGTGGAGAAGGAGATGATAGCCGACCACATGCTTAGACTAGTTCACATGGAGAATTCAGGCTTGGTAAAGATGCTTCTTGATGATAAGTTTGAAGACTTGGGAAGGATGTACAACTTATTCCGCCGTGTTCCTAATGGTCTCATCACAATCAGGGATGTAATGACATCTCACATCAGAGAGACAGGCAAACAGCTTGTTACAGATCCTGAGAAATCAAAGAATCCTGTGGAGTTTGTCGAGTGCTTACTTGAGAAAAGGGATAAATATGATACAATCATAAGCTCGGCATTTAGCAACGACAAGACTTTCCAGAATGCCTTGAATTCTTCTTTCGAATATTTTATCAATTTGAATCCTCGTTCTCCAGAGTATATATCATTGTTTGTAGATGATAAACTGCGGAAAGGACTGAAGGGAGTGAAAGAAGAGGACATTGAAATTATTCTTGATAAGGTGATGATGTTGTTCCGTTACCTTCAGGAGAAAGATGTGTTTGAAAAATACTACAAACAACATTTGGCAAAGCGACTTCTCTCAGGAAAAACGGTATCTGATGATGCTGAGAGAAGCCTAATTGTTAAACTGAAGACCGAATGTGGATATCAGTTCACTTCAAAATTAGAAGGCATGTTTACAGACATGAAGACCTCTCAAGACACTATGCAAGGGTTTTATGCAACCTATGGTCCCGAGCTAGCAAACGGACCTACATTAGTAGTCCAAGTTTTGACCACTGGTTCTTGGCCCACTCAATCTAGCATCACATGCAACTTGCCATCTGAGATGTCTGCTCTGTGTGAGAAGTTCCGGTCTTACTACCTTGGGACCCACACTGGACGGAGGCTATCCTGGCAAACCAACATGGGCACAGCTGATCTGAGAGCAACATTTGGGAATGGCCAGAAGTACGAACTGAATGTTTCAACGTATCAGATGTGTGTCTTAATGCTGTTCAACAATGCCGACAATCTTAGCTATAGGGAGATCGAGCAGGCCACTGAGATCCCATCTGCTGATCTGAAAAGATGCTTGCAGTCCTTAGCTTGTGTAAAAGGGAAAAACGTGCTACGAAAAGAACCCATGAGCAAGGATATCGGTGAGGAAGATGCCTTTTCTGTTAACGACAAATTCACAAGCAAACTTCGTAAGGTCAAAATCGGAACTGTGGTCGCGCAGAAGGAATCCGAGCCTGAAAAGCAGGAAACGAGGCAGAGGGTGGAAGAGGATCGAAAGCCCCAGATAGAAGCTGCAATAGTGAGAATCATGAAATCGAGGAGGGTCTTGGATCATAACAATATCATCGCTGAGGTTACGAAGCAATTGCAATCCCGGTTTCTGGCTAACCCTGGGGAGATTAAGAAACGGATCGAGTCCCTGATCGAACGAGATTTCCTGGAGAGGGACAACACGGATAGACGATTATATCGATATCTTGCCTGAAGAAAAAGAAGATATTCCAGCAGGTTACTTGTTTTTCCAGTTGCAGTTGATATGTAACTTTATTGACAGCTGAGAATATCAGTTTAATTTCTGCTAAATGCATTTCTTTTGAATGAATTTTAGGCATTCCTTTTCAGCATTGGCCTCTGACTAATACATAGTCATATACATGAATTAGACAATTGATATCATTTGCTTTTTCCAAAACTATATTCTGATTCTGAATAGCTCTGGAATTAAAATAAGTACATAAAATGTGAGCCAAATACACAAAATTGTTAGACTACTCTTGCTTCTATAGTTCTCTGTTCTCATACTAAATACATGAATTTGACATTAGAAGTATCGGGTCGAGGCATGAGATAATGCTTACGATACGAGCGATCCAACATAGAGTAATCCAACGAATACAGACTTAGTTTACGACTCTGATAGAAGTATTCGATTTTGTATATCTGAGAAGTTCTTCACATCCTTCCCCCATAACCTGCATTTCCATATAAGAGTGGACAAAAATCAGGAATAAATTGTAAGTGATTGCAATGACACTAAATTAGTGTAATAGCATATGTTGATAATTTTGAGATTGTAAAAAAGACTAACCAGCAGTCAATTCCAAAGGCATTAGCCCCTGCCTTGTCAGCCTTTGTATCATCTCCAACATGAACCACTTTCTTGGCCTCTAAAGAGATCCCATCTATAACATTGCCAATATATGTATTTAACATCATAATGAATTTGAAGACATCATATATAATGTCTTTTGAACTGAACTTTGTATTTTGAACCTTACCTAAAGCAGCTCTAAATATCTTCTCATCTGGTTTTTCATATCCAACCTCTGATGATATGATGACAGCATCAAACCTAAAGAAAATTGACCAAGAAACAGTATAAACTTTAGCTGATTTAAAATAGTTTCAGTTTTCTTAATATCAACAAAATAATTAATGAAGGGGTACCAATAAAAGAAAAACCTTTGAGACTCACATATCTAATACATTGAGATCCTTCAATAGTTTCCTCAATCGAGAGTCAAAGTTGGACACAACAGCTAGTTTAACTGCACCATTATTCAGATGAGAGATATAAAGAAAAGCATATAGAACAATACCATTACTAAATCGACATCGAGATCACTCATGTACAAGTAATGAAGATACTTTAAGACCTCCAAAATCTTTCAGACACAACATTGTCTCATAAGCTCCTTCAGGAAGATGCCATGCATCACCATTGGCATAGTACTGATCAGAATACGATATAAGACGAGTTAATAGAAATCCAAAGAACTCAGTACATATCATGATCACAACTCCCAAATTCTTGACATTCTTCCATACATATGCAGAAACAAACTACATCAGTTAGACCCCCTACAGCCAACACTATACCTCATATACTTCTTCGAAGTAACTTGCATTGTCACAACCAGTGGCTTCAGACACAACAAGTCTCCAAAATGGCTTACCATCACCCTGTCAATTAACAGAAGAGTTTCTTAAATTTGTGCTAAATCCATGTTAAGAAACTTTATTAGTGCTTCCAATATACATATTTCTAGACTAAGATTATCGAAGTTCTTGCAACCTGATATCGTAGTTTTTCAGGCCATGGAGCAGAGAAAGCTCTTCTGAAACCCTGTTTGATATCAGAAACAGAAGATTGCAGGCCTGTAGTTGGCAATTGGGATCATCAATCAGAATAAAATCACAACTCAGAAACCATACACATTTCACCATAACAGCATATAGAAACACACGATTTGTATCCGAGATTTCATCTCTATTCATTAATACTAACAATGGATTAAAGAAAAGGAAGAAATAAAGTGACCATATTTGCGGCCAATGGTCAAGTATGTTTCTTCAACCGGCTTCGCTAATTGCAGAAGCGTGCCCCCTGCATCTAATAGCAATCCATCGTATGCCCTTTTCCCCTTTCCTTCATTACCTGCTAGAGAGAGAAAGAGAGTGAAAACGGCATGGAAATCTAGAAAACAATAACAGAAAAGAAATTGTGAGATGATTCACCTGTGTGAGTGGTGGGAAGGGAAGAAATTGATGAGCAGCGAATGGGGATGGATTTAGCGAGCTTGAAATTGAAAGGTTTAAAGGTCCTGAGAAGAGTGGACGCCTCCATTACTACTGATTTTCACACACACACACACACTAGTTGCAGTTGCAGCCTTGCAGGTGATGAACACAAGAAAATAAACGATCGCCAAATAAGGCCATGTTTGGTTAGCTGCTAATTTCACTCACTAATATAAATGTACCCAATAATTATTTCAATGTCATATGTAATCATAAATATTGTTCCTGGGTGCATACCTTAGAATGCCCACATATCATCCCTTAAAATATTTTGATTTAAATTTAAAGATCTCATTCCTCTAATTTTTTTTGATATGAATTTAATAATTATATTGGATTTTTACACATCAACAATTACATATTAACACATTTAAACGGTATTTACCATAATTTTACCAAATTACTTTTTTAAAAATTAAAATATTTTGAAAGAGAATATATAAATGAATTTGATCTGGTCTTTAGAAGGATTTCATTTTCATATAAATATATCTTATATATGTATATAAATTACATATGTATATTTTTGAAGTGGCATAAATGTCTTTATAATAAAATCAATTATTCATTTTGAGTTAACCTAACAAAGACTAAATATTTTTCATTTCAGTCGTCTACAATTTGTTCTCGAATTAAACATATGAAGAATAACATTATCATGTCATATTACATATTTCGAACCCTACCACCCCTAATTAAAAAACGAATTTGGAAATATATTTCAATCAAATTCTCCAAAAAATTACTATACAATAACATAAAATAAAAGTTATTGATTTCAAAAAAAAAAAGTATTTGATATTAGACCAACTTTTACTAATTTCATTTGTCTCAAATCAACCAAGATAAAATATTTCTTAAAAAAGACCACCAAGTAAATAAAATTACCAAAAAAGTCTAGTTTACCGTAAAATAGACTTTTTTTGGTCATTTTATATTATATCATATGAAAACCACACCCAACAAATTGATGGAAGCTATTATTCAATTCCTGAGAAAAGGGGAAATTAGTATTAGATGAGTTAACAATCTGGGCAACAAATTCAGGTTCAGGCAACTTGATGCCAACTTCTCTATCACTTAAACACACATTCCTTTCTTACATGGAAAATTTGTTCTACATACATATTTTACACAATACTTTCAGGTATTAGAAACTTGTCACTAAAAACAGTGTACAATATGCGTAGGAGAAGCTCCATATATGAGGTCCTTGAGTTCCAACTGCTTCCCATATTCTCTATTTCCAACGACAACAGAAAAAGCTCGGTAAACTAAACACTCGAACTTCATCTTTAGCTTGAAGAAAAACAACTCAGAGAATTTAGGGCCAGATTTCTATGGTACAACAACAAACCAATGGCAACTTCCACAGGATTGTGCACAGATTTAGCATAATGATGCGTTCTATGTTCTCTGCACCGTTCAAAACTGACCAGATTTTACCACTATATTTCTTGAGACTTGGGGTTTAAACCATTGACTTGAATATGAAAATGAGGAGACACTTTACCTCTAATGATGAAACAAAATCTTTACGTGTCTGCTCTATGATGAAATAGCTTTGTGATTGCTCTGCGTTCACAGTCCTGAAAAAAAATCATGACAAGTGAAGCATATTTTAAAACAACTATATTCTGAAATACCAATTATGCAGTTATTCAAAATAAACGTTAAAGCCATTAGTGAAGATGATATTCTCTTGTTCACACAGAATTCTAGCATTTTTATTCTGCAGTGGTAATCTGAAGTTCTTGCTAATAGTTTAAGCATTTAGCTTGGGTTACAAAGCACAGACATCCAATTTGATATAAGAATTTACTTATAGATTAGCTCCAATAGTTACTGACCTTAAACATATTTAAATAGAAGTGTTTATCGGGATTCAGTCTTTTCAACTTCAAGTAAGTATATGCAAAGCTCAGCTGATCACGTGAAGTAAACCGATCAACTTCATTGAACCAAAGGCATGAGAACAAATTTGACATTGGTGTGTGCGCCCTGATAATAAATGACCCTTCAGGCACAACTGCAAAAAAAAAAAAAGTTGAAAGAAAATTAATTTAAGTAAATTGCAAAAAATAGCTAAAAAGGAGGAGGCAATAATAGAAAGAAAATGAAGTTACTAATGATACTCACAGCTTGGTAGAAGAATACTAGGGTCTGATGAGTCGTACTTTGTAAGACCATCAGACTGATACAAATGGAACTGCTCATCAATAACAGAGTGATTGTACTTATTTAGCCGCTTATTTTGGAGAACCTCCTCCCAAACACAGTGGCGGGTATAATGATTTGATATAGCATATTCTGAACCGGATCGCCACAAAAAGTACTCAATGATCAGCATTGGGTCAGCATTAAGCCGCAATTTACTATCAAGCCAAATAGAATACCTACCAGCAGAAAAAACCACAACAGAGTCTTTAATTACTACCAACTGGAACAGATGTATCATCAGAAATGAAAAAGAATCATGGACACTTTCTGGTCTGAGGATCACCTAGAAGAAGGGAAAAGGCGATGTGATAAAAATTTTGGCACCTTTCCAGTTTTTCGCATATCCTCATATGGTAAGTTCTTCACCACAACCATCTTCCATAACCCAATGTTTCCTCTTTCATCTGGAATATTTCCTTCGGATGAAAGCTTAGCCAAAGTTTGCTCATCAACAAACATAACAAAACATACATTTATCTTGGAGTACTCACTGATCTGCAATTAGTGAGTACTGTGTCAATACAAGAATAACCACACAACACATACTGTAGGGAATGCTTGATAGCTTAAGAAACAATAGTGTCACGGAAAGGTGTAAACAACTGAATGAGTCTATCATTTGAGAATAAGTAAGCCAGATAGTGTCCTGAAGAAGGCGTGAGTTGCAACTTATGGCTGTCACAATGCAGAAAATCTACAACGATGAAATCGATATCGAAAATTATATATGTAACAGCAACACAATAGCTATATCTTACAAGTAAAAAATGCCTGAAAATCTACATATTGACAAATATAAACAGTTTCCAGAACCTTGCTTTATCTATGAACTTGAATTTCACAAAAATGATAACTAAATTTTCATCAGTTCTATTATTTTGGCTAACTCACATATTGAGTTTAATATATAAGTTTTGTTCTCTAAAAAGGCATTAATTAACCCATAATATTATCACGTAACAATATAAATAATGTGCTAAAGTAGGCCATGATGTACTTCCAAAAGGAATAGCTTGTTACCAATTTGCTGGTTGGTCTTCTCAAATAATCAGAGCTTCCAAAGATGCACGAGGATACAACAATTCTACATGCACTCATGTATTTTTTGTCTTTCTCATCCAAATCAAATCCAGTGCTTGGAAATCCATCAGGTCCACTAACAAAGCCACAATGAATTGTTTGATCTGTTGCACGGTAGGACTTCTCCCTATCTTTAAGAGTCTGATGTCCTCCAAATCGTGCTTCACTGGGGAGGGTCCCCTCCTCTCTTTTAACATACCCCAAGGAGAAATGAGTGAACTTAACATTATCCTCAGGCTCAAGGAGGTAAGTAACAGAATCAAGAAATGGTACCTCACAAGGAAAGTAACCTGAAAAATAGAAACAGGGAGGTGAAAATATAAACCAAATGTTTCACAAGGATCAGTTTACAACTTCTATCCAAAGTTAATGGCCTTATGGACCACCGCTAATATATGTAAAATCACTAAATATAAATATTTTTTTGACAGGTCAGAGTTCTGAAATTCATATCTGAAACAAACAGCTCATGAACAATAAAACTGCCTTACATTTCTTTGACTTGTAACTACTTGCTTATTGAATTACTAATGAAGTTATGAGTTTGTTGATCAAACAAAAGAACAGACCACCTCAGAGTTAGCATTATTAGGAGTACTGAAGAAAGTTTTTCAAACTTTGTATTGGAAATTTTGAGTTCTCAAACGACCACGTACTGAACTAATTGAGTGAACTCCACAAAATATACATCTCAACATGCTCATAGCATGTGAAACTACACATCATAGATGACTTCTCAAAGAGTAATCACTGTATTCTTACGCTGCCTACGTGGCTTCCTTGGTTGCCCCGTTACATTATTCAATGGCTTCCCTGGTTGCTCTGTTACATTATTCCATGGATTCCTTGGTTGCTCCGCCACATCATTCACATTAGATTCTTCTCTGACATCTCTTAAGGATGGAAACGTGTCTTCAGAGTCGTACACAAAAGACGATATCAGTTGTGGTTATGACAAAAAAAACTACTATTAGCATGTACAGGCAAATTGACTCCAAATTGGAATATAGAAAAAAATTAGGGTACACTTTTCATGATTCTATACACAACTAAACATTTTATCTCAATATCCCAGTTTTCAAGATTGAGTACAAGAAGCATCTTTATCTTCAAGGCCCTCCTCTATTAAAATAAAATAAAATAATCTCAATTTGATGAGGAAGTTTGATAATATTGTCAGATGGCAGTGACAGAGGTGAGAACCAGCCATTGGTTTTAAATAAAGCCCTGTACCCATCTACGACTATGACAAGACACATCAATCATCACTTGATATGGTAAAATCAAACATTTGAGTTCCATGAGTAATAATAGTGGAGTACTTGACAATGTCACTCACCATGAAAATGCATATTTATTCCAAAATAAGAGAAATATATCAAGAAGATCACTGCAAGTGACAAAATTTTTGTACTAATCCGACCAAATCTCCTCACTCGGCGAGAAGCCAATAAAGTTTTTTCATTCTGACACTGAAACGTATTTCTAAACCAGCAATACATCTTCTCTGAGGCGATAACTCAATGTTTCTTATGTAAGCCATTGAGATATACCTCCAATACGTCAACTATGAAGCAGCTCATCTGCAAGATATGAAAACATATGGTAACTAAATATACTGAAGATAAAGTTTGTAATATACAGGATTAAAAGCTTACAAAGAGAAAAACCTCCACATAAACCAACAAATAACAACCTCAAGTCCACCCTCAAGTTCTTAAACTAAGACCCCCAAATAAAGCTTTTACATTTATGTCAATCAACTACACCTAGAATCCCTAACAAAAGCTTCCATTGCCCCCAACATGAAGCACCCTCCATATTTCTAACCTGCGAATGAGCAACAAAATATTGTAGCAGATTGAGTTCATCTAAAGCCGGAATCAATCTCCATTGCTACCATTCTACCATTTAAAATACCTGCCTAAGAATTAGATACCAACATGATCACCTGTACTTTCCACTTTCACTAGTTCCAATTTGTCGAAAGATAAATCAAGTTCCCCAAAAAAAATATCACCGACTGTTATATCTTCAATTGGCAGTTAAACTTGCATTTCCAGCATCTAAAATCCAAATTGCATAAAAGAATCATAACAGTCTACAACTCTGAAACACGAAAACTCATACAATACCAGCATAACGCCTTGGAAAAAGACTAGAATTACAATAATTACTAAATATTTATGGCTACAGCTTATGCTTTACGAAATTCAACCGCAGAACAACAGCTATTAAAATGATGCATATACTCATTATCGTTTTCATGAACAGGAATTTTAATCTGTAAATAATAGCTCGAGATTTAATCAGAAGAAAATGCCTCTGCAGCTAAGAAAAGCATAATCTAACGAAAATGAGAAAAGCTTCGTACCTCATTGGAGATTTGAAATGGAACGCAACAATGTCGGAGGAGGAAAGAAATGCCGCGGCGAATGATGAGGGAGACAGCAAGATCTTCTGTAAATTTAATTTTGCCTAAATTACAGTTTGACACTTGAACTTACTGTATTTGACAGTTTTCCCCTGAATAATCAATTATTACACCTGGCCCCTCGTTTTTATTGTAAATTAACAAATCTTATTGCAATTTGATTGAACTGTAAACTTTATTTTGGGCCAGCCCACAAAAATTGGTTGATAATGGGCCGAAATCTCTTGGGCTCTTCATTGGGCTCAAAAGTCAAAATTAATTTCCCCAAAGGTTCCTCAGTTTCTTCATTTGCTTTCGCTGGTTCAGAAGCTGAGTGAAAGCAGCAACAATGGCGACCGAGGTGGAGGAACTCATCGGCTTTCTCTCGTCTCCTTCTCCACCTGTAATTCTTACCCTTAACTTCACTTGCTTTTTATCAGTCTATTATTTCATTGGAAACAATGATATTTCTGTGCTATTTCAATACTTGACAAAAATTTAGCGGTGAAGATTGTATGCTTATGTTATAGTAATTTTTTAGACTAGTTTTGATGTGGCTTTGTTAATATATTGTTTATTTTACTGTAATAACGTATAGATTAAGAAGGCTGCTGTAAATATTGTTCGGGATTATACGGGGTCGGAGGATGGGCTTCAGTCTCTGGCCAAATACTCCGGTGTTGCCGTCGAATCGTTGTGTCACCTTCTTGCTGAAAAAAAGGTTAATTTTGCTTTTTTGTTGATAATGGATTATCTGATTGTGTTAGTGAGATTAATAGATTGACAGAATTAGAGTTACTTCTTTTTGCGAAATTTGGAATGTGTTTGTTGAAAAGTTTAAAACAGGCTAAATGAAAAATGATAAGGCAATGGAGAAAATGACTGGAAATTGCTTTAGTGCCTTTTATTATTCGTTTTTCTCTTTCTTTTTCGATTGAAAGCTTGTCAGTTGAGTGTATGCTTCTATTTGTTCCGGTGCAGTTAACGTCTTTGTTTTCTTTTTCTTTTGTTTGTAATTGATCTATAAAGGCATGTGTATATTTCGGTAAAGTTCTTGTATGATTGCTGTTTGGCTGTTTTAATTTGCCAGTCAAATTATTTATCATGTAAACATGATGAATCAAAGTAAGGAAAGAGCCACTTGGTCCCATTTGAGTTTTTTATGTCACATAAGCATAATATGGTTTTAGTATTGGTTGGAAATTACAACTCAAGCAAATCGTTATGATCAGCCTTGGAAAGCATAATATGGTTTTAGTATTGGTTGGAAATTACAACTCAAGCAAATCGTTATGATCAGCCTTGGAAGTTTCATTTTGTCTCTGTGCTTTGATGTTTAATTAAAATGTAAAAGAACTTCATGTCTTAAGTTTCCAAGGATATGCAATAAAGAGTTATGCATGCTATGCAGAAACATATACTAATGTTATGGTGTTCTTTTTTCATGGCTTTACCATTAAATGACTTTGATATTACTTGTTAATGCCAAGTGTTGAACGGTCTTCCTGGTTTACAAAACAGTTGAAATACTAGAACAATCATGTAGTTTTACAGTTTTCAAATCTTTGGTCATCATTAGTTACTTGCCACTGTTTGACTCTATTTATTAGTTCAGGAAGTATCCGAACCTGCAGCAGAAGCCCTTGTCAATTTGTCACAAGTTCAAGATTTAGCAGGAAAGATGGTTGAGATGGGTATCATCAAAACTGTCATGGATATACTGTACAAACAAGATTGTGACATTAGACACTTGCTGGTCATGCTTCTTGTCAATCTCACTCAGTTGGATGTTGGTATTGAATCTTTACTTCAGGTGGCTTCTATAAGCTCCTTGTGTATTTATGTTTCTGGGCCGTAAATCGAATATTAATATGATAAATAAATTTCTGGCTGCCAGCATGGAGATGAAAAGATGCGTGGTCTGTATATCATGAAGCTGGTTAGATCTTTCTGTGCTTCAACTAGTGAGAAACAAGGTGAATATTCAAATCGATTGTAATTCAGGTTGCTTTTTGTAATTGGCCTTTTACACATTGTCGTAAGAAATATTAAACAGCTTGTTGTATTCTGTTTGTAGGTTGTGTAATTGATCATATTCTTTTGCTGCTTCGTGAAGTTGGAAACTGATTATATAACATATGAAATTAAAAGTATATTTGCTCTTTTTACTGGCTTAACCAGGTGATGATGATCCCTTTGAACATGTGGCTTCTATACTCATAAACATTTCGCAGAAAGAAGCAGGAAGAAAGCTTCTTTTGGACCCCAAGCGAGGACTTCTGAAGCAAATTATTAGGCAATTTGATTCACCAAGCCCATTGCGAAAGAAAGGGGTATTTGGTTTTATTTTCCTCTAATGTAAAAGAAGCGAGTGTGCCCCCTTTTATTGCTTCTTTACTTTTCCTTGAACAATAAATATTCTCTGCCTTTTTACCATTATTCTATAGATAATCACTCTGACCCAAAGTAAGAGTTCCGAACCTTCTTGTTAAAAAACCCTACCCTTTTTTCGTCCCAATGAAATAGTCCTGTTTCAAAAGTCAAAAGTTAGTTATTAATTAAAATTTCTTTTACACCCTTGTGAAAAAAATTGCTAATAATTGTTCCTATATTTTTTTGAATAAATATGGAGGGTAGTAAACAAGAATTGATAGCTTAGTTGATTATTTTGTGGAACTCTTTACTTAGCTTTACTTTCTTCTTACAGGTCTCAGGAACTATTCGGAATTGCTGTTTTGAAGCTGAAAACCAGCTGCAGAATTTGCTTCTAACATCAGAATTTCTTTGGCCTGCACTACTACTTCCAGTTGCTGGAAACAAGGTAAATATGTTTAGAAAGGTCATTCGTTTCTTAGACTTAACTACTTCATGAGAGAAAACACCACATATTTTGTTCATAACCATTGATATTGAAGCTACGTAAAAAAATAAGACTATGACTTGCTATTTGGAAATCCGGTCCTCAAAATTGTTTCTTGTTTCTTCTTTTGCATATAACCTTCTATTTTCCTTTGATTGCAACAGATATATATTGAGCAAGACACATCTAAGATGCCCCTTGAGCTTGGAAGTGCACTCTCAATTGAACGTGAAGCAACAAGTGATCCCCAAATTCGTGTTCAAGCACTTGATGCTATATATTTGCTTGTCATACAGGTGAAATAGCTTGTCCTTTTCGCTCACGCAAAAAAGTATTCTAGTACTATCTGAAAAAGGGTTGTTATTTAACCTTGACAATTGTTACCTAAGGTCTTAAGCTAGCATATTTAGAGAAAAAACAAGAAAAATCAGTTCAACTTATTGGAATGTGCTTACATTAGGGGTTTCCTATATTCAAATAGCAAGTCATAGTCTCATTTTTTTAACGTATTTCTTCTTCCAGGACGCCGGGAGGAGAGCTTTCTGGTCCATCAATGGACCTCGAATACTACAAGTAGGGTATGAAAGCGAGGAAAATCCCCAAGTAATGGAGGCCTACGAGCGAGTTGGCTCATTGGTACATATACTTCCTTTTCCTTCCAATTCAAACCATTTATTTCCAAATAATTTGTATAATAATGCATCTACCAAATTCTTATATGTTCTTCTCATTGCCAGTTGATTCAAGAGAGTGGCACGACTGAAGCCTCCACAGAGGCCTCATAGAAGTTATCACCGTCACTAAAACCCAACATTCGACCATTTTATGTTTCTTATCTAAAGGAAGCATGTAAAACGATCATTTCTAGCACAGATGTTAAAATATATAGTTTTGAGAAGATTTCTTTGGAAAGTAGGTGAGAATGAAATGTCTTGGAATGAACTGAATGTAAGAGAATTTTGAAGACATATGGTACATTTGCTTGTTTCTAAATATGAAAGACAGAATGATTATTCAAGTCTCTATGCTATTGTTATTAATTTTTGATTTGATATTATATGAGGGTGTCTTATATTTCACAAAATGTTGAATGTGTGTTTACGTACATTTGGTACTGCATGTGATTAAAGGAAATCAATGTGGACAAATGGATATGGTTGTAGATATCTTATTAATATTTCATATATTTTTAAGAAAAAGAGAGATGAGTAAATTCTGTCATTGATGCAATGTCACCTCTACATCTGTATTATTTAATTTTAAAATATGCCTTTTGGCATGTTCTTCATTGAATAGAACAGAGACTTTGCTATGTAATTACAGATACTAATGAAACAAAATTTGCAAAATAACCAAGTTTCTGCAAAATCCTTTTTAGTTTTCATTACCTAAAATAGTTATATTCTAAAATTATTATACTGAAAAAAACTATCACGACAATTCAACGATATTTTTATGTTTAAATTACCACAAAAAATTTATACAGAGCTAATACTTTTTTTTTAACTTTTCGAAAAATAAACGAATAAAATAAAAGAGGTGTTGGCCTAATGGCCTTCACGGAATTATATGGTTCTATCATGGGCATACTTCCAACAGCTACGTTAATAATTGAAGATATTTAGGTTTTTAATTCAAATATAATATTTTTATTATTTAACTTCAAAAGAGAGGAACTAGAAGTCTAGAAGCAAGTCCTATAGAAAAGTCAAACACGACGAGCACATAGTATTTCGAAATATACAAATAAATTAAGTGAAGAGTTAAACAAAACTATATATCATTTTATTTAATTAAAAACTAATTAATAAAAGAGCTTGTAAATCAAAGTACCACATAATAAATGTGAATTTATTTATTTAATTAAAACTCAATTAACGATTTTATAAATAGTTTAGCCATAATAAAATAATGAATATATAAATGTGTGTGTGTTCAACTTTGTCGGATCAACCCAGAGCTCTTCAAGTGATCTTCACTTTTGAGGAGACTATCAATAGTTGCATACAATAGCCCCAACTTAATCCATCTCATCATCTTTTCTAGGTTTCCTCCTTAAATTTCAATCCAATTCGTTGTTGTCTTGATTGGATTGAATTAGGTATGGAGATGATGAATGGTTTACGAATTTCGGATGAACTATTGGGGGCGTTTCTGCCGATAATTGTGTACTGGATATATTCAGGGATATATGTATTGTTAGGGTCACTGGATAATTACAGGCTCCATTCCAGGAAAGATGAAGATGAGAAGAATTTGGTGTCTAAGAAATCTGTGGTCAAAGGTGTTCTCCTTCAACAGGCTGTTCAGGCTGTCGTCGCCACCATCCTCTTCGCTGTAAGTCCTTTTGTCTGTGTGTGTGTGTGTGTGTGTGTGTGTGTTAATCGATTTTTCTATGTACCACCATCTGTGTTCTATGATCTAGAAATTAAAGGAATGAAAATTTTCTATGTGCGCGGTTGAGTCTGATTTTTGCGCATATGGATGGCTGCTGCTTAGCTATGGATTTAGAATCTAGTCTTGTGTTTTTTGTTTGTTGTTGGTGTGCTTGTGTTCACTTAATGTCAGCTGATTTATCAGTTTGTTATTTGCACAATATCTTGTGGTCGTAATTGATTGAGGAGATATGTTTCCTTGGAAAAGACGCATAACTTTGTGTCTTTTCCCTTTTTTACAGGCGATCAGTGCTTTATTGAATTGGTATGAGGAATTTTATCTTACCTAATAACTATACTGACTGGTGGATTCATAGTATACTTAAATCTGGGTCTGAAGAAATCTCAGATATTTGGAATAATTTTTCGACCTCTGTATGTGTGTGTGTGTTTTCCAGAGTAGGGGATTATCCAATATCTGTTGTAGGATTAGCCGATTTGGATCCATTGCGTGTTGTTCCAACTTTTTTGACAGTGCGCATGGACCGATGAAGTTATAGATGCTGTTAACCCTATATTGCAGCCAATTGTTGAGTATGAATATGTCAAATGTCAAAATATTCGAAATATGAATTGTTTTCTTCATTCATCAGAACTTATGATAATCAATAGTTCATTAAAATTTTGGCAGTTAGTGTTACCTGAAAAACTTTGGGACTTTTTGGGCATTAAATGATTGGGTTGTTTTTTCCCAAATGAGTTTAACCTATATATTCCATTCTAGAAGTTCTAAATTCTTTTTCCTCCTTAAGATGGTTCCTATTGGCTGGTTCCTACTGAAATACTTTACAGATGTCAAGTATATGACTGTAGTATAACTCCCTGATTAGCTTCTGCTTGCCATATGGTACAAATGTCATTTCAACTCGCATTGAGATTTTGGTTTCCTCTGCATTAAGTATCCTTTTCAGTCATAGAAAGTCAAAAGTAGAGGCAACTGAATCACCAAATGTTGTTTATTTAAGATATATTTCAGGGATTATATCATGCTTTTCGTAGCATTTGATTCTGTGGTTTGTTTTTCTTGAATAAAATGAAAGTTCAGTTAGATTTTTAGTAATAAGTGCATTACAATTGGGAAATAAATTCTTGTTGCAGCTTTCCTTAAAATGTGGACATTGCTCTAACCTTTTTAACTCATTTTTTGTCTTATAATGAAGTCTTTTATTCGAACAGGTATCAGGATTCACATAACCATAAATGTGGCATTGTGTAAATTGATTAAAAGAATTGAAAATACATACTGTTGATGCAAATAAAAATGATAATTCAGACTTTCTGTAGAGGATTAGTATTATAAGAGCATGCTTCATGGTTGTGATTTAAATTAAAGTTTGTAGGCAGCTGTTTTGGTTAATATTTCTTTGGTAATGTGTATTAGTGGATTGAGATATGCGAGTACGTTTAATCATTAATTATCTCAATTATAAGTTGATCTAATCTGGACCTGATACAATTTGAGCGGCTTTTATTTTCAATGCTTTAATTACATAGTTTCTTGAAAGCCATTGAAGATGCTTAGACTCCTTTCAATAGTTTTACTTCATTTTCTATCTCATGGTTAAGTTTATTCAGTTGGGACAATATCATTGACTTGCTAACATACATATGTCACACAAATTACATGCTAGGGCTTGGTAATTGCACCTTCTTGTGTATATAACATTAGAAAACTATGCTTTCGGAAATTGATTTTGTATCATGTAGTGGATTCCTTAGAAGTTTCAGGACTAAGTATGCATGGATCATCTTGAGCATATTGAAAGTTTTTTGTTTTAAAATTGAAAGATAACAACCTGGAGTTTTATTTTTTGTCATCGTTTTACTGTTTTGGCTGTGGCTTCAGATATTCTGTATGAAAATATGATGGGGGACAAATGGTTCCGTTTTCTATTTAGGATATTTTCGTGCTGATATTGCTATGTCATACCTAAGATTTTTGTTTATTGATTTGTAAATGAACTACATTATGTAGATTACTGGAAGTGACAGTGATCCTGCTCAAGAGCAGCAGAATTCCATCTTTGTTCTTGCTCGACAATTTTTGGTTGCAATGATGGTGTTAGATACATGGCAGTATTTCATGCACCGCTACATGCATCAAAACAAGTTCTTGTACCGTCATATCCATTCTCAACATCACCGGCTAGTTGTACCATATGCTTTCGGGGCGTTGTACAACCACCCGTTGGAAGGTCTGCTTCTCGACACTATAGGTGGAGCTTTATCTTTCCTCGCATCAGGCATGTCTCCTCGAGCTTCCATCTTTTTCTTTTCCTTTGCTACACTCAAGACGGTCGATGATCATTGCGGCCTATGGCTACCCGGAAACCTTTTCCACCTTTTCTTTAGAAACAACTCAGCGTATCATGATATTCACCATCAGCTCTATGGCAACAAGTTCAACTTTTCGCAGCCGTTCTTTGTGATGTGGGATAGGATTCTTGGTACTTACATGCCGTATTCACTTGAGAAGAGAAGTAACGGGGGTCTTGAAGCACGGCCTACTAAAGAGTACAAGGAAGACTGAGTAGAACAATCATATTTGATGTAACATTTGTGTGTGTATTTCTATAGGTTTTCTTTCTTGAATTGCTATTTTTACCTCCTTTAGTGGTTGAAGGCTTTTGTGATTCGTACATAGCTATACTAATGTGCATGTTCTACAATTAGCTCTTCTCGTTGTAAGCACTTGAGGAAGATTAAAGTGGAAGTTTTCCCATAAAGGGACTCTTGGACATATTATCATTACCTTAATTGTTGTTTTTTATGTTTTCTGATATAAGCTGGATTGTAAAATATTTCTAGTTGCTATTCTATAATCTTTTCGATCTTAAAAGTGCAATCTGTCGAAGCGTTGACTATTTGAATGGTGAAGAGATGATTTATAACAGCAGATTTCCTTAATCTAAACTTTATAAACCATATTATTCAACATCATTGCATCTATCATTTTACTCTTGATTTTTATGATTCTCTAAACTTGGCAGTGATAGTAGTTCTTCACCAAGATAAAAGAAGCATATGGCATAATTTGCAGAAAACATTACTGAATGGATAAACTATGATACACAACGCCTCAAAAACTAGAGCTAGAAGTGTACAAATGCACGTCTGAAGGGCAAATCGCTCTACTTTGACTATATAAAATGGAAGATGGACTTGAAATTTTCGAATGAGATCAATAAATATCATTTGTGTTACACGTAGAGTTCAACCTGCAATCTACACAACATACACCGGGTGAGACGTGTGTCTTCCCTCCCACATTTCCTTCCATGGCAAAATTATCGCTTGGCAAACCTGTCTTGGTGAAATAAACAGAGCATTTTTGGGATGATAAATCAAAGAATTGCCACTTGAGATCATGCCATCTGTCAATTTAGACGTGCTGCTCTGATAGCTCTCACTGTGCAGAAGTCAAGTTGCCCACCCAGTATTGCTTAACAGCAACCAGTATTTTCTCGGGTACAAGAGGGCCGTCTTCATGATCCATCATTTTAGAATCCCATCTCATGCCTCCTATTATCTTCTTCACCTTTACAAGTACATCAACTTCATCACGGAATATAACTGCACCTTCAGGCCGTAGGATTCTATCCATCTCTAGCAAAATGTCTTCAAAGTCACACCTGCATTCATTAGTTTAACATTATAAAATTTCCAACACGTACGTTCCATCCATAATACCCTAAAAGATCAAGGCAAAAGGGATGCTTACTTGTCCTTGTACAAGCTAAAAACACCACTAGCATGGATGAGATCGTATGTCCTTGGATACGTGGAAAATGCTTCACACCTTAAAAAAAAAAATTGATATTAATATGAATAGCCAAATCATGAAGTTCACTGTTTTATAATGAGATACAAAGAAAGTGACAGAGGGGCATACCAGTCATGATAGATGCCAATCAATCCTCGTTCATATATAACACCCAAGGTGTTTTTCTTAGCAATAGTGGGTACAACATTCATAATCCACAATTTGTTAGATTGAAGTGCAGCGGCAAAACTTCCAAATCCAGCGTTCATGTCCATAATGTTGCGATACCTTCCAGTGTCAATAAGCTTGTTAATCTTTCTATAGGCATTGACATGCTTTTTCCATTGCTTATTGTCCTTGAGGTATGCCTCAACAGAAACTCCAGCGATTGAGCCACTAGATATTCTGGGTGGAACAGCATAAAGCCTCTCAGGGAATGGCTTGAGATCTCCAGAAACTTCATCACTGTTCCCATTGTTATTCCGAGTGATACACGGCTCCATTTTTTTGTACCTGAAAATTGGAGCAAACATTGAAACAATTTGCATTTGAAGCATTAGTTAGTACCCCAACTATGCAAGTGCAGTCACTTATGAACGAATGTTTGACATGATACAATTATCTATCTGAATAAACAGCCACAAGACATTGGAAATAACATTATCTACTATTTAATTACAGAATTAGTGATTATTACCAGACATCATCAGCATCTTCAGATGTGCAGATAGTGGCTCCAGAATTTTCTTGAGCAGAACGACAAGAATCAGTATCCGTTGACTTCTGCCATATTGCAATCTCACCACTCTCAGACTTCTTCTCCCAGCAGAGAAGTTTAGCAACCTCCTCAATCTTTCTTTGTTCTTCCTGGAGATCTTCCATTGGTCGTTGCCATGCCTTATAATTAACCTTCCAATTGATAGGAGGGCCTGAAAGCACCCAATAGCCACCAGGCCTAAGCACACGGTCGACTTCCTTCATATAAAGTCCATCTGCAAAGAGAAAGAACCAAATCAAAATCACAAAGCATTATTAAGGAACCTTTTCAATAGGAGATGACCATCATACCACACTCTGGAATGCTGTCAACCCCATTCAGCATAAGTGTCGTAGCTAATTATTAATTATTAATTATGCAGAACTATACAGAATATGGATTTAGTTCTTACCATTGACTCCCCAAGGTATAAGGCAACGAGAACAGTGGGCCATGTCAAAAGCACTAGATGGATATGGCATTTTTATTGTTCCAAGAACACCAATAATAGCAGGCACACCCCTTTCAAGAGCAAACTGAACTTGAGCTTCATGCGAGTCTCTTGGTGCAAATGACATTGCTATAACATTTCTTTTCCAGAGATACGCGCCCCAACTAGCAACCTAAAAAGTAAGATATAACAGAAATTTCACCAGAGAGATTACAAACACGTATGCAACAAGACAAAAATAATATCCTGAAGATAGATACAAAGAAAATACAGAAGTAACTGGAGAAGCACTTGTAGCAGTCAACATACCCCACAACCAGTGTCCAAAGCTGTCCTGACTGTTCCATTGTCAATTGGTACAACTGAAGCAAGCTGGTCAATATATTTATCAGCCCCCTGAGGAAACTGTGTTCCTCCACCAGGGAACCTAAACACATTGCCCTCATACTGGATCCAATTCTGGATAGCCTTCTCGACTGTCAAGCTTTTATATGGAGCATTGGCAAAGGGCACATAATCTCGACTCTTGGGCCATGGAAATGGGGTTACATATCCTTGAGGAGCTGGAATAAGGCAGCGCAGCTTTTCTCCTTGCGAAGGGCAATGTCTCTCACGATAGAACATGTTATCCCTAGGGAAGGTCATTGCACGTCTTTGATCTTGGCAGGGAGTATAATCAGTGAACTTAGGTTTACATGGCTTATACACTGTCATTTTAGAACCGGAATCATCAATTATCCCAGCTTCACCGCTATGATGGGTTTCAAAATTGAGGTTTGAAAGGATGTTGCAGTTAGCTCCACTCTTTGTCATCTCTAATGCTATGCTGTCCCCTTTCCCAAATCCACTTCTCTGCCATGCTCCCAGTAAGTAGAAGAAACAGCAGAGACCGGCTATTATAAAAATTGACACAGAGCTCCTGGTCCTACTGTCTCCAGAATTAAATTTGTTCGCCATCACGGAACCTGAATCATTTATTACTCAAATTTAGTAGACAAAACAAAGAGTAGCATCAACTTCATAAGTCATTCTTTACTAATTTTAGAACTAGAAATCAGAAAGAAAAGCTTACTGCACTATAAGCCATGTGTTCAGATAGCAAAAATGCAAACTAAGCAATGGTTGAGATCCATATCAAATTTGATGGAAAAGCCGATATTATCATATACAAGATCACGTCAAAACTACTATACAATGTAAGATATTCTAATTACACAGAAGACATTAACAAAACCACAAGCTTCAATCCAAAAACTACCAAAGTAAATATACTACTGCAAGATTTTATCTGTCTGTAATATTAAAGCAACTGATGGTGTAAGTCATACATTCAGTACATAACTTAGATCCACGGCCACATTAACAAGATCCATCTTTGATGTTGATTAGGGAAATGGAAGCAGATCTAGTTAGAATATACGTAATAAATGTTTCGCTTAAAATCCAAAAAATAATCATAATCTTAGTAGCATCATAAGCAGGAAGAGTATACCAGTTCAATTGTTTAGAAACAGAAAAATCGATGAAGTGAAAACTCCATACACCCATATGGCATAACATTTAAACAAGCTCGAAGATAATGCAATTAAATGATAGTTGGACTCTAACATGAACTAAAATAAGCAACTCAAGCAGGTAAATGATTAAACATCGGTCAAAATATTTCCAACATTAAAGATTCAAGGGCAAGTTCTAAGCTTTTTCCCAAACTCTGAATGAAATACTAACACAGTAAAACTAACACCACATTCAGAATGAACCCTTAACTGAAAAAAGAGAAACAATCAACAGATTCAAACTTCACTCTGCATACAAAGCAAAAGTAGAACATTCTAACTGAAGATGATAAAGAATGCAGAAAGCATTAAAACTGCTTACCAGTTGCATCAATAGATGCACTGATTGCGACCCTGATTCAACGATCTAGAAAGCTCGTATCTTTAGACTTCTTTTCCACTCAGAAAGTGCTAGAAAAACAGATCAATACTCGGAATTTCACTTAGGAAAAAATTGTTAAATAGACGCTCCAAAACCCTAATTTTGATCGTAAAATTACTCTCAAATTAATAGGATATTTATTCGTCTCTCTTTGTATATATAAATCGTAATATTTATATGTCACCTCTCCTGAAAATAATTCTTCTTTTTCTTTTTCGTGATTCATGGTTTTGTTTGTTTGTTTTTTTTTTTTTGAGAACATTTTTCTTTTTTGGCGTTATTTAATACGCTAACCTGAAAGGAAGATTTTCAATTTGGCCCTTGTAATTTTATTAATACCATTTTCCCCCTCTTTATGTACATAAATAGATAGATTGTTGGACCTTAAATACCATACCCACCTATTTAAGGTCCAACAAATTATGTAATTATTCGTAAAATTGAAAATATTGTGGTCACATCAATTTATCTTATACAATATTGCCAAAAACGTCAAGAAAACATTGATAGCAACTAGATTGGGAAAATGGAAAAGGTGGATTATAGTGAGCAAAAAATGAAGGGACCAAAGTGAAAATATAGCATTTATGGGCTGAGACTAGACTGCTAAATAATGAAATTCTGTCACTTTTGTTATAACACAAAAACTCATGTGAGACGGTCTCACTAGTAGTTTCCGTAAGACGGAGCTCCATCACAATAAATAACATGTTAATTGTTGGGTTTGGGTGGTGGGTAATTGGGTTGTGGATTGATCCGTCTCACAAAATACATTAAAATTCCGTGAGACTGTCTCACAAGAGACTTACTCTTGTTATAATATTGTTTTTCAGAAAGGCATGGTGGGGAAATGGCAATTTATCATACCATTACTATTATCACAAAACTCACCATCTCCGCGTATACTATAGTGCGCAGGGTGCGCATCACGCCCCTCAGATCTGGCGGTAAAAGTCAATTGGGAGATGGGACCCATCACACACACATGTGGGTCCAGTATGTGCAGATCCTTCATACAATGTTTCTTCCTAGAATTTTATGTTACCCTTTTATATTGTGTTTTAACATTTTTTTGATGTGTGATTGTTTACTGTTTTTTTATTCCTGATTTAATCAATTTTCAATTCATCAAGTCTAAATCTATGAGTTGGTCAAAACTGATCGTGTTCTCGAAATTTTATCAACTTAAATTGTATAATATGTTGCTTAAAGAAATAGATTCAACTTAAATAGTCATGAACCACACGAACATGAATATATATATATATATATATATATATATATATATATAGTAAAGAGTGAGTAGAAATAAGACATTATTTATTTTGACTCCATTTAATTAGTAAACCATGATTCCACCTTATAATTAAAAAATAGTATTAAGATATAAGTGATTTTTTCTACCTACAAAATGTTAAATATATGGGACTCTTCACATCAACTTTAGTACATTTTATGGGCCATATATGAAATGAATGAAATAAAAACATTAATTTGGAAATTTTGTTGAATTTTTATTAAGATTCTAGAATTATATTTGAGTTTAGTGAATTTCGATGATATCCATTTTGAACAAGCTTATTAATGAAATCAAACACAAATTAAATTCATGTGATTTATATTTACCATCTATTTTATCTTTTCATTATTAGTTGAGCTCGAGTTTAGTGTAGGCTTTATATTTTATCAAATGCAATGCATATTGAATCAAGTTCAAGTAAGTTCTTCGAAACTATTTTCAATAAAATATCTTCAATTTTTTTTTTTTTTAACTATTTTTATCAGTGAGAATTCAACCATGCATGATCATTTGCATCTAGTAATTAAATGTGATGTGGTGCACCTTATCATAATAAGAGGGGCCCCACTTGGAGAAAGCATTGCTATGAGTGGTCCACAGCTATCATATGGACCTTAAAGTAGGCAAGTGTCCCTTTATTCTAGATAATATTGTTCTTTGAAGTTAATTAGTTTTCAATTATATAGTAATATAAGTAAATAATTAATGTATTTACTAGAGAACATGGGCAGCACGAAAACTTGGAACAATTTAGTTTATTTGGAGGTTTTTTTTTTAATAAAAATTGTAATTTTTTGTTTTTTTCTGAGACATATATTCTTGATATAAGTAAATGGAGTAGTCAAGAAAGATAGGGAGGGATGATATACTATTTGGATATATCTGTAGTTCTTTTATATATTTATCTAATATTGGTTCTAGCCTATAAGGAATCTTATCAATTCGATTTAATAAAATATATGAATATTTAGTTATTATCATTTATCATTATAGAATTATTCGACAGAAAAAGAAAAGAATTAATAAAAAAGAAACAGTTGATAATTTTTTCTACCGACATTAGAATACAAAAGCAGGGACCCACTTGAAAAAATATCTATAACGCGCTTTTCTTTTTAATTTAAAGGTCCAGGCTCTTTGAAAGGACACAATATATATATATATATATATAATATTTATTTTCAATTATTAAGATAAATAAATCTAAATAAATTATGTATCTTGCTGCCTATTTCGAATATTCCACAGCAAAATCTTTTGGGTGCAGCTATTTATGATGCATAACTGATAATACCTTAAAGGTTAATCCAAAAGACTTAGAATTATCAAAAAGAGTTTTAAGATTTGATTGATTGAATTTTTTTTTCTTTTTAAGGAATAATATTCATTGAATATTAACTTGTACTACATGATGACATTATTTCAAGAAATATATCCATAAAACCTCCAATGAGTGGTCAAGTGATGTAGAATTTAATATTTGCATTGATGGGCCGTAAGATAGTTATCTAATATAACTTACCATATTAATTGTCAATTTATTGTACACATAATTGTATTCTGTTTTTAAAAGCGATATATTTTATTCAAATAAAGATGAAATAATTCATCAGCAGCAGCGACTAATAATTAGAAGGGCTGATCTTAAATGAATTTGAAATTTTCCATTTACAAAGTGAGTAACTTAATTTTTAGTATTTAAGAAAATTAAGTGTTATAATTACATTTTTTGAGTTGTCACAAAAGTCCCACAAAAATAAGGAGTGCATTCATGCATTGGTATAATGTACACTGTGAGTGGGTGGGAGACAATAAATATAGGGCTCAAATAATGTTGTACTATCAGCTTTAAATCCATAGAATCTAATGGGCCCTTTTGGGATATATGGTTTTGGTTTGACTAATTGGCCCATCTTGAAAAAAACACAAGCAAAACAAAAAGGTGACGTCATCAACTACTAATGAAGCTATGGAAGTTTTGGGCTTTATTAGGATTTGAGTTTTTCTAAGTATAGTAATCCTCTAAAAGATGTATATATGTCATCAAATAATATATATATATATATATATATATTTTTTTTTTTTTATGTACAACATTGTTTTGTATGTAAGAAATGAAATCTTACTTATATTCTTTTCTTTACTCATCAATTCAATCATTCAAAGTTTATTAGTGCAAGTACTGCTCATAACAAGTTAGTTGCAAAGGTTTTTATTATTGATTTTTCAATTTAAAACTAAATTTAAGTTTTGAAACGTGGAATAATTGAGTAATTTATAACTCTATAACCATATAATTGATTTATCGAAAAAATCGATCATTTTGCTGCTATTATCCCTCTTATCTTATTTCAGGTTGTGTATCAAAACATGTAAAATAATATCATTTTCTTATTCTCTAACTAATAACAATGACAAGTAAATGTCGATCACATTCATCTAGTAAATATTTGAAATTAAGTTAATTTCAAATATGAATTACTAACGCCTCCAGAGGCACAACATAAGGTCTGTGGTGATATGGAGAGGAATCCTCTGACAACGCAGGTTCAAATTTTCACCGAAATATTGTGAATGTTTGTCTTAAGTTTGTATTCTGATGGCTCTCTCCCAAAGGAGTCTATCACTCGAGCATATCTCTTGATTTATATCTCATCCGACTAAAGAATTTGTCCTGATCGTGTTGTATCATGTTGGCTCTCTCAAATTGTCACTGAAATATTGTGAAGGTTTGTCCTGAGTTTGTATTTTAATGGCTTCTCCCAAAGATGTCTGTCACTCAAATATATCTCTCGATTTACATTTTATTCGATTGAAGGACATACGATCGGGGTACAGAGGAGGTTGTTCATCTCTCCTTAAGCAAAAGTATGAATTACTTAGTAGTGTGAAGGTTAAGGGTTGAAAATTAAAGATTGTTAGTATAGAGGGACACACATTTAGAGATTGCACGTTTGGGAAGCAAAACCTAGGTCAAAGGAAGAGACAAGAAAGGGTTACAAACGAGGGTTAGGTTTTTGGAGTTTGGCATTGTTTGAAGTCCCCGAGTTTAGTTGGCATTTGACTCAGTGTAATTTTCACACTAATACTTTTATTAATTGCTTGGAAAAACTTTATTTGGTACGAGAAACTAAACCATGTATTAATTCATGGACTTGTACTTGAGCTGTGAGGAGGGTCTTTTTGCAATTTCATTCAAACTTTTGAGTTATGGCTTTTCAAGAAGCAAGAAATTTTGAGGAAATCCATGCCCTGGATTTCCATAACGCTACAAAATCCAAGATCTACATTGACTTCTGCTTCCCTAGCTCATAATTCTAACTCATCAAAATTCAACTCATATATAATTCATTTTAAATTATTTATGTAATTATTATATCCACGAAAAGAAATACATGAGGATGTGTGAAATTAAAGCCTTGTTGTTGGGTGTCTGAAAGTCATGGACAATATATGTGGAAAATATTCTTCATGACTATGTATGGATAGTTCATTAACAACTTAAATTTAACGCCCCTCAACTCAATTTATTATTATTTTTTTTTTTTCTATATTATATATACTTCATGTATTTTATTTTAATTTATATATTTTTTATTGGGAACTTTTAAGATATATTTCGGAAATGTGTTGAAATAATCCCTTCTATATATCCTCAGCAAATACTTATTACTTTAAACCCCATGTTGAAAGGTTCCCATGCACATGCGCCCCATTAGCTATTCGGGTTCATATTATTGTATTCGTTAATATATATATGTTTTAATTTTATTTTTCATGATTACTAAAATCATTGTGAGAATATATGATTTTATTGCAAACCTTGCATGAGATTATTATTTTGGGAGTTTTAGTAAAGGGTAAATAAGTAAAAACACAAAAAGATTGAACTACTAATTAATGACATGTACAATACCTTGTGCCATCAAAATCTAGCTAGCTATATAGTATCATCTGATCTCATATCAATACAATCAAAGTACTATTAATTAAATCTCATCCACCCATACCATCAAACTCACAAAATCCATGCTCACTCATATATATTAACATATGAAGAAATGTATAATCGGACAAAATGACTAAAAAAGAAACAAAAGCTAAGGTTACAAAAAAGAACAAATAATAATAATGATAATAAATATATTAAGTATTACATTGTTAAGAATATTGATTTATCATCCTATCCACTACACGAGTTTATTTAAGTACTCACATATTCCATTAACTATAAATCTATACGCCATCCAGAAAAAAACCATTTGGGGTCTTGTAAGAGCTAGAATAGTTGGGGCAAAATTGTAATATATTTGGGGTACTACCATCTATTTTCTTGCAAGAAGTCAAAAATTTTTGAAGCCAAATTTGATCTCTGAAAAGGAGGTAATTGTGGGCCTAACCTTAACAATTAATTAATTATTATATACACCATAAACAAATTAAGAATTAGAAAATAATGACCCCAAATGGTCAACCAGTAGTTCTTGAAATGTCACTTTATAAATTAGCATTAGAGATTCTATAATCTTTTATTTTTAGGACTATCCCTATTATTCAAAACTGACAAGTCAGTGGAATAGAAGCTTGGGAATGGAATAGAAGGGCATTTTTGGATCCTGAGACACTGACTCCACTTAATTAAAAATAAATAAATAAACAAAATTCTAAAAATAATAAAATAGTGTCATGGGAATTTGACAGCTGAATATAATTTTGAGCTTTTGCATTGGTAGTTGTTTCTGGTCCTCATTTCCAAGTAAGATTTCAAACACCACTTCATATATAGAAGCTTTCTTTGTCCTCACATGGAAGACACATATTAATTATATCAATTAATTTTATTATTACATCCTAATTAATCCCCATGAGGGCTGACCACCTTGTCTTGAGATTCCTTAATTTAAACTTAAACTAAATTAACCAAGTCTGCTTCATGAAGAAGCATTCATAGTCATATATATTTATCTTCTTAGCTTAGGGTTTTCTTGGTAGCTGTTCTTCTTCATTGTTTGCCCTAATTAACCTCCCTCTCTCTCTCTCTCTCTCTCTAGAGATACCGCCATTTTAGCAGAAAAACAAGCAGCTTTAAAGTCACCAGAAAAGGCGGCTGATCCTTCGGAGGCAGCCTCCTCCTCGGGACACTGGCCAGTGCTTTCTTATTAAGTAGTCTATTAGTCTTTCTTCTTTGAGTTCATCTGCTTGGAAGTATTGCATGCTTTTAGGGTTTTGTGTTGGTGTTTAATTTGAAGAAAGAGAAGAGAAGAAACATGGATCATCATGAGAGTGAGAAAGCAGATGAAGTGATGTTGCCAGGGTTCAGATTCCACCCAACAGATGAGGAGCTAGTAGGGTTCTATCTAAGAAGAAAGATTCTGCAGAAACCGTTGTCTATCGAACTCATCAGACAACTCGATATCTATAAATACGATCCCTGGGATCTTCCAAGTAACTCTCTAACCCTAATTTAATTTCTTTCATGTTTGAATATTCTTCTATGTATCAAAGCTAACTTGTTGTGTTTGATTTTGGTCAACAAGAGCTGGCAACAACTGGGGAAAAAGAATGGTATTTCTACTGTCCAAGAGACAGAAAATACAGAAACAGTACACGGCCTAATCGAGTAACTGGATCCGGATTCTGGAAAGCAACGGGCACGGATCGACCCATTTACTCTTCCCAATCGCCTTCAAAATGCATTGGGTTGAAGAAATCATTGGTCTTCTACAAAGGAAGAGCTGCAAAAGGGATTAAAACCGATTGGATGATGCATGAATTTCGACTACCTTCGGTCTCAGACTCAGTCACAACCAAGAAATATATAGACAAGAATATCCCTGTAAATGTAAGTTCAAATCTTGAATTTTTTTGTTGTTTAATTACCGGAAAAATCATAGTCTTTACTCGAATTGCCATTTAAGCCAAATGTTATACTTTTGGTCAAAATAACTAAATCGTATACTAAAATCAATTTTGGAAAAATTAGTATTTTTTTTCTCACTATTTTAGTCAGTCAGAAAACATACTATATGTAAGGTTATTTTATTTTGTTCAATAGTGAAAAGTCTGGTGAAATTAACAATTCGAGTAAAGGTTGTGGTTTTTCTGGCAATTAACCCTTTTTTTTTTTCAATATTGATATCAGCAATAAAGAGTTTGAGTTTTACTTTATTTCTTTGATTTTGGCAGGAAGCATGGGCAATATGTAGAATATTCAAGAAAGCTAATTCAAGCACACAAAGAACACTCTCACATTCATGGGTTTCTCCATCATTTGATCAAACCACTATATCGGATACAATAAACCCTAGTTCAACTATCACCAATTTCCATCTCACTTCAATGGCAAACAAAACCAATACCCCTCTCCAATTTGGTTTCTACAATGATATAGACATTCAATCATCCATAGCAAGTTTCTCTCCAGATCTTCATTTCCCTCTCATTAGCACTCACATGGAAAACAACACTTACAAGGCTCCATCTACTGATCTACAAACGTACGAACCAGCTCCAAAATGTGGCATCAATGATGCTTCTTCATTGTTGATAGAAATGTCAGGTTCTATATTTGGAGAACTTGTGAAGGGCTCGGAGAACGTGGATTTCAGCACGTTGCACGAGCAATATAATGGATTGATTTCGACTGAGAATATGCAAGAAAATGTTTGTCATGGTGAGGAGACAACAATGGTGATGAAGGATCAGATTAATGGTGGAGTATTAGATCATGATCATGAATGGGGGATGATAAGGAATCATGTGGGATATCCTTATAATAGTTTTCCCTTGTGGGATTCTTCTCCTTGTCCTAGTGAATTATCAACTACTTATTCTACTAATAATGGCTACACTAATTGAGTAGACATGTCTTTATTTTAGTTTATTCTATATTCTAAGTTTTTTGTAAGCTCTTTTTTTTTTTGATGCTATCTAGTTCGTGTTTTGGTAAGAAAAGATAGTATTGTAAAAAGTGGTCAATGTCATGTTGGATTTTTTGTTCTAGTTTTGTTGGGGAAATATTGTTGGCATTTAGCAGTGAGAGTTAGTAGTGCTGTTCTTTTGGATGTTTGCTATGTTTTGACCCAAAAAAAGGGGATATAATTTAGCAAATATTTTCCTACTATTTTGTCCTGCATCACTGCTAAATTGAACTTTATGGATAGATATATATGTTCTAGAAAAGAATAAGCCAACAACAACCTGGTTTCTGTGAAAAAAGAATTAGAAGAGTAGTTGTCTGTCCATAAAACAATATATCTTTGACCATAAACATAATGTACCCATCCATCTTTAACAAAGAACAAACGAAGAAAGCAATATGTCTCTCCAAGATAAACTAAGTCAATGCAAGAACTAACCTCGCAAAGAGGCAAACAAAATCTTAAGAAACGATAGTTGATATAGTTATTAAAAGAATATAATTACCTCTAATTTTCTTGTATATATATATATATATACTCTTATATCTCATTGATTATTTATCTAGATAGTTAACGTAAAGTAATATCAAGATAAATTATGTAGGGGCATAAATGGAAATGAAATTAATAGACATGATTAATATAGTAAGTTGTCCATCTTTGTGAGACAAACTAAAATCGTCTACAAATCTGCCTTTGTGAGATGGAATGAAATTGTTTTGGAAAAACAGAGCCCTTTTTTGGAGAAGAGAGTAATATATATAACAAACAAAAATGAAAATGAGAAAAAAGATGGAGAGCATAGTAAACAAGTAATATCTAGTACTACCACTCACAAGTGGTTTGCTGATCTGTAATCAACATTTTAAAATCACTTCTCCTTCTTGAGTACATTGATGATTGAACTGAATTGTGCAATTTTACAAGGTGAGGCAACAAAACTAAGTGTTGTTTGTTCACTTTGACTAATAATCTCTTGAAAGTGTTTTAAATATATGTAAAAGTTTTGAAGCTCTATGGATAAAATTTCATAAATGGTATCTTATTCATGTTAGAATAAGAGATCTTAAGAGCTTAAAAAGTAAGGAACACTCTTATTTCACAAATTTCTTTGAATTTCATCATTTTTATTATAAAAATTGCTACTTCAAATATCATATAATAATATATTAAGTTCATTATATTGCATCCAATAGACGCTTATTTTCAGATTAAAATATAACATCATATAAAATATAAAAATGCTTTAAAATCTTTTAAATAAATTCAGCCAAAAGTTGTATAAATCAAGATCACCCATGATTATATCTCATATAAACAAAAATAAGGTCATTGTTACATCAATGCAATGATCAGGGCGTTCTCATTCATATTCTGTGGCTACTTGACATCGAATGCACTTTGTTTGGCAATTGAATTAGTCCTCACTTCTCGTTCGTGTGTGCATTTTTTCAATAGTAATAAAATTCCTTCATGGCTTTAATAACCCATTTCTTCATCAAGTGCGCATACCAAGCTATTTATAATGACTTTCTTCATTAACCATACCAGTCTTTTGAAAGTCAAGACAAACAAATGAAGCATGTTAACAATGCAAAAATAGAGCTTTTGAAAGAACTGAGAACCAAGAATACCACCATGCAAAGTGAGTAAACTACCAAGCCTAAGCAGAAAAGCTAGACCTGCTGTGTCATGTAGGAACAGCCATGCAAAGAAACACATAAGACAAACATTAATCAGGAATTAATTAGACAAAATTTTAAATCACATAAAAGACAATCCAAAGTTTGATGATCAAACCTAATGCAGTAGATTTTTCGACAAACTGAAGAAAAGAAAAGAAAGAGTGATATTCCAAACAACCGAAGAAAAATACAGATCTCAAGGTTTAACCCTTTAGTATAACTCCATGATTCCTCGGCAAATTGTATCAAAACTATTTGAGCACCCAACTCACGCTTTTAACTTTTTAACTCTTGGTCGCAAGCTTTTCCTTTGCTTTCTGTATCTTCAGCACCTTCTTCACGATTTTTTGTTCCTCAACCAAGAAAGCTCTTATGATCCTTCAAAACCAAAAACAATACAAGACACTTCAGAAAAGTAATCCAAGAGATACGAATAAGTGATTCTTATTAATTCATTGGATATAAATTGCAAACCTTTCCCTCACAGCACCACCAGACAACACTCCACCATACGCACGGTTCACAGTCCTCCTATTTCTGGAGAGTCTAGACCTCTTATACTCAGCAGGTCTCAAGTGAGGAATCTGAAAATAATAGAATATAGAACATTAATGAAATACAGAGAAGTCCATACAAAGGCTATAGACTTCAATTAGTTGTTCTAAGATCAATAAAGAACATGACAAAGACCCTCTAATTTCAAGAAGAAAATCCATTTCAAATGCTATGATTATTTGTAAATGCTATGTCGAATGGATATGAAAGATATACCAACAAGCAATCATATATACATCCACGAGGGTGAATAAATAAAGAAATAGTAAACCCTATCACAGGATGCAGCAGCATAAAGTTACCATAGAAAATTTAATTCTAATTCAACTAGTTTTTCCCAGATTTACTATACCATTTACTAACAAGAATTAGAAGATAAACAAACTACCAAAAAACACTAGTTTAAGAGTGACTGCAAAAAGTATAGTTCTTAGCACAAGTAAGCCAGATACATATAGAAGAATGTAGAGCTCCCAAAATTAGATAGAAACAACACCAAAAATTCAAAGTAAGCTTGAATATGTCACAAAAGATACAAGTCTTGACTGATCAATCTAAAAGATGAGCTAAAACAACATCACGATATTCCAAGACTGAGATACAACCAACATCAGATTTATACAAAATGCAATACCCGTAATTATCAGGTAATTCATCAAAACTTATGGAAAAACCAAAATCATGACAGAAAAGCTTTTGCAACATAATCGGAAAATAACAGATCATAAAAATCAACAAACTACATTAGAAAGAGGAATAAATTAAAAATATATAAGATTAAGCAAACGCACCCCTTGGATTCTCTTCCCAGTAACAGGGCATTTGGGACCGCTAGCTCTCTTCTTAGTTGTCTGATAAACTAGCTTCCCTCCTGTTTTTCACACACAACACGGACTTCATCAGTCACATAAACACCAAATCCAACACATTGAACCGAACAGAAACAAAAATCAAACCGAAAATCGCAGAAAAAGATTAGCTCATGGTTGATTACCGGGAGTTTTGACAATCCGATGTTGGTTGGATTTCGTAGCATAGCTATGCCGCTTCCTGTATGTTAGCCGCTGCACCATTTTTTCAGCGTTGATCGGTTTTTCAGCTTATCGGCGTCTGAGGGTGGCTGAGACGAAGCTTTGGAAAAGTGAAGAGAGGAGTTTATAAATCAAGATTGCAGCCCTAGATTTAACGGTTGAGATTCTCTATTTTAATTTCTACGGCTAGGATTCGGCATATCTCGAGCTGGACTTTCTTTACCCTGTGGCCCATTCATTGTAAGCCCTATTTCCTTGGGCTTTTTATCTCCACAGCAATTAAAACAATTAAAAAGGGTACAATTTCTCTTATTTTTAATGATAATTTTTTATTTTTTATTTTGAGATATAAATGGATTCAAGCAATAATTCTTAGCATGCCAAAGAGACATGTTATGCTATAACCTTTGGTCCATTTTCTATAATATTTGCTATCGACTTTTGGTTAGAATGTTATCAAGGTTTTTTTTTCCCTTAAAAATGAAAAATTAATTATTTTAAGTCATAATATAATAACTTATTACTGACTTTTTACAGAATTTTAAATAGAATATACTTAATATGTAGATATTAAAATTTGAATACCCGTATAAAATATTTGATTTAGCTAGATGCCAAATTTAAATTTTCTTACAAATTCTTAAAAAAATTTAAAATACAAATTTTGTCTATTCAAATTAACTTTTACCAGTTATTACAAATTGGTCAAATTCTGACTTGGCCAATCTTTAACCAATTTTACCGTTGTTAATTACATGTTACTAATTGAACCCATCAAAATAGTCAATATGGCTTGGCTCTTAAAACATTGACAGGGGATTAAAAGAGGGGATATCATTATCACCAAGAATACCACCAAAACTATAATTTGGGACAAAAATTCCATTAAGTATAATAAATGGATAAAAATATCATCATATAACAAATGAACAAAACTATCATAAAATAATGATTGTCCTATGTTGACTTTTACTAACTTCCAAAAAATCATAATTTTTCTTTTATTTTTTATTTTAATTCATCCACTCCATTTATTTTATTAGATCTAGATAAAGCTTATACTAATTAATATCAGGTCCCAACATGCTTCCGTATTTAATCTTCATACTCTGTTTAATACATACATTTATCTTTGTCTCTGATCCTCTCGATTCCGACTGGTTTTTACGTATCAGCGATCCAACCACACGCTCGCAGTCGGTTGTTCCACTCTTGCTTCACAACGAGAACCCAAATCACAATCCTTACTCTTACCCACCTGGTAGAGTCGAGGAGATGCACTGCCGATATTAAATATACAGAGTATTCAAAAAACTTCCAAATAACTTTAGGAAGTTAAGTTAACAAACACTGGTTTTTGAATACTCTTTGTATATTAACAAACACTGGTTCTCATCTTCCTGATGATCTCTTGTTCAAAATTCTTGCGCACGTCCCAGCCCAAGTCAATGCTTGTTTGCTGGGATTGGTACCATATGATCCGATCCCATAAATTCATATACGAACACCTTTGGATCACCACTTATGGGCTTCTCATTCAGAGCTTATCTTCAACTCCTATGACTGGAACTTTGTAGTTCGCTGAAAATCCAGTCTTGATAGCTCTGAGACAAGGCCGAATTGAGATGCACAAGTACAGTTACATATGCTAGTTGCAATGGTTTGCTTTTAGAGTTTGATCTCAATCACCCCAGAGCTGTTTACATCGCAAATCCTGTAACAAAGCAAATGTTCCTTGTCCCTCCACTTGATTATGGTTCAAACAAGCGTTTGTTTGATTGTGTGTGGGAAGAGATCGATGGAAGCTTGGGAGATGAATGGAGAAAGCTGGGCAACGTTGGAATCAAAGAATTTGCAGATGCAGATGATCGTAACTTGTTACCCAGAGGTGTTGGTCTTCGTTACGATCAATAATCAAGGAAAGGTTCTGTTTTACTATAATCTTGTTACTCTAGATTAGGAACACCCTCATGTGGTGTGGTTGAGTTAATTATTATGTTGCGTTTTGCATTTCATGTTTTTAGGAGTTCAAATTCACTTAAGTAACCTTGTGCACTTGTTATCTCCTCTTCTAACATATATTTACAAATACTGTTCATCTAAAATCTGCTTTGTTCTGTTCTAGCCATGATTTACCAAAATGCAGGGGCAAAAAGGTGGAAATCTCAACAAGGGAAAAGCAAAAAAGATTGCTCTCTATGAACCTTCCTCCCCACAAAACTAATGTTGCCAACTTTGTTCTTGCACCACACCAACTGCTCCTTTGTTAATCTCGACATGTTTAGGACTCTCGACACCAACCTTAACTCGACCTGAGATGTCAAGACCTCACGGTCCAATCGCCATTCTTGATGTTTCTTCAGCTTCTTCACTATGCAGTTTTGACTTCTTAAGTGCTCTCTCATTCTTCTCTCCTTCTGCATAGTAACAAGATCAATGTTGTGTTTGATTGTAACTTATAATATACGTTATGGAAGTGATGAATATTGAAACAGATCAAGAAAACGAACCTTCTGAAGACTCGAGATTATATCTAATAGAAGCTCTAAGTCTCCATGGTCTTGAAGATCAACCTTAGTTCCTTGAATGCCCTTTTGGACAACGTTTGTCGATCTCTTGTCAGCGAAGAGAAATTCTTGGAAGATCAGCATTGATTCCCGGATGATTCCTACTAATGTTTCAAGTGAAATTGCATCCGTTTCCTCCCTGCTCTCCTTCTTGGTCTTCAAACAATCATCTACAAATTATGTAAAACTTACTTTGGTCTTCAAACAATCATCTACAAATTATGTAAAACTTAGGATTTTATACGTACTAGGGTTGGATCTCGAGTGAGCTATATTATCTCATTTACACTCCTAGTTGACACATATCGATCATTCACATTTCATAATTGAATTTCGGATTACCTTTGATTGCCGGGACCTGAAGAAGACCACGAATCATACACCGGTTCTTTACGTAGTTCTCATTCCTATGTCCTTGAAACGGTTCGTCTTCCATGAATCTTTGCATGAGAACTTGAAATTGTTGAAACTCATCAGCAGCTCGATTGTATGAGTGCTTCCCTTCACAATCATACTCGAGCAACTCTCGTGTTTTTACATACAACCAACATAGAATCTCCCATGATAGACAAAGCTGTCCAACGTAAACCAATTCCAAGTCACGGTGCACCTCGTTGATCGACTTATGCATCGGATCAGCGTAGACCCTCTGGATCTTGCGCGGCCAAATTGTCTGTAAAACCAACGGTACCAAATCAGCCTTTTTCTTGCCACCACTAAACACTTCGGACTCCTTCAACCGGAGGAAACCTATATTATTTTAATAAAAGATCGATTTTAAAATCAATCGAACACGAACAAATTAATTTAAACGATTACACCGTGTGATCTGACTAGACAATCATCAAGAATGTACTTTATGAAAAGAAATAAAGGATGATTTGATTAAAGAAAGTATAGTTTAGGTATAGATTTAGAGGCACTGAAATAATTGGAAGTAGCTTTCCATTTAAAAAAAAAAAGGGATCTTGACCACAAAATTTTAGACCCACAAACAAACAAACATTAACTATACAAAATTAAATAAATGAAAGCAATATGATTCAATTAGTAATTAAACATGAGATTTAATGTAAATGGTGTAAGTAAAACATGAAGCAAGAAACAGGGAAACAGGGGAGGTTGAATTTAAGCTTACTGATAGCATGTAGTGTCTGGTAATTCAAGATGTCCAATTTTCGCATTTTTTCTGAATAACTCTTGTACAGTGTCTGAACCTCATCGATTATGTCTTTGTACTCGATCTTCTGATCGATTTTCAGAGGTTTCAAATCTTCAAACATCTTAGGAGATTCACATTCTTCTGATATAGTTGGAAGCCCTTTGATCCTACAATTTTTTAGCTCCGTTTTCATCTGCTCGACTAAGTTCTGGTGCTCCGACAACACATCTGCTTCGTCTTCATCTTCGTCTGAATCCCAAAACGTGTTCACGACGTTCTGTTTTTCTAATTCCTCTGCCTTGTTAGCATCTACTGAGGAAGTGCTTTCCTTGTCTGAATCAATCAAACCCAATCCAAGATTTTCCAATTCTATGTAATCATCTTCTAAGTCTTCTGGTTGGTTATGATCAAGAAAATTACTCATCCAATTATCGGAATCATTTCCCTCGTTTCGTTTTCCGTTCAATATGTCATCACATTCTTGATCTGCAACAAGCAATTCAATTTCATATGAAAAATCTTGATCATCCTCAACCAAATTTAGCCCTTCTCTCTCCTCATGAACTTCTTCACTACAAAGACTATTAACATGATCATTTTCATCCATTTCTTCAACAATATTCTCCATTTTATAATTACTTAACAGATTGAAATAAAATGGAGAAGGGTCTGGTTCTTCTTCAAGTTCAAGTGATTTTTTCTCCTCTTCTGTTTGAGAAATCTCACAACCAAGATTCTGATCACTTCTTGTAAGAACATGATCATCTGGCCCCACAAACATTTCATGTACCACAAACTTCTCTATCTTTGGTTCTTCTAAGAATCCTCTGACATTTTCACCACACATAGCTTGACACTTACTGCTGTTGGAAATCAAACCACTTTGCATTAAAGCAGTGTCCTCTGTTTTTGAATTTGAATCTTTTTTGCTTTTCTCCAAATCTAAATTCTTGGAATAAACAACTTCATCACCTTTATGAGAACGATTAGCACTAAAACTTGAACCCTTCTCTTCAGAAACATATGACTTTGATCTGCAAAATCACAAACATGCAGATAATTTAACCTCCAAAAATAATCAAACATTAAAACACAAAAAAGTTGATCAAGAACTAAAATCATACCTTGAGAAATATTTGTAAAGTAGCTCACAAATCTTGAGCATAAAACTATTTACAGAAGCCAAGAAAACACTACCAAACCTAAACATATTTTTCTCAAAAAAAAAAAAAAAACTCACACAAAAACCTCGTATGATGAAGTGGCTTTCAGAGCATACTAAAAAAAAAATTGATTAAGCCCATCAAAACAATGAACTTAGAAATGATTTTTCATTTCAAAGCAAAGGAAAAGTGAGTCTTTGAAGACTCTGCAGTAAATCTATTTCTAGTCTATATCTATCTATCTATATATATTCTTGAACAGCACTCAATTTGATGGTGGAATTTCCATTAAAGAAAGTGGAGTAGGCACTTATGGGACGGCGAAATTTGTGGAGAAAAAATCTAAGGGAGGAGGATGAGAGTCATGAAACTTTTTGATGGAGTTTAGGATTGTGGTAAGAGACTGACTGATGAATTTATGAGGAATCATATGCGAGGGAAATAATAACAATACTATGTCTCTTCGTCATTTCTTGTATTCCCACGTTTCATAGAAAAGGAAAAAAGTTCCTTCTATTTTTTTTTTTTTTAATTATTTGATTAAATTCAAATTTTATAATAATAATTGAATTTATTTACTTAATAAATAGAAATATAGGTGAGATGCATGCCTTTTGTTTTTTTTTTTTTAAAGTGGTATTATTATAACGGCCTAATTTTCTAAAATATTATTATTTATCCTTAATTTTTTGGAGTTTAGGAAAGAAAGTTATTGTTACTTCAAAAATTGTAATTTAATCTTAAATTTGGAATTTAGCAAAAAAAAAAAATTATATATATATATGTATTACCATATTATTGCATTATTGTATTCGAAGTACAATAATAAGTTAAAATGAAATTGTAATAGTGTGTTGAGGTAATTGTTAAAGTTGTGATATCTGAAAAATATAGTTATGATTCGATTGCAATATTATGGTAAAGTCGTGTTTTTCTTTATTTCTTTCTTTGTTGTTTTTTTTTTTAATTGCTAGCTTTAAAAAAGATTTGTGTTTCTCTTTTTCAATTAACCTTTGAATTTTTTTTAAAAATAAAATCATGGAGAAGGTATTAATTATTTTAAATTTGGTACGTTAATAAATTAGGACCGTTGAGTGGCCCTTCGAATTTGTGAGGAGTTTATGTCGGTTAGATTTGGGAAGATTTACCATTCGACACGTTTCTATTAACAAAAGTCTGATGTAATTGCTCCTCCATTATCCTTTTTTTTTTTTTTTCGATTTTTTCTTTTAAGGTACTTTTTTTGGAAGCTACTATTTTCATTGAATATTATTAGCTATAATATTAAATTTCATATTTTTATAAATCAGGGGCTTGAAGTGAGGTAGGGAATTAAAACAATTGTCTAATCCCCTCAATTAAAAATCTCATTGGAAAAAAACTTCATCTTTCTGTTCATTAGCACCTACTAAAGTAAAAAATACATTATTTTATGATATTATAATTAATGATCTTTATACATACATATATATGTGTGTGTGTGTGTGTAAATTGCTTATAAATGTTGAATTTTCCAATTAAATGACAACTATTAAATATTAGAGCACATCTATTAAAATTATTAATAAATCATAAATTATTCCTAAATTACGGATGCCTAAATAATTTTTTTTTTTTTAAAGTTATATCCTTACATACTTACAAATTTCTCGTTCATAATATTTTACAAAATTTAACAATAATGATGATTCACTAGCTCACTTCTATAAATGATTAATTAATTATTAATAATGTATAAATAAAAAATATATATACTATGTATAAATGTTTATACCTGTTGTGACAGAATTAAATGGAATTTGATGGAGTGTTTAGCTGATGCCACACCACTTGTGAGTCTGTGACAAAACCAAAGTATCCCTCATTAAATGTATATTCCCAACAAATACGAGTGATTGGTACATATATTTTCAGAAAAATAAAATAAAAAATAAGAAGAAAGTAAAATCAAAACATAGCGTTGTTTATGGCACACTTGTTTCTCACCACATATGATCCAAAAAAGAAATATATTCTAATTGCCAAATCGTCAAATACAATGCTTTTCAACTTTCAACTTGCAAGTCTTTGTGGAAGAATGCAATTCCTACCATTTTTTTCCGAGAGACACTAATCACCTCTAGTTTTTTCCATGGAATATTCTCGAGTTTTTAAATTCAAAACGAAAATAAAGATTCTATATTTAATTTGTACAAGCTCGATAATTCGATCAAAATTGCATTTAATTAATGAGGTGAAGTGTCAATAGTATATTTTGTAGACCATTTATTAATAATTAATTATTTCATGAATGACATGTTTCCGATCATCATTTTTATTAATATTATACGCATAAAATATAAATATTATATATATATATATAAATATAAATAGAAAGTGATGAGAATTTGGGCGGTGTTGAGGGTCAATGTGGGTAGGGTATCCACGCGGCTTTTGGTTCATGTCACGCTTTAGTTGACTTGTTACATCTAAATCATACCTAAATAGAGAAAATTATTAGTTAATTTAGATTCTTTTTTTGGTTTCAAAAAAAAAGAAAAAGAAAATTAAGATTTTTTTAAGAATATTAATTAGTCAGAATTCTCGGCACTTCCCTCTCACGCGTGGTTGCTCTACCAATACCAATATGATGCCATTAATATACCCTAGCAGTGTACCAGCGCGTTGCGCGTCTTACCATATAATATGTGGTTTATATCATATATTTAATAATACAATGTAACTAATCATAAGCATTTTGAAGATATAATAACTATAGTTATTCCAAATTTAAACTACTATTTGAAAATTTATAGCTAATTCAATTTATTTTTATATTTTTAAATAAATTTTAAAATAGTATTAAACAAACTTCAAATTTCTTAACAATTTTTTATTGCATCCAAACAAAAAAAAAAATTATAAGATTACATAAATCTTTCTATTGATTTCGACAAAATTAGGAAAAAAAAGGCTCATTAGTACTATCATTATTATTATTAAACATTTTTGAAGATCTTATTTGTTGATATTTATATTTTTTAAAAGTTAATGTTTCAATATGAAAATTAATTTAAAATTTATTTTATGGTTAATCTTGTGTGTTGCACGAATTAAAATATTTATAGTTAATTTTTAAAATTATCATGTTAATGGATTAAAAACTTTATATTTAGTAAATTAGAAAAAATCCATCATAAATATAAAACAAACAATATCTATAATAATAACTAATATTTTGGTAACTACAAAAAATTGAAGACTTCTTTATATACAATATGAATTGATACATAAATAAAATTACAAATATAATTAATACATGAATATACACCCAAAAAACAACAATCAAATGGCTTGGAGAGGAAGCTTCATTCAAATGGCTTGAAGAGGAAGCTTGTCTCAAAATTATTTAGAAAATCAAAATGAAATTAAAAAGAAAAAAGAAATTATTTACACAGTCAGCATTATGATGTGACATTTTTTAGCGGGAAAATGGCAATATTGTAAATTTTTCCAACTATCTTGCTATTAGTATAGTATAGATTTGTATACGTTTTTGTTTTTATTTATATCTGTAAAATTCGTAGAAAATAAATTGAGATAAACAGTCTTAAATAAAACAAATAATAATCATGTTAATTGTTTACTTAATGATTCTATTGTTTCCACTTCATTATCATAATTATGTGTTAATTAATTGCTTGTTTTACATAATTAAATTCATAAAATAATTTCACCAAATACTATTCTAATTTTTATATAACCCCACATTTTCCATGTGAGAGATATTGGCAAAACATAAAAAAAAACGTTTACTCGTCAGATAAGAATACTAATATTTATTTTGCAACAATAATAATTACCATAGTTTTCTATACGGGAAAAAGTTATGCAACAATAATCATCAATAATGATCCAAAATTAAAAAAAAAAAATTACTGTCGTGAAAGAAAGGACTCGAGCGTAATTTGACCACACATGCAAATTGCAATCATTGGCTTAATGTAGGTGATATCTTGAAATATATATATCAAATAAGGTTTTGTTGTGCAACAAGAATAATTATCATAATTTAATACAGGCTAGTTATGCAATGATCATCATGCATCAATAACAATTCATTTTAAAAAATGTGATAATTAAAAAGTACCTATAAGTTAGATTGTGAAAATGCTCACATAGTTATTGCCACCACTTATAATATATTAATCACTAATATGTCAAAATTTTCATAATAAAAATTATTTTATCCGTGGTGGACACACATCAACGTGATGATATATGAAAATGATAAATAAGGTTGTTTAATTTACCTGTCACAAAAACTAAGACAGGTATTGCAAATGATAAATATGAAAAACTTCTTAATTTAATGATAATTTTACAAGTTGCCGTTACGTTATATTCGAGAAGTTATTGATTGATAGTGATAGTATAGTACATCATAAATTTTCTTTTTTCATCAAAATAGGAAGAGAGCTTACATAAATTAATTTATGTAATTTAGGTTTGTTAACCAATTGAACTATTGGTTGAAACATGAATTATATATAATAGTTTATCTGATGGACGTATTAAATAAAATATTTAATTATAAAGTAATATAGACATTAGGTAAGTGGCACCATAATGAAATAGTTTACAGTGTTTACAAAGTACAATATTATTAACAAACTTTATACAGAATTACTATAGTACTCCCTCCGTCCCGGAAAACTCTTCACACTAATTTGGGCACAATTTTTAAGAAAAAAAGAATATTTGTTTTATGATTGAGGGTATAATGGTCAAATATGTGAGAAAAAGACAAAAAGTAATAAAGTGTTGAGAGAGAAAAAGTAATGACATTGTGTGTAAATAAGTGTGTATTGGGAGGGTAATAATTGTGATAAAATTTGTCATTTTTGGGTGTGCAAAGTATTTGGGGATAGATTAAAAAGAAAAATGTGCAGAGTTTTAAGGAACGGAGGGAGTATTAATTATAAGTTGCTTATTATAAAGTTACTACGTGGTTTCTTTATCAATTCATATATAAGATTTTGGACCAAATATTTAATAGATGAACAACTTGAATTAATCCATGCCCATACTACATAGAACTTTATCCAATAATGGGCCTGTAATTGGGCTTCAATAGTTACTTACAGGCCTGATTTGTGGGTTTCAGTAGAATCAAGCTTAAGTGGACTCTTTGGGCCTATGATTCGACTTTGTATGATAAGATCATTCTCTGGTGACATGTATATTCTATTATTTAAATTCATAATGTATATTTTGAGATATTTGATGGTTTATACTTTTAATTATGTGTTATAAATTAGAATAGTACCAATAAAAAAAAAAAAAAAAGATGGAGACTAATTATTAAGCATATAAGGAACAATTAGTCAAAGAATAGAGAACAACTAATCACCCTATTGATTTTTGAGACTCTACATCTACATGATGGTATGTGAAATATATCAATTTTGTATACATGACATACAAGTATGTGTACCAAAATAATCCATTAAAATTAAAGGTAGCAATTTGGGCCGTCTTGTAGACCAGTACACCCCATCGGGCGATCCAATATTAATTTGGACCAACAATCTCACGGTCCAAATCATCTAATATTATAAATTTTAATTACTTTTAAAATGGATCAACTCATTTCAACATTTCTTCTGATCATAATGTTAACTACCCAATTCATACAATATCCCAAGCTAATTAGGTCAGCCAAAAGGGCTATGCTAAACTTTTTATTTTTTAATTATTTATATTATTAAACAAATTAATTCTAGAGAGAGAGAGGCATTGAAATTTTAGAATCCAAACATGGAGCCGCCAAAGCAACCAACCAAAAGTTGTAAGGTGGAATGCCAAACATCTCTTGCCATATTTTCTTAATTAAAAAAAAAAAAAAAAATATATATATATATATATATATATATATCTTGATCTTGTACTTGCCTTAAAAGTTCAGATTTTAACAAGATAACATTTTATATCAATCAAATGGGGTCACAAATTTGAATTAGCTGCTCAGTCTGATTCTTTAGCACATTCACCAAGTTCACCCTTTGACATGTGACCGTTTATTCTATCCATAAACCAAGATGCAACATCTTGCAGGGACAAAACCGTCTTTTCATATTTTTTGGTCAGGCTTAAAAAAAAAATTGACAGTCACCACCAACAACTATAAAATAGAGTCAATTATTGCATAAATATTTATAGAAACATAACTAATGCGGATACTTTTACGAAATCCAAACACATATTTTATTACTTTTAAATATGGAGTTTATCCTTAAGATAAGATATCATCCACTGATTAAAAGCTATTGGGTTTTTTGAATAGACTTGACACAAAAGAATAGATTTAATTAGAGGTGATTAAAAATAGCAAAGCAATGATTGTAAAATAGAATTTAAGTTCGGATGTGAGTGTCTTGCATTACTTAAAAGGGAAGTGCCATCCTTAATCTTATGATTGAATCTCACTATTGTTTAAAAAAAATATAATCTATTTTAATGCGTATTTTATTTTATATTTTAAAATAATTATCTCATTTACACGTATGAATGATGTTACTAATGTGGATATATTAAGATAATAGAATATAAAATGAAATATACATGAAGCACATATTACATCGAGTATTGTATGAAGCTCAAACGCAATGATAAATATATATATATATATATACACACACTGCATCTTATTTATCATTTTTTTATTTCTCTCTATTATTTTGTCTTTTATTGTACTAATTTATATTGTACATGTATAAAAATACGCACAACCTAACTTTTTTTTTTTTTAATGTATAAAAATAACGTTAAATTGCTGAAATATAATATATAATGACTGTTTATTTACATGTCATACCAATAATTTGAAGAAAAAGAATACAATAATTGATGGACATTTCTTAAGAATTTGTTTTTTTTTAGTTTTAAGATCTACCAACTAGACATTATGGGTCATTAAACCCCGTTAAGCCACGTGTACGAGACTTTAAAGTGTAGAGATAACATGAATGAAAATATATTAAAATTATTTATTCACCATATATATATATCATAATGATATTTATTATTTTGTTAAATACTAATACATTTCTTCTACTTAATTTTATCTTACTAAGCCATTGAACTTTTAAATTTCATTAAGACATTCAAAGTTAGTTTCGTTGAACTCTTTAATCTCTCAAAGTATTCAGTGTTAAAAATTTATTTTGTTGGACTCTTTAATCTGTCAAAGTATTCAGTGTAAAACATCATTAAAACAAAAACAAAAATGTCCATGCTTAATTAGTAAAGCAAGATAAATAGAGTTGAGAGCTCAACAAAACGAAATCAAAACGTTGAAGGGATTAATAGAAAAAGTTAAATACACGAGAAAATAATCACACATAATTACATGAAAGTCCACAGCATCAAAATGTATTTTGCCTTCAATATACAACATACATAATGTTCTGATTAGCATTGAACCACCAAGTTAATCTAAAATTACAATGTGATACATAAAATAATGTAATTTGCATAGAAATTAAAGTAAGACAAATAAAGAATCAGACATTAACATTTTATTGAGACAAATTGATAAATGGATATAGCATATGAAATTAATTATAAGAATCCAGCATTGGACAACCAAGTATGGCCTATACTGACCAAAGTGGTCTATAACTTAATAGCATTCATAATGATCACAACCATAAACCAAGACTCCTCATGTGAACTCGAAGAAAAAGTTCAACTCCAAATCTACAACTATCAATACTAATAAATTATAAATTTCTGGCATTAAAAAAAAAAAGAAATAAATAAATATTCATGGAATTAAGATAGATAATTAATAGAAAATTTCTAAAAATCTTTTATTGCATTTTCTCTGCCTCTCCTGAATTTCAACAGTGATTAAATTACTGCTAATTAATCAAAAGAAAATTTAGGGAAGTAATAAGATCCTTTAATTAATCTAAATCACATGTCATGGTGGTGAAGAAGAAGAAGAAGCATTGATAAAAGAACCATGGAAATGAAGTCCATTGCCACCCTCATTCTGATCAAAATGATTACCATTTTCGCCGCCGCCATTGTTGTCGGAGCTGAGCATTGGTATGTCATTCCCAATGCCGCCGCCGTTGGTCTCTTTCCGACCAAACGTGTTCTTGTTATTATGCATCCACACCTTAAGCACCCCCTTCGTAACCCCGATTTCATGGCATAATTCCTTCACCGCCGCCTCGTCGGGCTTCTGCATTTTCCACCCCACCTTCACAGAGAAAGATCGCATCTTTTCCTTCTGTTCTTGGCTGAATTTCGTCCTGAATCGCTTTCTCCCAACTGGGTTCTCCACCGTGGGCGTCACCGGCGCCTGGTGGTGATCCTCGGCCGCCGCGAAGAACACGTGGGGCGGATACGAGAACGGCGCCGCCGCCGCCGCCGCCGCCGGAGTCGGCGGCGAGGGCGAGAGGGAGAAGCGTTTCGGGAAGGGAGGGTGGCGGAAGTCGAGAAACGGAGGAGTGATGGCGGAGTCGGGTTCCCGCCGGTGGAAGTTCCGGTGGCAGCCGCAGGCGGCGCACGTTAGCGAGGTGGGGTCGGTGGCGGAGCACGACGGCGATGGAGCGAACTCGCCGCAGCCGTCCACCGCGTGGCCGCCGATGGCGGCTGCATGGTTCTTCATGCATTCCTTGTATGTGACGGTAGCCGGTGGCGGCTCGTCGTGGCGGCGGAGGCGGAGGCGGTGGCGGTGGCGGTGGTGGTGGTTCTTGAGTGGGTTGATGGGGTGGTTTGTGTGTGGTGGGGTATCAATTTCAGCATCATCAGGACTTTTTGTGGAAGTGGGGGTTAAGTCTATGTCCATTGGGGTTTGATTTCAAGGAAAGGTGATCTACAAAATTTTGGGGTTTAGGGTTCCTAAGATGTTAATCAAGGTTGTAAAAGTTGGGAATTTGGAATTTGATTTGTGGAATTCTTGTATGGTCATTGTTGGGGGCTGATTTGCGATTTGAGTAAGATGTGGGGAATTTTATGTAATGATAAAAATGAGGATAACAACTGGACAAATGAGTTAGTGTTTCCCAATAATGTCAACAACTTGTTTTATGGGAAATTGAAGGATGGATTGATAGGGTTGTTGTAATAAGGGAGGAAGGGATTAATATTGGAGAATTCACTCACCAATATTAGTTGTGCTGAAATTAATATTCATTCTTTAATGTGTGGGAATTTATAACTTATTTTCTATTAATTTTATAAAAAATACACATGGATGAAAAAAAATATGTTTTTTTTTTCCAATCTTTTTCACCGTAGTTTGAAGATAATTGATCTAAATGCTCATAATCATCGATATCTGATTGATCTTGAAGTTGAAAACTAATTTAAGATCTCAAATTTTAAGACTTGGAACAAAAATGATCTCGAGTTTTAAGATCAATATCTTACCAAAGTTTTTCAAGTTTAGTATCTCGAATTTTAAAAAACTTTAAAAATTTGATAGAAAACATATTTTCTTACAAGTTGGTTTAAAACATAATAGTATTTTCTAATGGGATAAGCATTTTTCCTCATATATAAAGGGGTATTTTCTAAATTCTAATACTAGTTTGAAATTCAATCATTAGAAATAGAAATGAACCCAATTTTAGAATAGTGGTCGGTCCTCTATCTTAATGTGCAAAATGAAGTTACACGTGGCAGAACCAGAGTATGGGAAGACGACTTGGCCCCCACTAATTTGAGAAGTTATTACATGTGGTAGGCCTTATCTCGTAAGGTAGTGGCTAGTGATGTTTGATTGAAGAAATTCATATTTTCATTTTCATTTTCCTTTTAAATATATGTAAACTAATATGTAATTTTCACTTGTTAATGATGAATGTTGCATTCGATAAATATATTGAAGGATATATGATAAAATACATTATTTGAATTTTAAACCAACTAATGGAATTAGGTTGTGTGTGTATATATTGCTAATGCATTATGAATCAGTTGAAGTTTATTACGAGTGTTAGTTAAATGTATAATTATATTTATTTCGTCAATTTTATTGGCTCTCAAAGTCAGACTTTCCTGCTAACACCATAATTTGGTAGACCCTTCTCAATTAAGTAATAAAAAAAAAATCTGAGTAGAATCTTCATTATATTGGGGTCATGATTGTGTTAACCCATTTTACGATATCAATTGATAAAAAGATCTCATAAAAATCATTTTCGTTTAATATCATGATTTCATTTCCAAAATTAGGCTTGATTCCTTACCTAATCATATTTCCAGATACGGGAAAAACAATGGATTTGCAAAAAATATTTAAATATTTTTCCTTCGTTACACCATGATTCCCAAACAAATAAAAAAGTAATTCAAAATAATAATAAAAAGAAAACCAAACACCATGAAATAAAATAGAAATAAAAATCGTACATCAATGCTATATAGCGGGCAAGGAGGGGTGTTAATCGCTTTATATGAATTGTTTAATCATCATCTTTGACTGACACGTTGATCGTTTAATAGCCATAATTTAAACTTTAATTAATAACCAATCTTAGTAATTTAAATTCTGAAACTTTCCATAAATTCGACTTAATTATCAAGTGGATTGCTAAGTGTCAATGGAAGAGAGATAAATTCAGAAAAGTGGGAATAATTAAATAAATATCTTACTATATGTACTTTTTTTTACATTTAATTTAATCGCTAATCTCATTTCCCCTTCTAATTAATTTGTACTTTTTAACGCCAACGGTTTAAGATCGACGTTAAGTAAAGTTTTACCAAGTTCACTAATGGCATTTGATTAACCTAAAAACCTAACATTACCAATTATTTTTCCTATTCAAAATTTATTTTGTGAGTCATAAATTGTAGATCGATCCATTTCACAAATTAAATTTATGAATCGGATACACAAGTGATCAGATTTTACCAATTATTTTCCCTATTTAAAATTTATTTTGTGAGTCATAAATTGTAGATCGATCAATTTCACAAATTAAATTTATGAGTCTGATACACAAGTACTACTGATCATGTGTGTGTATATATATATATATATTAATTCCAATTTTTTTTTTTTTTTTTTTTAAGTTAAGATTATTGGTCACATACAAAGACAACACTTACATAGTGCGAGATGCATCAGACCTGTAAAAACGGATGTAACATCCATGCTTGATGTGATTGCTATTCTTTTACAATGTTGTTGCTTTTAATTAATATCTTTTTGAGAAAACGTTAAAATATCTTAGATATTGAGTTTGAGTTAGAGTTAGAAAATTTCAATTTGTGGGGAAAAAGAAATGAGTAATATTTTGTTTATGTAATTCTAGATTTCATCAACTCCACCGCAAAATGTAAATGCCACTTAGATTTAATTCGTTTTGAATATATCCTCGGTTAATCAATATATATATCCTAAAAATGAAACCAATAAATGCTTTTTTAAGTGGATGAATGAATTATACTCCAATTGTTTAGGAAGCTTCATCACATTAGGAATATATATAGTTTGAAATGACTGATCAACCTAATGCGAGATTTTTCTACCAACTTTTCTCTCTAATTTCTCTAATAGGCAAAGATACTAAATCAACATCTACTCCACTCTATTTATAGTATATGTAAATGATGTGACAATCACTAAAAAATTTACGAAATAATTAGTCCGAATTTAATAATCTTTTATTAGTATTTAACCCAATAATTGTCACTTAAATTTACCATATCATACTCTTAGTCTTGGTGGGAGACATTCTCAATAGTAATATATATTTCAAACATATATAGGCTATGTTAGAGAATGAGTAAATGACAAGTGAGTAAGACTATGAAGGCTATGTTTAAGAGACAATAATAGTAGGAATTAATTAGTGGATTAGGACAATGTCATTACCATTTGTCATATCACCATTTCAAGCACGCGTAACCTTTGCAAATTTCCACTCACATGCCATTTCCATGAATTAAAGCTTTGAATTAATCAATTATTTCGCTTTTTTAATTGCATTATTTTCTTGCTTAGCGCATGCATAGTATCTAAGTTTAACCATCATGAGTTTGATTCTTAATTCCCCCTAATATTATTTTCCTTGATAATTAAATTCATTTTGAAAATTGCATATTTTTAGAGAAAAAGGGTTCGTGTTGCGTTTACCAAGTCTCGAACTAAGAGTCAACAATTCTTCAAATGAGATAAGAACTCAATTAATTTGAGAAGCAGTATACATAGACAGGACATAGAATTAAATTAAGACAATGAATTATGTGTGAGCGATCATATGAATAGGAGTATTTATGACTTTTCAAAGAGAACCGCAATGTATTAATTTGACATTATTAACTAATAAAAACCAATATTTTGACTGAATAATGTTAGGGTCAACCCCCAACAAACCAGAGTAATGCACTATTATGTTCAATCCTTTGCAAGAATAAAACTGAGAACTTGCCTTGGGAATATAACTAAATTGGTAAGGTCTTTGGTAACGTGAGACAGATTTTCACTCGCATTTCATAGATTATGTTATACTTTTTCGGATGCTTCATAGATTATGTTAAGGTTTTTTCATTCTAAAATAGATGTTATATTATAAAATTTCAAGTAACATTTGTTCATATTCTACCAAAACCGCATCATTTACTTCTTTCAAATTAAATGAGATACAAAGTAGTTATTGAAAATTTACCTATAATTATTGTTTTTAGTTGGTGCATCAAAATTTTCTTATCAACTTCCTTAATTTGTATATAAAATATTAAAATAAGATATATTTTGGGATACACAAAAATTCATGTGAAACAGTTTCACTGATAGTTTTCGTGAGACGGGTCTTTATTACCCACAAATTGAACCCATTTTCACAAAATCATATAGGAATTGTTTAGTGTGAGTTATGGGTTGATTCGTCTCACGTAACAAGATATGTGAGACGTTCTCACATAAGACCTACACATCGGGATATGAGAAATATAAGTAATTGTTCAATAGGTTTCATACATAACACAACTCTCTCAACTTTTTAGAAAAATAAAATTTTAAATCCAAAATTATATATTTATAATTATAATTTGGTAAAAGAAATATATAATCTTGAATTAATTACATCTATTTTCATTACTTATCCATTTGGACCATTTCTGAAAATATCTCAATTATTCTGAAATAGATTTCGAAATTCTCAAGTTGGTGTCCGTAAAGGTTGACTACACTTTTTCTGTAGTACAAAAGGTGGGAGAAGTATTAGATTACATATTCAAACGAACTCAACATCTTATAGGTTTTTTTTCATTTACTTCTTTGTATATTTCTATATTAAACTAAAATTAATTAAATAATTAATTTTGAAGATAAGTATAATTGTCTCGAGAGGTCGTACTTTTATATTAGAAAGACATTTTTTAATATTTTATGAAAATATCGTATATATTACAGAGCATAACATTTTCCAAGTTTTAGAAATTTAGAACTTTTACATGTGTCACATAATTTTAGATGAGCAATTCGCATCCACTAATTTGAGTTGAGGATTTATGTCCTTATTTTGGGGAGATAAGATTAATGAACTAAATGATGTGCCAATCCTAGCTAGGAATTTTTAAACTGATAAGATCTAATTAATTAGCCCTCGTATAATTTATAAGGATTGCCATAGTAAAAAAAAATGTAACTTTTATGTGCAAAACCCCATAGTCCAACCAAAATCGACAATGAATAATATAATAATTTATTTAGTCGATATAATATTTACAAGACCAGACTCCCTCTAAGTGATATAACGAAGATGGATTGAAAATTCCAGGAGTAATCACTATTGTACTCGTTGAATAAAAATACTTTTAACATTATCATATAATTTAATAATATTGGATATCAATTTGGGTTGCATTTAGGATGGTTTTGTCCCTTGTCATGTGACATTCGAGAATTTTGGTGTTTTGGCTGACACACACATAATAATTTCATTTATTTTAGGCCCTACTCTCATGTAATTTGCAGCATGGGGCTCCTCCAATTTTTCAAATTTTCATCGATTTTTAATTTGGCAGACAATTAGGATAAAAAAAAAAATCAAATCATCATATGACCAATTTTGATCATAATAACTTTAGGATTCAGACTTGAGTAGAAATTTGAAATACATATATAATAATAAATTTATCAGTGATGTTTGAATATTAAATGTTGATTTGAACCATTCATTTTAAATTATAGATTTCAAATCACTTTATCTACACACAACCTAAATGAACTTTAACAATAATGTATTGTCTCGATCGATTAAAGACATAATAAGTTTAGAGCTAGATGATCCAATATTGTGTTGTTTAAAATGTGGGAAAATTCTGAAATTTTGTTCATTTTTTGGGCATTTTTTTACATGGGTTCCGATCCGATTTTGAAATTAGAAAGTTGGACTGTATTCTCCTCCGAGAGAGGTTCGAGACGACTCATTATATGCTCAAAATGGTTAATGGGTGAATGAGAAATTGAGTCTCAAAGTTGCATGTTTGGATCCTTTTGGAAGTCATATAAGGTTTGGGAGGAAGTTCATCCCACATCGGGAAAATCATACATATTTCTCCACTTTATAATGATCTTCCCTTTAGTAAGTAATAAGAAAGTTTAGTAGGAAGACTCTCTCTCGCGTGGGGGGTGGGGTTGATTTGAGCTCTGGAGCGTTGCTCCTTTTGGCTTTCCAACTTCTTTGCCACTTTTTTGTTCCAAACTTATGGCTTTCCAACTTCTTGTAACGCTCAACCTTCAAAGTTGCCGTTTAAAACGGTTCTGAAGGATGGCCATAAATCGAAATCTACACAACGAAATTCGAGTTTCCTCTCCTTTTTTTTGCACTTCCTTTGGCTTTCCTTCACCATCTAGGTGATATAGTTGGCTTTCCTTCTGCCTAAAGTTGCCGTTTAAAACGGTTTTGAAGGATGGCCATAAATCGAAATCTACACAATGAAATTCGAGTTTCCTCTCCTTTCTTTTGCACTTCCTTTGGCTTTCCTTCACCATCTAGGTGATATAGTTGGCTTTCCTTCTGCCTCTGGGTGATACAGTTCAGACGTCGGTTGAGTCCTCGAGCACTTTGGAGGAGACAAATCTGTTTTAATGAAACTGTGATGTCACAAGCCTCGACTTCCTCATTGTTCTCTGCTTTTATTTCCACGCCATATCCAACTAACATAAAATTCTAATGATCTATTCTTTTTCTTTTGTAAAAGAAAATCTAATGATCTATATATATGCTTAATATCATACTTCTAGAAATGCTAACCACTTTACATTATTATCAGGATAATTATATAATTTTACAGACTGATTAATAAAACTTGCGAGTTTGTTTTGTGTAAATCTAAATAAATAAACATATACATACACACAAATATAGTATTTTGCCTCAAATTTCATATGAATTAATTGAACAAGGTCCCAACTGCTCAACATTAAATTCCGAACTAAGACAAGGATAAAAATAATATTATAAATTAATTTTTTGATCAATTTTTATTATTTTCATGAACTCAGTTTTACATTTTTTTTTAAAATTATCCTTTATTTGATCCATTTTAAGTAGGATCCTATGCTTGAAAACAACAATATAATATATAAGCTTTAATATGTTATGCCTTTGTCCTACTCCTAACAAAGATGATTGGTCCTTAAGAACTTTAACAAGATGCTTTGGTCTTGTTACCAGTCGATAAAATGTGGAATATATGCTCTAATGATATATTAATTATCATAGACTTGTCAATCATTTCCACATATATAGCCAATTTGCGTTGGTTAAAAGCATGAATATATAAGCTACTATAAAGGAATCTATGTATCGAACACATGGTGTACTCGATTAACACTACTTCAACTTAAAATCGAACCTAAAAATATACATCGATTGATCTGCTACTTCTTTCTACTACACCATTCTGTTAAAATACAAACATAATTTAAAAGCATGTCCTCCCAAATTATGGAAGAGAATTAATAAGACAAAGAAGACACAAAACATCCTTACATTTGTTACAAAAAACTAGGAAACAATGAATCCAAACACAAGACATGATCAAGTTCTGTTATGGATAGGATCAGAACCTCTTCTAACTGTCCGTTTGCTCGATTGGTTAGAATCAACTCTCTTCATAACTGGTTTCTTGTCCGTATTCACGACTTCATTTGGAGCTGATCGAAGAGGAAGGTCTGTAGTTGTCATGGCATACACTTGGTGTGGTTGGATTAATGCTAATAATCGTAAAGAGATGATTAGTAGCACGAACGAGGTACGGAAGAAACGAAGCATGGTTGATTGAGTGAAATATTGGAGGAGGTGAAAGAGTGGTTTATATGGTGAAGTTTGGTGTAGGATAATAATGATGGAATTCTTATAGCATAAAGAAGGGAGGGTACAGAATCCATACAAGAGTTTCGGATTCAGCTCAATCATCAATTAGGGTAAAAGAATCGCGATAAAGGTTGTTCCAACAACACCCTCAAGAAGCTTAGCATAGCATCTTTCTCTTTTGTTTTCTTGTTTCAATCTGGTGTTCTGTTTTCATAAGTTGTGTGTATAATATTGCATGCACCAATCAGATGAAACATGGAAGTATGCAACAATAAGAATTGTGATCAAGTGTTTTATTAGTTTAAAACTATGTATCTTTTTTTCTTCTTTCTATGTGTAAATCAGATATCTCTAACATTTTTCCTTTGACAAATAAAGTCATCAAGAAATATTGTATTCTAGTGAGATTTTTTTTTTTTTTAGCAAAATAGGAAATCTTTAAGCAATGATACGAGGTAGAATGACAAGGGAAAAAGGGTTGGAGAATATATAGAACCATTTTCCCTCGTAAAAAATCAAATACTGCCTTTATCCCATTTTAGCTACTTCTCTATTTAAAATTCCAATCTCTCTTTTTGTATGTAGCAAAATTAATTTTATTCAATTTTCCCAAACTTTTCCTTTCCACTTAAATTTGACAATAATCAAGTAGAAAATCACATGTAAATTGGAACAATCTTTAGCACACCTTATGGTGATTTACTTTTAAATTAGCATCAATAAGATTCGATGGAGTCTTAAGTTGAAGGAATAAATAATTATAATCCAAACAATAGAGCCCGACATCGAAAGCTCGATTAAATGAACTTATTCTCCAAATTGAGATCAAAATAGTGATAGTTCTATATACTCTTCCAGAAGGCACAAGCTGTCGAAAACACAAACAAAACCATTTCGAAAATGACACCACGAACAAAACCATGTCTGATACAAATGACAATGATGTGTTTCAAAAATGGAACCACGAACTAACTTTGACCCAACCCGACCCTTTGACCTGACCAATATAAGCTAGACCAGACGACCTGAATTGGCACCTCTATTCGTACAGTAACCATATCTAATTCAAATCGTCATAGGAGGATTAGTAGAGACATTATTGCATGGATAATGGGGTACATGTGATATAAAGAAATAGAATCCAGTCTGTGCTAAGGGCCATTCATTTTCACCCTTGTTTGTCACTCTTTACCACTTTATACTTCATTGATGCATATTATATATGCCTTAGAAAGTTTTTTATGTTTTGTTTCACTATTTTATTGCATCTAGAAGAGTATACTTTTGCAAGTGGAATTCAATCACTATTATGATAAGCTTGCATGGCAACAGTATATTTACAAGGTATATTCTCTAAAGAATTTCACTCAAATATCTATTTTACTAAAATGGCCATATTTTTGTTCTTTCATTTGGTCATTTTTGGATTAATAACTAAAATGATTAAAATGAAAATAGATGGATCCAAAAGAACCTACCCTTTGCATACTTTAGTCTCACTTAAATGAACACATAGTGAAATGTTTATACAAGAATTAAGTACACAAACTAAATACGGTTTCTCAAGTTATTTTGGGTGTTTGATCGAAGAGCAGATGCCAAACGAGTCGGACAGGCTCATTACAAGACCAACATTTCATTTACACATGTAACAGAACTAAAGGAAACGAACGAAAAACGAAAACTTGTAATAACGGGCGTCTACTGCATGAATTGTGCAACGTACCACGTTAGCTGGCGGCCAATGCAGAAACTATTGTTTAATCAAGCATGTTCGAGGTGAGGAGCCGCCTGTGTAGCGACTGCTGGTGCAGTCGAGGTTACGAGAAGACCTCTGCTTTGAGCTGCTTGAACGACAATCGCAAATCGTGCAGCTGCAAGAGCTGCAGCCTCCTGTTCCAGAGAAATTGAGAAAACAATAAATGCATGCAGCTAAATGGAACGTAATTTATTCAGGTTAATGTTGAATACCTATTTGATACATATTAATGTTGAGTATTCAATTTGATACAAGTTGATAAATTTTCAGTTAGAGAAATAATTACCTGTCTTTGCCTACGGCGTTGCAAGATACTGATGGCCCAAATCATGATGTAGCAAGGCAAAAGAAAACCGACAGCTCGAAGCAAGAATAGCTGCATTGATGAGATACTCAGAACAACCATGATAGAGTGACTTCATTTAACAACATAAATCACGAAACGTAGTTAAAATATACTTACAGAGAAAAATGTAGATGCATCATCGTCTGCATCTCCTTCTCCATCATCAGTAATGGAAAGAGCATGCCTCAGTAGCAGAAGAGCCATCAACTATCAAACCACAAAAGCATAATCATATACATACTTTTTCTAATTTTTTATCTGTAGCATCAAATTGACTAGAGATATTTAAATAGAGACAACATTTATTCAGAATTTTAAAGAATGATTTATTTGCAGTGCATAACAATTTTTTCCAACAATAATACACAATCAATAACCTCCTGTGTTTCTCAAACTTCTCTTAATTTCTTAAGTAACTAACTAAAAGACAGGATCACTACAAAAGCATAAAACCAGACCGACAAAATCAATGAAACTTTTTATCAAGTATACTATCAAATGGACGAACATGAATTGGAGTACTAAGGCTTACAATTAGAGCAGCTGAACGGCAAAATGCTGTGCCACTGCTGTTTGTACCATTATAATCATCGTAGTCAGCTTCAAACAACTGGCGTTCAGCCTCAGCAATCGCCAGAAGACGAGGATCATGCATATCTAGTGGGGTGCCCGAAATTTGCCATACTCCCCTGAAGACAGATTAAAAACAACCAAATTAGAATTAAAATTGTGATGAAGAAATATTGCGAACATAAACTCTATATACATGGTTCTAACATGTTGAAAAGCAGTACATACCCAATATCAATGCTAGTCTCTTCGGACGGGGGCCGTGGAGGGGCCGTATAACCTGGTTGATATGGCTGCATCAAGATGAAGAAATGTGACATCATTCAGACAGATTATTATGCTGAAACCATAAAAAAATACATGAAATCACTGAAATATATCAGATACAGTCAAATCTGATGTGCTTCAAATAAGAAATGACTTGTGAGCAGCATTCACACTACCGTGCCATCTCTGAGCATGAGGGATAAAGACAACGTATGCCACTATCCCACAAAGGCGGATATCCTCTTTGGTAGGTGCAACCATATCTAAATGTTATAGTTTGATTAATTGTTTGAACATTTTTATGTGTGTAGTATAGATGTATATCTGTATCCATCACCTGATTTTGGATCCTTGTTATCTGTCATGTATCCTAAATTTAATTTTAAAAAGTAAGAAATTTGAGCTCCTAGAGGTGTAACTGTATAGTATAGTCCTGAGTCCAAGCAATATAGCATAAACCATAGGTGGGACGATGGGTGTACGGATATTCTACTTTGTGTTACTTAATAATTCTCAAAGAATCTGTAATTTTCATGCCCAGAAACCCCTTCAAAATGTTAAATATTTGCTTCAAATGGATCTAATACCTTTTAGGATTGATAAATTTATCAACAAAATACCACTATTATGACTCATGTTAGCTGTAAATTGCAATTGCTTCAGCTGGTTTTATGATTTCTACTTGACCAGACAAACATTCTAAGTCGTCATACCTTCCTGTAACTAGTTCTTGAATACCTCAAGGATGTCTTAGTGAGGGCTAAAGTTTGAACAAGCATGCCATTAAACTACCCTATATGTTATAGAAGACACTAACAAAATATTGGCAAATAGATAAAAGTATGAGCAATCACATACCTGATGGCAGATCTCACAAGTAATGTCTCCCTTCTCATTGCACCAATGCTGAACACATTTGCGGTGTGCATACTGCAAATGGGTTATGCACACCAGGAGGTGTTAGTGAAACAAGGCTTTATCCATAAGATAGTATGAAATATGGAAAGGTTATGTTAAAAAATAAAAACTCAAGAATGAAGTAAAGTACAAAGAATTTATATGGATCATGGAACACCAAGCATCTAGCCAAAATAGCTTTAACATCTATTTTTTACAAGTCATTTCCTGAGCTCCATTTTCTTCATGAGTCACTCTACTTTCTAAAGTTCAAAATAATGCTATGCCATTTTCTTTAAGCAAACCAAGGCTTTAGATTTAAATTCTAAATCGCATAAAGAAAGTTAAAGAAAAAAACTAAATTCCATATACAAATTACAATACTGCTAGCATAGACCTGAATTATAAGAATCGATACTTTACTACTTCATTTCAACTACAAGTACTGCATTTCACTTCATACAAAAGTTCAAAACTTGATGTCCTAACTTCCAATAGAAACCCATTTTCAAGAACATAATCACACATCACTACAAAGTAGACAATCATTTAGAATCGATACATCAACATTGAACACTTGTTTACCTTAAGACTCCCACTACAGGCACAAGGACTCTCCAAATTTTTCAGAGAATCCTCCTCCTGGCAAATTCGGCATTCCCCCATCCCTATCAACGGCGCTTCCTCATCCACATCCACATCCTCATCATCCACCACCACCACCACTTTATCATCTTCGAGCGCTGATGACGACGACGACGACGAACCCACCAATTCAGGCTTCTTTCCGGTGGACCCACACACCACCGCCTGAGGAACCAGTTGGCTAGGCCCAACCACCTCTGGCTTTGGCAGCTGGTCCATATCCACCACCAAATGCTCACCCATTTACAAACCTCTCGACAACTCAGCTACCAACAACAACCACAAGTAATCCTATACACAAAATCACAAAAATCAACCCCTCAAAAATCTCAATCTAATAAATCCCCCTTTCTATTTTCACAAAGCTATCGTCTTTTGACCTCAAAATTGGAACCAATTGAACGATCCTTCCTCAAGAACACACCGATTACCAAAATTTCACGCATTTTTATAACTATGCACAATCTAAAGTGTAATTACACAATCCATAAAAATATATATTTTTTTTTTACAGCAATTGAAGAAAATCAACCGATCGCGCTGGAATATGCAGCGGGATCAGAGAATTTCTTTAGTTGTTTATCTAAAAAAAAGCCAAAACAATAGTCAATATGCAATCAGCAAGCACCGAAAAGAAAGAAGAAGAAGATTAATATCAAGAAAAAGAAATACCTGAAAGAAAACGAAGAAATGGAAACGAGAGTGTGCAAGAAATCGCGAATTTGTTGCCCAGCCAAAGAAAAATACCAAGGTCAATACATATCTTTAATTCTTTAATCTATTCTACTATTTCTATTTACTTTCTTCCACTCTCGCTTTTATTACTTCTTAAGTTTTAGCTAATATCTATTATTTTACTACCAAATTTACCCTCTCTCTCTCTCCTCAATTTATAAAATCACCTAAATTCTTAGAGGTGTTTATAAAAAATTGAAAATTGAAAATTAATTTGGAAATTAATAATCCTATAGGGATAAAATGGTAATTTAATGTATTCTTCGTGAGTTTGTCGAGTACAGTATTAATGGATTTGAAATCTAGAGCTACTCGAGTAGGCCAAACTCAACTTGATTATTTTAAAAATTTATTAACATAATTTTTATTATGATACTTGATTGAGTCGAGCTTATCTCTCATAGATATGTCTAGTACAATTTATTTCTTTCATCAAGATTAAAAAAATTAATTAACTAATTCTTGGTAATTTATAAATAGACAAATCACACAATCAAGTCTTTGAATACATATTTTCTCAATATACGGTAATAAAATCCATATTTGTGTCGATTATATTAAGAATAAAAGTGAAAATATAAAAAATAAAGAATAGAGATGAAGTAGTCCGTACACGCAGGGTTGAATTAATTTTATTCGGGGTAGGCAGAAACTGGTTATTTCTTAATGAGGTTTAACGTTTTGTGCGAGCCTCAACGGTTTGGAATTTAATGGTGAGGGCAAATTTGACAATTCACCGTTTCGTGAGGTACTATCAATTAAATTGTAGTAATTATTTTAAAATTAATAAAAGTCAATTATATATTCTTCTTTTGCATATATTTGCCATCAGTCCCTGCCTTTCAGGATTATTACAATATATCCCAAGTTGCTAGCAGACAAAGGTCAAAAAAGGCGAATCCATGTGTTGTCAGAAAATAGGAGTTGCTGATAAAATTATAAAAGGCATTCTGGATTGGAATCCAACTATATAATCATTGGATATAACTACTTAGCTAGCGATGCGTTAAATATTCTGATTTTTGAACTATTATTCCTAATTTTTCTGAATTAAAATGGGTAATTCTATAATACATCAATTATATTAATGTATTTGAAATTTGATATGTTATTATGGCGAAATGACCAACTGTATCATTTTTAAGATAACAAGTGACAATTTTACCACAAAATATAGTCAACTTACTTTTGTACCACAAAATATAAAAAAGATATCAAAATACCATAATTTTTGACCGGTCTTGATTTGAATAATTTGCGATGGGATTGAAAAGTAACTGAGGTCAACTAACACTCAAATCACAGTAATAAAATAAGATAAAATTGCATTTGTTAAACGAATTGAAAATACAAGATTTTAAATGAAAAAATGTTTAACTATTAAACGAAAAGTAATGAACTATTAATCGAAAAGTTATGAACTATTAAACGAAAATGTGGAATGAACTATTAAACGAAAAGTTATGAACTATTAATTTTCGTTTAATATTTTAAAGGAAGTATCATTAATTTCGTTTAATATTTTAAAGGAAGTGTCATTAATTTCTTAAATATTTTCGTTTAATATTTTCATTTAATAAAATTAAACTTTTTAATATTTTAAGTTTCGTTTAAAACTTATAAAATTTTATTTTAATATTTTCATTTAACATTTTCGTTTAAACATTAAAATTTAAGAATTACACTTCTTAAATTTTCGTTTAAACAATGTCTCAAAATATGTTTATTTTCGTTTAATATTTGTTATTTTCATTTAATAATTAATATTTTCTTGATTTCGTTTAAACATTAATAGCCAACTTTAATAATTCATATGTCTCAAAACACTACAAATTTTCGTTAAACAAAATTTAAACCGCATTAATTGTTTTATTTAAACGAAAAAATTGGATTTCTTCTTGGTTTGTATAGTTAAACGAAATTTTATCTAACTAAGAATTTATCAATACTTAAACGAAAATTTGCCGTATAAATAGTGGAACTTATGAATTGTTAAAAATGTTTAAACTTCAAACATACATGTCAAATCTATCAATCGCTTCCCACCAAGGACTAAAATATCGATATCCACGAATATATCGGTACTTTGATTTTACTGAAATATCGACGGATATATCGATATCGGTGGATATATCTGTTTTTACGCAAAAAATTTAAAAAATTTGTAAAAAAAATTGAAAAATATATCTAGTACTTTAAGTAACATTAAAACATATATTGAACATTTATCTAGTGGAGATATAATACATATATTCACATTTTATAAGTAACATTAATACATAATATTTAACATTAATACATATATCCAGTGGAGAAGATATAATTGTATGACATTTATCCACATATTCACTTTTGAAAAATATATATTCACATATCCAATAATTGTATGACATTTGACATGAAATTTATAATTCATATCCTCTAAATATGAAACATAAGTCAGATTTGAAAAAACCCAAATTGAGCCACGTGCTACCCCACTGTCCCCACCTATCTCCTCCTCTCACCAAACCCACCATCCTCCCACATATTCATCTTCTTCATCAACACGACAACAGTCCAGTGTCTGAAAAATCGGTGGAGCCAAGGATTTAAAAAATTAAAAAAAAATTGTAGAAAATATAAATTTTCCACCGACAGATTAACCAGCGATATACTGGCGAGAATTATCGTCGATTTCTCGCGAAATATTTACAAGCTTAGCTACCCAGAACTCGATATGAATATATCGGCGATTTATCACCGATATATCGGCGATAAATTGCCGAAATGCAGATGAAATTGTATGTATGTTGATTTCAGTATCGGTCATGCCAATCCAGCGATTTTTCGCCGACAAATCGACGATAAATCCCGATTTTTCAGACCTTGTTTCCCACATTCGATGTCAAATAAATTGGACATTTTCTTCTGGTATGCTCTATCGACCCACAAACGGAGCAATGTTTTTACTTCCTTCGCCTGGCTTGACCCTCAACATGCTCGTCATCGAGTACTTGATACTCGAAGGGTAAGAGTTCGGTACATCTGGCCTTATTATAACCGATTTTGCCACAACGACCACATGCAGCGGGTTTGCGTGAAGGAATGGCATGCTCACCGATCGAGGGAATACGTCTTGATTTCGGACGATCTGCTTGTTTTGGTTTGTCTGGCGAAATACATCATATCTTCTTCACATCGTCAGACACAACCCAATCTTGCGGATCAGGCACAGGATTAACATCACCTGCCCACATCCTCTTCAACCATTCCGTCGTGTAATACGCACCAACGTAAGAAGTAACTATTTCATTCGCAAAACTGCAAGCAGTAACAGAGAAAAATAAAATATTAGCTTTTATACTTTCATTGCATATTCTGAATTGTTAATCGTCATCGAGTATCGACCGAGATTACCTTACTGTTGCACATGCATGTGAACATGGTATTAACTCAACTTGATAAATACAACAAGAGCACTCGTATCAGGAGAGATCAATGAGAAAAATCTTACTGTCATCTATGACTTTGTATTTGAATCGTGAGAGTGGCTGAACTTGCATACGTCGTCCAAGCTTGGTGTATTCTAACAATCTCTCATGCGCTGACTGTGTCAAGATGTTTTGTCTTTCTAGTGCAACCGTCCTCCTCTCGTAAAACCACCTTTCAATAATCTGCCGAGCACACTCCAAAAAAGAACAAACTGGTAGCTTTTTGGTCCAAAGAAGGCGAGCATTCCATGTCTCAGCAGCATTTGACGTCATGAAATTGAATCTTCGAACGAGACATTTAACACGGGACCACCTAATCGTGCCTGCTTTTCTTAAGGTATCAAGTCACCTTCTATGTCCGTTTCTTCGATTACGGTGACGTACCTATCAAAATTAAAGTTAAATCCATAAAATATTCTAAAAGTGAATATGCTCTTCTAAAATATAGCAACAACATATATCGTAAATCGAAAAAAATTATTATTCGAATTCACGGAGCTGATAAGAATATGCTGCTTTGTGGAATAGTCCAACGAAACGTGACCCATATTTGGCTAAATTTTATTGCAGATGAAAACAACATAGACCTTGAGGGACATGTGGGTACACCGCAGTGATTGCATTATCGATGCTGATGTGTTGATCGGACACGAGAAGCAGTTGATCTGGACATCCAAATGTTTCACGAACATGTTTTAAAAACCAAGTCCACGAATCATCGTTTTCAACATCTCCTATCCCAATTGCTAGAGGAAAGATTTGATCATTTCCATCTTTCGTCACAGCGACAAATCCGATTCCTTTGTATTGACCTTTCAATTGACAACCATCCAACACTATCACCGGACGTGAATACCGCCGGAATCCGTGAATAGATGCACCCAAAGCAAAAAACACATATTTATATTTTCCGGATTCATGTGTTTCCAATGTTGTATACGTATTGGGATTTACATCTTTCAATACCGACAAGTACACTGGCAATATCGCAAATGATTGTTTGAGATCTCCGTATGTCTCCCGCATCGCATGACATTTCACACTCAATATCACCCTATAACTGAGCTTCAAACCGTGACGCTGGTGTATTTCTTCAATGATTGTCTTGTGAATGAGTCTCGAGTTCTCTTTTCGAACTGTTTCAACATAATACTCACCTATCAAAGCTGATTGAAGTCGACGTTGGGCACTCGAGTTGAGCTGAATTGAACATTCATATGACAAGACACTTTTGATTATTTTCCAAATTCCATATTTTTCCGATGCGTGGAGGATGAATGGGCAATCCCTTAATCTGCATTTCACAAACCATCTGTGTTTGTCAGAATGGTCAATACAGTATTCAACTTGATTCTCCAAATGGTAGAAATCAACGGTGTTTTTCAATTCAGTTTTACTACAAAACGTGGATCGTTTCCGCAGATCATTTGTGGACGACTCTTTATCCTCGAAATATACTATACGGGACTCCTCGAAGGTTAGAATATTCGGGATAAACCAATTTCGTCTTTCAATGTATGTCATAAATTCCTCAAGAGCGATTTGTTGGTCTACATCCAAAGTTGTCTCATCCTCCTCATTCAACTCAAGGTCATCTTGTACATTGACAGAGTCTGATCCCGATCCATCTTCCTCATTGTTTGAATCTATACACAAGGTAGACGTAAGTTAAACAAATTATTTTTTCAAATGAAGTAACTTGATTGGGTTTTTGAAAAAATGAAATAAAAATTATTACCATTTCCATCATCACGTCTCTATTGTTGTCCAAAGTCTTTGAAAATTGGAAGTGGTAATAGACGCAGTCGAAGACCTATTCAAGTTAAACATGTCAAGTCTTGAAGTCACTGCCACGTAGTCTTCACGACCAATTGACGATTGCCAAGATTCCCTTTGAGCACTTGCGGATGTCCCAACCTGTCTCATATGATCCTCATTCGATAAACCAAATTTTGCATAAAATGATTCATCGTTTTGTAGTTCATATGGAACATTTGGATTATCCAGATTATTGTGAAAATAATCATTCCAATTTGTCATATCTACAGCACATGTAGAAGGATGAACATTTGGTGTATCATCCAACACATATCTTCCTTCCGAGTACAAGTTCACTCCAACATCCATTCTTTTAAGGGAAACAAAAACGATGACCTCCGCATTTCCCATTTGGAATAATCGGTCCAGGTCATAATCATTCTTTATTTTCTTCTTTTGCACAAAGCCTTTTGTCTCAATTAATGCATGAATCACATATCCCCAAAAATTCATATCAGCACGCACAATTCCATGAATTGAGTCGAGTAAATGTGATATCCGACTCTTTGAAAGTGAAGCCGCTCATATGAACCATTTTTGTACTCTAACTCTTCCCAATACCCTCCAAACCAAACCACTACGGAGATAAAGCTCATCTTTTCGTGTCACTATCAAAAAACAGAATATTATCAATTTAAAACACTTAAGCATTATATATAAAATGAAAATATAGATGAACCTATTCAAGTCTAATTTTCGTATAAAATGAGTCTAAATGTTATCATATGCAATTTTTATAAGTTGTAAAACAGTGAACAATGATATTAAAGACTATCTTCGTTTAACAGTAAGAAGGTGTAGAACATTGAACAATAATATTCAATTGATATTAGCAAAAAATATGTAAACAATTAGGTGTAAAACAATGAACAAAAATAATTAAATAAATCATTTAAAAATCGTTAAACCTAAAAATTGTTAAAAAATCTATTTGACCTATATTAATGGCATTAAACTTCTACAAAATCTATACATTAGAACAAGTTTGTTTAACCTATATTAATGGCCATAAAATTCGTTTCACCTATTTTCCACCATGAAAATTCGTTTAATAAACTGCATTACAAATATGAGAGTAAATGACACTAAAAGTGAGAGTAAATTACAAATATTTAAATTTCATATTTTCATTTAACAATGTCTATAACAAATTCGTTTATTAATTTTATTTTTAAGGTTTAACAACTTATTACACCAATATAAGTCCCTTTTTTTCGTTTACTCCTTTATATAATGAAAATTAAGGCAAACACATACTAAAATATGGAGATGTCACATACATACACGAATTAAAGAACTCAACAATAAGTTAAACGAATATTAGCATAAAATGAGAATTGCATAGTATATAATCTACATATTTACACGACATATTGACATTATTTGACTACACTTGAAAATGATATACATACCTTATTTGTGAAAAAAAAATTCACCTCAAACTCTCTGCCTATGCTTCTTAGTATTTTTTATCAACTCAAAAAAACACAGGTAGAATGTAAATATATTCGTGTATGTTGGTGTCTTTAAATAGAATAGGAAATAGCCACAGGTCCAAACTACCATTCTTTATCAAATTACAATAAAGTTCTGCAGGCTTCCATCCCATCTTCAGTTTTGAAAAACTGCAATTTATCACATGTCCAAGACTTGAACGTTTTATGAATCACTGAATAAAGAAACATGCTTCCATCCCATCTTCACTTGTGAAAAACTGCAATTTATCTGAATCACTGAATCAAGTAACAGGCTTTCATCCCATCTTCTCAATTTATGACATGTGCAGGCTACATTTTCAAATTTGCACTACTAAACAAAAATGTAAATAGTGTTGAAATACTGTAATAGTTTTTTTGAGAAATATGAATTATTAAACGAAATCAAGAAAAATATTAATTATTAATCGAAAATAACAAAGTTTAAATGAAAATATTAATGTTTTGATACATTGTTTAAACGAAAAAATAATTCGTGTAAAACATAAATTGTAATGTTTAAACCAAGAGTTTTAATGTTTAAACGAAACTTAATAGTGGTAGACATTTGCACTGTTAAACGAAATTTGTAATGTTTCATTTAATAGTGGAAATTTTCATTTATTAGTGATAGGTATTTGCACTATTAAATGAAATTTGTAAATATTGGAATTTTTCGTTTAATAGTGATAGGTATTTGCACTATTAAACTAAATTTGCAAATTTGCCTTCAATAGTGGAAATTTTCGTGTAAGTTTGATAGGCATTTACACTATTAAACGAAATTATAAAATTTTCGTTTAATAGTGCAAATTTTCGTTTAATACTTATAGGCATTTGTGCACTTATTCACGCACTTTTTAAAATTCATTTAACAAAAAATCCTGCACTTATTAAATTCCGTTTAACTATACAAAACAAATTCGTATACCTACACAAATCATTTAGTGCAAATTTCGTTTAATGCAATACGAAAAATTAAACAATTAAACAACCACACATAAATCCAAAATAAACCCATCTTCTACCAAACCACGATTTAACAAAAAAAACCAACCATCATAGATTACAATCAAACCTTATGTTTGTTCATAGACCAAGAATCAACAAATCAATAATCAGTCCAAATCATCATCCAAAATGGTGTCAGTATCTCTTAAGAACTTGTATAAGGCCAGACACATCAATCATCTTATCTCAAAATCGCCAAGAGTATAATCCGGTCTGGGAAAAATACGGCTAATACAACTCTCTATCGCCTTTAGTGCAAAAATTCCACAGGAAGTAGGATCGTCCTGATGATAACAAAACCGTGGATCCGCAGACTTGAGAGAAATCATCATCGGTTTCCATTGACAGTACTTTAACTTCGAATAATGTCCTGTATGCTCTAAGAAACACGGTACTATCCGGCGAATGGGTAGGATTTGTCGAAACCTAAGTGCTTCCACATCCGGAGTCCACTTGTGTCTTAAACTATCGAACAATGTGAACGACATTAACTCGATGTGTAAGGACGCAACCACCCAATGGTTGTCCAAATTAAGAATCAAGAATACCTATTAACAAATCATTAATAGTAATAGACTTTTATTAGACTATTAATAAAATCACAGTAAATGATGAAGAAACGAGGCCTTTGCAAAAAATCAAACGTACTCTTTGGACATCTTCCCACCAAGGTTTGATATGAAACCAACCTAGTTTGTCACCGTTCACATATAGGAGAAGTCGATCCAGCTCCTTAGGATCAAACTCCTCCTGAAATTCTTCCACGTAACGGGCATTTGGAGGATCCGCCGCATGCTTGCAGTTCCTTGAACGAATATAAGTGAAATATAATTATATTTAATACAAATTCAACTTACATTAAACATGCAGTCAACAATTTGGATTTGTCCCTTCAAATCTCGATCCACTTGAACTCCAAATACTTCTGGACGACCTTGAAGAACCATAAGATATGCATCGAGGACTTACAATACAAAAAAAAATTGTACAATTTATTCCAAAAATACGAGTAGCTTAGCCGGTGTGTAAGGACATAATACACGTAGTAAAGACTAGTATCTCTCTATCAAGCATAACGTATGGATTTACTCCCCACCTGAAGAAATCAGAGCCAACTGCATAACCGATGCCAACGTTTTGCCTGTAAGATAAAACATATACAAGGTGACAATTTGATACAAAATTTAAAAACATATTTCAAGCAATTGAAGAAAAAAACTCAAAATTTTGAACAGGTAAAACTTACTTATCAGCTGCGTCCCCAAGCTCCATCCACGCTAAGAAATCATCATAGCTATGATCACTCATTCTCTGTCAGTTGGTACTCGCGAATGGACTTCTCAAATAACGAGATAGATCTCTTCATCGAACTGCACGGATACCAGCACTCATGTCAGGAATGTCATATCTGACTGTGCCAGATGTCGAGCCTGTAACAAAGCCGGGATCACCAAACTCTGTCTGAAATATGGATGCCGGTGGTGGTGTGTTCATTTGGAACGATGTACCGGCATCTCTAGAAGGTCACAACCGTAATCGCTACACTGATAAGGAATAATAGACGTGATCGGGTCCGCGACAGTCACTGGATAATAAGAATCATAAGTAGAGGGCTGCGGAGCATATGGGTCAGGTGCATATTGATAAGAGACGGGCTATGGAATGTATGGCTCAGAAGGAGTGTGCTCATCATAAGTGGGATGCTGATCCGAATGATCGAATACCGATCCACGAGAAGTAGATGATGGTCTTCCTCAGGTCAAGTCACTCATTGCTCGGATGAGCGAGGCACGTAATGAGTGTCAAAATATGATCTGAGTTGATCCTCAATAAGCAAGGGGATCTGACGTTCCAAACGTTCACTCTCATCCCTAATCGCCTGCTCGATCCCATCAAACCTACCATTAAAGTGAGTCTGCATCGTAGTTAACCGTTCAAAGATTTGCTCATACACGCTACCGTGATCATTCCTTCCTGGATCAGCATGAGGAATATCATAAACATAACTATGCTGGGGCAGTGAAGTATGCTGGTATGCATGCTCTGGCACTGTGGTAACATTTGGATCATAATCCGACTCGCCAGATCAAAAAATAGGCTATTCAGGGACATATGAATCAGGACCAGCTGACGAACACGTGCTACGGCGGCTCATCCCATGTGTAGATGAGTGTGTTGAAGGACCTGGTTCTGCTGGAGCCCTCACACTACGCCGAGTCGACCGCAGCTGAACACCGAATGTGAGGTCCTGATCTATTCCCTACCAGTAAATCTATCGTCGCTCCTCAGGACTCGGCTCAAGAGTCTCGAAACAATCAACCTAAAACAAAGCATTCAAATAATTTACGGTTAATATTTCGACTAAAATCATCTGTATTCCTATATTGAAAAAAGAAGATAATTTCATACTTGTTGCCCTAGTATATTAGTGATATCATATGTGGCCCTCTTAGTAGACCACTTCAAACATCTTGGTAATCGGTGCGGCACATTGTCCAGTGGACGACCGACAATCGTGCCAGTCACAGGAATGACCTCGTAAGCCCATATCTGGATAATGAAGTTATAATGTTAGTATTTAAGCTGTCAAATAAGTTAATGCTAGGATGAATCTATATTATTTAAAAGATACTCACCAGTAAAGCAGCTGAGAAACCGTAAAAGTGGTAGGTTGATGGCCGGACACCTGGAGGTGGCACAGTGGTGGGGACCTTGTCCATATGTCGCAACAGTTTGAGATATGAGAACTTCCCCCATGGGAAGCTCTCCTAGAGCTCCTCCTGCTCCACTAAAACCCAGACCCACTTATCTACTTTGGTCTTTCCGACATCGACCCCTAGTACAATACAGTAGAGGATGAGAATCTTAGTGATCTTAATTGTATCCTCGATACTATGACGCCACTCTCCATTAACAAATCGGTGACGTATATGCAAAACAGTGACAGATGCATGCTTAACAACCACTCTCTGGTATAATCCACCTTCAGGTGTATATCGTGCATGGGGATCGAAGTCCGAGTCTCCAAAATGCAGACCCGTGATAAGAGCGAACTCCCTCCTCGAGAACCGACAAATACGGTCTCGCCCAATGCGAAAGAATCTTTCGTACTTATCATCGCCACTAATTCGAGAAACATCACGACACATGAGATCATGGAGAAAGGACTTGTATGACTCGTTATTAGTGAACCACAACATAAAATGGCCAAAACATGATCGTCTAAATTGCCTCAGACACGCTACACCAACTTCGTTTAACTCTATCCTTATATCATTCAATATGCTGAGACGAGTGTATCCATTAATATAAGATGAACGACCCTGAAGATCCATTCGCACCCATACACGATCCAACTAAAATGTGTACAAGAATTGTAAATTACTACATATAACTACGTATGTCTTATTTATAATATATTTATTGCTAAAATAATATTAACTAATTCTCAAATACATGAAAAAAAAAAGCAAACAAAGAAATAATAAATATCGGCAAAAAAATTAAAAAATTAAAACAAATAAATTACAAAACTCTATTTTCGTGTATAGCACCAAAAAACAAACAGTTTATATCAATTTTCGTTTAACTCATCTTACCAAAATTTTCATTTAACAAACCCAAAAGTTCTACGTCAATATTCGTTTGACTATTCACCACTTCATTTTCGTTTAACAACTCTTGCCCAACATTTTCGTTTAACAATTCAAACCAAACCAACATTTTCTTCTCAAAAAATTTCGTTTAACAATTCAAACCAAACCAACATTTTCTTCTCAATAATTTTCGTTTAACAATTTTTACACGACAAATTGAAAACCCAATTAAACCAACAAATTGAAAACCCAATTTAACAATTTAATGAATAATTCATAAATTAAAAATAAACACACATTTTCGTTTAAAAGTTGATAAATCTACGGCAGTTTATCCAAACCAAACACCCCAAATTTAACATTATTACACGAATTAATCATTAACCCAAATTAAACAAAAAAAATTGTGCAAAAGCTTAATAAATAGAACCAATTTTCGAACTCAAATGCATACATAACCCATTTATGAAACATGCTTCAATGAAATCTATGGATTTAAGAAATTAACCTGGTTCTCCATGGATTGTTCTTCTTCCACTAAAATCTGCCCGATCGATTAAACGAATTCCACTTCTTTCCACTTCTTGTTAAACGAATCTGCACAAAAATCTTCTTTCCACGAATTTCACCGAGGCCTCAAAAATGTTGTGGCTTGAATTGAAAAAAAATTAGAGTAAATGTTGAATTGTGTTTAAAGAGCAAATCTGCAAAATTTCATCCACGAAATGAAATGAAAGTCGGCTATGTTGTATGTTACTAGAGTTAAGAATAGTAGCCAAAAGATATGCATAGAGAATGGTATCTTATTCGTTTAATACACTAAAATATGCATAGAGATGGGGGAGAGGTATCTTAAACGAAATACCAAAGTGCCACTATTAAACGAATTCATGTTGCACTATTAAACGAATTCATGTTTAAAATTTACAAATTTTCATTTACTAGTGCAAATTGTGGTAGGAATTTAAATTAAACGAATTCTGAATTTATTACATGCAAGTTAAACGAAAATTTTCGTTTAATAGTGGTAGGCACCAATTTTCGTTTAATAAGTGCATAAATTTTCGTTTAATAGTGCAATCTTTCGTTTAATAGGGGTATTGCATTTGCACTATTAAACGAAAATTTGCCTAAAGCATGAAATTTGCAATTTTTCGTTTAATTGAGCAAATATTCATTTATTGTGCAAATTTGCCAATTTTCGTTTAATACCCTCAAAGTGATTTGATACCAAAGTGAGTCTGGATACCTTATTAAACGAAATACCAAAGTGTTGTATATTTTTTTTTTTTAACTAAAGTTGATTTTAGGGTTAGACAATTAAAAACCCAAATTCCTTTAACAATTCATTTAACAATTCGTCGATTTATTGGGCGACTGCTTTACCTTACAATCACTCATCCCGACATCGTGTTCCCTGTAAATATGTTGAGTCAATTCCTCTCTGCACCGAGGCAATCCCATCTTGATGTCGCCACACGTGTCTTGCGTTATTTGAAGTCGACTCCTAGTCAAGGAATATTTCTTCCCGCCGATGGTGATTTTATATTAGAAGCTTATTGTGATGCTGATTGGGCCGGTTGCTCGTTACACGACATTCTAGCACTGGCTATTTCATTACTTTTGGTGGTTCTCCCGTCTCTTGGTGGACCAAGAAACAGTCTGTGGTCTCCCGCTCTTCCGCCGAAGCAGAATACCGTGTCATGGTAGTCACGGTCAGCAAAATACTTTGGCTCCGTTGGCTCTTGCGCGATTTTGGCGTTCACCAACATGGTCCGACACCTCTCTTCTGTGATAACTAGGCAGCTCGACAAATTGCCATGAATCCGGTTTTTCATGAGCGCACAAAGCATGTGGAAGTTGATTGTTATTTTGTTCGCGAACGTGTAGTTAGTGGTGCTATCCTACCGTCTTCGATTTCTACCGTTCATCAAGTTGCAGACATATTACTAAGGCCCTCGGTGCTAAGCGATTTCAATTTCTTCTGGGCAAGCTGGGTGTTCGTGATCTCCACACTCCATCTTGAGGGGGAGTATTGGGAGTACTTTAGTAATTAGATTGATTCATTTGTATTTTATTGGGCTATTATATTATGAGGCCCATTACACTTAGTTAGACTTTTCTTGTCTTTGTTGTGCATTTGTATAAGTATCTCTAGTTGTGAATAATACGATTGATAATGTAGTAATACACAAAACTTTACAAGATTTTACATTTTTTTGAATTTTCAATTTGCTAAATTCATACGTGAAGAACAATTAATATAAATAGGTGCATACGCATATTGATGATTGGTAGTGTATTATATATGAATCAGAATTGAAAGCATCAATTAATACTATTTCTACACTAAATGTTCAAGTCTATCATTCTTGGGCCAGAATCATAATCGTTCAAGGATTTGCAGTTGAGATCAATGGTCTCCATTAATCGAAACCTTTTATGATCTTGACTTTCAGATTGGTTCTTTTGGACTGGAGGATGCATTTGCATGAGCTGTAGCTCGAATTTTTTTCTCTTTTCTTGCTTAATGTCTCCTCTATCATGCTTGTAGTTCTCATGTGGTTGAGATTCATCCCTTCTCCATGAGCTCTCTGATGATGTAAGAGAGCTCAGTGAGGAACTGGGACACCCTGAGTCCACCATTGACACTAGCTCAGAAAGCTGAGCTTTCACCTGTTCTGCTTCAATGGAGCAAGACCCGTATTCGGAGAGGGTTTCTTGTGCTTTTTTCAAGACTGATTGTATGTACTTCCCTTGAGTTTCGATTCTTTGCTGCATATGTCTTTGTACCTAAGTTCAGTTATAGAAGTTCTGATCAATTATTTATGATATTTAAACTTGCAGATTGGTTAAGCTTGTTTACTAGTTTACCTCTATTTGTTCATGGAGTTTCCTTTGTACCTCCATCTGCATCTGCAAAGCTTGAGTTATCTGCAAATTTCTGGTAAACCATAAACTTGTATCAGTGAGTTTTTTCTTTCCCTTTTCATCTTTAATGCAAAGTAATCAACTTTATCAAACAATTATTACTCATTAATCTGTTCTTTTGCCCCATCAGAAGCCTTGCTGATGAAGTATTTTTCTCTGTAGTCTGAATGGAAACATATATTCATCAGAAACAATCATTTATCCTACCGCTTGATTTAATGGATGAGGAAACATTTGCTTACCTTCTTGCTTATTTTGGTGGGATTGCTGACTCCTTCCCATCCTATATTTCTGCAGTAAAATTCACTCATTATAGTGAAGAAGAAATCTAATCAGATTAGTATGAAACTATAAAATTACCTGTAAATGGCTCTTCAGGTGATACAAAGTGAGTCCATGAATTCCCATCACCCTCATCAAGGATTTTGGTGTAGCCTCTATTTACCCAAAAAAAAAAAAAAAAAAAAAAAAAAACCTCTTATACTATCAGAATGTGTGGAATTCAATAGGAATGAGAGAGGGAGAGAGAGAGGTTTCATACTCTCTGGACCACCGAGTTGGTCAACAGCATCGATGAATCGCTGATGCAGCTCTGAAGTCCATTTGAGTCTAGGTTTTGCATCACTAGACAAAACCAGCCTCATTTCCTTACTTTGAACATTGTGGAGTGCCATTTCTGTTTGTGTAAGAAGAGTATGGTATAAGGGGCATTGATCATTGTTTCCTGGTAACTCTGCTAAAGAATGTGGGATATCGTAATTCTCTTTATAGTTGGGAGTTGAGAGGCTGTCTTAAGATATCACTCCATATCAGGAAACATAAGTGGGGCTAAGTTTAGGGGAATATATGCTATGAGCTGTGTTGCCCGACTTTCTCCCATTTCACATTCATTACCAAACTTTCTTTACTTTTATTTCCAAGTTTTTTTCTTTCTTTTTGACTTTAAATGGTATAGAGAATCCATAATGCTGCAAAAACAGAGAAAGCAACACACTTCAATCTGAGCCTTAAAAGGAGTGAAAAGGAGTCAAGTGTGATCCCAAGAAATCCTCTCTTTTGTGTGTGAGAGAGAGAGAAAGAGAAAGAGAAAGAGAGATTCCCACATGAGTTATGCAGTCCCCACCATGATGTATAATTGGTGCAACTTTTCAAAAATTCTCGAGAAGTTTTGCTGGAAAAGAATTTAATGATGATGTTTCTTGTGAAAGATTGAAATGGATGAGCAAATGAGTATCTCTTCTTTCTCTATGTTCCAATTCTTATCTATTTCCCGTAACTTACTTTCTGAGAGAATGTGAATTGATTGGTCGGTTCTTTTTGTTTTTCCTTTTACGGATAAAGGGAATCAAAGCATCTAGGATTGATTTTAGGACAAGCAAGTAGTTCTCTAAGCACACAACAATTTTAGGAAGATAAGTTGTCATAATATAGACATGTTTATGGTTCATAACAGGTTGGATGGATTCTGCTATAGTCCTAATAGTCATATTAGTATAATGTAGATAAGCTGATAGAGTTAGATTCATAGTGCTCTCTTTTTAGTATCACAATAGTAGCACTTAAAATAAAGATAAACAAGAGTATTTGCTATAGATTTTCAAGAAAAGACACCAATCTTGCAATCAAAATCGAATGATTGTTCTCGAACCATCTCTACATTTTCACTTATAACAAGATGACTAGATTCAAAATAGGAAAGACTAGCAAGTGGTTGTGCTGTTAGCTAATTGTGGCCCAAAAGTTTGAAGTGAGTGAGAAGAAGAGAGAATGAGTTAGCTTTCTCTTTAACCAGCATATGTACTTGTACATCCCTTTCTTGCTTTCATATATTCGAAAACAAGTAAAGGAGATTCGAGTATGATGCAGAACAAAAGTATGGATGAGAAGAATATGGCCTCAAGAATCGGATAAAGTGAAACAAAAAGAGCTCGTCTCCATCCCACCACCGGGATAGTTGATATATATCCGGGGAAAGATTCATCGATGGAACATAATTGCTATCGGAAAGTGATGGGAGCTTCTTCCTTGGTCGTACGTTATCGCTAAGTGTATTGAGAAGTTAGCATAGGTATAGTCGTGTGTACCTATCAAAATATGTGCTCATTTTTTGTCCCCAAAAAAAAAAAAAAAGAGGTGATGACAATGTGAACATTTCATGAGAATCATCAGAAATTTCTGATTTCTTAATCTTCTCTAGGTATTTTCTTAATCTTCCATGAATTGATTATGATCAGATAAGACCTCTCAGAGAATATGCAATGCTTCTAGGTGATTTGGAATAAATATTACTACGTTGGCTTTAAATTATTTAGAAGCCTTTGTTGTTCAATATTGGTAAAATTTATGGTCCTAATTATTGTTCAACACCTCAGCCCATCACTTACATGCTACAAGAAAGAATATATCTACTTTATGATAGATTTTTGGAAAATTATTTCATGACTTGTATAGTGCATAATTTCCTATATCGAGAAACCTTTAATTTGCTACAAATGTTGCCAATATATTTGTTGGAAAGTTGAGACAAATGTTGTTATCCTTTTGGATCACTAAACATCAATAGCTAAAGTATGTATATCAGTACGGAATGAGACAGAATCATTAGTCGCCTAGTTGTCAAAAATTGGAGATAGAAAAAAAAAATCTCAAAATTTAGTGACTAATCCATGTCTCTTATATTAAATTAAAGACAGAATCACCTTGATCGAAGGAGGATGATGATGTCAATCTCTATTATTCGGATTGCTCCCAACTCAGAGATTTTAATATTGATTTCTATCATTATGTTCTCTATTTTGTCATTATCTAATGATGGATGCTACACTTACTAAACTTTGTCTTTAATCAACATTTATGTTTGCAGTGATATACATTTATTGAGTGTGCAAAGTGATTTTCTAAAAGAAAAAAAAAAAGAGGGTGCAAAAGTGATGAATTAAAGATAGTAATTTCTTTCTTAATCTTTCCTCAATCTCTCATCTAGAGTTGATCATTTGCCATCTTGATTTGGGCATTTTTGGCACTAACCAAAATGTCTATAAATTGGAGAATTAATTTCAGCAAAGGAATAAAGATAACATGATAATGAGGTATTATTTGTAGTTTAAGTGGCTTACACCTCACATCCACTTCCTCCACTCCAACATTATTGTCTCTACTTTTTTATTTCTTTGTGGATAGTTTGGGTGGTTTAAATTATAAGACATTCCATTTTTAATGCTTTGAATTAATTTAAAGACATTCCAATATCTTTGATTCCTTGTTCAATTCCAGCTTCTTTCTCCAAAAGGCTAAATCCACATGATTCATTATTGGATCAAGAGCATGGATTTGCCATACTGATTTGATGGGGCAGGATTTACTTATGGGTGGATAACCTATTGTGGTACAGTAGATATAACTTATAATAAATTTACCACAAAATAAAGTGATTGTACCAAAATATTATAAATTATAACAAACTTACAAAAATACCATAATTTTTGACATGTCCTAATGTGAATAGTGAGCTGATGGGATTGAAAATTAATTGGGTCACCTAACAATCAAATCACTTTGAGGATATTAAACGAAAATTTGCACTATTAAACGAAAATTTGTAAATTTTTGTTTAATAGTGCAAATTTACAGATTTTCATTTAATAGTGCAAATTTACAAATTTTCGTTTAATAGTGCAAATGTCTACCACTATTAAACGAAAATTTACACGAAAATTTGCAAATTTGCACTATTAAACGAAAATTTATAAATTTTCGTTTAATAGTGCAAATTTGCAAATTTTCGTTTAATAGTGGTAGACATTTGAAAATTTTCGTTTAATACCCTCAAAGTAATTTGATTGTTAGTTGACTCAATTAATTTTCAATCCCATCAGCTCACTATTCACATTAGAACCGGTCAAAAATTGTGGTATTTTTGTAAATTTGTTACTCCCTCCGTCCCAGCTTAACTTGTCTACTTGTCATTTCGGTTTGTCCCAACTAAACTTGTCAGCCCATAAATGGCAAAAATAATTTTACATTAATATCTCTCTATTTCAATATTATTACAAAAATGTCATCCAAAAGTGCATAAGATTTGATTTGATGTGCATATTATTATAAAAATGTCATCTAAAAATGCATATCCACTTGAGTCAACTGCATTTCCTTAACCTCCGTGCCCGGTCAACGTAGGCAAGTTAAGCCGGGATGGAGGGAGTATAATTTATGGTATTTTGGTACAATCACTATATTTATGGTAAATTTGTTATTAGTTATATCTATGGTGTTACAAGCTATTTCCCCATTTATTTATATCCATTATGTGTTGGGAAGATGTTTTGTCCTTTTCATTAAAAAACTTATTTTTTCTATCTATATTTTTCGCTTTAACCCATCAACTCTTAAAAGTCTAGAAATTAGTTTAATCTCGAAGATCTTGAAGCTCATGAGCTTTGAAGATCATACAAGCTTCTATTTGCATGCAGATTGAGCAATTTCTTCCTCTCATGTATTGGCTCCCTTCATTGGAAATCGAAACTAGATTAATATTAACATGAACTTTCATACGTAGCAATAAATACAGTACTAGGTTAAGTTTAGTACACGAATTCTAGCTACCACTTCATTAGGCCTCCTCCATAGATGGAGACTTAGGTAGTATATCAAATGTGCTAACTACTTATTACATACACACCTACTAATCGCAAATACTTAGTCTTTAACTGGTGCATTTGGTGTGTGACGATTATTTGCTCCAGATCCTGGATAGTCTCTATTGATCTCTAAATCCATTCTACTATGAAACAACTCATTCATCGTTGTCTCCACGTTTTCCCTCTGATTTTCGCCTTCGTCCATCTATTTCATTCGAGAAATAAACAATAAAACAATGTAATAAAATGGTAACATATATGGGAATTTTATTTTCTTGTTATACTTATTGAATTGAAGCAATGTACCTGAAATGCATCCTCTCTAGAAGGCATAGTCCCTGTGATAGGAAAAAAAAACGAATAGAGATTAGATTAATCATAGAAACGAATGTTGTTTTATAAGAGACGAAGAGAGTAGTAGAAGGATTACTCATGATTGAGGGGTGGATGAAGGAAAGAAGCAAAGAGAAAACTAGTAATGTAAGGAGGTGGTGAAAGGAATTGCTAATTCCCATATTTTATTAGAGTGATGAATGTGTTTAAAGAGGCAAAACATGCTGCCTATTTATACATGAATGGGCAGAAAGGTGTTATGGAGTGGTACCTAACCTTTTTGACATAATTCTTGTCTTTGCTAATAAAATGTGGTGTTTGTCTGCCTTTTTGGTAGCTATTGTGGGATTTAGCAGGATCCCAAAATTGCATGTTTGATGTTAAACAATGATAGATTCTTATTCTAATGCTTTAATTGCTTTAGATGCACTCTTATGAGATTAATCCGTAAGGTGGGACCATGTTTAAAAGGTTACAATATAAATGATTCCTTTTAACTTATTAATTGAATGAGACTTTATACAATAAAATGTGATATGTGGGAAGATATCAAAGTTGTGGGACTAATTAATGGAGCACTCCCAAGGAAATAGATTAAGTCAATGCTTTGAAATTAGTATGAAATTTGATCCCACCCAAAAAAAGTTGAGACTGTGATGACGTCAGCTGTGGTTATTATTTTATAACCACCATAAGTTAAAAGTCAAAGTCTTTGTTATTGAATTAGGTTGATTTAGCCAATTTGCCAAGGTAACTATTCACTCTCATTTTCATTACATGAAATAGAAGATTCCTCAATCAATGAACAAATGTGAAGCCTTAGAGCATCTCCAGCAGTCTGCACTACTTTAATGTAGAAACAGTGTTTCATCTCTAGCGGTCTGTACTATATTTTACACAAAAAAGGAATATTTTATATTATTTCTAATTAATAATTTATTTAATCATATTTTTAAATTTTTGTTATAATTGGATAACATATTTACACATGTAAACATTATTTAATATAGTTTTAACTTTTTGTATTTTAAATTTAATAAATAAAAATTAATATCATTAATTGATTGAAACTCAATGTAAAATGAAAACAAAAACAAAACTTATTTTTATTGGAATGTATTTTATTCAATTTTTCAGTTTTTATTTTATTTTATTTTCATGTATTTTAATCTATTTTCAGTAATTTTATGTTTTATTTTTATGTATTATAATGTATTTTTAGTAATTTTATGTAATTGTTCTCGTCTCTTAAATTTTTAATATTCATGTTGAAAAATGACTCTTGTGAATTTTAAATTTTTATATTATCATCCACAACATTCAAATTAACTACTCGTGTTACACTAAATTTTTTATATTACTATCCATGTTGGAATTAATATTTGTAATACAAATATATTTATATTTGTATTATAAACAAAAAAAAAAAAAAAAAAAGCGCTGAACAGAACAGCACCTCATGTAGCGCTGAACTAATCTAATTGATAAAGTGGCACTGAAGATAACACCTTGCTGGGAGAGGAATTCTGACGGTGGCCGCTATTGTAGAGCACTGCTGGCCATGCTCTTAGAAGATAGTTAAATAATAAATAAGATGATTGTGAAGTCATGTTAGAGTTCATCAGTATTTAAATGATGAGGATCGAAATTGATCTCTTCTAATATTGTATATATCTTAATAATGATATAGTAGATTCAACTTTAGATACCAATCATTTAAGTATATTTTCGGGATAAAAATGAAAACATGAGTGTGAGAATTAATTGCAATGATGTGGAAGTTAGCTAAAGGCTCACATAGAAGTTGTAAGATTTTATAACATAGAAGTTGTACCTCTACTAGAGTAGAGAACTAATGTAATTGCACTTGGTCCAAATGCTTGGTGCGTTTTGGTCGGCCAAAAATAAAAAGAGAGAGGTGGTGAGGAAATTGAGGTTGACATGTGTGTTTGAGAAGTTTCATGTCATGATTGATATTTACTCTTCTTTTGTTTCAACTTCAAAATATATATATATATATATACCACTTCAATTGTAATCTCTACAACTATATATGTTCTATGCATATATTATATATTTAATTTGTAAGTGTTGTATAACATTTGTGGGATTAGTATTGTGTGTATGATTAGGTTATTGCAATGAAAATGGCACGTGTCATGGTGTCTCTTGGGGAAAGCAGATGGCTTCACAAATCTTGATGTGATCTTTCTCGTCTTCTTTCTAAGTGTTAGTGCTAACATTAATATATATTAGGATTCCAAATTCTTATACTTTCTTATTTTTTTATGCAAGATTCTTATTTTGGGATTATTTTATATTAATACTATTTATATATAAGTAAATAGTAAAAAGAATTTAGATCCATTCATAAAATAATTGAAAATTAAAGTAATGGGTTCCAAATTGATTATAGATATTTCTTCCTTTTTTTTTTTTTTTTTTGATAATTTATATTATTTTTTATTTAAAGCAAAACATATTAGAGGGAGGTAGATCTATCAGAGCGTCACAAATATTGATAGAAAATTGGAGATTGATCCATAGTATCAAACTAACCTAAATAAAGATATTTTGATAACAAATACAAAGTGACTATTAAATGGTTTTGTTGTACTCTAATGATTATAAGAATTTCGCTTTAATGTTATAATTGGTAAAACAATTTACACCCCATATCAAACCAAAAGTTTACACCAAATATTTATTTCTATTTCATTAATTCTTATCAGTAATTAAATCATAAGATAACTAAAATATTATTTAATTAAGTATATTAATATAAATATATATAAAAACATATTAATAACTTAATTTCATACGCAAGATTATTATTATGACATTTCAGGATATTACATAGAGCTAGTGTAAACTTTCACGTACATACAATGTCTTATATCTGGGTTTTAATTAAATTTACACTTAATTAGGTAAAAAAAAAAGATGAAATGATTACATAATAAGATAGAAAACGAGCAGATATTGCATAAGGAATTCTGATTCAGCCACCTGAAACACTTCAATAGTTGACTATAAGATTAAACTAACCGAACGTACGAGAAAATATTATTTCTATTCTCTCTTAAAAAAACAAAAAAATCAAATTCAAATTGTTGATTATTTCCATGGAAGTTAAGGAAATAAAGTAGTGAAGTTCCAGTGAATCGTCAACCATAAAATATCTTCTATTTCAATTTATTATTTTAAAATAATTATCATATATATATATATATATATCACTAATTGATATAATTAATATGTAACTTGCATTAAAATAATAAATTATTAAATAAAACATCAAAATATAACGAAAAATCCAAAATAACATATTTAAAAATTTATGTCAGTCTCTAAGGAAAAGATTTGCATCCACGCAGAAAAAGTTGACAATGAATGTTCATTTCCAAATACTTTCGTAGTTTAGTTACAACTAATTTCTTGCACGAAATTTCATGGAAACTTCTGATATCATTCATTATTTCATTGGAATGATGTCAAAGAAATTTCACAGAAATTTACACATCTTTTATTAGGCTGTACACATTCACACTGCCCCTGAAAAAGGGAGACAATACTTGGTAATATTATTATGATCTTGCACAAAAATTGACAACCCAGAATTTAAATTTCCTTAGTATTTCCCATACGACACTTTCTCACATACTAATTTAACGGCTTCTAACATAAGCTCAGTTCCTTGTTATAAATACCATGAAAATCTATCAGACAAAACTTCATACATTCAACCACCCCCCTCCCTACCCCACCCCAAAACAAGAATCAATCAGCCCATTTTAATTATTTTGAAAATGGAGTTGACACTGGCAAATTTGATTGCAAAATTTCTGGTTTTGGGGTTCAAATCTCTCATTAGGGACACTGAGTATTTTATCTCAAGTGTCCATTTTTTCCTTCAAATCTTTCCCATGCTTTTTTCCACAAATTGGGATAGTTGTTGGAGTAAGATGCAAATACCCAATAATTGTGGGCCACTTGATCACAAATTGGATTCATGCAAGAGAGAAATTTGTGGGGATGAAAAAATAGTAGAAATTGCAGAAATCAATTTGATGATGAATAGATTAATGGGAAAGGTGGAAGATTGTGGGGATACTAGTACTAGTTTAGGTGAAGAGGATTTATTGAGACTGTTTGATGAGGAAGAGCCTAGTTTTGAGGAAATTAAGGAAACTTTTAGGGTGTTTGATGTAAATAATGATGGGTTTGTAGATGCCATTGAATTGCAGGGAGTTCTTTGCAATTTAGGGTTGAATGAGGAGTGCAGTGTAGAAGATTGCAAGAGGATGATCAAATCTTTTGATGGTAATGGAGATGGCCTAATCGATTTTCAAGAGTTTGTGAAATTCATGGAGAAATGTCTTTGTTGAATTAATCTTCGTTGTCTCACTTTTTGTTATATAAGAGAGTGTGTGTGTGTATACATATATATATAACACTTACTAATATAATGAAATATCAAAATAAAATATGGTTTTGTATAAGTATTTTAATTTTTTTATATATGGTGTTGAGATTTTTTTATGTGATTATCTCGGGCGATTCGGATAGTCACATAGATTATATTTCTTTTATGTGAAATTTTTATTACCCTCTGTATCAGACTTTCTCAACCAAATAAGGCAATTATGGTACAGTTTGTCACGTCATACATAGTTATTCATATAGTGTTTACACTTTAGACTATGTCTATATATATTTGATTTATTATATTATAATGTAAGTATGACTCGCAATCCAATTTGGAAGAACATAATCGTGGTTTCAGACTTTCAGGTGACAATAGGATGAGTTTGTCGGAATTCAAGATCTTCTCACTTGAATTTTTAAGATCCATGCCTAAATTTGTCTTAGATTGATAAACATTCGATCTATATAATATAATTTTTTAATATTAAAAATTATATATACTTTCCAAGATAATTTTACTTTGTACGTTTTTCTAACAGAAAAGAATCTCATATTGGTGTCAAAAAAATGAAATTATTTAAATATATGTATAACATAAATTAAAATTGAGTTAAAAAAAGCACAAACGGGTTAGAATAATTTTTAAAGATTTTTTTTTTTTTTGGGGTTTTATATTTCATTAATTTGGTCGAAACCCAAGTCGCGTGGTCCATTTGTTTCAGCCCATACTGGAACCCAATAGAAACGCCAGAAAACAGGTCAAAACCCAACAATTACAAATGGGCCCTTATTTATAACTATTTTGCAATTCTACCCCTAATTTCCATTATTTGATTTTAGTTTTTCGGTTGTCACATGGCTCTAGGAGTCTAGTTAAACACACTTATACACATGTGATCTTGCTCTTTTTTTGTTTTTCTTCAGATGTGATAATCTGACAATCCCAATTTTAGAAAGTGTCAAGTGACGTGGCTTGTTTAGTTCTTTATCCGTCGAGTCCTATTATTTTAGGATACATTTAATTAAATTCATGCATGAGTTAATTCCATGGTTTAATCGCATAAACATATTTTATACTACTATGAAAGTTGTCTTAGATTAAACATTTATTTGCATACAAGTTGTTTAGATATTGTTTATGAAAGCATTTACTCATAATCTCCAAAACACCATCTACTAACATATTATTCCATACTTTTTCCTGTGTCTTTTTAATTGTAAATAGTGCTTCAATCGCTTTATTGGAAATTAACATAATATGTATTCTTATGTTAACCAAAGTTTAAATACAATAAGAACTATATATATAAATTTAATAACAAAAAAAATAAAAAATAAAAACTGGTTTACAAATCGAAGAATTATTCAAAACAAAATAATGAATTTTTTTTATCCGATTACAACTCAACTTATCATAGTTTCCATATTTTTAAAGTAGAAATCGAATATAAAATAAGACCAGTTGAATCAACGATCCAAGAAAAAAAAAAAAAAAAAAAAACCAGTCGGATTAGTCACAGCAAGCGTGCACTATGTTGTTAGTTGCAGTGTTTGTGGGGTTAAGATTGATATATATGGTTGCAAGAGTTTTGACAGTTGCATGTGTTATCATCCCATGTGGATAGCATGAAAAGATTCTGCTGACTCAAATGTTGTTAAACAGTTACCTTCTTCTATGCAACTAATTTTATAAGGGTTTATGTTTTGGACCAGAATTTGTGCCTGGTTTTTGCAGGCCCATGACAATTGGATGTTCCCTTTTCACACCCTAATTTTCCTTTATCTTTTCCATTCTCTCTTCTTCTTCATTTTTTATCACAACCCTTTTTCATTTATGTTCATAAACACAACAAATAGCTCGTTTTAAGTGCAACTTAAATGAAAAATTACAAATTGAAAATACTATTATTAAGTCGATCACTAATTAAAGACACTAACTTTTCAGGTCTTGATATTGATACACTAACTTTCAATTTTGACAATTTTAGGATTAAAAACCCGAAATCAAGAATTTCAGATCCAATCACATGAAATTGGAGTTTTTCACTAATGTGAGTTGTCCTGGAATTTGTGTAGTTCGGCCCTAATTTCGTCATTTCAAATTTATTTATCCCAATATCAAAGTACGAAAAATAATATTAGTTAATGAACTATAAATAATGTCCCAAATTTACAATTTTCCCTATAATTTAATTGACAAGCAAAAATATGATCAAAATTGTAAAGATTATTTGAAGAGTGACGACAAGTCTTCTTTTTCTTTAATTGTGCATATCCAACATTCTTTCACAATTATTAACCTAAATATTAAAGAGCTAGCAACAACAGTGAGGAAATGACAAGACATATATGCAACACGTTTTGAAACAGTTCCATGTGAGGCTGGCCATTAAATATTGATTTTAGTTGCAAGAAAAAAGAAAGAGAATGAATTCATTCATTAAATTTCTTGAGCATCAACAAAATGCATAGGGCGTGTCAGATTAGCAAAGAAAACATGGTACATTGTAGTTATTAACTAGCTACTTTAATTTATTCATAAAGCCCCAACTCCCAGAAAGTCTATAAATGGCGGTTCCATTCTTTCTTCTCCTGCACCTCCCCCACTGGATGATAAAACCTGATCATCATCATCTCCACCTGGGTATTGATACTGTGACAGCGTGTTCATCACAGACGGATAATGCATATAATTCCCGTGCCCTGTCCAAATTAATCAAACAAAACAAAATCAACAATCATAATAAATTAAACTGACTAATTAATTAAACTAAAATGAACACAACACAAACCTTGGAAGAAGCTTTGTGGGGCCCAATATCCAGTAGTATTAAGATGTGTCGAACCAAAAACCCCACCACCGGCGGCGGCGGCGCCGTACAAAACACCGCCGGAAAAATCTGGCATAGTTAGCCCTGGTTTGATGGATGGAGAGGCATTAAGAAGATCATCATCTTCCATTCTTTTAAACACGAACTGGCCCATCTTCCTCCTCCTATAAGCACTGGATTGCTCTCTGTACTTCCTCGCCATGATCACGTGCCAATGGTTTTTCACTGCATTGTCAGTTCTCCCCGGAAACAGCCTGGCAATCATGGCCCACTTGTTGCCGTACAGGCGGTGCGCCGCCATGAGCCGCTCTTCTTCCTCCTCGGTGAAGGCCCTTCTGTTGATCCTCGGGTCCAGCTGGTTGAACCACCTCAATCTGCAGCTTTTGCCTGGAAAACAAGAGATTGAGTATATATGGAGATAAGTTGAGATTATTCATTGATTGTTTTGCTGTTTTTCTGACCTGATCTACCCTCGAGCTTCTCTGCAATGAGGTTCCAGTTCTGGGGCCCGTAAAGGGCGACAAGCTCTTTGAGCTTCGAGTCTTCTGCAGGTCTCCAATGGCCTCTTGCACAGAGCTTGGATTGGCCAGTGGTGGTGTTTGAATCCTTGATGTTGTTAATACCTCCATGCATGTCTGAGGATTCTTGATCTTCGTCGTGGGTTAAGGTTGTGTTGAGATCGATGATCATGTCGTCGTTTTCGCTGGAATGATGAGTGAAACCCCAGTTGGTTTCAGTGGTGTAGAATGAATTAGGGTTGATGGAGAACATGATGCCCACCATTAGAGGAGAAGAAGAGGGGGCTAGGATGAGAAGAGAGTGGGATTTATATGAGTACAGGTGATGATGTGTAATTAGTGAGAAGATCAAGTGTCATGTTTAATGAGGGAGATGATGGAAATTGAAGAAGAAGAAGAGGAAATGGAAGTGGGAAATTGTGTTTCTTTGGGAGAAGCTGAAGATAAACTGTAAGTGAATAGATTAGGTATAGGGTGGTGATGATGATGATGGATGACCTTCTCTGTCTCTCAGGCGATACATGAGAGAGAGAGAGAGAGAGAGGAGAGAGAGACCACTGAAGCCCCCACCTCCCACAGCTAATAGATGCATTTAGCTAGGATCACTATGTTGAAATTTAATTTAGACTAAGAATGCAATGGAAATCGAATATTGGCATCAAAGAATTGATTTTTTTATTTTCTTTTAATATATTAATGCTACTATAACTTTTAAGATTTTCATAGAAGAAGTTAATATTAATACTAGGGTAAAATATTTATAATAAATAATTTTGGAAACACGTAGAATTTATTAACTAAAAGATATATTAATTAAATTAATTAATATTTATGACATAAAGTGATACATAATATGTTTAAATTCAAATATATGTTTGTCGTATCTAATTTTACTATAAAGTTCATATGCATTTTCTTTTTACAAGATAAATTCTTTATTCTCTGGTAATCAAAACTCATGCTGAAAGAAACTTTCTATGTATTACTATTGTTGTTTGGAAACTAGTCAAGTCTATTTTAAGTTAAATAGTGTTGCGTATATGTATAACTTTTTGTTTAAATGAACATTTGTTTAAAAATAAAAATAAATACTTTAAATCTCTGATACAGAGTCAAATCATTCTATTAGACGTGAATCTTCGAATCAAACAAAACCAAATTTTCAATCTGAAAATACTTAATTAATTTTGGTACGGTTACTAACAACTCTATTGGGAAGTCTTCGAACTCGATTTGATTTGTAAATTATTTCGAATTGTAGATAAATCCAACTAACGACTACTTTATTATTATTCATATAAAAACAAACTGTAGCTAGGTTGATACACGGATAAAGGATTTCATGTTGCAAGTGCAAAATATAGTAATTAAGCTTACATTGAATTGTACATCATAAATAGAATTAAACTAAAAATACAACAAATAAGCGATGTGAATTGGCAATTATTATCAAAAAAGAACAAGTCAGAATAAGCAGAGATGCAAGTGAATTGAAACCCTCAAGTATAAATTAAGAGAGAGAGAGAGAGAAGTAAGTAGGGGGGTTTAGGCTGTCTCTCTCAACTATGACAAGAAAGAATCCTACATCACCCTCATCTCTCAACTTCTTTGCTTCACAACCTCATCAAATCTCTCTCTCTCTCTCTCTCTCTAAATATATATATATATATCCACATTAAAATAGGTACACAGTGTAGATCTAATTGATTTACACATATATACGAGCGTGTGTATAAATGTTTGTAAATCAATGATAAAGTAGATATACTTCCACTGCATCCAAAAATTTGATATATATACCAATAGAATAGAAATAGAAATTTATCAATATACATAAATACATTTGCTTACATAAGCCCCTCCAATATATCTATCAGTCTGTGTCAAATTATATATGGTCCTCTCTGTAAAGTGATTTTAATTACATCATTTGTGATAATGACTTCATTTATTTTTGCAGTAAAAACAGTGCACAAAAGATTTCACCTCAGTCAATAAAATAAATAAAACTGACATTAAACTGCAATATAATTATAGATAAACCAACTTATGTAACATGAGTAATTGATATGTAAATTAAAAGTCATGACTTCATTAGGTAATTAAACTCAATTTATTAAACTATATAATTTTACCATTTAGTTAATTATAACAAACTATTTAATGTGTAAACAAAGTGTAGCATGCATTAATTTGAACAAAATTTAGATGATTGGAGTTTCCAAACTTTATGAAACATTAAACATCACATCTCCATTATCCTTGGCTATAAATATGTATCCCATGAAACATGGCGAAATGTCATAACAAAACTACTGTTGATGCTCTGACTCAATAACCTATATCTATATATTATAATGACATCCTACAGAGAAATACTGCTTACAAATTTATTATCTTCTCTTACATACAACAAACTTTCAACTCGACAACTGTATATGTGTATTATTATTATTATTATTATTATTATTATTATTATTATTCATTTTATTTTATTTTTTGAAATTTACAGTTTTGCTTCTTTAGTTTTAGTTATAATCATTTTAATCATTTATTCTACGGATTTTTATAGATGGAGAAAACTCAAATGTGATTAATATGTAACTCCACCATTAAATGAAAGGGTATGAGAACGAATATGACATATAAGAGATTGCATTTTCATTGGATTAATAAAAAATTCAACATTAGGCAAACATGATATTTTTTTTTTGGGTAAATTTTAATTCCGGCCCTATAATATGCATCTTATTCATTTTTCAAACACCAGCTTTACATGTTTGTATACTTGTCTCTTTTAATTTTTTTTATTCTTTATTTTTTATGTTTTAGTAGAACAATTCAATTTTCAGTGATATTCCCAACATCAAATTTGTTCTATGTAGATTCACTCAAAAAAACAGGCATCTTGGTTGTTTGAAAGGAAATTTAATATATGTGACACTAAATTAAGTAAAAGGTATTCAATACGCCTCAAATTTAGGATTTTCTCCCATTTAAGTGCTACATAAATCAATTTACACACTATACAACCAGACCGGATCCTCTGTACCAAAATCTTTATCCCATTTGTGTGCCACATTAAAACTACGTAATTTTGATATTGGAAAAAAACTTATAATTTGTAACCGCTTTTAATTTGAAAATCAATATAACGTGTTTTGGGATGTGGTACACGCGTGGTACATGAATATTTGATATAGGGGATCTGATTTGCTATACAACCAAAATTTCCAACTTTGAGTACTAGGTCTGCATTACCAACACTAATGTCAGCAATTATCGTCAAAACCAGAATTTCTAATTAAAATTAAAGAAAAAACTTAAACTTGTAATATTATTATAGAACAAGTGGTTCAAAAATGAATATATATATATATATATATATATATATATATTTTTTTTAATATGTTGAGTAATAAAAAATAATAATTGTAAGATCAGTTTTCAGATCCAAATTAAATAACTTAAAAGCCAAAGTCAATTGCAGAAGTTATGATTTAATATTTGGCAGATGGAGAAGTTGTGGCTGCAACCTGCAGGGTCAGGAATGTACTACAATTTCTGTGAATCCAAAACATGTTGGTCAACAATTTTGAAATTGGGAAAACACTGCCTTTTACTTTTGCCTCAATTAATAATATCCAACATTTTTTAATTCTTTGTAGCAAAAGGTTGAGCGGCCCATTAGGTGGGAGGACCAGTGTCTGGTGCCCACAAGGAACTATCCCCCAAATTGAGGAATAAATTGGGAGGACCAGTGTCTGGTGCCCACAAGGAGCTATCCCCCAAATTGAGGAGCCAGGACTCGATCCTGCGTCCTTGTAGCAATCTGCCACCCAGGAACCGGCTAAGCTACGCCCATGCGGGCAACATTTTTTAACTCTTAAATGGGTAAATGTTTGTTCCTTACATGTCTTCTTTGTTATGTCATGAATTATTTTTGGTTTATAGTACAAGGATTTTGAAATACATACATGGAATTGTACTCCCTCCATTCTATTCCATCAGTCGATTAAAAGAATACTATAATATATTTCATTATAATATCAGTCTATTTTAAATTATAATTATAATAAAAATTTTTTTTTTTTTTTTTTAAGTTAGGGTAGCCCGTTTCTAAACTTCAAGATATAGTCTGATTTCTATTTTTTACCTGCCAAGAAATTATAGGTAGGTCCCTACAGGCTATAAGACAATAAATACTTCTTTTGACCATATTGTGAAACCCCCGAACTTCATATTATTACTCATTGATAAATAATTTATTTTTGAATCATATGAATATTTTTTCATACAATTATGAACTTGTTTTCAAATATACGAATTTTTCACAGGCTTAGTAAATATATATCTTGAAAGAAAATAGTGTAAATATGAAATAGGCAGATGGAATATAATTTAGTTATAATCTATGAGTGAGGAAAGATTTTGTTGAAGGGCCACCCGCGTGTCTCTCAGAGAGAGATCAGAGTCCACAATCTGGTCTCAACTTTTGGGACAATATATATTTTGTGACTAATACAATATATATTTAATAAATATACATTGTTTGAATTAACCATAATTTATATTATCAGTAGCCGTTATATTTATAAATACATATTTATAGTTATTGAATATTATTATTAGACAAGACCACCATATATGAAATCTTATCATAACTACAACCATTCTTCGACCACTTAAAGTGAGTAGCTATCCCGGTAAATCACTGCCGTTAGATCAACATACATGGATGGATGAGATCTTCTCGGATAAGTACAGTTGATTTAACTTTTAATCATAAATGGTTCAATTTCTTTCATGCCTCAATTAGAGTTGAATTCTTTATTTTATTTTTTGGTATTGTAAGTGAGGGTTCATTCTAAGATCCCCACATGAGTAAATCCAACTATAGATTTTGACGTACAAAATTTAAACTAAAATATATTATAAACTTATTTTATAAATATAACATATATATGGATGGAATTGGGTAGAAAAATATGATGACATTTTCTTCCTTACCCTTGCCACGTGTGACATCCTTTGCCCAGATGATTGACGAGGACCGCACGTGTGCCTTTTACTATATTTTATATTTCCTTTTCTAATAGAGTAGTACTAATAATTGATGGGTTTGGATTTTGCCGTTGTATTTTCTTTTTTTATGATATCATTTTATTTCATGGGTGCATGCTTGACATTATTACTTTACACATATATCTTGTATATTAATTAATGAAACAATAAATTTAATTTAAAAAATTGAACATGTAGTGTAATTAAATATATCAGTGTAATTAAATAACTAATTACCAAAATTAATTAGGAAGAAGCAAGGGGGAAATTAGTTAGCAATAATTAAGGTGGCCAGATTGCTGTGTTCGTACCAAACAATTTAGTTTGTTAGTTCATCTACCAAAATATTTGGGACATATCTATTTTGATTGCACATTTACAGGACAACACTAACATGCGATCGACACCAACACATTTTTTCAATTAATTCCATACATTCATGTTTCATGTCGGATCGGAGAAATTAAACCCCCAATTTTTATTTTTATGTTACAATGATGCATGGAGTAGTTTATCAGATCATAGTCAAATTCATTGAATTCATATTGGATATTAATTCCCATCTAATTTTTGAAGCGCTGTCATTTACGATTATCTTAAAATACACTAGATACAATATCTATCATCCATCTAATTAACACAGACACATGAGACGTTTATGTGTTAATAAATCATTAAAAAAAAACCTATATTAAATAAAATTATCTGGCAACGGGACAGAAACAAGTAACGTGTTTATTATCCGTGATGATAAAAGTGACCCACCATATAAAAGTAGGACTGCTCGCATGAGATTCTGTTGGAGGTGTTCCCTGAAAATATATACATGCATGACTCATCTTGGCCATTGCTGTAATTAGGGTTCCACCACCAAATTAGGGTCACTCAACAATGAGACAAAAAATCGAAGCACTAACGTGGGATTGCAATCAACATATATTACCACACACAGTGTGCGTGACAAGGAACAAGAAAACATCATTAATATGTAGTACAAATTGATCAAACATGCAACAATGTCAAGTTAGCTGGATATCAACCATGAAAGTCAGTTAACTTTGTCCTAGCAAAACACAGGACCAACTATGTCTTATCGTTCTCAACTTGCACCTCTTGACTAATCTTGATTGGACGTCATCACTATTCACTATTGTTCATAAGTGTCCAATTAAAATCCACATCGTTTAAACATGAATTCAAATTTGACCCAAATTCGACCAAAAAACTCTAGCACGTCCAATAAGTCCAATCGGCCAAATTCGAGTATATATATACTAAGGTGGAATTATTGTTACATTACAAACACATAATTCCAGAATAGAATCACTAAACATATGTGACACTGAAAAGAGTATTTTCAAATATTTTGCTAAAAAAAAATGTTAACAGAAACAATTACTATTTTGGGGACACTGATGGTGGCATAGGGTTGCACGTGAAATCCCTGCAATGAAACAGAAGTATTATTCAAAAACAGGAACATGAAACCTAAGTGATGAGAAAGGAGAAAGAAGTGTGTGTGTGTGTGTCCTCAACAGCAAATTAAGTTAATTAGTGGGGTATGTGTGTATGTGCCTCCATCTTTTCAAAGGACATTTGTGGATGCCCACTTTCCAACTACCTCTTTTATTATTCTCTTTTTAGATTTTTCTTTGCAATTTTTTAATATGGTTTTGGGGTTCTATTTAAGTCTAGTCTTATCCATCACGATCCATGATACATATGCATTACCTTGTATACACAAATTGTAGCATTCATTTCTTTCTTTTGCATTCATGTGTGTGCACAAAGCACACTTATGCCATGCAAATAAATTGGTGTGGTTATTATGAACAATTACATTTTGAACTTCAAGAAACATATGACACATCATTTGTATAGTGATCTAGCTCGACTTTGGATGTGACCAATCAAGTAGTTCCATTATCTAATTATTTTGTGTTCAGTCCCAAAGTTTTAGACCATATTCAAAGATGTAATATCGTAGTGCAAAAAAGAAGAAATTTATGTAAATTATAGTAACATAGTGTGCTAGATTGAACGTCGGTATTGTTAATCCACCCTACAGATTTTTTCCTTCCTTTTTTTTGTTATTTGTATTATTCGTACATTACTCTAAAGTTATCGTTAGCAAATTAAGTAAGATAGATTTTGATGATGTCTAAGAATGTGGCTGAAAGACTGTGAATAGAGTTGTAAACAATTCATGGGTTTTTCTTGTGCATTGGAGATCTAAGAGATGAGTATAAAAGTCCTTGTATTCATTCACTGCTCATTTTCTTATTATTAAACTGTCATTATTATGTTTTGTTTGATTGATTGAAATATTTAAAATCGCATCAATCTAAACTCTCAGCTAAGTAACTTTAACTTACTTAACGAGCTAGTCTTCCACACATATATAGTAGCTGAATTGATATACGGTTAATGATCTACTATATGTTAATTGTCAACAACTTAAGTTAATTAAGCATTCTATTATCTGATAGCCATTATCACCTCAACTACGTCAACTGAATTATGACAATAACTTATAGAAAAATTTTAAAAGTTTATTCACTCATTTCTAGACTAACAGTGAGCTCATGCGGGACCAACAATTATATCAAAGGTATTTTACATTAAAGATTTTATTATGAAATCAAAATTTGATTTTGCATCTTATTTTATTTGAGTTCTATGTACCTATTGCTTTTCAAATGAATTAATTGAAAATTTTAAGGTAAATTAGTATTGTAAAAGAAAAAAGAAAAGGTAAAAATGGAAGTGGTGTGTGTGCACTGTGCAGTGAAGTAGGAGGAGGGTGCAGGTGCAGCAGAAGTAGAGTAGACAAGCAAGTAGGTTAAAGTGATGCGGTAAAAAAGATATTATTTACTGACGCTTTCAACCATCCAAAGATGGAGATGGATTTCACAGCCACACAATACCAATTTTGGATACTAAATTGACCTCTTCTATTTTAACAGTCAGTCCTCTGCACCCACCACACTCATGGGTAGAGAGAGAGAGAGAGAGAGAATTGCTTTTCAAAGTTTTTTGATATACTAAAAGTGGTAAGTAAAGGTTGGTTTTTCACAGTTTCCCATATGATTTGGTAGATGTTAACAAGTCAGTGCAGGAAGTTTGATGGCAAATATACAAACCCCTCTCTCTCTCTCTCTCTCTCTCTCTCTAGAGATGTATATATATGCATGATATAATATGCAGTTGCAGGTGGTATTGTTTAGATGTGTTAAAGAAAGAAAAGTGAAAAAGAGTAAGTATGGTAGTAAGTAGTAGAGTACAGGCTCTCTGCTCTTCCCTATTATATCAATGATCCTTCTCTTTTAGAAAGTTGACGTCAACAGTAGTACTCTTTCCTACTATTTTTCTAGGGGTACCCTACCATTTTATATTTATTTTGTAATCAACATTATTATCTTCTTTTCCATTTTGTCTCCTATAATTATGTATTTTTATCTTATTAATCGGATCCCACATCAACTTTACTTTTTCTTACCCTTTCTATTTGACCAATCCTACATTCAGTGTATTCCATACAAATTTACACACACATTGAAATTATGTATCTATGGCAATGCAGATAGAAATATTTAATAAATAAGAAATATAAAAAGGGGTGGGGCCCGGGGGAGTCTAGAACTAGGTTGGAGTGAAAGGAAGGGAAGGGAAAAAAGAGTCGATGATTTCCAAGAAGAAACAAGTAGGAGAAGAGAAGAAGCAGGCAGCATTAAATAAGGGGCAGTGGTTAGATTTGATTGGAGTAAACATTGCATGACATAAAAAAAGATCAATCTTTAGCCCTAACTGAATTTAGGGTTTGTCCTTTTTTTACCAATTGGAGGGACAGATCTTTCACCAAAGGTACAATCTATATGCACCCAAACTCTATCTATTACTGCCCCACCCCTCCATCTTGTGTAGCAGATATTAATAATAACCTTTCACCGTACTTGTTCATCTACATATCTCTGTTGTATTATAACATGATAGAGACAGAGAATGGGGATGGGGGTCACTGTAGAAGCCCTTTGATTATAATTTCTTACATAAACAAGTAATGTTTTAGCTAACATCTGCAGGAAATCATCTCATAATAATACACAAGGCAAGTGAAAGCTTTCAATGTCCATCATGGTTATGGCATTGCCATTGTGGCATTATCACCATTCTAAATGAGTTCAACCATCAAGCTGATTCAATAAAACTGACACTAAGCCAAGTGCATAGTTTTTTCGAAATGAGGAGCGAAAATATTTAGAAAAATGACGAAAACAAAGTTTCATATCATAAAGTTGACATGGCTCATTCCCAAAGAAATAAAATAATGAGGCTTGTTCTAATGCATAAATTTGCTTAGTGTACATCTAAATCTACAATAAGAGAACTGCAAAGAAATATGTTCAGGAGATTAAAAACCATGACTATGGTCTTATCCTGCTAAAGAGATCATAATTCCTAAAGCATGTCCTCTTAGAACCAGTAAGTACATGTCTTCAATATAAAATGAGCTTCGACCCATATAGATTTGTGTGAGATTATTTTTTTATTGACTAGGATATATACGGTTTATGTAATAGACTATAGCATGTATTTATATAAATATATATATTGTCTACATTTTGATTCTCTATTCAGATATTATTGCTTCCCATATTTCTTGATTCTCAGAAGAAATTGGAATAACGATTACACCTAAATTTGTTATTTTCGACAAGTGAAACAAACCATTAGAGAATTTGCAGATGAAGTTACAAACACAATTCCACAATGAAGAAAGTTAACCTATATGATTTTAAGACATTGCAAATCTCATCTGCTTGAGCATTTTTAAGAAAAATATATGCTTCATGGAGAATTCAAAACAATGTAAAAAAACACAGAAAAACAATCAAATATTGCCTATAGTGACCTGCATGAAAACGTCCTCAGTGAACATGAATAACACTTTCAAACTGGAAAAATCCCAACATGGAAATGTCGATTCAACAAGACTCTAATCCATTCCATCCTCATTGAATCGCAGAACGGGCAAATCCAAATAGAAAAACTCACATTGGGTTTAGGGATAATCTGGCTCAAAACGAATGAATTCAACCACATTATGGTTACATTCTAAAGCTGACTTGTATATCCCTTCCTAATCATATTAAGTGAGGACTAAATGACCAAAGCTAAAGCCACTACATTCTTGAACCTGAACATCCAAGAACTTGGGCTTCTTTTCCTCTATTCAGATATAAAAAGAATGGTCAAATTTGGATTCAACTGTCAATGGCAAAGATTTATGGAGTTTTCCAATGCCAGAAACCAACTAAAAAGAGAACGCCAACAAATCGACATGGAAACAAGTGGCAAAATAAGTCACCTAGACAGTATTTCTGGATTGTATGGATTCAAAACCAGCTAATATTGGTATTTTACTTACAATACCAATTGAAGTTGATCGAAACAGCTCACTGAATCACGACAAGAGCTTATTATCATTGCTAGATTAGTTAGTCGCTATAAGGCAAATCCTTCATAATGCAAATGAAGTATTAAAATGTAAACATACTTTTCTTGACATACTTGTATGATAAATCATGTGCTGACAACATCATGCCTCTGTATTTCTTCATTCTTTTCCCTTAAGATTTATTCAATTCCATCAAACAAGTACTATCTTTAATTCATCACAAACAAACAGCACATTAACATTAAATTTCTGTCTTCAATTAAATCATAATCAGAACTCCGATTCTAACCATATGTAATCAACTAGACAAACCATTGTGTAGCTCAAAGAACTCTTGCATTCCAATATAAACAAACATGTACATTCAACAGAGCTAGCAATCTACAAGTCAATAATTCTACACATTTTATTGATCATCCCAAGAAAGCAATGTACAGATTCAGACAAGAACAACTTACAACAATGCTACAATCGCCTATGCTCCACCATCCTCAATCGTTTCTCGATCAACTGAACAGTGAACTCACCATCACTAATCTTCAACATGTCTGCTAAAGACATGAAAAATCCATGTTTCATCAACATCTGATGACGTGGCTTAATCTTTCTCTCCAAACTAAATGAGAAATACTGAGGAAACCTCTTAATCTCCTCTAAATCCCCATTCATTTCCTTCAGAAAATACTCCAACTTGGGCTTATAATTATTCTCCACGCTGAACGTCAACAACCCCGGTGATCTCACCACCATATTCCTCACCTCATCATACTCAATTCCCAATCCCACTAAATAATCAATCTTCGGCATCAGTGTATACTCGACATTGGAAACGAGCAGCAGTGTGGTTTGTGATGTCAGCTTGTTCGGGCCTACGAAGCCCAATTCGGTCAAAAACTCAAACGCAGGCTTCAATTGAGCTTCCAAGTCAGAAACAAGGATTCTAGGGCACCGAGTTATCGATTTTCGGATTTCTGGAAATTGAATTTTGACAGTGCGAAGTAAAAAATCGAAAATTGGGTATATGTCATAGTAAGGATCGGCGGTGAGGAGCTGAGGGTACATGTCGAGGATGCGGCCGACGGTGGCGAGCTCTAGGCCCATCGAAGAGAGACATTGAGTGATGGAGCGGAGGGTGGAGAGAGGGGCAGACCGAAGATTAGGGTTCAAATCGAGGGCTTTCGTGGTATTTACTTTGAGAGATTGGAGATAGAGGATCTTCCGCCGGAAATTGAGGCCGCAGTCCGCGGCGGCGTTGTAGGTGGTAGTGGCGGGGAGGGAGAGGCGCGTGGTGGCTTGAGCAATTGAGGATTTAGGTAGAGAGATAATCTGCCATTGGAGGATCATCTCTGTTATCCTTTCATTTTGGCAAGATAGATATTTTGGAGGCTCATACCACATTTTATTTTGAGTCCATATATTAACGGGCCTACAGTATAGGACAAATTGGGCCAGGATCAATCAAAAATTGACTGGCCCATGGATTTTAAATTCAGGCCCAGTTTTAATTTTTTTATCTTGGGCCAAATCAGATACCAGTGGGAATTTTAGTTTCAAATATGTAGGCCTTTTGTTATCCTTCATGAACCAAGCCCAACAATTACAACGACCTAAAGCAATATAACAATTCTAAAAAAAAATTTGTTTCCCTTATTTTGTAGAACTCAAAAAATTCAAATTACATCTTAACTAATCTTTTTAATTAAGTAAATAAAATCAAAATTTACAACATACACAACTATGGTCATGGGAAATATTTATTTGATGATTCCAACAAAACTAGTACAAAAATTCACGAGGGACCAATTGGTAACAATCAAACAAAAAAGTTTTAAATTGGATGGCAAGTTCAATTTCTATTTATTAAAACTTCAATTTGTTGAAATAAAGAAAGCTTGACAATCCACTAGGTTAAATAAATTAGTGTATATAAACATTGATGGGTGAGCCCAACTTAATCAAACATCAATCTGATCCTCGATTAAAATAATTGCTCATTGTCATAATTCAATTTCTACTATACTTTTGTAAAATGAAGTGAAATATTTCAAAATAGCAAATGGAGTTTCAACGAATAAAGAAGTAGTATTTTGGGCGGTATTGGGTGCACCACCATTCGTTCTTTGCAATTTGAAATTCAATTGGGTTTTAGATTCTGAGTTCGATTGATATTTTTATTTGAGATGAGTTTTAATTTATTTCCTGGTTGTACTAAATGATGTGTAAAATGTAAATTATTGAGTATATATGTTATTATTTCCAAGTCATATCATAAGTTTCTTGTCTTTCAGGCAATTATATGACTGTCAAAATTAAGTTTTTTTTTTTAAATGATAGACAATTTAACTATTTTGAATTGATTAATATAGAGAACTCATAATAAAATTGTCCTTACATTTAACATTAAACACAATAAAAAGAAGAAGAATACCCAAGTTAAAATCATAACGTAAGTTTAAAATCTCAATTATTTATCTATTCAATATTATATATGCTTAGTTGGACTTGGATTCAAGGTCACGTTGTAACATTTACCATATGTGAAGAAAAACACTAAGGGTATGTTTGGACTGGACTTGGTCCATCCGGATTTTGGATGGATTCAGTGTAGTTCATGCTTGGACAAGAATTATCAAAATCCTACTACCTACCCTACTTTTTCTATTTTTTCTACAATTCCCAATAAAAACATTTACTTTTTCTACAACTCCCAATAAAAAACATCTAATTTTTCTACAATTCTCAATGTGAAAATAACATTCTAACTATAATTCTACTCAAAATTGAAACTTACAAAATCTTTTTCAAGTCAAAATTCAGATTTACAAAAGCCATCTTAAGTCAATCCCAACATACCCTAAGTGAATCTTTTATTTCCAACATTATCACTCCAAATTTCAAAGCTTAATTGAAATAAAAAAATAGAGACAAATGAAGTGATAGGAAAATCTTTTCACAGGCAGAGAAAAGATTCATATGAAGAAAAGAATATACAATTTTCTTTTTGCCTTTTTTATCTCCCAAGAACGCGGATTCTGGCACATTTCCCTATTCTTAAATCGTAATTTCTTGATAAGTCTCTCTCTCTCACCAAGAAGTTATTGGAAACGACAAGGTTTTGAATGTAATATTACCATACACAAAAAATGGCTAAAAAGTAACTAAATTAAAGAAAGTAATGTTTAAATACTAAACTCAATTCTCAAGTGTCATTAATTAGACATTGTATAAGATACTTTTTTAAAAATTTGAATCATAATTCGACTCTTATACTTCATTGTACGTCAAGTGTATAATTAATTAATATGCCACCAAATTATAACATTGTACATGAATGCTTCTTGCTATTCCATTTACAGCACTGCTTTTTAGTTACTTATGTTTGTTCAAATTCTTATCAAACTTTCCGTTCTTAATTAAGAGAGATCATTTATCTCAACCAAAGTCTTCATATAAAAGAATAGACAAATATAGTAAAACAGAAACAAGCAATTTCATTACTAGTCAAATTATAAATTTAATTCTACAACTTGGTTCCATACAAACCCAACCATAACTAGGACAACAAACTCAGCCTCAAAGCTGAGTGTATCCAAAAACACACACTCCAAACAGTACAACTAAATCAGCGGGTGGTACCACATCCACCTCAGCCACCCCCTCCTCTCTCCTCTTCCAAATAAGAGAGAGAGAGAGAGAGAGAGTCTCAAAATTTGAAAATCAAAAGCTCCATCATAAATTGGGTGCTTTCAAAAAGGACCATTTAAAACTAGTCCCCTCTCAAATTTTAACCCTAACACATTATATAATTAAAGTCACAATACTAAAATACTAGTGACCATATTGTAATAATGAGACACTCCATACCCCTAATAATAAATAAAAAAAAGATAAAACCCTTATTCTTTAAATGATTTCAAAACCATCCACAGCCTATCGGAACTGAGCTCCGGCGAAGGTCTGGCCGAAGGACCAGCCCGCCGGAGCTACGTTGTTGGAGACGACGGTACGGCCGTCGCCGGTGGTGACCTTGAAGGAGAGGCTTTGACCGTTGAGATTTGCATTGTTTTGCCAATTTTGCCCCCAGTTCCTCGACATTGGCTGCCAGCCTGTCCTGGACCCCTTGATGAAGACGGAGTGGACATCTCCGGCGCCACCAACGTTGGTGACGAGTACTAGGTTGAAAAAGGCGTGGCCATTAATGGTGAACCTTATGCCCCCCTTTCTGTTGCAAGCTACCCTGCAAATATTAATGGAGTAGTAAAGAAAACAGTTAGTTTTTTGTACACAGGGTGTTGTCTGAAAAGTGAAAACATAAGTGTTATCACATGGGGTATTCAAATTTGTACTGATTCTGCATTTAAAGATGGGCAACTATTTTGGGGTGGTTTTGCAAATTCTACACAGTTGAGGGGTCAAATGACAATTTCAAGAATTCTTTGAAAAACAGTGAAAGCTCCAATCTTTTTTAGTTAGGACAAGAATTAAGAAGAATTAGGAGAGAATTATCTACATGGGTATTCAAATTTGTACTAATTTGGCATTTAAAGATAGGGCAACTATTTTGGGGTCTTTTAGCAATATCCACAAAGTTGAGGGGTGGTCAAACGGAAATTCAAGAATTCGTGGAAAAACAGTGAAAGCTCCAATCTTTTTTAGTTGGGACAAGAATTAAGGGAGAAATAACCTTCTGTAAGAAACAGGGACGATTCCAGCTTTGTACTGAGCAATGTGTTGGAAAACAGGCTGAGAGAGATCGAAGTGGTGGAGGGGAGGGTTGCACCAGCCACCGGCGGTGTTGGATAAGGCATTGTTTGGTGGACAGAAATTGGTTGCAGTTACCAGAATTGAGCCTCCCAAGCAGGACCTGTCATTGGTGCACCTAATCTCATAGCAAGACCCACAACTCAGGCCATTGTTGAACAGGGCTGTACTCAGCGCTGCTGTGTTTGTACCGTACCCCTGGCTGTACAGATTCCCATACCCACAAGCTCCACCTGATGAAAACATCAACATTAGCACAAGTTGTTATACAAAAATGGTGGAAATTAGATCTGGTTTTGAATTGTTTTTGTTTTTGTTTTTGCATACCCATAGTTCCAGAGGCATCACTCCCACCATAGAAGGTTGCATGAGCATTAGTCCAACCTCCAGCATAACCACAAACATGGGACGCCATTGCAAGAAAACCCACCAAGAAAAGCCCAAGACACCCCATTTCTTTTCCCTGCACACAAACACTTTTCTTAGAAAATTCAAGAATCATGTGAGCAAAATGGTGCAAAAATCATTAGTTTGAAGTTGAATAGGTTAAGAGGGAAAAAATTTACTTTTGAGTTTAGGGTTTGAAATGAAAATGGTGGAGGTGAAGAAGAGAGTGGAATGGGAAGCCAATGTAGAAGGGGTGTAGATATAAATAGAGGTTAGAGGGGTTGGGGTTACTACAGTCACTAGTCACACAACTAACTGAAACTTTTTAAGGCTGTTGGGGTGGGGAGGGGACCACAAACTGCAAGCATAAATTAAACCAGAAAAACAGATTCTGATGCAATGCTGCCTAGTATGGTAATTTCATCCATATCACCTTTTCTCCCTTTTTTTTTCTTCCATATCTTTCTTTCTTTCTTTTTTTAAATAGTTAACATAATTTGCTATTAAAGTTATGCTGTTTTGACCTTAGTATATGAATGAAACACGAAAAATGAAACGAAGTTTTCACGATTGTAATTAATTTTGCTCTCAGGAACAACTAAGTCGGTAAGATTTTGTGATGGTATGGGAATAAATATGTCAACAACGAATGTTTAATCTCTACGTGAGTCAGATATTCACTGAAATATTACAGATGTTATATATATCTGGATTTACTAGTCTCTTCCCGATAAAAAAAGAATATTAAAAATAGTTCCACTTTTTTCAAATAGGAGTCCTTAAATTTGAATTCATTCTTTTAATAGAATCGTCATTAAATCGCCATTGCGTTATGCTTCATAATGAATTAATCAACAACTGACAAATTTAATAGAATTCAGTTCATCTTTTACTATTTATATGCAAGCACAAATTAGTCAATCTTCTGTAGTTCCATACATGATTGATACTTAATTTCTTTCATCAATATAATAATAATAATAATAAATGTTTTTAAAATAATATAAGATAACAATTTGATAACAAAAAGTAGAGTATCGGCACAAATGCCCCATTTGCCGCGAGGGACTTTATCCTTTTTCTTATCTCCCTATCCCACTTTATCTTTTTTTATTTTTTTTATTTTTATTTTAGTGATGAAGACTTTTGGCTTTGTTCAAACTTGAACCTGGATTTGAAATACTATGAAGTGACATGATTTGATTCTTCATTACAACTTTTCTTACTTTTACTACCTGGCCTTGCCTTTTTTCCCCTCTCTTCTATTTTCTCATTCAATATAAAATATAAAATATTAATATCTGTGGCGGATATTAAAAAGAAGAATTATAAAATATGTTGTGCAAATTCTCGCCCCTCCTTTTAGACTACAACTACATCTGTTTGTACATTTGTACCTAAAGATATGAGTTTTAAATTAATTATGTCAATTTTTTCTTCCATCATTTTGAAATTTTGTCTAGGGGTACAAACAAGGCCATTATTGTAAAATTCGAGTTCAAATTTGATTAATTAATCAAATTTATTTTTTAAAGCTGGAGCTCTACTTAACTCCATGCATTGAAGTGTTTATAAAATTAACTAAATTTCTGAAACCATGCTTAGAAATGAAGATTTTAAAATTATATTTTTAAATAAATAAACTTTTTAGGGATAAAATGATAGATTTAATGTATGCTCAATTACGTTCCCAAACATATCCAATGGGATATTAATGAGCTTGAGATATAAATCAATTTCTTCGAATTTATTTCGTTTTTTATTTCAAGTTGATCCAAAACAACTCATGAGTTGTTCTTAGAAGTTAAAATAATGGTTCAATAATTGACTAATAACAAGTGAAACGTGAATAATGGCACTAGAAAGATCAAACATGCATGTGGTTTACATGGATAACATTTTTATCAATTGATATTTTTACTAAGATATTTATTATTATCGTCTACAATTATTACATTAGACTCAAGATTCTTCCATGAGCCATTTTTTCATTTAATTTACACTGGATCAATGAAGCTACGCACTGTAATAAGATTCAAAGTAGCAAAAAAAAAAACAAAAAACCTGAAACATTAATGTTTTCACTTCACTTTTAATCAATTTTGCATGTTCTTCTATTTTATTTTTTATTACACAAAAAATGATATGAAATAATTTAACGGATAAATTCATAAGATGGGGTGTGTTTTAAATCAACACATCTCATGAAATTAATTCAAAAGACGGTTTTACTAATCTACTATTCACATTCACGTTATTACTGAGATGATTGTGTCCCGTCACGCATGATCAAATCAAGATAATGACTTACAAGATTTGATAAGATGAGAAATCTGGGTTGAAATTGAAATGTGATTACTGACATAATTAGCAATATATTATGGTCTTCAGATCTCCTTTTTTAATTTTAATTTTCAGTGGATCCAAGTTGTTTAGCTAAAATACATAGATTACGTAGTATTAATTAACAAGTTGATTATATACTCTTTTAAGATCTGATTGTACGTATTAGGTACGTACGGTAATTAATCTGATTCGTTGAAAATAACACAACTTGAAAATAAACTATATCGATATATGTCAACTCACATGCCCTAATTTTTTTTTATATACGATCAGAAATTGTAGTCAACTGGTATCTTCAGTGAAATAAATAACTAGTTCACCTGTTTAAAACTAATTGATTGTAATTATTGATTGAACCAATTTCAAAACTTGTATCTTCACTAACCCCTAGTGATTGGATAAAATGAACACTCAAAATGCACTCAAATAAATTCATGTATGTTCTTTAAATATATACATTTGTGGTAAATTTCAAGAATATTGTACAATCATACATGTTACCAAGGTTTTTGAAGATCAAAATATAAACTCGTATATGATCTGAAAATAATTAAGGAGATATGAAACTCAATCTTATCCTGGTAACAAAAAAAAAACACTCTAATGCATGACTAAAAGAATGATTGAGCGAATAAAATAGAAATCAATTACTAAATAATAATTTTTTGAACGAAATTATTTATATTTATATATAGTAATATAATTAGGTGTTAGATAATACAACCAGAAAACGATTATACTCCCACTAATATATCAAAATCAAAATCAAACATAATAAATGTCTGTTGGGTCCATTTAGGACCTGGGCTCAACATGGGGGTCATAGATTCGATCCACACCACATACATTTAAAGAAAAGATTAATTTCTTTTTTCGATGTGACTTGAAATCAACAATACGATGATGACCCTATTAATACTAACTTGTAAATAAGACTTCGATATTAAGTTCGCTATAAAGCCAATTTCGATACAAAATACTAGTACTCTGCTACACAAGAAAAATCCAATATGTGACTTGTTTGTGACAAAAGATAAGGTACATAAGAAATTTAAAAAAATGAAATATGCTTTTTTTTTAGAATAAAACAATAGGCATGCTGCTGCGGTTTTGTACATAAAAAAATAATATAGGAAAAAAGGTTGAACGGTGGAGATAGAAGGTGGTCACATGCAGAATTCGGCTGCACATGCACCGTGTTTGGCGCTTTGTTTCGTATCAAAAACTGATTTTGCTTTTCTTCTTCTTGTTTCTTTTTCTATTTTAACTTTTTCTTCGCATTTTTATTTATTGTCATGAAATGTTGGTTAATTTTGAAGAGGGAATTTACTGTTATTTATTTGTTTTTGTTGTTTTTGTTTTTATTTTTTTATCACTGCTTGTTCTTGTCTTTTTCATTTGGGGTCCATTTTAATTCTATTTTGAAAATGAAATCACATTCCATTTATTTGCATTTTGACCCTTGCGTTCAAGAATTTTATTTTCTGTCCTTGCATTCAAGAATTTGAATTCTTTAATTTGAATCTGTAGATTAAGCAAACAAATATGCACATAATGGATTAATATGTAAAGTTGTAAATTTGGATAAGTATATATATATATATATATATATATATATATATATATATATATATATATCATGTACATGCATGGGCATGAAATGGGCCCTATGATTTTGGTGGGCTAGCTCATCGTAACTTCGAGTTGAACGGTCCATCGAGTTTAATCTTCATTACAAAATTATGATCAATATTAAATTATAGAGTTCTCATTATTGTTCATATAAGTTTTAATGTTAAATCAATATATTATTAGACAATTTAATTTTCAGTCAAACTAAGATTGATAACAAACCATTCGTTAAGCGCATTTTTTAATAGAATAAATAAGTTGACTTCAATTGAGAATAAATTAATTAGTTGAACTATAAATAAATAATTATTAGCACCTTATTCTTTCTCAGCGTATCAGAATTTGGTCATTTAGGAAGAAAGGAATAATCTTTTATGATGTTTTATAAGCTTTAACGGTCAATAACCAACTTATACTTTCTTTTACTTTTCGGACAAACAGAAATATTCTTTCACCGACAGCTTTTACCCGAGATGCTTATTCAAATCAATCTGGGCCGTCCATCTCGAATATAGATCACTGATCACCACCAGAAATCTCTCTTTCCACAGCAAATTAATTTCTTCTCTTTGTAATTTTTCTTTTTCTGCACTGAAAATTCTGATATACTAAGCGCCAAATAAATTATAAAATAATTAGCAATGTTGACTTGCAGACCACAAAGATGCTGTCATAAGAAGAATCTTTAAAGCAGATTTGGTGGTTCTGCAATTTAAATTTGATTAAATGGGATCCAAGAATTTAACCACATTTTCAACATATTAATTATTAATATAGAAGAAGAATTACGTTAATATAGTTATAACTATTCGAAAAAGTGTAATTTCGAGATTTACAAAAAATTATAAAACAACTTGATAAAATAAGAAAAATTAAATAAATAATATTTATATTTAAAAATTATATTTATAGTTGTGTTATGCCCTATCATATTAAATATAGTATAAATTTATAGTATAATATAGTTGTGTTATGCCCTAACAAGTTTTTGTGTAAATTTAATCATTGAAAATTTATATTACTGAATCATTTAATATTGTTGATTAGCATGATGTCAATAATTGCATATAATAGAAAACTTAAGCTCTACTCTTAACGATCAATATATAAAAGTTGATTTCTATATTGATGAAATGTTTATGATTTGAAAACATTGTTAGCTATAATATAAGTGATGAATTATTAGCGTAACCTTAACAAAAATTCATAGGATTGCTTAACTATAACTCAAACAAAAGTTATAAATGCCCTAATAATAACTAAAGTAACCTTGAGTTTTTTTTGTTTTTTTTTTAAACTGGTAAACAGTAAAACACAAAGCAACTATAATTGTCTAACAAGAAGGATAAATTATTACAAGACCTAAACTAATGATTCTAAATTCCGAATGTTAAACAGACAAGTCAAGTAGAGATGGTCCTCATTATTATTTGTTTAGCAATAAGCTCAATTTATATCATTCAAAAAATAATACATGTTAAGAATAAGATGACGAGGGACATATTGCATAACTAGACCTAATTATAAAAAATATTTTAATTATGAGTTGCTCTATCAAATATAAAAATATTTTTTTTCGAAAAAAGAAAAAGACTTCAACTTGCTTCCCAGTTATGGTTCACAATTCAATGCAAATAAATGAGGGAGGAAATAAAATTAGAACAAAATCATTTTTTCCAACTACCAAGAAATAGCGTTTTTAATGTTTCGCAGCTAAGATGCGACTTATTACGTGACATCTGGGCGTTGTGTCGTGACATATGTGTGGAAACGCGACTTTTAAATAATGGCCGCACCGTGTCCGGTGGATGTATTGCTTGAAAATAACAAGACAATGTGAACCGTTGGATGATTAATACTAATTTAAATAAATTATTCGAAACTTAAGCAGGAAATATTTAATTTATAAATAAAATTATACTACACTATATGAGGTGGTCACGGATTTGGATACCTGATTTAATTATTGATGTTGGTCACACTTCCACTTTTGATGTTGGTAAATTCAAATTGACCTCATTGTCATATTAAATGAAATGTACGATTTACATATGTAAATAATTTCATTGAACAATCATTTTAATTACTCAAACTCTCCAATTTATCAATAATGATGCTTTTAAATACTTCTCATTATTGAAATTTTTGGATCTATTAAAATTGGTTCCAATACCTATCGTGGACGTGGACCAACCAAACGTGGTAGGCCGTTAGTCGTTCACTCAACTACTTTGCAAAACATGCTAGTAGTAGCTATCTATCTCCAACCTGAGCATATTAATAATCGATTTTACAAACTCGCGAGCATAATTGAGCATATGCCAAATTTACTATTTTGCTCTTAATAATTTACTTATTTACATTAATTTTTAACTTTATTTTAGAAATTTAAATTCTTCTATAAATATTTTCCAAGTATTGATTCAAGCTTGCGAGCATTAAAAAATTAAGTTCTGTCAAGTTCGAGTTCGAGTTTTAGAATCGAGTTCAAGCTCGAGTCTAATAGTACTCGAGTTGAGTAAACTCGTAATTTACACCCCTACTACCCTAACATCATTCTTCATGTATATATCTCCCTTTACTGAACTATATTAATCCATAATACAATTATATATAAATAAGTTAACTCTTCATTAGAAAAAATGATAACCAATTGATTGATTATATCATGCCTCCATGTGCAATAAAATAACAGATAAATTATATTAATATCCGTCTGTCTATTAAGGATAATATCATTACTAAAATTCAGATTAATCTTAAGTTTGTGATAGAAATCAATCCGGCCACATGACTATAAAAAGGAAATATAAGGATAATGACATGTCATGTGACAATTTGTAGCTACTAATCTTTGTAGTACTACACGTAACTCAAACTAATAGGTATAGTGTTTTTTTTCAATAAACTGAGAATTCTACTTTCTTGTTAACATACATTAATGTATCAACGAAAATGAAGTTAATGAAAATAAAAATTCATCAATGAAAACGAGATGCATGAGAACAAGAAGCCCACATGGGAATTAGGTCAAAATTATCACACAAAATCCGTAGATGCATAAATATTGATGGAGACTTCTAAATCGACTCTAAAAAGTACCGTAAGGCTACCTTCATCAACAACCGTTGTCTTCGGTCGTGAGCAAGGCGACAAATTTTGTTGAAAAAAAAAAAAATTAAAATCCACAATCCTTAAATTAAGGATTGCAACCAACCTCAAATACAACCCAAGTCATTCCACCTCTTTATGCCAAGTGTCAACATATCATTGGTTGAATTAAATTTTTATGCATATAATTTAGATTGTTGATAAATGATATAATTTTTATTTTTATTTTTTTTAATTATCAATTTTTTTTTGTCTATAAGTAGAGTCTAATATTGACATATTTTGAATCACAATTTGAAATTCTCTATTTTCTCTCAATCTCAAATTTTATCCATTTTTACATTTTGATATTCTCCCTTTTCTCACATAATTTCTATCCAACTATTGTAATTTTAATTTAGTTATTGTGTTAGTATGTTATTTTAAGTGTGTGAGAAAAATATTTTCCTTATTATAAAAAAAATTATATCAAAAAATATTTTAATCCATGCAATTATTATATTTTTAATTATAAGAAATAAAACTCCTAAAATAATATATTTTTAAATATTTTTAGTTTTTCGATTTTTTAATTTATGAGAAAAAAATGATTTTAGGTTGTGTATGTAGATGAAAGATAAATGAATATTTTATTAAAAGATTGGGTTGTGTTAGGTTGTTGATAAAATATAAAAAAATTGTAATTGAATTGGGTTGTAGGTTGTATATGTGGATGAAAGAGAAATTAATATTTTATTATAAGGTTAAGTTGGGGGAAGTTGTTGATGAATGTAGTCTAATTAATCAAATCCATTTACAAGAAATCGTGATTTAATTGAGTTCTCATTTCAGTGGACTTAGAAGCGGAGTCAGGATTGGACATGAATTAATTAAAAAAATATTATATATAATAATAATATTGAATGTCATATTTTCATCAAGTAATGCATCAATATTTATTATTAAATACCCTAAACTACATCCGGAGTAATATATTTGCAGTAGTATATTTGATTTGTTATTAATATAGGTTGTATCTCTATATAAATATTAAAAAGATAGGTTGTCTTTTTATTGTAGATATTTTAATAATTTATTTTGAATAGTTACCGTTAATATTTTTTTATAGATCTATAACAGGATAAAGTGCACGCTTAATATATATGAAAAAAATAAAATGCAATTATAAGCACGTAAAAGATCTTCTGCACCCAAAGTTAGTAGTCTGGATATTTGGATTTTATATATAAAAGAAAATTTCATAATTAGAAAAACATTAAAAAAAAAAAAAAAGACTGAAAAACATAGAATTTAGAGGAAAGATAAAGTGTTTAATACAAGTGAAAAAAAAAAAAGGAATATTATATATTAATAAGGTTATTATATATATGAGGAAATATTCCATTCTACCATGATTTTTTTTTTTCATTCCACCATTTGCCATGGAAAATAACAATGGGACTCCTTATACCACAAATTATAATAGTGAGCCCCAAAATGCCACTTTTTTTGTCAAAGTCAATGAGGAATAGTAATTTGAAGTGACAAGTAATATTTATTTATTTTGTGAATTCATGCACATGCACGTGGTATATATAGATAGTTACAATTATTTTCCATGCATTTATGATTTACTATTACACCAAAGTTTTTGTTTTTTTGTAAGCATTATTGAATTCTCTTTTTACTGTGCATTCATATGAAATTTTCCTGTATATTCACTTTTTACCTCTATATAAGGTTCTTACTCTTAGTTAAAAAATATCACTCAACATTTTGAAGCACAAATTCTTTCTTAAACGTTTGAATTTTAAACGTGGGTTTTGAAGTTTTGAAGAATTATCATCGAAATAAGAAAGGTATGTTTAAACGTGGGTTATTCTTTTTGGTCTTATAGGGTTAAACGTGAGTTTTAGGGTTGAACGTGGGTTTAACCCTTAAACCCACGTTTAACCCCATTTTTGTAGAATTGAATTGTTAATGTATGTTTAAACGTGTGTTATTCTGTTTGCTACCATAGGGTTAAATGTGGGTTTTTTAAGGGTTAAACCCACGTTTAACCCTATTTTTCTTGAATTTAATCGTTAATCCACGTTTATCCCTATTTTTATTCGAAGTGTAGGGTTAAGCATGGATTAATCATTGTCTAACGTAATCTGTCATCGAATTTTAGAGTTAAACTTGTGTTTAATCCTTAAACGTGGATTATGTTCATAACCCACGTTTAACCATATATTTTGAAAAAAAATTAGGGTTAAACGTGGGTTATCCACATAACCCACGTTTAACCCTTTATTTCGAAGCAGAACAGGGTTAAACGTGGGTTATCCACATAATCCACGTTTAACCCTATATTTCGAAGCGAAAGCAGAATAGGGTTAAACGTGGGTTATCCACATAACCCACGTTTAACCCTATTTTTCGAAGCAGAATAGGGTTAAACGTGGGTTATACCCAAAACCCACGTTTAACCCTATATTTTGAAACAGAATAGGGTTAAACGTTTGACCCTATTTTTCTTCGAATTTTATGGTTAAAAGCCACTTCGGTGATTTGTCTTTGAATTTGACATTGAATCGTGTGTTTAACCCTAATCCACATTGAATTCGATTTATTAATGAAATTATATTTTCTAAAATTAGTGGGAATAATTAAGTAGTTTTATTTGTTTGGCAGTATATGTTCATTTGACATGTTATTTATTAATGATAGCATAACACTAACAAATTACAATGTTTTTTCTTTTAACAGTATCAAACAAAATATGGTTTTTCGAGTTGTATGTTGGTACGGGGGCTACTGGGAAGGTTTGGAATATACTAACGGTTTTCAAGAGGTCATTGAGCTTCGTGAAATGACATATAATGATTTGTTAGAGTCCATTCATACTAAAGTTGGTGCCGACATGATGCAGTGGGGATACGGTATTCACTCTCTAGTTGAATCTGAAGGAAGAGTGAGGAGGATAACAATTAAGAACGGACGATCGTTAGATCGAATATTGTCATTGATCGATGATGTTCTTGTCGTATTTGTCACTCTCAAGAGCATGAATGTTGGATTATCCGATGTGGTCGTGCCTCCGGAAACTCAGAATACACCTCCTATTCATGGATTTTACTATCCTGAATTTCCAGAACAACGTAACGCGACGGACAATCAATATCAGCAATGTGGAGGAAGTGGTTTAGGGTTTACAACAACATACGAGAATCCGAACTCATAAGAGAATACCTAACAAAGATCTTTTTTTCCTTCTGTTCCCGCTAGGCTTCAAAACGATGCGGAATTTCATGCTAGATGGGCAATCCCGAATGAAAATGAAAATACTTATTTCGGGACTTCTTCGGGTCTCCAGTGGGAACCTCGACCACTAGAGGTTGGGAGTTATGAATGTGGTGGATTAGACAAACTTGACCTAAACATGCCTCCGACGGACTACGGACGAGATGAGCAGCAGCCACTTAGAGAACATGCAGCAGAGACGAGTGAAAGAAGACGAAAAGAAGAACACGATGACCGAAGTGGTAATTTAGTATTATTCATTATTGAATTTACATATTGAATTTTTTTTTTAAGGTTGACGTATTAGTAAACACATACGCATCTGTATGTAGATTCGGACAATGAAGAAGTGGACTTCGGATTAAATGAAGCCGAGCAAAACGAGTTGGATGAAGAGCAACGACAGGAATATAAGGAATTTTGTGCGTACATATTACGACCCTAAAATGGAGAGGTACGTCGTTCAATTTCTCAGTAAGCTAAAATTGCAAGCAAGTGAAAACTTCATGTGATGTATTCGTGAAATAATTTGCTACAAATATTACATACCTCCGTGTCCAGAATAGTCGACACGTCATTCTCAGGTCTCATGGTCGACCACTTCAAAAACCGGGGTATCACGTCGGGTACAGCAGTCAGAAGATATCCCACGCTGCCACAGACGGACGGAATCACCTCGAAAGCCCATATCTAGAATAATGAAAACATAAGTCATGTTATAACAAAATCGTTGTTAAATATAAACAACGAAAAACAAAAAATTAAGATAATTAATACTAACCATCAGCGCCAACGAGAATCCATAGAAGTGATATGTCGGGGGCCTGCCTCTCACTGGAGCCGGCAAAACAGTAGGCAACTGGGTCATCTTCTCCATTAAGGTAAGATAAGGAATCTTACCCCATGGAAAGCTCTCTCATCGATGATCCTGGTCTACCAAGTCCCAAACCCAAAGTGCGACCGAAGTGGTCCGTGGGTCGACTCCAAGTACAATGCTGTAGAGGAATAGGATCTTGGCTATCTTCATGGTGTCCTCCTCACTCTCCGAGAACTCACTCGCAACGAATCTACGCCGAAGCTCCGCCACTTTAATTTTCGGCTGGCAGCGACTACAGACTCGCCAAAACACACGTTATTTCAGCTTGCTTGGGTTCATCCGGAGTGTCAGGGCCGACCGACATACATTAACAGGTATACACGTCTTGGAGTCATGTAGGATATTAAGGAAGTCCTGCAGCGTATTTCTGATGATTGTGTTGCCGAATTTGGAGTCACCTATTTCGGGAATTTTTTCCGCTGGCAGACCGGGATTGACAGTTCGATGGCATTTATGCATGCCCTTCTGTCACATGAGGTGCGGGGCCCTGCCACACCTGAGGACGAGAAATGGTTTGCTATTGGTGGAGACCATCGTCTTATTAAGTTCACGAGGAGGGAGTTCGTCCTGGTGACTGGACTGAGCTTTGGCGACTCGGATTTCGTACCCCAAGCAGTCCACGTTCCACATGAGACAGGTGTGTTTTGGCGAGTCTGTAGTCGCTACCAACCGAAAATTAAAGTGGCGGAGCTCAAACTTGGAGGATTTAACCCACGTTGAACCCTTTTCTGTTTCAAATTAGAGGGTTAAACGTGGGTTATACCCAAAACCCACGTTTAACCCTATAAATCCGACAAAATAGGGTTAAACGTGGGTTTTGGGAATAACCCACGTTTAACCCTATTCTGTTTGGATTTATAGGGTTAAACGTGGGTTATACCCAAAACCCACGTTTAACCCTATAAATCCAACAATATAGGGTTAAACGTGGGTTTTGGGAATAACCCACGTTTAACCCTATTCTGTTTGGATTTATAGGGTTACATGTGGGTTATACCCAAAACCCATGTTGAACCCTATAAATCCAACAATTTAAGGGTTAAACGTGAGTTATACCCAAAACCCACGTTTAACCCTATAAATCCAACAATTTACGGTTAAACGTGGGTTTTGGGTATAACCCACGAGTAACCCTATTCTGTTTCGAGTTATAGGGTTAAACATGGGTTATACCCAAAACCCACGTTTAACCCTTAACTACTCACAAAAAACCCACGTTTAACCCTTAAATTCTCCAAAAAAACCCACGTGTAACCCTTTAAAGTCCCACAAAACCCCCGTTTAAACATATAACATGCCAAATTAAACACGTTTAAACCTAGGTTTGAACCCTAAGATGACAAATTAATCCACATAACCTACGTTTAACACACAATTGTTCATCAGAATAGGGTTACACGTGGGTTATGGGCATAACCCACGTTTAACACTATAATTTTCACCAGAATAGGGTTAAACGTGGGTTATGCCCATAATCCACGTGTAACCCTATAAATCCAACAGAAACCAACGTTTAACAGCCCCCTTGTCGAAATTATACCCCTTTCACCATTCCAAACATGAATTCAAACACATGTCAATACAAACCACCATTAACGATATCAAATTTAGGGTTACACGTGGGTTTCAAACAAATCCTTGAAACCCACGTTTAGATAGTACTAGAAATTGCACAAATTCTCGATCACAAAGGGGGATTGAGTCACTAACCTCATTTTGCATGTTCGACATCTTCTTGTTATGTAGGCTTAATCTCCCAAAAAAATTCAATTACTTCAATTCAAATTGGCAAAGGATGTACTGTAAAAAAAAATTTTCTACTTCGAAGTGAAAGTGGGATTTTGACAAGGATGGTGGGGTGAAAACTGTCAGATTCCCTTCCTCTATTCAAGTTAAGGGTGTGTTTGGAGTGGAGGTTGTTGTGGTGCATTAAATGTGCACAAAATATGTTGATAAGCCCTTACAAAAAAACACACGAAAATAAAGGACAAATATATGGGGGCTAAATAAAATAAAAATTACAAAATATTAATGGTAATTAATCAAAAAGGAAAAAAATGTAATAAATATATATTTTGTGTGTGGGGGGTTCAAAATTCAAAAGGAGCCAAATTGGAGAAAGATACCCTTTGACCATTCAAAACTCACGTTGATTGGAGCCTTGGGAGGTAGTTATGGTGCATTAGATGTAGACAAACAACATTGAACAAATTATAGTGAATAAAAAATGAAAAAAAAAGGTAAAATGAAACCATAATAAAAAAAATTACACAATATTATTGGTAATTGATCAAAAAGGTAAAAAATGTAATAAATATATTCATGATAATTACTCTAAAATATTTGTAAAAGATAGAACAAATATTAATGATAAGTAATAAAAAACGGGAATAAATCGAAAAAATTTAAACGAAATAAAATATAAATTATAAAATATTGATGGTAATTAATAAGAAAAAAATGAGTAAAATGTAATAAATATAAAAAGGGAAAACCACAAAAAAATATTTACAACAATTATTAAAAAATAGGGTTGTGTCCTATAACAAGAAAATAGGGTTAAACGTGTGTTATGGACATAATAATTCGAAAAATTAGGGTTAAACGTGGGTTCTGTCCAAAACCCACGTTTAACCTTATATTTTTTTTAACAGTTATAAGGTTAAATGTGGGTTATGTCCAAAACCCACGTTTAACCCTATTTTTTTATAATTATAAGGTTAAACGTGGGTTATGCACATAACCCACATTTAACCCTTTTTTTTTATAATTATAAGATTAAACGTGGGTTATGCCCATAACCCACGTTTAACCCTTTTTTTTTTTGAAGTATATAGGATTAAACGTGGGTTATGCCCATAACCCACGTTTAACCCTATTTTTTCGAATTATATAGGGTAAACGTGGGTTATGGGCTCGTTTAACCCTATATAATTCGAAAAAATAGGGTTAAACGTGGATTATGGGCATAACCCACGTTTAATCCTATATACTTCAAAAAAAATAGGGTTAAACGTGGGTTATGGGCAACACCCACGTTTAACCTTATAATTATAAAAAAAAAGGGTTAAATGTGGGTTATGTGCATAACCCACGTTTAACCTTATAATTATAAAAAAAATAGGGTTAAACGTGGGTTTTGGACATAACCCACGTTTAACCTTATAATTGTTAAAAAAAATATAAGGTTAAACGTGAATTCATACACGTTTCCAAAAATTAGTATGTGACAAAGATTCCCCTTGATAGTGATTTGATTGGAGGTTGTTGTGGGTCGATCATTGCCCAAGTCAAAGTCAATGAAATTTGATGGCATTTTAGGGCACACTATTATATTTGATGGCAAAAGAAATCCATATTTTAAATTTTATGGTATAGAAATGCACAATTTTATTTTATGTGGTAAAATTGGAGACTATAAATATTTATTGTGGTATTTTAGTCCCCGGACCCTTATATATATTACTGGTTAAACCAGCTTTTCAACAGACAAAGATCAAGTTGTTATGGTGCAGAATTTTTCTTTGTCTGCCATAATTGTCTGAACAATCGTTTTCTGGTAGAAATCATAATAACTAAAACTCTTTTCTTTTGAACAGATTATAAGTTATAACTAATCATTTGTCCAAAGAAAATTCATAGGATTTGCACGTGAATCCATTCACGCCACCTTAACTTTTTCACCTATTTATTCTCAACTATATACTTGTGGTTTAAAATAAAGTTGACCGGCCAATGCACATGATCTTATTAATTAAATCTTTGTTACATTAGATTTAATTATACTGTATGTTATATAAATATCTATCGTTGATTTTACATATATTCGTATACATCCACTTGCTTAATTATATATACACTAATTAATGTTAATTATTTAACTTTAGGGACGTAGTATTTCAAAACTGCGCATGTACGTGAATAAAATTGCTTCACCAATATATGAAATTGCAATGATTAAGTGGAATTAAAGGGAAAAAAAAATTAGTTTGCAATTTAAGAAACATTAATTAATTATATGAGGGCATGCGCATTAAAGAAAGTGTAATATATATATATATATATGTTTGCAATCATGAATCAACAACTGTTATCAGAATAAGAACAGCACAAAAGACTAAAGAGATGAGGAAAAAGCTGGCAAAATCCAATAATCACTAAACTATAGTAATGTGTTAGGAAAGATTTCATGACCAATATTTTTTTTTCAAATTTGAAAAATTCACTATTATGAATCTCCAACTGCTAATACTGAATTTTGAAATTGAAATGTGAAATAATAATATATATATATATATATATTATTCATTCATATTTAAATTGTCATTATTTGGTGATACAGCTATTTTTTGGAAACCATTATTGATAACAACTTTTTTTTACTTTTTATTTTTTAGAATCAATTATTGACAACAACTAAACACTACAGTAGAGACAATATGTGTTATAGTAAAGTAATTGTGGCCGTTTACATTATCATTTAAGTTGTCACTACATACATGTCACTACATATATGACTAGCTATTTTCATATTTTAACTTCTCTTCTTATTGATTGAAATTTAAAATGAATATTATATTTTATTATTTAATTAGTGATAATGATCTTTACGGTAAGAATAAAACTCTTGTTGTTCAATATGGATAACAAATGGCACATCATTAAGCCTATTCTTATAATATCTATGAAAGATATTCAAACATATGTAATACAATACTCTGTATATTTTCAAATATATTATGTAATAAATTTTTGTTATCAATTAAAATATTAAATGTCATTAATCAAATAAATTTTTAAATATTCAGGTTAAACATGATGATCGAAAAATGTTTGAAATATGCCATGTTGCATAATATAGAAGAGTCTCGACTCTCCTTTTATATATATAGATAGGTTTCTAGCCATTATATTATGCCAAAAATATTTTTTCCCAAGAACAACTAAAAAAGATTGATTCTCATAGCTAGCATAAGATTGTAAAATTCATTTTGCAACTAAAAGCAATGAATAATCATACTGGAAAGGCATGTATAGGCAAGAATTAATGACTGAGATATAAAAGCATTTTATTTCCCTTTTCCAAATTGAAATATTGCACTTTTTAATTTTTATAATTAGGTCTAAGAATATTCAGACAGCTCATTTTTCCAACCCATTACCACATATAGAGAACCACCACAAAATTTATATGATTTTATGAGGTGGTTTTATGAATAATTATTATGAGACAAATTCTTATTACTTATAAACCAAACTCATTTTCACAATTTCATATATAAATTGTGAATTGTGGGTTGACCCATCTCACATAACTAGATTCGCGAGACGGTCACACATGAGACATACTCTTTATTTTCGGCAATGGTTCAATAATATATACTTTGTCCCATGTCCACTTTGAGATACTACTTACCAATATAAGGCGTGTTAATAACATATATTTAGTTGGTTAAAGGAGACAATTGCTGGAAAATGACAACGATTATTTACGTTTTGATAACAAACAAGTAACCAAAATTATGCAGATTTGATACAACTCTACCAATACAAAGGAATTTGGAAGAGCATGTTCAGGGCCCAGAAAAAGAGCTCAATTCCGAGTTGGACCAGCAAGACCAGCCCAAGCCCATCACTTATAGGCTACAACAGATTGTTTTGTTTCAAATTCATTACTTCAAAGTTCAAAATCTAAAACAATGATTTCACTATTCCATATCTAACTATACCTTATCATCTTTGATTAGTAATGCTTGGAAGAGCCATCAAATATTGATTCTTCTCTATAAGCAGCCACTTTTGTAATTGATATGAACAAATGCAAAACAACATATTATTCGAAACAGGGCAATTTATTTATGTTATCACAACGGTCACAATATGCATACATCGATAGGAAAGTTTACAATAAGTCAAATGGAAATCAGTTTTGAAGATTCTGATTATGGCTCTCAATGCTGCTATCTAAGGCACTGTCCTGATTTTCACCGGGGTTTAAATCATCAAAGTTGAAACCATCTGATGAGAGAAATTAAAAGCTATCAAGCTTTTGTAATTGTAAATGCAAATCAAGAAATCCACTTTGTGAAAACTTGTGAATCAATGTTGTTTTACCTTCACCGCCATCAACAGGTGTATCATGAGCATAAGCTGATCGAGAACGTGCATGCTGATGTGGCGTGGGCTGCCAGAAAGTTCAGTAGAAAACACGAACATCGTTAAACCACAATTCTTGGCTCTCTTACCATCTTAAGGTAAGCATTAGGTACCTGTAATTTAGGTCGAAGAGCCTCGAGTGGTCCTTTGCTCTTCTGTGCCCCGACCTGAGTTATACAACAAAGTTATGATTTTGCATTCAAATTATAGACTCTCTTCTACATTATGATAATAACAAGAGGGAATTAATATTTACTTTTCCTAAAGCCCAATCAGCGGAATCAAAGAAAGCACGCTCGTTGTCCTGTCAAAATTTTAAAGTGACATAATGAATACGATTAAGCATTGAAAAATGAACATTTAAATCCAAGATCCATCATAGCATTAGATCTTCACGACAATGTATTATTATTACCTTTGAGATCAATGGATGCTTCTTTGGTAGTAAGCTGCCATATTTTTTCTTGATAACTTCCTCCTGCCAAAAGAGTGTCCAAATTATTACCAAGGAACAAACAACATTAATCTTAGCAAATCCTTTCTAGCATGGTTTGGTTATACCTCTTGCTTCTGAGCTGGCACTTGGTGGTTTTCAGAGCACGAATCACCATCTTTTGAATCGCCCTCTTCGACTTTTGTAACCGTGTCTAGACTATTTGTTTCTTTTTCAGGGCCTATATCATTGTTATTCTCCTCCATTCTATATGCTCCCTGAACACACTAGAACAAAATGTTCCTTCTCTTACAATATCAACATGTAATAACAAGTTCTTGGCTTCTTAAACATGCAAGAAAAAGAAATGCTAAGTGTAGCAATTTAGCACCTCACATGATCTGCTTAAAAGGATAATCTTATTATTTGAGTCAATCGAACACCAACCTCGTGTCACTTTGGCTCCTCATTTAACCAATTCTTTTAGGTTTCTATTAAAATTGTAATGTAATCTGAAACGTGGCATGATACTGATATGTCTATAAAAATACTACTATGTTGGAAAATATCTAAAAAGTAAGATAATCCACGTGGCTTCATTAGATCTTGCAAAGACTCAATAAATTTGCCAAATGAGGGACTAAAATGATCCAAAATTAAGGATTAATTAACTAAAACCAAAATTCTTAAGAAGTAATTTTTACAACAACATTTGTTCTCTCTCTCTCTCTCACACACACACACAATCGATGTTCTGCAAGAACAACATCACCAACGTTGATCACAAACTAATCAATCAGTTAAGTTCTAGCAACTAAAACACGACCACAAATTAACAAGGACACGAATCCATATATCCACTATTTGCTTGAACTCTAAGCGAAGAAAAGTAAAGCAAGCTCAATGTTTCTTTATACGAGTTTCAGAACCATCATCTTTGTAAAATCACATAAAACAAAATAAACAGTAATAATTCAAACTTGAGATGGTAATTATCAATAAATAAATAAATAAAAGTGCTAGCATCTGTGAAAGAACTGTGCCACCTTATGGATAGTAAATAATAATAATGAAAAAACAGCAAAAATCAACTAATATACATACATGAAATCTTCATATATAGCAGAAGTAAAGCAGAAATAAGAGAACGATTTTGAGGATTGTGCAGTGTACCTTAATCTGAAAATCTGATGAAATTTCTGGCAATTTTGTAGTCTAAAAAGGAAGATTGCGTTTTTTGTTGAAGCTCAGAGATGGAATAAAGAATTTGGCATCCAAATTTATAGTGTTATTTTGGGCCTGGGCCTTTATTTCCTCTTCTATTAAGTAAACCAAATGGGCCTGGGCCTACTCCAAACTCATCTAACTCTCAACTTGTCCACATAAGATTTGTGAAATTAAGCCTTGAAAATGGTGAATGTTGGATTGATGATTGATTTTTTATTTTTTGTCAAAAGTTTGTGATAAAAAAAGTCCAACTTTAGAAGTTTATTTTAATTGTAAATTAGAGAAAAGTTTGAGGATATTTCTAACATAAAATTACAAGATGAAAAACTATACAAATATATACACTTGGTTTTAAATGTATATACTGTCGCTTCAAATTTTATGTACACTTGGTTTCAATAACAACAAATACTATTCACGTGAATCAAACTTGTCCTGATGATAGCATTCTAGGTACAAGTGTATATATACATTTAATAGAATGCATTTTATATATTGAAGGGGCATTAATACTGTTTGTATAGTAGATGACCCACTTTTTTATTTCTATAATTTTAATCTTAATTAATTGAAAACACATAGATAAATAGAAAATAAGGGAATATTCACTACCCATCATGGACAAATATTAATATATTTATTGGTGATATATAAAAGTGTTAATCAAACTATTTCTTATGAGTCTAAATTTCCACTAAAGTTAAGAAAGAATTAAAACTGACTTTAATATATTAATATGTCAATTGTTGATATATTAATGTCTCATCCGATCCTCATCCTTTCAATAATTAAAGGAATAACTAACTCTTCTATTATCTCATTTTGACACTAATGAATATGTTTAATTAGATACGTCAATGATTGGTAGTAATTAAGTATTTCTGATAAACCACATATATAATATAAGTGGCAACTACCAAGAAATATATACACACGCATTGTACAAGGGACATTTCAACAAACGAGTGGAGAAAATTCTAGTTAAACATGATTCTTGATCTTAAAATATATAAATCTCAGAATTAATTAAGTTGGAAAAATTGTAATATATATAAGGGATTTGTTGGGAAGCAAAAAGAGCATGGCTTGCAGAGAAAGGATAGCTATAATTGGTTGGCAATGTGTAGCAATGTGCCTTGAAGTGATCACTCTCAATTCCTTATCCATATATATTCGAATTTGTTAAAAAGTGATAAGATGTCACGTTTTTAACAGCTCAAAATCCTCAACAACATCGATATGCTGACCATTTCTCCTTTCTCTCTCCTCCCTCTCTCTCTCTATATATACACACATATATATGTATGTGAAACCCTAAATTCTTGATGTTTCAATCAAGAAACCCTTGTTTCTTCATTTGTTTGTGAATATTCATCGTGGGTCTTGTATGTGTGTACGATGAGTGTATTGCAGCCAAGGATGACTTGCCGGAAACTACTAATTATTTCCTGTAAAGAATAGTGATAATGAATAATATTTACAAAAGTATATAAATAAATATGGCAAAGTTTTGAAAAAAAAAAAGCCATTTATTGCATTTGAGATTTAATAGGAGAATCGGCAGATCATCCTTGGCTACATTTCATTCTCGTATTTACATGTGAGATGTACGATGAAATGAAACATTGCATTGCTGAGGCGATTATATATTATACTTCCATCACAAAGCAAATGCATATTGTATGAATGTAAGTTTTCACTTCATTTTATTCTGCCACTCTTCTCCGTTTTTTTTATTTTTATTTTTATTTTAAATCTTCGTTTGCAAGGGAAATACAATGCATAAGTATATACATACATGCAGTCATAGATCTATATATGGTAGCTTTTCACAACGAATGTTATGCAATCTTGTAGCTTTGAATGATTTATTCAATTAAATGTCGTTTTCAGTGATAATCGAACATGATAATCGTTGAAGAACGAAGAACACTATCGAAGAATTCCTTCTAACTCCATTTCAATGGTTCAGAATTCCTTCAAAGTCCAACCTTAATAACTCAGGTTTAGCACCTTGATCTTAGATATAAACTGAACGCTCGTTGTTTTTTTTTTTTTATATTAAATTTGAAATGATGCTTTTTATGGTTTCCATTCGAAGAAGAATCAGGGCGAATTGATTTCATCAATGGTTTGATATTGAATGGTTTTTCACAATTTGATTGGTTATTGATTTTCTAGTATTTGATCTGTGTATCAAAATCAAATCTTCAACATCTTTATACATGACAAATTCTGATTGGCCAATAAAATGTATAATTAGCGTCCCTATTTAATTTTAAAATTATATTTAATAAATTAATTCAAAACATTTAAATAGCAAATATGACATTAATGTTGTTTATATATACATCTATAACCACCGTTTATTTCTAACTTAAGCCTAAAATCACCAGGAAGTCAACCAATTCATTTCACACGAAATCTTCTATTACACTTGATATTACATCTTCTATTCCAAAATAATAACCAATTTAATAAAGTCGTAACAGATTGCTGAGAAAGCCTAATTAACTATAGACAATCTCTTATAAATGTTTGTGTTGTATTGACTAATGTTTACATTTAATTAGTAGCAACTAATATTCAGACTTCTCATTTACATATGAATAAACTTGATGTGATCAATGATTCTCTTTTCCTCATTGTCACATTACACATCCAATTATAACAACTTTTCCAATTCATATATAATATACACAAACAGCCTCTTCACAATTAATTCATCTACCAATGGGCTTCATATATATATATATATATATATATATATATATATGTCTTGTATCATGCTAAAAATTCGACAAGATCATCTATCGATTTCAACGTCTTCTCGTAGAACAAATACGACTCATAAACCTTTGGTGTCCGAACATAATAATCAAGCTGTTACAAGAAAACCAACTAATTAATCATCACACATTGTAGTAAAAAGAAAAGAATTAATAATAATAACATACATACCTCGGCCATGTTACCAACCAATTCATTAGCAGCTTGAACATAAGACTTTCTCCGACCTTCAGGCACCATAGCCATGGCGGTTTTCATGTCCTGAGAAAGATACGATTGTTTCAGTCTAATGTAGAATATCACATACCTCCATGACATGGTTTCGAGCATGCTTCTAAGGTCGTGGAGCCCCTCCGCCGTCTGCCGGATTCTTGCCACCGCGTCCTCCGGCGACAGCCCCGGCTCGAAGTACCGTTCCTTTATGAAGGATCGTGTGCCCCAGTTCTGAGCCAGGGCTAGTGGGGTGGCTTGCAGGCCTAGAGCCAGTGATGTGAGGAATGTGGTTATGATTTTCCGACGTGGGGTTGGGGTGGCTTTGGGGGAGGAGTGCGCGGAGGCGATGCGGCGGTGGAATGCGGTGGTGGAGTATGGAATGGTGGTCATGGTTTTTTGTTTGAGATTTTGAGGTTTAATGGGAGTGTGTTTTTGTGTGGAGAAATGGGGATTGGAATATTAGATTGCAACATGGGGCCAAGATTTGTGGATGGTATGTGATGTGTTGTTCATTATCTTCTTCTTCGTTTTTGTGTAAACACGATTTCTCTTGTGGCCAACAAAGTCGTGTTTATGTCTTGCTCTAATTTAATATTCTGATCAAAATTATACTTTATATATATATATATAAACTTGATTTGCCCTCTTCAAATTAAGGAGTACTCTACATAAGAATAATGTTTGTTAACAAAAACAATAGAAATTCGGTCCAAATCTTTTATTATATTTGGTGTCACAACACCATATCACAAAAACGTTTGAATTTAGATTATATGAATAATTTATTCCTTTATAAATGAATTCTAACTTAGAAATTCTTTTTTATTATTTTATTTCAATTTCTTATTCTCTTAAAATTTAGCATTAAAAGGTTATAGCGCTAGTAAATCTATCATTTTGTTTTACAAATATTGTGGTTGTTTATCAATCAATCTCACTTTAATTGGTCTATCCGTTTATAACCTTTGAGCCATTTGGATCATCGAATTTGATTCGAACACACTTAATACTCCGTAAAAAAAAAAAATTGAACGTATTCATCAATTAAATTATAAGTTACTTTTCACCTTATTAATTTATAGTAAGCAAATTACATATTATGCAAAACATACAAGCCTACCTTAATACAGTCAAAGAAACATGAAGTAATATACGAAAATAGCATGAATTGTTTTTCTGAAATATTTATTTTATAAATTTAAAAATTTCAGAAAACAGGGGAGGCTGCGAAGCCATAGAAGAAACTACCTTAAACGCCGTCGTTTCGTAATCAAATTGTCCAATCCCTAATAACTTGCTGAAAATCTCCCCAAATGCAATCGTATATTAGCAGTACAGCTTTTATGGATCGCCTGCATAATCAATGAGGTGTCAATTTCTCCATGAGAAGGCGAGTGATGCATATCTGTCTTGTTTCACATGTCTTGAATTTTGTTATTGTTGCTTTATTACTTGAGCAATACTCTGAACTTGAAGATGCTAGATGTTTTTTCCATCTATGATTTAGTCTTGAACAATTCTGTTGTTACATAGAGGTTTTACACTTCCGTCTGGTTAACAATGTGGTGTTCTTGATTTCTGTAGCTATATCTTGATAGTTTCTAGATGTTGTTTATGATTTTCTTCAGTATAGGTAAGATTAATCAAATTGATCAAAATGACAGCAATTCTTCTCAAGGAGATAAACCCTAGCCCAGTCTCACTATGCATCCCCATAATAGCATTGGATTCTTCGTTGCCTGTTAATCAATATAGGCATCTATTAAGGAATTTGCAGTCGTTTTTTCCAACTGTAATCTTTAAACCGTGTGTCATAGGAAAAAAATTCATTATCGACAAAAAAAATTATTACCTGCACCTCATCACAATGTCGAATCCTTTTCACAAGGCATATCCTTGGTCCTGCTTGCATATAGGGTTAGTATAACATACTTGTGGGGTTGATATGTTTGTTTGCTTCAAATTATTATTTTGTTACTTTTTTATAATTATATGTTGGATCTCATGTTATAAATATTAGTGTGCTGATTGTGCCTGATTCAATGTACCTGCTTGTCTACATCCTGAGTAAGGTTAGATGCTATCCACAGATTGTGAAAGAGTTTGAGGCTGTGTTTTTTTTCTTTTTCTTCTACTTATTTGTTTTTGTTTTTGTTTTTCCTCTATGTCTCATTCCAGTAGGACTTTGATATATGAATGAATCAGTTCACTCTTGAAAGCAGAAAAGGAAAACAGGAAAAGTCATGATTTAAATAATAATAAAAATGAATCACTTCAGATAAGGTTCATGTTGATATCAAGAAACGAAGAGCCAATTAATTGTATACCTCATGTAGGAGTTGTAAACATTCCCAGAAAGTTGGATCAATGATTGATGACAGTTTGGTCAAACTAAAATTGCTTGTGTTACCCTACTTTCTGAAGAAAGTGACACATACTGAATAATGAGATGAAGATATTTTTGTGACCACCTTTGGAAACTACTGGATTTTGTTTTCAGGGCAGTCTACATTAACTGGACTTGCAATATTAGTAGAAGACGTGAACTGAATTCGCACGGCTGTGGTTATTGACTGACCAGGTTTGACCATCTTTTGTATTCCTCTGCTTCAATATGTGGAAGAAAATTCAAAATGTTCCCTTGCTTTTCTGGATTTTCAAGCAATCTTAAGAAAAAAGGAGCTCCTTTTTAAGTAACTTTTGTAAACTGGATATGGATTGTAGTTGGGGTTGTTTGTAAAATGTTTCTTAACTACATAAGTGGAATTATGTGAATATTGTCGACGAAATAAAACTGTTCTAATAAGGAAATAATGCTCCTAATTAAGATTAGCTCTCTTATCAACTTTGTTCTCTGATGTTGCTTAACAGGGAAAAGTTTTTCCGTATTAACGTACTTAAAATTATGATTCAACCTAAGCCATTAAAACATATGTCAGTTCGATGATGCTTATCAGTTTGCACTATTCGATGCGTAAAGAATGATGTCATCACCACACACTTTTCAAATGAGATATCAGATAAGAACACTGTAAAAAATAAGAAATCTCATGTGACTGTCAATACAGTGTATGCTTGATGAACAAAACCTGCATAGAGACACAAGCATGTGGTATTAAGTTTAATCCTTATAGTCACAATAGTTGGATCTAGTTCTCAAATATTTCATGGATTTTTTTTTTTTTTTAAACTTGGATCTTGTCACGACTATCTTTGATTCATTTATAAATAACTTTTAAGAATTTTAAATTACAACAATCCTTATACTAGTTTTGTCTATTTCAGTATTTTGTAATATTGCACCTATTGAGATGAGTATTATAAACAATATACAGATCAGTATTTTGTAATAACACCTATTCAGCAGTGACGTTTTCACAATTTATCTTTTATACTTTTCTATTAATTTACAAATTAGAAGACTTGGTTAGATTGACTGGTTATACCAATCAGCTTTCCAAGTACCATGAACTGGTTTTGTTTTCAAATGGCGGCGCAAGTTGGTTTCTTTCAATTTGGACTTTTCTAAATCAATCAATCTTTTCTCAGGTATCATGCACAAATCGGAATCTTTCATATCAGTTGAAAATCATATATCACAAACCTAAAAGCAGTTGTAAATTTAACTATTTAGCACAACTTTTTCAAGATATCTACACTGACTATTTTTTAGTACAACTTTTTCAAGATTTTTCTGTACACTTGCTGCCTTTTCTTTAATCTCATGTTTTAAATTCTTTTAGAGATGCTCTTTTCACAGCAGTTCAGGGACTGGATTAGCAAAAATTGGCTGATATACTTGGAACTTCATGGGATCTGTGTAAAGTAGCTGGACTTGCCCTTGCTGGTATTTCTCGATCCCGTTTTCAAGTACCGTTTCTTGATTATTGAAGGGCATATTGTATGCATTTTCATCCAGAAGTTGGGAGATTGAGCCCATGTAATCAAACTCCCATAGATGAGTCAGAGAACAAGGTCTTGGAAATTTGTGTGTTTGTGGTTCAATTGCACCATTGGTAGTCACTGTTTGAGGTAATGAATCTTCAACTATTTGTTCGGATTGTCTTGTCAGATTCTTTTTCTTGTAGATTCTACACAGAACCCACTCATCCAACTGATACATATGAAGAACACAATCTTGAAAACAAAATCTTGAAATCAAAATCTCTAATTGAAGAGAAGAAATGATGTGAATACTTACCCTCATGGAGCCATTCTGCTTGTGTGAATATGATCTTGATTCATTCAATCTATATTCATGCATGATCCAATCAGTTTTGACCCCCTTTGGTGGCTTTCCCTTGTAAAACACAAGTGCCTTTTTCACACCTACAAACTTGGATCCACTATTGATCACCTTATCAGTGCCAGTGGCTTTCCAGTATCCTGAAACAGCTGCTCTATTTGGTCGAACCCCGTTTGGATACTTCCTATCTCGAGGGCTAAAGAAGTACCACTCACTCTCTCCAAATTCTGCCTTTTCTGTCATAGCCAAACACACCCCATCACTTAGCATAATATCATCAAACTAACAACCTTAATATTTAATAATCAAGTTGAATATGTTTGTTACTAACCAGGCAGTTGCCAAGGATCGAATTTGTAGATATCGACTTCTGGGATTATGGAAACAGGGCACGTTCGCGATGTTGCTTGATTTCGAAGATAGAACATGATTAACTCTTCATCTGTTGGATGAAATCTGAAACCTGGAGGAAGATCAGTGCTGTATGTTCCTGTCATTTTTTATCTTTTCCAGAAAGATTTTGTTACAAGAAAAGAGGGGTAGTTTATGACAAGTTATTGATCAAAACTGTGTTAATATTGTTTTTGTTTTATTTGGAGTGTGGAGGGTGTTGGGTGGCTTCTAGAGAGAATGTTGTGAGGAGAGGAGTGAGAGTGTTTGAAATGTTTACACAGAGATGGCTGCTCAATTTATATTTGGGTTTTTTGTCATCTTGTGGATTGCATCATCTTTATTTGATTGGCTGTTTTCTTGACTTTTTTTTTTATTTCTTTATATGTATATCAATAGGTATGTGTGACCAATGGGTATGTATATAGCTTGAGCAGCGCTCAATTTCACAAATTTAATTTCATAAAATAGACCAATTTGAAATCTATAAACTTAAAATTGATTATAAAAATAAGTTTGAATCCTCCGCAACTTTTTTATTACATAAATTATATTTTGTGTGATGATCTTATACAAGTTTAAAATATAATATTCGACTTCTTATGAATCAAGATGGTAGATGTGGTAAACATTATAACTTGAGAATAAAAGAAAAAAGAAAAGAATAATAGCAACACTTATCACAATATATATTTGATTTCATAAGAGATCCAACATTTAAGGTATGAAAACTCTAGATATTGTCATACATTGTCATACGTTGTATACAATGAATGATGCCATATACTTGGAGGATTAGATGGGATGCTAATCTATTCTACTCTACTCTACTTGCTTTTCTTTTTTTCTTTTTCTTTATTTTTTTGTTTGTTTCTAGTGGATAAAACTTTGGAATGTACAATAATACAAATATAGTAATATTTATCCATTTTTTCGGTCGAGCTTACTTGTTCTTTTCTGATCCTCAAACAAACTTTATTCCTATATATATGATTTTCTTTTTCTTTTTAAGTTTCAAGCCATAAAGTCGGCAAAAAGGTAAAAGAACTATTTAGTGCTATTTTTAGCATATCATATTATTAGGAATGTTAAACAAATTCCACATCCTTCAAACAGGGGATAAATGATATGTATATATATATATATATATATATATATATATATTGACAAGTATGTCCACTGCTGTGATAAAATAATAAATAAAATGAAAAGAAATAGAGGGAGAAGGGAAATCTTTTTTATTTTTTATTTTTTTGATGTCTCTTTTACTTTTATATGTATTGTTTGTGGGTAGTAGCAATTAGGGCCAACCTTTTCTGGTTGCTTCTCAGAAAAGATAAGAATGGGTTCAATAATTGTTTGCATTGCATGTAAATTAAACCAATTAATATTTATTTGGTCACATATATTTTCGTGGAAAATAAATAGATGCATGCATGATTGAACAAGCTAATCGCAAAGACCTTTGCGGCTGTAAAAGTTAGGCTTTTGAATTACTTTTTATCATGAAATTAATTTGTATTAATCTAAAATATTATTTAAATGGAGAATTAAAACACCATTCTATTATCATTGACCAATTAAATCCTCTTTTAGTCTATTAAGCATGGATGCAAATTTGGACTCATATATATAGCCTATCAAAACCAAATGACCTTTCGTACATTAGAAATGTATTGGGTCTATGCATTGAGCAATTTGAACATATCCTTAATTCAACGTTCATGTTGGTCAAGAAAATAATCATTAATAATTAAAGCAATACAGGTATTCCTAGTTAGTATATCTTTATCCTAGATTAATGAGCTTTATTGTAATAACTCAGAGATAAATGAACCTAATAACAATTCAAATTAAATTAGCCTCATAGGCTCACTATGCTTGACTTGGCTGATAGATATATGTAAACATTTGATTGTACCAGGTGAGCTATATGGATGTATATGAACCAAACCCTCATAAAAAATCTAGAGATCAATTCAATAAAAGATCATTTAAACTCAATTAATGATATATTCATTAAAATAAATGATCATTTAAACTTGATTATAATTATCCCATTATCTCGCGAGCAGATTGATCAAATTGAAGTTAATATTACAATACCATTATAGACTTTAGTAATTCAATTATATTTCAGAATGCATAATATCATTTTTGTCTCAAGGTAATACATCAATATTTCAATTCATTAATAAACCAAATTGTAAAACTGACATCATTTTATATATAATATGCTACCATGAAATAAGCATCAGATTAAATTAAATTATTGGTTGGATTAATGGATGACATGAGCTGAAACTTTGTTCTGGTACAAGTTTAAGGTTTTTAAGTATATAAACAAAAAAATAATAACTAATCAGCTATGAAAAGACAGTTTACTAGTGGACTAATGTTTAATTTTCTTCAATAAAATCTGATGAAATATTTCAATAGTCCACGTCTGTTACTTTATGAACACATATTAATATTACTATTGTTGATATGTGATAAATCCGATTTAATTATGAATTTCAATATTCAAAAGATGAAATTTTTACTGTGAATAAATTATCATTAATTTTTGACAGGTATTTTCCATGAATAAAATGACGGTTTTGTAATGTAGGAGAGTCCTATTCTGTCCTAAAAGGGATAGAGAAGGATAAGTATTGAAAACAGATATACATAAATTAATGAGACAATATTTATTTGTGGCTCTTATCCAGCCACTTCACCATTTTATAGTAGCAGTCCCAATTTTGTCACGCGTGCAGGTTTTGATCCACTGGATTTATTTATCTTAACACACGTGTCGTGGTTGAATTGTGCTCTAACTCATAATTTAAGATAAAAATAATAATTTAAAAAAAAAAAATTTAGAATAAACATTGGCTAATTAAGAATATTCTTATGAATCTGGAGAAGCAATTCTATTGGATGTTGAGTTTGTCGACATCGAATTATTTATTTATTTTAGAGCTTAATTGCAGTTGTTAGTGGGCTTGTCTTAATTGACTCCTTTTTATGGGTTTTTCAGTTTTCTTCGAATATCAAGTCCTGGTCTTATATATTTTTAATTTAAAAGTTCGAATCATTTTTTTTTAAATAAAAACATTTAAATTTATATGAAATAATTTCACTTAATTAAATTAAAAAACCATCTCACAAGAGTTTACTCTGATAAAAATGGATTTAATTGTAAATATAATCTAAACAATTAACTAAATTCTGTTAAATGTTACTGATGTGGCAGGCAAAATTAATGTTAAAATATATCGATTTATTTTGAAACCAGTAATGCAGAGTTATAATTCTAATCACGTTAGTTACCTTATATAATACTGTTCTTCATTTAATTTGAAGTGCAATCAGATAAAATGATTAATATTAAAACAAACATGCATGTGTGTGTATAAATATATAATATGTATGGAAATTAATAATATTGAGGTCCTCACAAATAAGAAATATTATAAGTGTGATGAGCTAACTACAAGATGATGATGACTCGAGATACGAGGATAGTGGGTCCTACTATTTTTCTGAGATGATACGAGGATATAATTCAGTCTTTTACAAATTAAACCCAATTTTGAGAGATTAATTTAATTTATCAATAAAATCAATAATCATATGTGAGAAATAAATTAAATTCAACAAAGTGGGCTAGATCTATCTATAGTCGTAGTATATGAGTTTTATTTTCTCTATATTTACTTGAAGATATGATACGATCTTAATGATCATTCATAATTTGATGATTTTTTATCATTTATTTAACGGACATTAGATTTTGCAGTAAATAATAATATTAATAAAATAAGACATCTTCCTGGAATGTGACAGATATGATACGATCTTAATGATCATTCATAATTTGATGAATTTTTTATCAATTATTTAAGGACATTAGATTTTGCAGTAAAAAATATAATAATAAAATAAGACACCTTACTGGAATGTGACATGCAAAGTTCATTCAATTTTCTTATTCTAATTAATCGAACCTTATCCGTAAATGTCAACATTCCAATCGAGTATCAATGCTTCCAACTTCACCAATTCAGAAAAAGTACAAAAGGATGAAAAAATATTAATAATAAAAGAAAAAACAAGAGAATTTCATTGACTTGGGCTTTTCTTAGTACAAGAACATGAAGCATCTCCGTTGATTGGAGAGTCTTTTGAAGCTTATCTTCAAAGTTCGAGGTTTAAAAAGAGAAAAACAAAAACAAAAACAAAACCAAGACCGTAACAATTTAAGAAAAAATTATCTAATATATTTATGTCAAGTTTTGAGTAAATATTATCAGCAAGAAATGACCTTTATGTCATATAAACTCCACACTATCTTGGTCTTAAATTATTAACATTTATTTATTAGAAAATATTTTGTATTCTTTTATTTATTTACTATATAAGTCAAATCCTAATTGGATTAGGACTTTGTGTAACTTGTATAAGTCAAATCCTAGTTGGATTAAGACTTTATGTAACTTGTATATAAACTCTTCAAATGTGTTCAATGATATTCATTCCACATAATTTCTTTACATGGTATCAGAGCCACACCTAGTTTTTTTCATCCCTCCAAACCGGTGTCCCCTTTCTCATCATCACCATTCCACATAATTTCTTTACATTATTGTCTTTCGAATATAATTTATAAGCACGAAATTCTAAAAAAAAAAAAATTGTGAGACACCTCACAAAAGTCCTATTAAGATTTTTAAATATTTATCAATTAATTTTAAATTGAATATATGTGACCCGGCCCAACCATTTAATTTAGTCCAAATGGAAGTGTAGCCCAGCCCATTTTGCAAACAAGCGGCCCAACTCCACATGATCAATGTGAAGAGATATTAGATTAAACTAAATTGAATAAAACGAACATAACTTTTTTTCTTTTTTTTTTGATAAGAAATCAATGAGCTGAAAGCATAAAATTCTGATTTCACTTCAACATCCTATCAAATGAATTTCAATTTATTCTCATAATGATAGACGAGAATCCCTCCATTATACATAAGCCTCTCCCAGGTCTAATATTAATATACTAATAGCTAACTCACAATAATTTATGCAAACTAGTTATAGTATAATTTGGATTGCACATTACCTACAAACAAAAAGTGTATGAATGGTAAATATTTAATTTTTTTATATACAACAATTTTAATGATTAATGTTTTTTTTAAGTGATAATTATAAAAAAAAAAAAAAAAAAAAAGTAGCCACTTTATAAACCATTAAACATAAAATCTCATCAAGAAAACCATAAGCAAATTCAATTAAACCAAAACCATATCATAAAAAATCTAAGAAATAAATAGGAATCAAAATCATAAAAACGCACAAATCTTACCTTATAAGGAACCACGAAATATTACGAAAACCAAAACAAATGCAAAGTATTATACTTCCTTTTTTTTTTTTTTTTACAGATTTCGATAATGAGTTGCGCGATATTTAGATTTTTTTTTTTAAACCCCATATTTATATTACACTCCAAAAAAAAAAAACATATTCGTAAAATTTCGCACCTTCTCAATCCTTGGTTTTGAATTTTGATTGGGATGGATCACATTGTACCAAATCTGAATAGGTTGGTATAATACTCGACACTGTACCCAATGACAACATTATTAGATTTTAGGTGCAAATCTTGACTTCTAAAATTATGTAATTATTACCTGGTACAACTCGCTACAACGTGCTGTACTACATATATAGATGTCTGAAATACTGTGAACAAAAAGTGGTCGAATTAGTTACAGAACAAATTTAACCGCCCGGTTTTTTATTATACTGTCTGATCCGGTTTTTTTCTGAAACACGATTTATATGACACACATTATATGCATTGCATGATTGTATGTTATCTATTTATGAAACCCGGTCCATTATTGTGATGAATCGTTACTCAAATAATACATCAATTATGAAATTGCCCACCTAAATCACAGTCTCTTTGGCTACCATATTTCAGAATAATTACACCTTGTCATAAATATTTAATTTTTTCACACCATCACTCACTTCAATGCTCACCATAATAAAAAAAAAAATCTCGTGTAATATTTCTAAAGTAAATAAAGTATTTTTTTTACGTGATGATATAACCGGGTTTTCTAAGTTAAAAATAATATAAAATTGGGATATAATTTAATGCTTACAAATAAATGGGTCGAGTCAATAATATACGAAGCTTAAATTCTTGGTGCAATTATAGTCCCTACAGTACGGAGTAATGGAGTCTGATTACAGTTCATGTACATATGACATATCTCATGCAGTTAATTTTGCATCATAGTATTGGCGCACAGTAGAGAGGATATCATATCAGCATGCAGTACGTGCAATTAATCCACAAATCTTTCTTTTTTCCACTGGATTAATACCTGCAATTAATATACCATTTGGTAAAGTTGTAATAATTATAATTTGATGAAGGTAGATACAAAAGAAAATCATTCGATGTTTGATCAATTTATTTAAAATTACTTCACCTGGATTAAGTCAATTATAAATTAGTGTGAATAAAACTATAAATTAAATATCACAAAAATATATATGATACCATCTCACAAATATAATCCTGAACCTTATACGACCCACGTATTAAACTCGTTTTTCATAAATTATATTTTCCACTCATTAAACGGTGCTTCATGGGCCTAAAAATGATTCAATTTCATCTAGATAAGAAGCCTAACAATTTTAGGAGCCCAATTAAAGAAGAGATGCAAGAAAACCATATTATGTGATCAAGGAGACTCAATAATCTCCAATTTATGCAATCTACAAAGTTAATCAAATCACTATTAAGTCATAAGAAAGACGTTTAATTAATTAAATAATCAAGCCAACGCATAATCTTTTTTTTTTCCCCTGAAATTTGCCTTTGTCGGATAAAACAAATGGCGTATTTATCTGAATTTGTTAGTAATCTAAAGCACAAGATAGTACTTTCATGATCACCTATACTTTTGTTTTCGAAGTTATACATCATCAATGAACTATTGTGTGTATATATATATATATATATATATATATATATATATATATATATATATGTCACCGCTCAAAGGTTTTATTCATTTATTTTCAATTAGTGTCAAATGTCAATATCTTCTAAAGATGATACTCAACATGTAATAATTTATAAAATGAAAAAAAAAAAGATTAGAGGGTAACCTTTTTTCCCTGATTTTTTAAAATAAATTAAGTGAGGATATGGTAGATATTAAATACTACTCCCTTCATCCGGGGGAAAAAAAAAGGAGTTTATAAAACATTAATCGTGTTCAAATAATGAAAGAGTAATGTTTGAAATATTAGAGAATCTATTAGGTGAAAACTTTATAAATCCTCTATTAAAAATTGAAATTTTTTATAAAAAAAATTAAATTGAACGTTATATAATATAGAATTAATAAATATATAATAAATAACTGTACCTCTATTAAATTGAACGTACATATATATATCGGAGAAGTATGACTATTTTATTCTTTGGGAGGGAAGAAAATAATAGAAATTTTGTATGATTGCATATTCGAATTCTACTCATCCCATCAATCAAGATGTTTGGAGTAGGATGTGTTCGTATAGATTTGGAATGAACAAAATCTCAATCAAAAATTTGCATAATCCTATAACTCAACTCTATTTTTTCTACTAGATTTAAACCTGTGCAATGCACGGACTTCATTTAACACTTATCTAATTTTTATTTTATAAGTATTATTATTTCATATGTGTTTATATATATGATATTTTTTTCTATATCCTTAAAATAATATTTCTCATTGTTTTTAGTTTTTTATTTTTTTCATTTGATCTTTAGTACAAAATTGTTAATAGCTTGTTCTTTATAGGTATTTTAATTGTTGGATTAGATATGTTCATATCTTTCTTTAAAAAGTATAGAATAAATCTCATTTTTATCGCTCAAAGACATCCGTTCTGTTCCAATTTTACCTTTGAGTGCTCTTTTTATTAGGTTTACATAATGATTTCATTTGTAAACATCATTTGTAAAATAATAGAACATCATCTATTTTTTCTACAATTCTCAATATGATCCACTTTCAAACTTGCAAATCTATCTATGTCCCAATGTAAACATATCATAAGGTGTTTTTAGCACTATTTTTTGCTAATGTCATTACTTTTGCAAGAACATTGTTGTTTACCTTTTTTTTTTTTCAATTTGAAATATTGGACAAAAACAATTATTAAAGTTTGGAACCAAATATTTCATATAGAAAAAGACAATACAACATTAGCAATCTCTTCCAAGCATTTGTAACTTATATATTTAGTTTTTTCAAAGCACTTATTTTGTGTAGAGTAGAAAGGTATGTATTTAATTGGTATTAATTTTTTGATATTTCATAAATAAAATGTTTTTTAGGGAAGACACTTGGCAACATTGTAGAACTCCAAGTGTCATCACTTGAGAGAACCAAACCACATTTTTATATATATAATTTCATCTACTATTTTACAATTTTCCAATAAAAACCTTTGCTTTTTCAAAAATACCATCTACTTTTTCTTTTTTTTTTTCACAATTCCAAATATGATGTGACATCTTAATTATAATTTGACCTTATAAAATCTCAAAACAAATATAAGATTCTCAAAATCTAAGTATGCTCCAATCCAAACATACTCTTTGGGAGAAAAATAAAAGCTAGTGAGTGAAGTGATCCCATGATTAATTAAAGGAAGGGTAGCTAAATGAGAAGTGGTCTGAAAAAGGTGCACAATGTATAATTGTGGTTGTTTAGCAAAATTGGTCCAAGGCTAGGTTGGAGGTAGTGAAGTGTTGGGATTGAAGAGGGCACTGATAATTAAGTATAGTAATTGCATGGCAGAAGGGAAGGTAGAAATTAGGATTGTAGCTATTTAATTAACACTTTGATATGACACTTGCTTACATCATCCCCAAATCTCTACTGACCCCACATGCACCCTATCCATATGATCCCCTTTAATTTTCTTCATTTAATATATATATATATATATATATATATATATATATATATATATATATATATTTCTCTTCTCTATTCATTCATGCATGCATTTAGGAAATTAACATTTTTTTTAACTCACATTAATAAATTCTCAAGATATAAGGATTAAGGAGTATTTATAATGCTCTTAATGGGTTGTTTTCAACGTCCTTATCGCATGATATGGATATACAAATAACATGATTAATAATACCAAATGGGAATTGGGTTGGCCATGAATAAATAGAATTATAGATACATTAATAATTAGACCTGACCCCATATATCATAACTAATATAGTATTTTAAAGATTAAGGGATCATGCATGGGTATCCCATTGATTAGTCTAACTGTTAATTTTATCGTTGTAGTTTTTAGATATATGTAAGTTCATTTAATCCATTAACTTATTTAAATTTTATTTTCTTCATTTCAAAATAAGTGAAAGTTTTTTCATAAATTAAGGAATATAAAAATTAGATAAATGTACATTTAACTAATCAAGAGTTATATAATTGAAAATTAGAAAGAGAATCTATTTAATTCTATAAAAATATCATATTAAATCCCTAAATTTAGTACTAATAGGGATAATATAGAAATAAAATTGCATAAAAGTTTAAAGTGACATTTGATTTGAAACAAAATTTAGACTTCAGACGACACTTATTTTGAAATTAAGGGAGTAAATTACAATAGAGCTAGTTTTAGATGAATATTGTTGGTCCCAAGTGGTAAGAGGTTCAGAGGATGGTGAATGATCCTCTATCGATTTTTTGTTTTTAAACTTTTTAGTGAAACATGTTCCTAATTCAACAGTGAATGCAGTAACCTGACTCGATTCAGAAACCTGGCAGAATATCCGGTGATCACAGTATGCAACGGAATAAACTTAAAATAGAGTTTCCTTTGAAAAACAGTTTTCTTTTCTAAAGAATGTTTTTAACAGAAACCTTTTGCAGAATGCTGATGGTGTATGTAACAAGATATATCAATGCAATGCAGCAGGTAGATAAAAGCAGTAAACACTTATGGCTTATAATGGTTCGAATGTGGTGTAATCCTTCTACGTTTACTCTACTCCTTCTCAGAGGAGGAACTTCGTTAAGTCAGTTCGTTTTACAAGCCTCAACTTTACAAACCTCTTCCTAACAAGTTTACCAACTGGAATTAACAGATTCTTAGGCACTATCCCACACAAGGTACAAAACTTACACAAAGTTATAAGCCTACACAAGACTAACACTTAGCAAGGATCTAATTCTATCAACTAAGGACACCAAAAGTATAAAACAACCTAGCACACAACACAAAGGTTAAATGTATATGGTTTCTTCAACTGGTGCAGCAATGAAGACAGTCTTGAACTTGAAAGTTTGAATGCTTGAGTGACTGCTTCAGAAGGTTGAGTGACTGAACTTGGAATGCTTGAGAATAGCTTGAAGGTTGATAGCATAAGAAAATTTGATCGCTTAGAGATTCAGTAGTTTAGTAGTCTCCAAGGTCACTCCATCCTTCTATTTATATCTGTAGGAAAATGCCCGTTGAAGAGAGGCATTGTCCGTGTAGCAATTCAAATTTGATTTCCAAATCTCTTGCAATTAATGCGCCTGGAAAAATCGAGTACAAGGGATCGTCCTTGTCTGATTCGCATTAATGGTGCCACTCCTCGACTACAATCTTTGTTGTAGAGCTGCGGGTCCAGGTGACATCACCTTATTGGCTTGACACAGAATTCTATCTAACGGATGCTTGAAAGGAACTAATCCTCGTACAACATTCATAAAATATTTCTCGTACAAAAAGGAATTAGTTAGATGACATACAACTTTCTGCTTAGCTTGTAGTTGTTGTTTACTGTATTGTTAGCTTTCTGATCTGCGTCAGCTTCCTGTTTTAGAACAGCTTCCTGTTCTCGAAACCTGCAGTTAGCTTTCTGATCCTGAATAGTTTCCTGTTTCAAAATCCTGCAGTCAGCTTCTAGTCTTCCATACTGCTATCTGTTCTGTCTGCTTACTGACTTAGCTTCCTGATATTGGTCCCATCTTCAGCTTACTGACTTTCCTTATTGAAAATTAGTTTTCAAGAAATCTTCATCTCCAAAATCCTGCTAACTCAGTTTACTTTATCTTTCTGATGCTTATAACATCAGAACTCAAGATAAAGAAAGATAAATTTATCTTCTAGAAATCCACTTATAGAACGTGGAAAAAGGATACTCTAAAGAGTCATCTAAAAAATACATTGTCTCATCAAAACTTAAATGGAAATATCCCAACAAATATAAAATGGTAAATTTACACATTATCCTTGCAGTCGTTTTGAAACAAATTATTTCATCATCATGTAGATTAAAGTAAATGTTGGTAAAAAAAAAAAAAACACTTAACTAAGGCAAAAATGTGCATACCCCATATTGCTAATTACTTATTAGAAAGTTTTCCTTTTGAAAGAAAGGTGTGTATCCAAGCTCAACAGAAACAGGACAAATTCAAATATATTTAGGTAACAACTATATTTTGAACTTATTGAATCAGCAGAGGTTATAAATTTTAGTATATAATTGAGAATTGGCGGACAGACCTGTTCTGCCATGTATTAATGACTGTTTCCTATGGGCATGTCTTGTCTTTAATAAGTATGGACAAAAGATAATACACTCCAAAAATATATCATTTGAAAAATCTTCAAACTTTTTCCATGGTTTGGTTTTGATTCCATTTTTAACCTGAAGATGCTTAATATTTTTATACAAAATAATACCAGACATCTATAGAAGCATCTCCTCCAGTGCAGTATTAATTAATAAAATACTCTCTCTGTCATGCATAAAAAAAAAAAAGGTTACGTTTCCAAAACAATTTTTTTTATTTGTCCAAAACAAACAAGAGTGATAATTGGAAAGTCAAAGTTCTTTTACATGAAACATTTTGTATAATGTCTTCATTATATTAACAAATTAACTTGTTTAAATAATGACTAATTGCGGGGTATTAAATAGAAAACAGAGGGGTTATTATTAAATAGTTGCATGTATATTTATCCAGTTGACAAAAAAAAAAAAAAGTTGTATACATTTTAGAAAAAAATGAATCATTTATTGGGATTTGGGATGGAGAGAGCAATAAACAAATTTAATTGTATATGTTATGAGTCTTATGACTAACAGAACACATGACACAACTACAGTGATTCAAAACTGTTTACATATTTTAAATTGTTTTGAAAAAAAGAAAAAGAAAAATGTTAAAATAAATTTGGGTTGTATTAGTCAAACTTTCAAAAGTTATTAATGTACATATAGAATAATTTTTGCAAACATATCTTTAAAATGCACTGTGAAATTATTTGGGCAACTTTGAGTTACAAATTCTTATATCGTATAAGTGAAAATGAGTATGATATAATTAACATATATATAAGTAAAAATATATTTTCCTAATATAAATAATAACTATTTATTTTATTTTATTAAGTTATTTATATTTTCTTATTCAGTGTATAAAACGAACCTCAGACTAGTTCCATAATAAATCAAGCCATCCTAATAGTTCACAGAAAAATACATGCTGATATTATTAAATAATAGTCTTATTTATTTAAATCTGTTCGTGAGCTTAAACAATATGAGCTACTATTGATATAGTTAAATCACAATTAGCATGATCTCGCATTTAAAATAAAGGGGTCAAACTTAAGTATTAATTCATTGTTAGTCTACATATATATTTCGATTGACATTCTTAATTTGGAGATAGCTAGCTAGTCTCACTAGTACCTTCCACTAATTAACAAAAAAATTAATGTCATTTATAATGATACAAGTAATTTATAGCCTAAATAAATAAAGTATACCCCACAATATATAATAAAAATATTTTCGCAAACAGCAAATTTATTCAGATAAATTGTGTTTATAAAAAAGGTGTATTTAAAACTTGGACCAACTCGAAAAGATGTAATTTATTGTGTAAGTTGTCATGAAGACGTAATCAGAAAAGTACTTATGATAATTATTGTATGGCAGTTGCAACTTGGAAAAAGTTGGAGAATAATGCTCTCCCAAAAGAATGTCATACCATCTTCACCTTTCCTTTTTTTTCTATTTCTTTTTAACACCAAAATTCTTTTTTAATCAGATAAGTAATTACCCACTGTTCAATAATGGTTCAATATATTTGAATGCATGTCCTTTTCGAATACTAGCTAGCTATTCAATGTTCCTAGAGATTTGTGAAATTCCTTAAGAATCATTATTTTATTGGAAATAATGGTCTCTTTTGAGTTGAAATATATTGTTGATAAATAAGTTTTCAATAAAAATTCTTTTGAAAATCACAATAGGTTTTTTTTTTTTTTCTAGTTCATAGGTTTTTCATTATACTTACAGAAGAGCAGTTGCTCGGTTCACCAATCGAACCGAAAAAATCGAAAACCAAAGCTTGTCTGTTTTTTAAATCGAACCGAACCTATTTAAAAATAAAAATCAACAATTTTTCTTTTTCTTTTTTAGTGTAATTTAACGATTTGGTCTAAAACTGAACCAAATCGAATAAAACCGAAATCAAAATAGTCTAATTTTAAACCAAACCGAACCGAACCGTTACATAGGTAAAAACTAAACCGATCTGAATCACTCAGTTTGGTTTTTCCGGTTTCGGTTCGGTTTTGTTCACCCTTAATTTGTACTAACTAAGCCTATCTCTTGTTCACTTTGCTCTTGAGTTTCAATTGAATGATAATCAAAAAATTGATTAGGGGTTTTCGTTTGATTTGAGATAAAAAAAAAAAAATAGCATAAGTTTCATGTATTTTGGTTAAATAATATCATGATAACCAAATTCGATTTTGACCGCTACAATTGTACTGAAATAGAAATAATTATTAATAAACTGGGTAGAGCCAAAGTTTTAAGATAAATTAAGTTATAAGATAAATTATCAATATATTAGATGATTGGTATTCTCATCCGTGGGATTGTTTTCCCTCTAAATTGTAATCTTGGTTATGTTTGTTTTCGATAACTCTTTTTGTACGGGATTTTGAGTACCCCTTTACTTTGTTTTTCTTTATATATTACTCTATTTTACCTTTCAAAAAAAAAAAAAGAGATAAATTAGAATTTCCCCTATAAATATTGAATTCTTAAACTTTTATTTGCATTAAATACTGGTCTTTAATCACGAAGACATATATTTGCCACTCAATTCTAACTAGGACCCATCATAAGTATTGGCAACTCAATATTTATGAATAAAAGTACTTAACCCAATTTTAGGTTACATGTAAGTGAAATCTAATGCGTATAAATAAAATTACAAATAATATTCCAAAAAAAAAAAGTGGATATTTTAGTGATTTCCCTAAATATAATACGCACGCACATCAAATATTCCCATTTATATTCATACCTTACATTCGTATCATTGTATCACTTTTTTTTTTTAATTTTAAATTTAAGCATTTGAATACGTATTTAGTAGTAAATTCGTAAAAACAGTAAAATATTTGAATTAAATACAAGGATCAAACCATATATTTATGAATGAAGTATTGTGAACCAGGCATTAATGGCTGAGCGGCTGGATCTGTACGTTGTCGTTGACATTTAGATAGAGCTGAAACCGTGTTATTATAATTTATGTGCGCTTCAATATTTGGGAAATAATTTAGATCGTGTTATAAATTAAGCACACATAAATAGTAATAATAATTAATAATAATAGTAACAATAATTATGATAATAATGTGGAAGAACCGTTAAGAACTGAATGCATGGCATTTAGAGAAGGGGGTTCTCATCATGATGACAGGTGCAGGCAAAATTTATTCTCTGGAAATCAGAAACCCTAGAAAGTAGTTGATCTATTTATAACACTCACAAAAATCTATTTAATTTAATTTTTTTACTCTTTGAGGTTTATTTCACTGGAGACAATGATTTTCTTGCCATCCCACACTGTACTTGTATCCTCAAAAAACCAAAATACCCCTAGCTACTTGCATGGGATTCATCATATATGTACTACTTATATATTATACCTATTATACCCTTCTAGATTCTTGTCATCGATAAATAGGAATTTTTGTATATAGGAGTTGATGTTATGCTTCATATTTTTGGCCAACTTTATACACACTAGGCTTCTTGATATAGTAAGTACTATCAATTCTTAATTTTGCGAAATTTAAGGATAAATTTTCCTGGACCCAAAATTTTATTTATAGGAAAATTTGAATTTGATCCATCATGTGACTTTTGGGATTCTGACGAGATTCGAGATTCAGATAGGAATTTTGGGGTCTCGACGAAATTTGTTCTTGTATTACGTAAGATTAAGAATTGTTTATAAGTTATAATAAAATGTTGCCTTTTCCCAACAAAAAAAAAAAAAAAATCACATTTTGAAAAACATATATACTATGTTAATATTCGAAATCTTAAATTAATTTGTAGATTAATTTTAGATCATTTTAAATTATAGAACTGGTTATAGATTTTCTCTCCCTTTTATATAATTGTTTCAGACACCAAAAGGAGTTTAAATAAATTTAAAGAAACAAAAAAAAAAAAAAAAAACAGATTAATTTTTGAAATTAAATGTGAAACAAATGTAATTGAACTCAAAACATCATTACCCACTGAAATTTGAAAAATAGTTTTAAGTTTTAACCGTCGGTTACAACATAGCAGATTTAACTGAATCGTAACCGACCCTGTCTCCAATGGTTCGAGCCCGAGTCAACGACTCAACAGTTGCTTGCACGTTTTCTAGATTAATGGGTCCATTGATCATTGATTAATTAATAGAGTGCTAGTAGTCTCCATACACAACCAATGAGAGTCATTCAAATCTGTCAAAACAATCATAAATCAATTACTCAAGAAATAATTATTAGGTTATTTGGTATCTACTTAATAAGATTGAAAAGGTTATTTAGATTAATCGAGAAAAAAAAAGTTCTTCGTGAGTATTGGTCAGTTTTTTGTAACTCGAAAAGAAATAGATGCTAACTTGGATCTTTTCTTTAAAAGATAAAAGAATGAAAATGATGATATTTTACTGCTTTTTTAAATCTATTGCATATTTGCATTAGACAAGTGTCCATAATTTTGTAAGCATGCATTAGGAAATGTTGATATTAATTAAATATGAAAAAATAACATAAATTATTTTATCTTATATTTCATTATTTTTAATTCATGTTATATGTAAATTAGTGATGTCATCATTATACTTGGTGTTTGGTGGTTATTTTGGAATATTAAATGAAACATTATACGTCATTATACTTGGTGTTTGGTGGTTATTTTGAAATATTAAATGAAACATTATACGGAATAGAGGATGTGGTTTGGTCATTGACCAACCTAATTTTCACATAGGATCACCACAAATTGAAAAATTGTTTTGTGGTATTGTCTCTTTGTATATAAGAAATATAACTGCTTCATATTCTAACCAACTCTTTATTTGGATCCTTCAATAACCAAAAATAAATTAAAGTGTTTTGACTCTTTAAAGGTCTAATGTAAGACGGTGTCACCACATTACATATTATCAGATACCTAATTATTACAAATTGATCACAATGTACGTTCCTTCTTAATTTACATTAATAAGACACTGTAAAGATTATATATATATATATATATATATATATATATAAAATAAGTATCTAGTCTTCTATAATTCTGCAGGGTGGGGACAAAATCCTGCATTAGTTCTTCATGATCTCTTTAAATATGGTAAGATCTTAATACACACACACACACACACACATATATATATATATATATATATATAAAAGGTAAATTAAAGATGCTTTGACTCGAAATCTTGAAATTATTCTTTTTAGTACTTAAACCTACAAGTATTTTCCATGTAGGATAGTTAGAACACATGTAGATCTCTAACACATACATACCTTACTCCGTAGGGCAAGGCCTAATCGGGAAAACAAATTTACGTAATACACATATGTATTAATATCCACACCAATAAATAGTACTTATTGCATAAAAAAATAAAGAAATACTTTATTACAAACCATAGTATAATCAATGCGGTTCATCTAACCTCCCATTCTCTCTCTCTAGGTCCGGAAGGTGCACAACACGCGCTGCTCCAAATCCCACTGCAAAATCTAAGTGGCCCAAGCTTTTATGTACCAAAAATGACAACTGCACACAATTATTAACTAAGCCACCACACACTCATCATTAATTTCACATACGAGGCTGCTGTAATGCTGACGTCATGACATTATTAATGTCCCCGACAGTATTATGTAAGGCGATTTAAAGTTGCTTTAAATTTCTCTCTTCTTTGCGCGGACACAAAGCATACGATGCTGGGTTGAGAAATGATTCAATTATTTCCTTTATATCAAACTAATTAAACATGCATTATGTGCCCAACGTACTACTTATAGTATACTAACCCTATTTATTTTTCTTACCAATATATATATGCATGCCCACTTTCACAAACCCCCTAACAAAATTCCCTTTTCAATCCTCTTCATTCTACATACTATATCTGCCTCTTTTTGTTGAAAACATTATAATAATATATAATTCTAGGTTGAGTTGATTTTTTGTTTCTTGAAAACCCTAAAATGGGAAGATCCAACGGTGGACATGAGAAGATGGAGTTGAAGAAAGGGCCATGGACTCGAGAGGAAGATCAGAAGCTTCTAGCTTACATTGAAGAACATGGCCATGGAAGCTGGCGTGCTCTTCCTGCAAAAGCTGGTAATTTTTTTTACATATTTTTCCTAAGTGATATATCCTTTTTTTTTTTCCTTTGGAATTTTTTTTTCTAAATTTGGTTGTTTGCTTGTGATTTATAGGGCTTCAAAGGTGCGGAAAAAGTTGCAGATTGAGATGGACGAATTATCTGAGACCCGATATCAAGAGAGGCAAGTTTAGCTCCCAAGAGGAAAAAGCGATAATTCGACTCCATGCCCTTTTAGGCAATAGGTAAACACTTTAGTAGAACACGATCTTTTATTTCAAAATCATATTTATTTCTCGAACTACACATGACATGTATTGATAATACTGAAAGGAGTGATAAAACCCCTTTTGTAATAGAAATTAGGGTTAAGAACCTAAAGATACTATTGAGATGTATATTTCTTGAATCTAAATGATTAATTTCTTGAAACATTGATGCATAAAAACAACATATATTGATTTGGTTTTAACTTATTACAAATCTTAGGTGGTCAGCCATAGCAGCCCATTTACCAAAGAGAACCGATAACGAGATCAAGAACTACTGGAACACCCGCCTCAAGAAACGGTTGACCCGAATGGGCATCGACCCGGTTACCCACAAACCCAAGAACAACTCAGGCTGCTCGGCTCAATCCAAACAAGCCGCCGTCGTCAGCCACATGGCTCAGTGGGAAACGGCTCGGCTCGAAGCTGAGGCCAGGCTCGTCCGCGAGTCAAAGCTTCTGACCAAGCTTCAGCTCCTCCGAAAAATCACCGCCCCGCTGCCGCCTCCGCCGCCGCAGCCGGCGGCGCCACCATGCCTCGACGTGCTCAAAGTCTGGCAAGCCACCACCGCGCAGAACAACTTCTTCGGCTCACACGCGGGATGCCTCGAGTCGCCGACTTCAACCCTAAACTTCTCCGTCAACAGCTCGGCGGGTCCCACTCTCATGGACGCCGACGCCGCCGCTCATATGAGCGTCGCCGGCGAGTGCGCGGTGGCCGGAAAAGGAAGCGGGTGCTACATGCAAGACAAGGGCAAATTCGAGAATTCAGTGCAGGTGGTTCATTACAATAATGGTGTGTATTCTATGGATCATGATCATGGTTTCCAGAGTTCGATGGATCTTTCGTTGATGTCTGATTGTTACCGAAACTCGACGAGTGCTTACTTTGGTGAGTTTGAAGACAACAAGAATTATTGGAACGACTTGCTTAATTTAGTGAGTTCACCCATGGAATCGCCTGTATTTTAGAGAGATTGAAAGTGTAGTACTACTTTAATGTTAACTTATATAGGTTAATTACGATTTAAGTGTGTTTATACTTGTCATTTAGTTAGTTTATAGTTAAAGTAAACTATTTTGTGACAGGTGAAATGAATTAGTTATGTTTACTCTATATTGTGATATATATCAGGTTGAACCCATGCTAATTACCTGAGCAGAAATGCTACTTAATTTACTTAATCACTATAGAAATAATTTGAGTGGTGTGATATATTCTCCAATGTGGGAAATTATATAGATTATAGAGTGATGCAAAAGGCTCTATTTTTGTGAAAGAGATCCTCTATTTCATTTTACTGTATTTGATCTATGTATATTATACTATCAAACTATAGTTTCTACAATATTTTAAATTATGTTGTTTTTATTTTTAGTGGTATATATACGGATAAACTACAGAAAATGAAATAGATAGAGAGTCTAGACTGCTAATTTTGATCACATGTGTATCTCTAGTTAAATTATAGTGTTGAATAAAGTGAGTAGATCAACACAAGAAAATAGAATGCTAATTTTTCATATATAAAATTATTATTAGTGTTCTATATATATATATATATGTATGTGTGTGAATGAATATATATATATATATATATGTATGTATGTATTTTTTTTAAATATATTGATTTCATGTGAATTCTGGTAGCAAATGTCATTGGATAATTGGATCAGTTTGTAAAATATTGTTTCCCTACCTACCGTGGGCATGCCCTAAAATGCCACCGCTGATGTTGAATTTAATGCTTATGTTGGATTTTTGACACATTTGCCCACAGTAAATAGAGTAACAGTCATGTCAGTTTGTATCCCGGTACAACAAAAACATTATAAAGATTAAAGTAGCACAAAAATTTATAATGTAAACGGACATATAGATCAGTGCTATACAAAATTATTCTCTCTCTCTTGTCTCTTTTATTCCATTCCATACATTATATAGTGGAAGATAACCGATACAAAGAAATAAATTAAGAATTCATGACACTGTAATGGACACACACACAGAGAATCAAGAAACTATGAAATAATGGAAACCTAATTTTATGTATTTACATCAATTTTATCAATTATAGTACAGATTTTCACATGCTTAGTACTGTGAAAATTTTGTTTAATTAATCATTTGACGTAGTACGTGTGGTAAGTACTATTTCTGATATATGCATAAATTCATAAGAATTATGGTTATACTTTTTAGGGAGAATTTTTCTATATGTCCAAATTTTCTTTTACCCTCCGCAGAAGTTCAATATTAATTTTAATTAAACTTCTCAATTTAGGGTTCATGTCTGACGAAATATTAGTTGGTGTCTGCTCCATTTTTCTATTTCTTGACCCAGATTTCATTTTTAGTTTCAAAAATATATGCTACAAATAGAAAATATATATATACATGTAGTAGAGGTTGATCAGAATGAAACATGGATCGAGGATTGAAACTATATATAAGAAATCCCGAATTGAGAAGTTTAAATCGCATCCTATATTATTGGATTAAAAGAAAAAATTGTGTTTGTAGGTAGATTCTTCCATGACTCGCCTTTTACTTTTATGTCATTTATAGGTGACACAGTTACAATCTGTATACATACATATATATATATATATATACTTATACGGTTATACCTTATATATATTCTTAACAAACACACACATATATATATATATACTTATACCTTATATATATATAGAGAGAGGAAAGATTTTTTTTTTCTTTTCCTTAGAACCAGTGTTGTAAAAATCGGTCTAGACGGCTCCTAACCGCACCGATTTTTACCTATTCGGCTACCTTAGGTGCTAGGCGGTACACCGATTTTTACCTATTCAGCTACCTTAGGTGCTAGGCGGTACCTGACGGAAAAATTCGGCCCTAGGCGGAACAATTTGGCCATAGGCGGGCCTAGGCGCCAAATATTTTTTTTTTCTTTTTTACTTTTTAGCAAAACGATGGTGTTTTTAATGTATTATAAAATTCGATCAAATTATTAATATTTAATAACATATAAAAATAAAATTAACGAATTGAGAAATACAAACAAAAAGTAATTTTATAATCATTGAATAAGTCATATATAAATATAACTTAAATGAGATATCAAGTTTTTACTTGTCCTCCAACATAAACTAAAAATATATATGTATAAGCGTTCCAACAATATCTTTTAAAAATAAAAAAAATAAAAAAACTAAAAAATAAAAAAAAATCTATTTAATTTAAGTATGGTGCCTATTTACCACCTAGACTCCGACTATGCTCCTAGGCGGTAGGCGTAGTCACACATCCGATTAGCGCCTAGCGAATTTTTGCCAAGTATGTATCTAGAGTTCGGAGTATTATCTGATAATTGATAATTTATATGTACACACACGGAATTTGCAAATATATGACAATAACATTAACCATATTTAATTATTTAGGGACATTAAATTTTTGACACCTAAAAAGGACAAGAGCAATATCATTAATATCATTGAAATATATATATATATATATATATAATGTGTATATTCATATCAATTAAGTGCTTTATTGCTTTAGAGTAATGCTATATGTACTATCAACACATTGTACTATTATATCATGTAATAATTTTTTTATAAATTAAATTTGAAGTTATCAAACCTAAAGATAAAAAAACATATAATTAAAATTTTGTATTTTGATTTATGAATATCTATTCACATAAATTATTTAAACCAAATACAGTTAGCCCAACTGGACCGTAAATCATTGGGTTTCGAGTTAATCGACCAGTTTAAATGGATTACAACATTTAAGCCCAAATTACCTTTTCTTTTATTTAAACGGGCTGCCCCATTGCTACAGCCCATTAATATCAGAACTTTCCTGTCGAGCTACATACGTTTAAGTCTAACTATGAACACAGCCCAACCAATTATTACGGCCCAATTGGAATGATCATAATTTTTCAGCCCATTAAAATTACATTTATTAATTGATATTAACTTTTTCTCAGAAAAGTGAGAATTAAAATTAATTTTTAACATAAATAGTAATTAGAAACTAAACTAATCAAGATATCGAATTGCCTTGTATAGAGAAATCGAACCATTTGCCTGTCATGATAATCTTTTTCAAAGTAGTATTTGATACTTTTTTTCACGATATAGAATAGTTAAAAGAGGTGTTTTAAATGAAATAAGACTAATCATATTAAACTCTCTAAATTGTCAAGATTTTTGCAGGTAATTTAACCATCAAACTTTCTTTTCTTGCTCATTATTCATCAAACTACGTAAATCGCCGCACTTTGTTTTTTATTTTTTTTATTTTTTATTTATAAAAACCCCTTTAAAACATATTTATTTGAAGCAATAAAACAAAAATTATAAAAATAATTTTCAAACAGATATTCTATTTTGTCTAAATATTAAAAGTAAAATTATAAATAATACAAACAAACAAACAAATTAAATTAAGCTTGGTTATTTGCAATGCATTAGCCATACTTTAATGAATGGAAATAAAATGATTATTTTAGAAAATATGTGTGTAGAACAATTTATGAAATTTCATTGGGAAATTTTGACTTACTCTTTTTAATATATAAGTACATGAAAAGAGAATTAAATAGCATATGTGAAAATTACGTTATATTACAAATATAACATATGTTTCAACAATTAAATAATATATTAATCAATGATATAGTATTTAATTGTTAAAATGGATGATCCAACATATCGTAACTATAAATATGTAACTTTTTTTTCAATATAGAAAATATTTCAATTTTTTTATTTTATTATATTCATTTTGTTTTTTAAACTCGTGTTTCACACAAATTCTATACTCGTATATACATAAAAGTAGCTAGAATTTAATATTGGAGGAGAAATGGTCCTGAAACTTATGGTAGCCAAAAACATGCACAACATAGGGTAGAATGGTCCCAAACTATTGTGCCCCGAAATCATTGTACACTTATATAGTAACTCTTGCAAAATTACATTTTTAAGCACGCCTTCTTTTATGTTTTTCTCGATTGGCTCTTCGTATTTGTGTGTTTTTTTATCTTTAAATTTTTTTATCACATCAAAGCCTTTTCCTTACAAATTCTACACAAATTAATTATGTAAAAAAATAAAGATAAGAGAAGTTTACTCCATGACAAAAGTGAGATATTGTTTCTGTAAAAAATCAGGGATATAATTAACCGCCACACACCCTCCTTCTAAAAATGATCAAAACTTAGGAGGAAAAGTTATATATTAACTTTACTGATATTCATACTACTTTCTATGCCGAGGGTAAAAACGACATTTTCTCCTCTTGAACGAGATCCAGCAGAACTGATCACAGTATCCACATATCTTCGTTGTAAATGTCTCTCGGTAGACATCAACACACTTCTAGCATTTCTGATCTCAAAAGAAACTAATATACAAAAACTCGAGGTATTAAAAATCTCATGATCACATGCATCCCATATTCCAAAATAATCATCACACACGTGTATCAAATGACATCACTAATCAAAACGTGAATGTCATGAAATATGAGATGTAACATATAACAGAAATACCTTTTATCTATTCTCTTTAGTAATTAAAAAATTAAGCATGTTCTAGATTTTAGACACCAATCAATGCTACTTGGAGAATGCATTTGTTACTGGCAACATGAATTGATTAAACGAAACAGGCCACATTAAATCCAAATTAAAAGTTTTCATGAATATGACAAAACCACAGCGTGGTAGTAATCCATAGATAATACATAGAGTATGGAATATAGCATGAACCTATATATCTAATCATTTCAATCTGCATTTTAAAGAATAAATAGTACTTGCTTCATTGATCTGTACCCATCACATACATATATATCTGACTCAGTTTGGAATTGGTAGTTGTACTCAATATGAGAAGGAGTTAACCTTCTGTTTTGGGAGACTGTAACTACTGCATTTATTTAACTTTTAATCTTTATATATACTGCACAACCTCACACCCTTTTTCACACACAACATATAGCCACGTACCAAAGTTGTTGTTTTCTCTGTAAAAATAAACCAAAATTTGTAAGAATCAAGAATGGTAAGGTCCCCATGCTGTGATAACATGGGACTCAAGAAAGGGCCATGGACACCCGAGGAAGATCGAATTCTCTCGGCTTACATTCAAGAACATGGCCATGGAAGTTGGCGTTCTCTTCCTTCTAAAGCTGGTGATTAATAACATTACTAATTTGTTTTTTATATTTATCTGTATTTCATGCATGCATTTTCACTTAAGTATAATGTATGAGTTTACATAAATGAAAATTCATTTTTATCATGGGTTTTTTTTTTAGGGCTTCAGAGATGTGGGAAAAGCTGCAGATTGAGGTGGACAAATTATTTGAGGCCTGATATAAAGAGAGGCAAATTCAGCTTACAAGAAGAACAAACTATTATTCAACTTCATGCCCTTCTTGGAAACAGGTGCTTTAATTAAATTAATTAAATTGTTCTGATTTTCTTGTGTTAGTTTATGAACAGTATGGCGAGCCTTGTGAGATCTTCTATTTCATGTAACGTGTGAAGTAATGATATCATATTATGCATGTGATTAATTAAAATACGAGAATCATACACGGGCTATTAACAAAATGGGCATTGACTTGACGTTTTTGGGACTTCAAATAGACTCATCATCTCCAACTTTTTGTTACACTAGTTTCTGGTTGAGGAGTAGATATGCCAATCTGTCTTAAAAAAAGATATTTTTTTATGAATATTTATGTTCAATTTTGGTAAAGCAAATAGCATTGTTAATGTGTTGAATGTGACCATAGTCTATAGAGACAAAATTTAAAAAATGAAAAAGAAATAGGTATGCAATAGAAATAGGGCTCAAAGAAATGTGCATGAATTAATCCCAGCAGTGTCTGGGCCTTTTTTAGTGTATGTGCTAGTTCTAGCCAATAGGCATAGGTTAGAAATTTACAGCATGAGGTACAGAATGGCAAATGGTACTATCCCATGTGAGATTATTAAATGCTTTATACTCATACCGACATACTTTAGCATCACTCCTACAATTAAGATTTGTCATCTTTTACTACCTTGTAGTAGTACCTATTTTCCACTTGCAAACAACATACATCCTCGCTCAAAATAATTGTCGTTTTAGTAAAATAAATTTATCTAAAAATAGATATCATTATAGGATTTCAAGACATATTTAAATATAACCTACCAAAAACATTTCAATTTACTCTTACCAAAATAAAATGTGTTAAGAAGGCCAGATTGTTAAGATAAAAAAGAAAACGACTGGTTCCCACGATAATTATACTTATATATGGATAGCACACTGTTTATCACATTCCTTAATTTGTGTGAAAAGACTTATTAAAACATTTATTTTGGGATGAATGAATTATCATTTACTATTTAAAAAAAATGTATTAAGGTAAAAGATGAAGAAACAAAAACCAACAAAAAAAAAAAGTTTAGAGAACAAAAAAAGTAAGAAAAAAGAAAATTTGAAAGTGTTAGGGTAAAATATGTGTTTTCTTGCTATTTGTCGAAGGTTTATGAACTTTCTATAAGCATTATGACTTGTACATTGTTGACATGCTAATATGATTTGTACGTTGTATAAAAGATGGTCAGCCATAGCAACTCACTTGCCAAAGAGGACAGATAATGAGATAAAGAACTATTGGAACACTCATTTGAAGAAGAGATTGAGTAAAATGGGCATTGATCCAATCACTCACAAGCCCAAAGATGTTGCTCTCAACACCTTCCAATCCAAGGACCTAGCCAACATTAGCCACATGGCTCAATGGGAAAGCGCTCGGCTCCAAGCCGAGGCTCGGCTCGTCCGCGAGTCCAAGCTCGTCTCCGGCCACTACCACCTACTCAACTCCGGCGCCGCCGTCGGCCCGCCGCCTCCGCCGCCGCTGCCCCGCCCTCCCTGTTTGGACATACTCAAAGTGTGGGAATGGACCAATCCCGGCAGAGACATTTCATCCATGATTCTCAACGGCTTCTCTGGCGGCTCCGATGGGCCGGAGATCGGATTGTTCAACGGTGACTCATGCATCACTGTCCTTAACTCCGTCGGAAAACCTAGTGACGATTATAGTCACAATGTGGCCAAGGGCATGACGGGGAATTCAATGGAAATTCATGATCATGACAACATGGATACTAGTTGTGATTATGTTGATGATTCCTTAGGGTTTCCGAGTTTCATCAATGGCTTCTCCGACGATCTGCCGCCCGGTGTCGTTTCCGACGGTGCCGGAATTTCCGAAAATGCCCTCGGAGGTTGTTGGGAAGTCGTGGAGGAGAACAAGAATAGTTGGAGCAACATTCTAATGGCCCCAAATTCGCCAATGGATTCACCTATGATCTAAAAATCAAATTTAGTGTTGTTATGTATCACACATGCATATTGATTCACGTGTTTAATTATGAATTACGTGGGTATTGAAACTCTTGTAATTAACTTGAAATAGAGTGTTTATGCAACAATAAAGTGTATGTAGCATGTGTACATACTTTAAATCAAGAATCTAAATAATGTTAGATATTAATTACTTAATTGAATAACTAAGCAGTATCATTTGTAAATACATTATTCTACTTGGGATTAATTCCTCTGGACAAATCAGAATTTCATGTCTTTATTAATTTACGGGTTAATTTCAATTTTGATCTTATATGTGAAACATTTTTTATTTTTTAACAATCAAATGTCCCTTTTTCAATTTTGATCTTTTATGTTTTAATATTTTCAATTTCAGTTCAATTTTGATTGAAATTTTTAAAATCGCTAATATGGCAGATTCTAATGTGGCCGTCAAATCTGACGGTCACGTTTACGAATTTGAAAATTTCTACCAAAATTTGACTGAAATAGAAAAAAATTAAAATAGAGAACCAAAATTGATATTTAGCTTTTAATTTTAATTTTATGTTTATTACCGAATGCGTGGTCCGCTTTGTCGTACTTGTATATCGATACAATCAATAACATTAATGTTCTTTAAGGTTCATAGCGATATAAATTTAATTAATTAATTATGATATGTATGAATGTGTTCTAAATAGCTAGTCGTGAAGTCCTATATATTTCTGAAAATGTTGTTTTTTTCCTTTGTTTTTATTTGCCTCATCATGCCTGTGTACTATTCTTCCATTTTCCTGTGACTTTGATCAGGACATTAAATGTCGAATTAATGGCACGCTGACAACATCCACAATTTTATACTACGGTTAAGGTTGTGTTTGGATTCATTGAGGATGTGGAAAATTATAATAGTAAATTCTTTGATATTTTTTTTTGGATTTATATATTGGTATGAATTGGATATTTGTTGCTTTTATTTTAATTAATTCTCTTGACAACATGATTGGTACGAGAAAACACGTAAATATTCATGAATTGAATCATTCATGAATTGAATCAACCGATATGATTTTCAAAAAAAAGATGTCATCCGTTGGATGAGAAATAGGAATGAATATAAAAAATTCACGTGCTTGCAGCGAGAGCATCTATTTTCAAAATAATAAAAAGAAAAACAACGATTGGAGTGGAAGAGTTAGAATCGAAAAGAGGAATATTCCTCACTTTTTTCTCTCATTCAAAACTAGGGATGTAATCAAACCAAGCCGTTCGCGAACTGTAGAATTTCACCTCAAGATTTGAAGCACAACACTCAAAAACAACAGCAACACAGCAAACCCTAAACTACAACACTTCAATCGCAAAATCAAGCAACGAAAAACGATCAACACTCGCAAGATTTAAGGTGGTTCGGCTCGTCACATCGGCCTACATCCACCATCAGAGAAACAAACTTAATCCACTAAGAAATGTTGCTGGATTTTAGCTTCCAAAAAAAAAAACCCCAAATTAGGGTTCTATTGTACACACATCAACCCTAATTCTCTCAGCTCACAAATTACAATGAATTCTAATGATTTGTTCTCACTAGACATACATATATATATATATGAAGATCAAGACCCCTCGATCAATTGTTGAAATTGCTTAACGGATAAAAAACTAATTTTAGTTCCAAAACCTGAAATTGTGCAGCTTAGCCCTGGACTGGCAGTTATGACACTAGCTCCAAACTCCGGTTCACCCCGTTTTAGCCCGGTTCCTTGCAATTTGGTTTCGGTTCTGAGCTCAGTGAATTATTTCCGAGTTGATATGTTACAAACCTCCACCTTAACAAGTGAAATCATTCGATCCTTCAATTTGAGTCTTCGATTATGCTTGATGTACTTCTGTCCAGCCTTTAACCTAGACCAATTCCCTGCAAAACACAAACTTGGTTCCTGGAAGAACCTTAGTTAGCATATCTGCTGGATTATCAGCAGTTCCAATTTTATTAGCCTCAATTACACCCTTTTCAACTAAGTCCCTCACAAAATATAATTTGACATCTACATGTTTGCATCTGTCATGAAACATTTGATGTTTTGTCAAGTGTAATGCACTTTGGTTATCACAGAAGATGGATACTCTCTTTTGCTTCACATATAGTTCATTTAGAATCCCTTTCAACCATATAGACTCTTTCACAGCTTCTGTCATTGCCACAAACTCAGCTTCAGTGGTTGACAATGCAACTGTGGATTGTTGCATAGCCTTCCAGCTAACCGCTGTGCCATATAACCTGAAAATATATCCTGTTGTGGACTTTCTGGTATCTGGATTACCTGCAAAGTCTGCATCAACATAACCTTCAAGATGGTTAGTGGAATTAGTTTGCTGATAAAAAACTAAACCCAAATTAGAGGTCCCTTGAAGATATCTGAGCATCCATTTAACAGCTTCCCAATGCATCTTTCCAGAATCAGCCATGAACCTGTTAACCCTACTCATGACATAAGCTATATTTGGTCTACTACATACCATGGAGTACATCATACTCCCAACAGCATTAAAGTAAGGAACACTTAACATATACCTCATTTCTTCTTCATCCTTTGGTTTATCTTCTGTTGTGAGTTTGAATTGAGTTCCTAAAGGTGTGGTTACAGCTTTGGACTCATGCATATTGAATTTCTTCAATACCTTTTTTATGTAATCTGTTTGATACAGAAATATCCATCCATTTTCCTTGTTCTTTTTAATATCCATCCCCAGCATTCTTCTTGCATCTTCAAGGTCCTTCATCTCAAATTGAGATTTCAATTTCTCATTCAGTGCTTTTATTCTTTCCATGCTCTTACTAGCTATGAGCATATCATCAACATAGAGGAGTAGGTAAGTGTAAACAACCTTGTTTTCCTTCTGCAAATAAACACAGCTATCATAATTGCACCTTTCTAGACCAATGTTCATCATGAAACTGTCAAATCTCATGTACCATTGTATGGGGCTTTACTTTAGTCCATAAAGTGATCTTCTGAGCAAACATACCTTATGTTCTTCTCCTGGTTTCTTGAATCCTTCAGGCTGATTCATATAAAGAGTTTCATTCAAGTTCTCATGTAAAAAAGTTGTTTTTACATCCAGTTGTTGCAGCTCCATGTTTTCTTGTGTTACCAATGCCAACAGAATCCTTATTGACACATGTTTTACCACTAGAGAAAATATCTCATTATAGTTTATTCCTTCCCTTTGTGTATATCCTTTTGCTACTAACCTAGTCTTAAATCTTACTTGCTCCTTGGCTGCTACCTCTATTTTTCTTTTGAATATCCATTTACAGCCAATTAGCTTCTTTCCCTCAGGTTTGTCCACTAATTTCCAGGTGTTATTCTTCTCTAAGGACATGATTTCTTCTTGTATAGCTTGGACCCACTTATTACTGTCTTTAGATCTCATAGCTGCCTGGTAACTGGCTGGCTCTTCATACTCAATATCCTAAGCAATACACAAATCATAATCAACTATGTCTACTTGGCCATATCTGATAGGAGGATTTATTCTCCTCCTTTGTCTATCCCTAGTTAGGTTGTAATTGGACAAATCCTGAGTCTCTCCTTGTTCTTGATCTATTGTTTGATCATCATCATGTTCTCCATCTGTATCACTGGAATCTACATTTTTCTCTTCATTATCCATAGTATCACCAGTTTGAAGCTACACCTGAACCTCAGTATGTTGAGAGTCTAATTTTTCTTCTTATTCAGTTGTGGATGCAAATGATTGATTGATTTTCTTATATCCCATCACATCTTCCTTAAACACAACATCCCTGCTAATGAAACACTTTGGTGTTCCTGATTCTAAGCTCCATAGCTTATATCCCTTCACTCCAGTTGGGTATCCAATAAAGATGCACTTAATGGCTCTTGCTTCTAACTTGTCATTTTTTGTGTGTGCAAATGCTAGACACCCAAAGACTTTAAGAAAAGAATAGTTTGGGGGCTTAGAATACCATACCTCATTCGAAGATTTGAATTTAATGGAAGATGAAGGGCTTCTGTTCACCAAGAATGCAGTTGTTGTTACTGTCTCTTCCCAAAATGACTTTGGCAAGCCTGCATCTAGGAGAAGACATCTCACTCGTTCCAGCAAAGTCCTGTTCACGCGTTCAGCAACCCCATTTTGTTGGGGTGTTGCTACCATAGTTCTATGCCTAGAAATACCTTTCTTCCTGCAAAAGCTTTGAAATTCTTCTGATAGATACTCTAATCCATTATCAGTTCTTAAATGTTTGAGCCTTTTACCAGTTAAGTTTTCTTGCTGAATTAACCATTCCTTAAATTTTTCAAATGCATCTGATTTGTATTTAAGAACATAAACCCATACCTTTCTGGAATAGTCATCAATGAAGGTGATGAAGTATCTACCTCCTTCATGGGTTTCTACCCTTGCAGGTCCCCATATGTCAGAGTAAACATAATCGAGAGTACTCACAGTGGTATGGGTGGCTTTTGGAAATTGAGATTTTGTTTGCTTTCCCAAAATACACTGCTCACACTTAGGAATTTTTAGTGCACTTCTATTTCCTATGAGCTTCTGTCTTGATAACTCCAAAAGTCCTTTTTCTCCTATATGTCCAAGTCTCTTATGCCACAAATTTGCTTGATCTTCTTGAATTACAGGAGCAACATCACCAGCTACTATTGATCCTTGTAGAATGTACAGTTCATTTGACTTGATTCCTTTCATGACAAGTGTTCCAGCTTTGGTGACTTGTATCTCACCATTATGTGTCTTAAATTCACATCCTGCAGTATTCAACAATCCAAGAGAGATTATATTTCTTTTGAGTTTAGGGATGTACCTTACATTGGTGAGTTTTTTGATTCTTCCATCATGAAGCTTGAGCTTGACACTCCCAATTCCTTTTACTCTACAGGAAGGATCATCCCCTAGTAATACTGAGCCTCATTCTTTGAATTCCAAGTCTTCAAACCAAGATTTGATGGGACACATATGGAATGAACATCCAGAATCAAGTACCCACTCATTCTTTATTTCAGAAGTTAGAACACAAAGCATATCAACAATATCATATTGTTCTTATGCCACTGGAACTTGTTTGTGAATTGTTATTGGCCATTTGTTTCTTCTTTCTTTCTAGACAGTTCCTCTTGATATGACCTGGCTTATGACAGGAGAAACACTTCCTCACTTCTGATCCATCACCCCCTTACCTTGAATTTGAGTTTTCTGATTTGTTTTGGTTATGATTCTGATTTCCTTTCTTGAATTTTCTTGCTTTCACATTCAAACCTTCACCAAGATTTTGGCTCTTCTTCTTTGATTCAGTGCCTAGCACCCTTGATCTTATGGCCATTTGAACTTCTTCCAGGGAAAGGGAAACCATCTTTCCATATACTAATGCATCCTTGAAAGATTGATAAGACTTTGGAAGTGAGTTTAGGAGAAGTAGTGCCTTATCTTCATCCTTCTGTTTCTCCTCGATGTTTTCAAGATCATCCACGATCTTATTGAATTCATCTAGTTTCTCAAGGATCTTCTTCTCATCTAATATCTTGAAGGATATCAGTCTTTGCATCAAGAAAAGTCGATTTGCTAGTAACTTTGTTTGGTATAGAGCCTCAAATTTCCTCCATATTTCCAGTGCAGTCTTCTCCTGATAAACCTCTCTTAAAGCTTTCTCTCCTAGGCATAAGATGATCGAGCTCTTTGCATTTCTGCAGATTTTCGATCGTTCTTCAGCTGATAAAGATGAAGATGTTAGTGGTTCATCACTAATCGCATCTTCCAAGCCTTGTTGTATCAAGATCGCTTTCATTTTTGCTTTCCACAACGTGAAGTCCCGATCTCCGATGAACTTCTCCACGTCGAGTTTCATGTCTGACATCTTGATGATCGGTGGTTGGCCAGAGTTTCCCACAGACGGCGCCAATTGTAGAATTTCACCTCAAGATTTGAAGCACAACACTAAAAAACAACAGCAACACAGCAAACCCTAAACTACAACACTTCAATCGCAAAATCAAGCAACGAAAAACGATCAACACTCACAAGATTTAAGGTGGTTCGGCTCATCACATCGGCCTACATCCACCATCAGAGAAAAGAACTCAATCCACTGAGAAATGTTGCTGAATTTCAGCTTACAAAGAAAAAAACCCCAAATTAGGGTTCTATCGCACACACATCAACCCTAATTCTCTCAGCTCACAAATTACAATGAATTCTAATGATCTGCTCTCACTAGACATACATATATATATGAAGATCAAGACCTCTCGATCAATTGCTGAAACTGCTTAACGAATAGAAAACTGATTTCAGTTCCAAAACCTGAAACTGCGCAGCTTAGTCCTGGACCGGCAGTTATGACACTAGCTCCAGACTCAGGTTCACCTCATTTTAGCCCGATTCATTGCAATCTGATTCCGGTTCTGAGCTCAGTGAATTATTTTCTAGTTGATATGCTACACGAACAGTTCGTGGTTCGACTCTATAAATATTCGTTCGAGCTTGGCTCGTTAGTTTAACGAGCCGAGCTCGAACCCAAGTTTCGAGCTCGTTAAGCTTAATGAGCCGAACTCAAGCCTAGACATGTTCCGCTCGATAGCTCGCGAATATGTTCGTTTAGGGATTCGCGAGCCTGGCTCGTGAACTCCTAAACGAACATGTTTCCGAGCCTGGCTCGCAAACCCCCTAAACGAACATGTTTGCGAGTCAAACTCGCGAACATGTTCGTTTAGGGGTTCGTGAATAGGCTCGTTTATAGTTCGTGAGTCTGTTCGTTTATATATTTTATTTAAATATGAGCTTTCAAACTCGAGCTCGAATCTAATATTTTCGAGCCGAACTCAAGCTTGGACTATCGAGCCTGTATTCGAGCCCAGTTCGAACTTTTGATGAGCCTTTATCGAGCCTGTATTCGAGCCCCTATTTCGAACTTTTGACGAGCCTGTATTCGAGCCCATTTCGAGCTTTTGACGAGCCTTCATCGAGCTGAACTCGAGTTGAGTTCGTTTAGCTTGTTATCGAACTTTGTTCGAGCCGAACACGAACCCATATCGAACTCAAAATTTTGATTTCGAGCCAAGCTCGATCCCTATTTTCAAAGCTCTAACCGAGCTCGAGCCCGAGCTAATATCAAACGAGCCGAACTCGAGCCCAGTACTGTTCGGCTCGTTTACATCCCTATTCAAAACCGTGCATGAGACTCTCATCTCACACGTTTAGGAATTTAATAATGTCATTTTTATGGAACTATTTTGAATATTTTTCCTATTTTTTATCATAAAAAAAATACTTGATTAGCTAGGTGTATGTTGGTCCAATTTGCATATTCCTTAATTTATAATAAAAACTGAAAGGATGGAACTATACACACGGTAACACCCAAAAATTGTGATTTTTTACCTTATAATTTTAAAAAATTGGAATGCGTTAAATAAGTTTTGGAGTGTATAGTCTCATCGAAACTGAAACTTAATTACTTAAGGGTACGCTATTAACACCCTATTATTAATGAATACACCCCACAATTTTTAACAAAAGTAAATTCATATAAATGGACTAAAATGCCCTTTCATATAACATTGAATCATTCCTAATTAACGTTTTGTCTGCTTTTTGCTAATTTCAAGTACTTTAAGAGGGGGGAAATTAAATTGGTTCATGCAATGTTTATTTGTATCCTTATTAGTTAAAAGATCACACAATCACATTCGTTATTTCTGCTGCTAAAGAACGATACTAGAAGAAGATATGAGAGATTTTCAAATATTCTCTTATTTTCTCATAGCAAGGGCAATAGAGGTAATTAAAGAGGGGTGTATCAGAAAAATAGAAGATCACAAATTTCAGAGGAGGTGTACTAAACAAAAGGAGTGTATTCATAAATTGTCAACCTCTCAAATTCAATGCTTTAATTTATTTAATTTATTCGAGTGAATCTCAAAATCTTTACTCAGCAAAATTTTATTAAAAAAAACCTCATGTGACACGGTCTCACGGATAATTTTCGTGAGACAGATCCTTATTATCCACGACCCAAACCCATTTTAATAAATTTACATGTAAATTATGAAATTTGGGTTGTGGATTGACCCCGTGAGACGGTCTCACATGAGACTCACTCAATTTTATTCGGGTACACTATCTAACCAAAAAAAACAGATTAATGAAGAAAGGTATATATTTATTGACTTGTAGTCTTGTATTGGATCCACAACTATATATTAAATTCAACTTATGATGAAACACTGCTAATCTACTGTATAACATTTAACAAAACAAACCAGTACCATGGCCCCTCCAGAATATACAAGAACCCTAAATTTCCATATATACATATATATGCATAAGTTGAAGAATTATACTGCACACACTACATATATATCATATTAATAATTACATATCTTTGGTGGATCAGAGCTACAACTTGAATCAGTTTCACCTTATTTACACCGAATTTCTGCACCCAATGTAACCATATATGCTGTTCCAAATATAACAAAGTACATGACCACTGTGCATGACTAGCTATATAGCTCTCTTTAGACAACATAATTTTGCCCACAAAAGAATGAACAATGGAATAGATTATTAATGAAGATAATAAATTGAACAAGGCCCACGAATAGTATCCATGTTCAAACAACAAGAGTTCTTGGTTAATTCTTAGCTGATGAACATTTTTTTGTAAGAAAAAAGACAGAGACATGAATCTACATTTATATAGTATAATGCTAGTTTGTTGGCCTAGCTTTGTCTGTGCCACAGTTGTGTACCGACGATCTGGGGAGGCCCCTACAATTCCTTGGGCACACAAATAGTACACTAACGTATATATATAACAAGAATGGGAATATATGTAACTGTTTCTGTGTATCCTTTACAGTGAACATTGTGCAACCTTTATGATGGAATATAGTTCGAAATTTTGAAATTAAATGCCTAAACTGGACCCCAAAGATTTGTAGTTCTGAATCATCTGATAGAGCTTGCAATTTGGGCCGTCGGGCCATGTGATATGGTTCGGACCGGGCTGACTGTAATAATAATACAATTTCAGTTACATGCATTTGACTTTTTTTTTTACTAGAAAATTATTCTGAGTAGGAGAAGATAATACAATACAGTCAAATGGTGATTCCCGTGGAACTCTTATCACAATTAACATATTTTATAAATATATGATACCACTTGATCGATAAGATTCGTGTTTCTTGTGTGGAATTAATTTTCTTCTTTTCTTTCTTTTCTTATTTTTGATTGCGGATACCAAATCTTTGCTGAAATAGGCGAAATGAATTCCAGAAAAGGCTAAAGATATGCCAATACTCCTCAAACTTTGGTGTAAATGGGCTGGATCCATAGAAACTTGAAGTTGGACTCACATAAAAATGCTGTGGGCTTTTTGTGGTCCTTCACTTTCACTTTTACTTACGTTGTGGGCCTTTTGGTATTTTCAGCTTTATTTGATTTTATATAAATTTACTTAATAAAAAAAAAAAAAACAATCTGATTTGCTAGCATAATTTTTATATTGCGGATAATCTGTGATTTATATGGTTGTTTTAGATCATTTCTAGATTTTATTAAACTAGTATTTTCTATTTTATATACACAGCAATTGATTTTTATTTTAGTTTTCAGATTCATTGTTTATTAGACAAATTCAGATTTTATGTTATTTATTTATTTATATATACTTTTGTTTTTCTTATTATTTTAATGTTTATTTATTATTTTTGACAATTTTTATATTTTATTAAAGATATCTTATTTCTCTAAATGGTTTTCATTTTTCTTTTTTGGGGATAAGTTTTAAGTTTTAACTCTTTTTTTAAAAATATTTTGTTTTTTTGAGTAGTTTTCAAAAAAAATTCTCGCACATGAAGGTTATATGCTGAACTGGTGCATGTGATATTGGTGCTACATGTCAGTAATTTTAGCCCAATTAAGAGAGCAGGTCAAAATTATCCTAAATTCACAATTTTTTAATAAAAAAAACAATCCTAAATTGTTAATTTGCTAAAAAATATGATGTCCTCAAAATGTCAGATACTCATAGATATGAGAAAAAAGAAGAAGCAATAAATAGCAAATACAACATGGTAGAGAAGTTACGTAATAGTACCTATATTTTAATTTATCGAAAGGTTTTAATTGCGATCACCCAACAAACCTATATGCATGGCTATGGCATTTCAATTTCCATTAATTATAATGTATAGGAGATCAAATTCGGTAAACCTGCCCCATTAATTTTGTATTAAATATTATACTATAATTCATTGCATCATGTACTGGTGAAAATATATTACTCATGATGTCAATTTATTTTTTATATCAGGATAAAGTTAAATTCACTTCCACTGATGATCAATGAAATTAAGTACACCGACATATAAAACATATTCTCTGTATCCTCCATTAAAATGGAACAAGAAGATATTTGGCTGAGTTTATGAGTTTCATAACATATATCTTACAAAATGTTTAAGAAAAGTTCAAATAAAAAAATTATAAGCTTATAAGCTGTTTTTAGGAATGAGACATCATCTTCTTTCTAAAAAAACAAAATATTATTTTTAAATTTCTCATTGAAATAACACCATTGTCATTACTAATTTTACAGCAGCTTCATCGTCTTATTTATCCAAACATTAAATAATTTATTTTTAAAATAAAACAAAATGTATCTTATAATCAAGCTCTAGAAATATTTTATAAGATGTAAAATTCTCATCTTTATTCTGATTGTTAGCAGTGAAAAGGAGAAAAAGAAAAAGAAATCATCTTATACCGTAAAAACAAATTGAAAATTACGTACAAAAAATTAATGATATATAGAGATAAAATAGTAAAAAAAGGATAGAAATAAATAGTGATATGTGGGTAATGAATATTGTCGGGAGCACAATATCAGTTGAGTTTAAGTATGGAGGTTGAGAAATCACTAATTTGAGTACCAATTTAATTTTGCACTACTCACAATGTCTGAATCCTCGTTTAATTCCACGTACCTCTTCTTCTAATAACACCTTCACTCTGAAGCGATGTTCAAATATTTAATGAATCAATAAATTAATAATAATACAAGTTGGTGAAAGTATTTAAAAAAAATTGTCGACAAAAACTTATTTTGAATTAAAATGGGAAAAATTCAAGCTGGCCCTGTAACATAGAGCTTCTTATATAGAAACTAGAACTATATATAGTAGATATAATTCTACTAACTTCTAATTTCCGGTAAAAAGTTCAACTAAATTTTGGATATTTTTGCAACATAGAGAATTAAAATTCAATAAGAATAAAATATCATAAAATATTTGCTACAGATGTTTTTTAATCAATAAGAATGTGTGACACTCTCGTGAATTTTTATATGTTTGTGCATGGTCTTAGAACTGGTGATGAATAGAGAAACTGACAAATGGAAAATAGTGGTAGGATGGATTCAAAATATTTGTCCAAGCTAGAACTGGTTCATTTTATTTTTTATAAGAATAATAGCAATATAAACATAATTCTTGTGTTACAGTTGTAGCAATGTGTTAAACTTGTTCGGCTTAATGTCAACCAAGTTGCTCATAATTTTGTTAGGGTTGCTCGATTATATGCAAACTTTCATTATTGAATCGAATTTCTGGATTTTGTATTGAGTCTTCTCGATAGTATTTGTTCTTGTCCTTGTAATTAATACAAGTTTTTTTGTTTAAAAAAAAAAAAGAAAAGAAACAATTATAGCAAAAAATAAGATCGTTTAATTTCAGTGCTAGCTTATTATAGACTACCACGATGTTGAAATTATAAGACCGTGATAAAATTGGATCAACAATCAAACCCTCATTATTGATTAGTTATATAATTCTAACAACAATCCAATCTTTTTTTATAAAAACGAAATAATATTTTTTTTTAAAATATTAATAAATCATATTAACTATTGATGCAACTTATGATAAATTTTCACCCATTATATTTGCAAAAAAATAAATAATAATAAATAAGGTCGAGGAAAAAAAAATGGTAAGGATCCAAGAGGGATATATAGATTCTTGCAACAACTTGTCTCCCTATAATTAGGTAGTGAGTCAGCCACAGTGTGACAAACTCTTGTATATTATGTAAGCTGCCACACCTCTTTTCCCATTACTTTCTTGTCTTGCATTCTCCATGATAATTTTTTTAATTTCTTACTTTCATTTGGTACTTTTCTTTTTCTATTTCCTTCAACTACATTTACTTCAAACATATAGTAAAATGATTGACTCAAAGCATGCAAGTTGTATATATACATATTCAACACATTGTTCTCGTCTTTCTAATTCACTCGACTCCTTTTAATTTCTTTCGATATATAGAAATGGGAAAGGCTCCACGGTTGGATAAGATGGGAATGAAGAAAGGGCCATGGACAGCTAAGGAGGATGAAAAACTCTTGGCTTACATTCAAGAGCATGGCCATGATAGCTGGCGTGCACTTCCTTATAAAGCTGGTAATTAATCTATATTTCTCATACAATAATACTATAGTTGAATAAATGGATTGTGGTTTTTATTGTTACTATTATATTAGGGCTTCAAAGATGTGGGAAAAGCTGCAGATTAAGGTGGACAAATTATTTGAGACCTGATATAAAGAGAGGCAAATTCAGCTTACAAGAAGAACAAACCATTATTCAACTTCATGCCCTCCTTGGAAACAGGTGCTTATCTCTGATTATATAAATTATAACTAATGTAGATATATGTGATTCATCTCCGACTAATATCTTTCCACTTTTAACAGAATTATCGATGAAACCACAACATTATGAGAAATTTATGGATTAGAGACGGAATACTTTTCGTCATTACATAATAATAATTTGAAGTGACAAAATTTGAGAAAATTGCAACATTTGTTCTTTACTTTTTTTTTTTACCACAAATTTTACTATTTCAATTTTTATTCTTTAACTATCATTTTGTTTCAATTTTCATCCGATTTTACTCGGAATATCAGTGTTTTCCTACGTGAACACCAATATCAATGATGACGTGGACTTTGTAATCCTATTGTCTACGTAAGCAAAAATTGACATTTCAAATACAATTAGAAAAAAATTAAAACATAAAAAAATTAATAGTAGAAAAATGGACAAAGTTTAAGAGCAAGATGATAATTGAGATTAGCCTTATAGGTAATACGGTTTCTAATCTTATATTTAGAGATGAAAATTTGGTGACTAAAGATTTCATCTTTAATCAGTGGTTAATGTATTTTAGAGACTAATATTTATTTTGTGGTAATAGACAAGTATTTCCATCTCAAAAAAAAAAAAAAAAAAAAAACGATTTGGCAGTTTTTTTTTCCCTTTATAAACTGAAAATCAGGTTGAATAAAATAAAATAGATGAGTTCATTTCTTTTGGGCTTAAAACTTGAAGTATCTACAATTTTTTTGGTGTACGCAATTTTTTATGAGTGCTAATTAAAGTAAGGATGACAAGATGCACAATTTTATTCCTGAAAAAATAAACTGTATTATGTGCTGAGAATAATGAAAATAGCAGGTCTAGATATGAACTAGGTCAGATTTATACAGAAAGTACAAACCAGTATTTAGCAGTTTTTCTCTAGCTAGCTTTGCTAGATATGAGGTACATTGTAATAACTGTGGCCAATTTCTTATATAATTAGTTATCAAATCAATTAATATTCTTTATCCCACGAGTCATCCTGAATATTGTAGCAGTGGACACTGACAAAATGAAATATGAGATTCAAACATAGAATAACATTTTTCTTTGATACTATATACTATGGCTTGTACATTGGCTAAAATGGGTTGTACATTGTGTATTATCTTATATATAGATGGTCAGCCATAGCTAATCACTTGCCAAGGAGGACTGATAATGACATAAAGAACTATTGGAACACTCATTTGAAGAAGAAATTGAATAAAATGGGAATTGATCCAATGACTCATAAGCCCATGAACCATGCCCTTGGCTGTGGTCAAACCAAAGACTTTGTCAACCTTTGCCACGCGGCTCAGTGGGAGAGCGCGCGGCTCGAAGCCGAGGCTAGAATTGTCCGAGAATCTAAATTCATCTCCAACAATAATAACCATCTACACCGCCGCCCCGCCGCCGCCGGAGCTCCGCCGCCCCCGCCTTCGGCACGGCCGTGTTTAGACATACTGCAAGTGTGGGTCCGGACAAATCCCGGAAAAGACATACTCAACGGGTTTTTCACCGCCAATGGGACCCAGACAAGTACATTAAACTTGCCACACAACGAAATGTCTGGAACAGGCTTAGCTGGACAAGCTAATAATCTCAACTACCATCAAGATATGGTCAAGGGCATAACGGGGAATTCAACTGAGCTCCATGGTATGATGAACCCTATTATAGATTCTACTGATCATGATCATGGTGCTAGTTCATTAGGGTTTCCAAACAGCTTCATGGAGGGGTTTGCAGATCTTCCTCCCAGCATTGTTTCTAATATTGTTGAAGCCTGTTGGAATGTTCTACAAGATGAAGACCAAGTTAATGATCACTGGGCAAATCTTTGAATGTCATATGATTAATTAAGGATAGTTAAGTGTCTTAGTCTAACTAATTAGATGTAATGTCTGAATTAAGCTGTATCATGTAAGCTCGTTTCTGATAGACGTGTGGAAGTTCTGGAAGTTCATCGCCTTAATTATTAGTTTTTTTTTTTTTATCTAGCGTATTATATTATTAATAATTATAAGGGGTAATTTCACAATTCTGGTCTTTTATATATCATACTTTCCATTTGCTAATAACCAAATTTCCGTTTTCAATGTTAGTCCTCCATATTTTAAATTTTTTTCAATTTTGGTTTGAATTTTAATTTCCAATCACTGACGTGACTGTTGGAATTTGGTTGTCATGTCTAAATTCTCAACGACCGTTTAACCATTTTGAAAATTTTGACAAAAAATGAACTGAGATTAAAAAAAATTAAAATATGAAAGATTAAAATTGTAAAACTAATATGTGTTTGTTAAAAAATAAAAAATGTCTACATACATGACCAAAATGTAAATAATTAAAATTATGATGCATGAGTATTAATATTAAAAGTTAGAGGTTATTTGTTTGGATGTACATGAAATTAAGATCACATATCCGTTTGCCAAAATAGTGGGTCATTGGAGTAATATAGTACTTGTTAATGAAGAAACAAGAGAAGCAACCTTTTCATATCTACACAGTTTTTGACGAATGTTCTAAATAGGCCCATCCATCATTAATAACTTAAACTCGATCTAGAGTTATCTAACATCATGTCCTTCTCTTCATACTCCTTTCTTTTTGCTTTTATTTTCTTTTCTTTTCTTTTATCCTCAAATTTCACTGTCTTACAGCTTCCAACAACAAACAAAAAGGGGTGAACATAATGTGCTCTAATAATTTGATATTTTTTACTCTTTTTTATTACATTTTGTCTTGTCAGTTTTGTAGTCGCCACAATTTAATTTCCGACTAGCACATGACATTTTTTTTAGCTCAATATTGTATTTGTAAATGCTTCTTGATAAAAATAATACGGAAAAGTCTATGTAGCATGTTTAATTTTCCCAAATTAAATGGGATTATATATGTACGTACTTTGGGGTTTTGATTTCGACACAATAAGATTAGCACTTTCAATCTTGTTTAATATTCTTCACACCCTAAAAGTAGACGATAATAAATGTTATAATTGTGTTTAACAACTTTGCATATTTTTGTGAAATGATGAAAACTAATTGAAATAATTATGTTTAAAACCATTTTTTCGTCTCATAATTATGGTGGTCTTCAAATTTTGGTCTCATAATTGTCATGATTTTTAATTTGGTCATATAATTTAAAAATCTGTCCAATTTAAGTTCAATTTCTTTGAATTGGGCTTTCTAATGACATATAAATGACGTGGCGAAACGCGTCAAATTCTTATTGACACGTATTATATACAACTCCTAAGTCACCGAAAAGTCAATCTGATCCTGCCAAAATTCGAAATTTTCAACCAAATTAAACTAAAATCAAACAGATTTTTAAATTATAGTAATAGATTAAAAATTGTGATACTTATGAGTTCAAAATTGGAAGACATCATAATTATGAGACCAACGTCATACTTAAGTGAGTGAGAGACAGTGACAATCGACATACAATTTTTTGATATTGTTCTTATTTAATCCTTACAATAAGTAACAAATGAAAAAATGTAACTATTCCATTAAATTATTTAATTGTTTTTGTTAAAAATAAAATGTGTGCTCAAAATAGGGGCATTTAATTCAATCAAGTGATAATATGGAAATTTTGGGACATTGTAGAGACCCTATTAGCAATGCAAAACAACATTCTCTGGCATCTCGAAAAGAATTAAAGTGATGAAAAAGTGACAGTGTAATCAAGAATCTGATCCCTTGAATGACTCAACTCATCGTATTATCATACCTATTCCTGAAAGCAACCACCATGGATGTCCTGACTCATCTCATCCAGGCAAGAATTAATCAGTTACATCCAATCTCATCATCTCGTTAGTATATATATGCGTGTAGCTTGTTAAATACTCAAAAGATATAAATATATAGTGGGATTGAGTAAATATGTAGATTCAGACATTGATTGTTAACTAATTAGTGCAAAACCATCAACTGCTGGATAATAGCAAGCAACTCAACTTGCAATTAATATATTTGACACAGGGAAAAGTCATGCCTATTTAAACAAGGCCACACCTTATTATTTCACAAACTACTAATGCAAAGCAAACCTACTTTTTAAATAGTATATCTAGTCTCCCATAATTTTGGAAATTGATTGCAATATATATATCTGATCCCAATGTCTGTCGGAAATTGAAATTATGATTTTTTAAATCTTATGTGGTGTAATTGTGAATTGTACTTTTTCCTATATTTTTACGCAAAGTTACTCTCAGCCCAAGTGTGCAACGATGAACACTTGAAAGTCAGAGCAGCTAAATTAAAAAAAAAAAAAAGGCTAATGAATTTGATCTTTTAATAAGTTTCTTAGTTATTCTTACCACACAAAACGATGCCTTTTTTTTTTTTTTTTAATTTACTATTTAAGATATTATTAAAAAAATAAATTTGAACAGAGTAGGATAGTTCGGTTTGGTATGATTAAGCTACTAAAGACTAAATAAACAAGTATCTGGATAAAGGGAACAGTAAATTGAAAAATACTATATTAATGTGAGCAGGAGAAGTTTAAGCCATAATAAGTAGCTTGCTTATATTAGTTTTCATATAGGGTTTTTTTTTTTTTTCTATATATAAGCATAATTATGCTTATAAGACAGAACTAATCTAATTTTGAGCATTTTATTGAAAAATTAATACCTTGTGTCTTATTAAAAAAGTATGTAAAAACTATTAATATATAACAAAGAAATTCATAAAGATATGATTAACGTAATTATGAATCAATTCAAACAAGAATTTATTTATTGAGCAACAACACCATGATTTTAAACAGGTTCATTATAGAATTTTTACTCTATATGTATAATTAATTTATCTTTATATGTTTTAATTTATCTTCTATTACACTTGGTGTTATAACATCTCCAAACATTAACTAGTAATGAAATCCGAAAGAAACGCAGCCCTTGTAACCAAATATGTGCCAGCAAGTTGAATGGCAAAGGATCTGGATCAAATTAAAAACATGATCTTGGTCAAGAAAGTGATGTAAATTGAATTGAAGATCAGTCGACAAATTTAAGGTTGGAGTTTTATGGCAGAAAAACAGAGGTATAGGGGGGACCTCTTTGACGTGGAGATGCATGCATGCATGCATGGATAACAGAGAAGCAAGATGCACGTACTTTATATGTAAGAATTCGTCGCCATTAACAAAACAACTTATTCATCATTTGTATTTCAATATTACTGTGCATACATATATACTGCACACAGCTCTAACCCACCATCTTGTCTGTTTTTCTCTCATCCTTTTTACCTTTCATGTTTTACTCTTTTCTGGGAATATTTATGTCTTGTCAAACTATGCTTCTTTGTTTGGGCTTCTACAAGATGGGTTCGACATATAGCCCGGTCAAAGTGGATCAAAGGGTGGGTCATCTCAAACTCCACTTCAATTCCACATATTTTAGTTTTGATTGACAATTTATTATTTTTACTTCGAAATATAGAATTTGATAAGTATTAGTTTTAATTGAAAACGTTTTATTTTTACTTAAGAAAATGTATTATTCTTAAATTGAAACGTAGTCATTTTGGGCGAAAAAAATTATTGTTTACTTTGATAAAATGTATTACTTTAAACTTGAAAAATATTATTTATTAAAGTATTGCTTACTATATCTTTAATTATTCAAAGTATTACATTTATTCCCTCCGGATCTTTCTTCACAACCCAAAAATAGAAAGAAAAAGTTCAGCATATTTTCTAAAATGTGATTCTATTAGGCCCACTAATTAACTAATTCAACTCATTAGTATTAAAACTAAACCTAAACCCAACCCATTAATTATCTAACCTACCCCAACCCATTACTCATCTAAATCGGCAGCCTCTCTCTCTAAAGTCTCTAGAATTCTCCAAGAAACCCTAATTTCTTCTCTCTGTCTCTCTATCTCTCTCGACACATCTCTTGATTTCTCTCACAAAATAGGAGTATATTCATCATTCTCTCTCTCGCATACTCACAAATGTTTTCCGATTCTAAGCCATCTGGTTTCGTGGCTGATTTGTTTGATGATACAATTGTACCAGAAAGCCAAATGCTTGGGTTTTCCAATCGAATCCCCGGTGGTTTTGCCGCCGATTCCGACGACGATACCGTCGTACCATAAAGTTTCTTGCCTGATGATGAAATGGTACCCTACAACCTAGGGTTTGGGTCTGGATCTAGTTTCGTCGGCGAATCCGAAGATGGCGATGAAATGGAACTCTCTAACTTGGGGTTAGATTCGGCATCTGCTTTCGTCATGGATGAGGTAATACCCTCCGATCTCGGGTTGGGGCCAACATCGACCTTGTGTGATGGTGAAGACGTCATATTGAGGATGATGTGCATATACTGTCCTCAGTATAGGTACTCTTAAATCCTTTAAATTTGATTTGCATATGTTTATTTGTGTGGCTTTGAGGGTTAAAGCTCCATGTGATGTGATTTATATGTGTGGCTTTGAGGGTTTAAGCTCCTGTGATGTGGTTTATATGTGTGGCTTTGAAGATAAATGGTTGCATGTTGTTTCGTTGTGGTATTTTTGGTTAATCTGATGAAATAGTGGGTTATTGCTTGTCTGCTTGCGGATATCCGAATAATAATAGCCCCTGTGCTGGTTGTTCATTTTGTTTAGTTGCAAAAAATGGTGAGTTGGTTGATTGTTTGTGGATATCTTGATAAAAATTATCCTTGTGATGTGGTATTTTTTTTCCCTGAGGGAATGATGGGTTCTTGGCTGATTGTTTGTGGATATCCTGATAAAAATTGTGTCTGTGATGGTTGTTCATTTTGTTTCCTAAGGGAATGGTGAGTTGGTTGATTGTTTGTGGATATCCTGATACTTAATTTGGTCCCTGTGATGTGGATTTTTTTATATCTGATGAAATGGTGGGCTGTTGGTTGATTGTTTGTCACCACTGGGACGTTTGGAGACTTGCACATGTACAATAGTCACCATTAAGTTTTTTCCATCAATTGGAGACTAATACATGTCCAATAGTCACCACTAGGTTGTTCTCAGTTTAGAGACGTGTACCCTATGATGAAAATAACTTCTGAGAGAATTTATGCATATATAACAACTAATGAGTCGTAGAAAAAGATGAAAATAAATATGATTTCATTTCACTTAAATACATTAATGTTTACAGCCTAAACAACTCCTTACATGTCAAAAAGAAACACATGTAGTCCTAAGTTTATGTTGTAAACATTCCAAAAGTGCTTACCTTAGCTAGCTGTCTTCAATATCCCAACCACAACATTAGGTTGCTTATATCATACATTAGCCCATCCACTTGCCCAGATTCAATGATGAATTGAATACTTTCTCTCACAAGTACTTCATCAACTTGTAGGGTAAGTGACAGTCTATCTTCCCTCATAAGCATTTCCTTATGCATATGCTGCAACTTATACTTGTTATGACCCTTATGCTTCATGATCTCAATTAAACAACATTGTAGACTTAGGAAGACTTTGTTCAGTGTGACTGTTGTTAATGTTTCAAAAGACAGCATCACATTGGATACTAATTCATCAACATTATAAGAAGATGTGTCAACTTGAAGTGACTGTATTGCCCTAAACCAACCCAAATCTAAAATATTTGTATCCGGTGAATTTGGGGGCTGACATATAAGCACAATGTTGAACCTATCTGAGCTTGCAGCTGCTCTGAAATTTGGATCATTGTTGTTTATATGTGGTCTTGTATTATCTTGTTGTATGAAGATAGTTTTGCTTGCATTAGGAGGTCATTTTTCCTTAATAGCTGGTATAACCTGTTAAAAGTGAATGGATTGGCATGATTAAAGTCACCAATAGGATGCTTAGCTCCTATTTTGGAGACTTAAACACTGATGTCTACTGGATGATGATATCAATTCTGACAGTAAATACATTACCTTAACAATCTTTAATCACTGTTTTTGTAATTGAATCAATGGGCTTGGTCTCTAAAGTACCTCTGACCCTGTTCTTTGAGTTAATTTGGGCTGATACTTTATGTGTAAATGGTCAAACTCCAATTTTTCCATCAAACACCATCTGTCCATTTTTCATACTATGGTCTAGAAACAACACCTATAAATATTACCTTAGGAATGAACCTCTTGCTTTGACATGATCTACATGGATCTTCCTCTTCAGGCAGCTTATACATCCTCGCACATTCTGTAACACCCTACCCTCCATATGATGTATATTTAACAATAAAATATATGTCTTGTAGATAGATCATACTGACATTTCATTGATCCATAGAAGTATAAAATATTTTTTAATGACTAATATCGTATAAGATTAAAACACGTAACCATTATCTCAGCATAAGTCATATTAAATACAATTCATGATACGCGCGATCCAAAATGCAAAATGCGGAGGAGGAGAAGGTTGCACGAGGCATCAGCCGACCGATCTGATATAGCGTGGCGTCTATATATACAACCCACGTCAAAAGAGCTATTGACTTAAAAATATATATATATATATGTGATTTTTATGAGTCGCAACTCAATGAATATAGACCATTAACTTAATTAAATAATAAGCAGATAACAATCATTAACATTAATCGGAAATATAATCCAACATATGCAAGTGCCACTATGTCCGGTTTATTATTCTGTGAACTGTTCAAGCTTGGATCTGTCCCGGGATTTCCAATATGTCACTGTGTATATAGACCCGTAGGTCTCCAATATGAATTTGACCCGAAGGTCTCCACTTTGTATACAAATACATATCAAGACAGTCTCAGGCCTTTTTAATTTCATGCAAATTGTACTGCAACATATCAATCATCTGAACATATGATCACGTATACATTTACCAATTTATCATTAGACCCAATGACAATTTCATACCAATACATATTTCTTATATAACACATATAACAGACATTGCATATAAATCTCATATACGGTTTATACTCACCAGACTATGATAAGTAATTCGTCTGTTGCTCTGGTTCCTCCTCCCTTTCTACAGCCCGTGCCCCTATATGATTTAATGCAATTTAGCTTAATGATCCCCTTAGTATTTATTTCTATTATGCAATGAAATGCAATGCATGTATGATTATTTTCATTTATTTCATATATAATACTAAATTCTAGCAACCTTCATTCTTTTGACATTTTCTTCCTTTCTCTAACTCCAATTTCTTTGAAACTTTACCATATTATATTAGACATATTAATGAACATTTTGTCTGTTTTAATGTCTCTTTGATTGCTTCTCCAACATATTCAAAAGATCGAGACAAGTCTATGTACCAATTATGTTTTTATACATATATTCATATTGACTAATTAACTTCAAACATGTATAATTTACAGTATATAAATCATTTTGATGCAAGGTAAACTTCTTAGTAAACAAGACATAAAGTACTATAACTTTAGTTTGTAACATTTTTACAAATTTTGTTCCTAAACAGGTCTAATAATTTGTGCAAAATCGGCAATGTAATTAGTCTACTTGATAAGACATAATCAACCATGTTCAGTATTTTCCCTATACCTTGAGCTATAAAATTCCAAATCGAGAAAGGTAAAATTCTGTAGAAACCTAACATATAGCTCTACAACTTTCATGTTTAACATTTTTTACAATTCAGTCTCTAACCTGCTTAAAATTAGCCACAATTACAGCATACATAACAGTTTTCGAACTGGATCATTTTAGACCAAGCCCTGTAATCTAACATTATCTCACTCAATATTTAACCGAGTCATCTACGGTTTTCTTCTGAGTTTAGCTAAGAGATAGGGCTATAAGTTTCATGTTTTAAGTGTTTTCCTAATTCAGCCTCTAAAGTTACCAAAACATCGAACAAGTTACGATAACTTGAGATATATCTAATTCACTAATCTCTTTGTACCTTTTTGGGATAAATCTTTGAGAATTCACTCCGATCAAATCGAAGAGCATGTCACCACGAGCTCCCCCTCAAAATCTGAAACAAAACGGTGAAGAAACGAACCCGAATTCACAAACCCTTCTCTCTTCTTTCTTTTCTTTCCCTTCTTCTTTTTCCTCTGTTCTTCTTTCATTTTCTCTGCTGCACTTTCTTTTTTATATTTTTTTTCTTTTTGTTATCTACTCTACCACCTCACCCTGCTTCCTCCATAAGTTTTCATTCATTTAATATTATTACTTTTTTTCTTTTCTTTTATTATATATATATATATTATAATATTAATTAAATCTCATTTCCCATTTTATATCTAACACACGTGTGCACACATATGTATAAATTTAAATTCTAGAATTATTATAATCTTAACTAATTATAATAGGGTTTTCTCAACACCAACTATGTAAGAACATATAAATAATTCAATATTTAAAAGAAAATAAAATCATGCACGATCACAAATAACACGTAAATAATACGAAATACATATGATGCATGAAATGAATGTCAAATGACGTGTATATTTTGGTCGAGGATGTTACACATTCTTTTGTCATAAAAAATCATTTTTCATCAATGTGCACTACATTATGCATAGTTGAAAACTTAATTTCATTGTTATTTCCATTTATGACCAATGCATTTAAACTGAATTTCAGCCTTTGTAACTTGTTGTGATCTGAAAGTTTAGGCTTAATAGCATTTGTATGTGGTATGATCAACTCATCTTTCACCCATCTTCCAACTTGACTTTTGCTACATCTAGCTCCATAACTAGCTTTCTTATGGTTGTTCTTTTTTACCATGCAACTCTTCTCATTCTCTCTGTATCCAAGAATACATGTTTTTTGTGTGGTACCTTCATATTGTTAGTGAAGAAGATTGGCATAGCTTACTCTGTTGTGGTCCAAATGGAATGGATTGTTCTTCTTAACACCCCGAATGCATTTGTTGTCTTCTTTACTTTTCCATTTTGTACAGCACCATTGCTTTTGTTGTTGGCAAGTAAGAATTGGGCCACCATGTTCCTCTCATTAATGGTAAGATTTGGTTTCCTGGTTTTCATTTATGGCTGCTTGAGTTTACACTAAATGATGGTTTTTTTTTGATTGAATGTAGGTGAATGCATTCAATGAATGAGTGTGAATATTTAATGCTTGAAGTTTGAGGGTCACTACAAGAAAAAAAGTGTTTTGGGGGAAAATGGGTCATTAACACTAATTAGACAGTGTACTTTTGGGGGAAACATGATTTTGTAATGGTTCTAATTTTATTTAGTTGCAGAATTTGTAATTTTAAATTCTAGACTTTGTAATTTGGATAAACTTTAAAATTTCAGATTTAATATTGTGGGTATATTGAGTGTCGTTTTTTTTTTAATCACTACTCACTGCTTGAGTGTCGTTTTTTTTAATTGGCAGTCTTGAATTCCCTCCATAATTTCATAAAAGGTGGGAACAATTAACTTTAATCACAAAAGTTAATCCCACATTTTCTTCCAAATCTAAAAAGTAAAATGTCCCATCAAACAGTGTTTTCTTAATAATTGTGCACACATACATATGAAGAAAGATCCGGGATGGAGGGAGTATTATTTATGATTTCTCTTAAAATTTATTTGGTGTATTGGCTTATTTATGATTTCACATCTACAAAAGTTGCTTGTAAATGTGAAATCATTCATTTTAGTTTATTTAAAAAATTACTTAGCTAGGTAGAACTTAGAAGCACCCCAAATCTATCATTTTTATAGAATAATACAAAGACTTCAAAAATCATTTTGACATTAAAAAAAAAAAGATTTACTTAATCATAAAACTGAAAAAATCTGAATTCATATCACAAATCTCACTCTATAAATTATCTAATCCAACCATATTTAACTCATTAAAAAAGCCCTCTCACGCTGAATCGTGGGCTTTCTTCCTGCTTCTTCTTCTCTAGCAGATCTGGAGGGGGTCTGAATGTTTGCCCAAAACTCATTCTAACGAGAAAGGTTTGGGTCAATGTACCTAGGTGCAGTGGCGGATCCAGAATTTAAAAATTGGGGGTGTGAAAAATAATAAAAAAATTTGTTGCAAAAAATTATAACACAACTAAAAGAAATAAATAAATATTACACACATGTGGCCATGAAGATTTGAACCCGAGTCTCAAAAATACAGATAAAACCAGTTGAGCCACATCACAACAATGAGTAATTAGTTAATACTATATTATATCCAAGGATGAAAATATCGGTATCGGTGGATATATCGGTACCTTGATTTTACGGATATATCGATGGATATATCGATATCGGTGGATATATCGGTTTTTGAGCAAAAAATTGAAAAAAATTGAAAAAAAATTGAAAAATATATCTAGTATTTTATATAATATTATAAGTAACATTAATACATATATTGAACTTAAATTTCAAATAAAAAGTTATGTTTACAACAAATTTAGAGATAAACTATTATATAAACGTTGTCTCTTATAATAACATTTTCGTCACTATTTATGATAACATGACAATTTTTGAATTCAAATACATATTTCATTGTTTAACACACTAGCCTTGATAATTTATGATAGGAACCTAAATTCAAATACTTTACTAAATATAAGTTTACTAATTATTTAATTAAAACTATTAGTTGAATTCAAATACGTATTTCATTGTTTAACACACTAGCCTAATTAATTTATATGAGGAACCTAAATTCAAATACTTTACTAAATATAAGTTTACTAATTATTTAATTAAAACTATTAGTTGAATTCAAATACGTATTTCATTGTTTAACACACTAGCCTAATTAATTTATATGAGGAACCTAAATTCAAATACTTTACTAAATATAAGTTTACTAATTATTTAATTAAAACTATTAGTTGAATTCAAATACGTATTTCATTGTTTAACACACTAGCCTAATTAATTTATATGAGGAACCTAAATTCAAATAATTTACTAAATATAAGTTTACTAATTATTTAATTAAAAATATAGTTGAATTCAAATATGTATTTCATTATTTAACACACTAGCCTAATTAATTTACCATTAAAAAAAAATTCAAAAAAAAAAAAAATTCCACCGACAACCGATATATCGGCGATATATCACCGATATATCGCCGATATATCGGCGATATCTTGCCAAATTTGTGCACAACGTGACCGATATCGATATATCGCCGATATTTTGACAGAAAAATTCGTCGGAGCATATCGATATCGGTTGGCATTTTTTCGCGATAAATCGGCGATATATCGCCGATTTATCGCGATATTTTGTTCCTTGATTATATCTACTATTTTTTAAGAAATTTGGGGGTACAGTTGTACCCCAATGCACCATATAGATACGCCGCTGCCTAGGTATATTAGTTAATTAGGACTTTTTATTAGAAAAATGTCATTTTTATCATTGTTTTTAGATATAAATAGCTAAAATAAACAATTTTTCTTTCAACTTATTCATTCTTCAAGAAATAAGATGTGACTCTTGTAATTAATTCTAGACTCTTATTATATTTTATTCTATATGATCCATTTGTGTGGAATTTATGATAAGTGTTTTTCATGACCTTCAAAGTTCATGAATTTTTTGTTGAAAAGGAAATGGTAGTTGTTGAGATGGAGATTAGAGGTTTGAACCATATATTGATGGGTTGTATTTATAACCTTACATTACATTTTAGTTTTAGATTTTTTTTTTTTTGAAATTCTGAATTTTGAGAGAATTTCATTCAAGAAAACAAAATTTCCTTAGTTTTTTTATTTATTTAAATTTAAGCGTAATAGGTGATAGTTTTATCATATAATAAGTTATAACACTTAATAATATTTTAACATATAAGAAATGACAATTAAAATATAACAATGTATAATTTAACAATTTGAATGTTAATTTGGTATTTTTATATATAATTAATGATACTTTAAAATATAACAAGTAAATACTCTAATTTATGATTTCATACCTATAATCATTGATATTCATTATATTGATCACGTTGACGATCATTTACCAGTAAAACGACGCCGCATGAGAATTTGTTAAAACTGAATTTTTCTTAAGAAAAGCAAAATTGTCTTGTCTGCCAAGATATGCAGAAAATTAGAGTCCAACAAAATGAGTTTATGTTGACCACCATTAAAATATTCATAGCTGGAAGAGAGAGACAGTGAGGGGTTTAAGAAGAGAGGTTTAAGATCGGCAGCCATGGGAGACTCTCTATCTACACCTTCACAACCAAACCCTAACTCCACCGCCGTCGCCGCCGCTTCTATCAGCGCCATGACTTCTTCAAATTCCTCGGAAACCTCTGAAGCCAAAAGCCTAGAATCCGAATCCCCAATTCAGGAAAGCATAGAAAAGGAGATTCCAACGGGAAAAGCTTCAGAAGATCCGATTGAGGAGGAGAATGGTGGTGAAGAAGGAGAAGAGGAGGGTGAGTGTGGCTTTTGCTTGTTTATGAAAGCGGGTGGATGTAAAGACACGTTTACAGATTGGGAGAAGTGTGTAGACGAAGGAGAGAAGAACAAAGAGGATATTGTGGAGAAGTGTTTTCAGGTTACTGCTGCTCTCAAGATGTGTATGGAGGCGCATTCCGATTACTACGCGCCGCTTTTGCAGGCGGAGAAGGCGGCGGAGGAGGAGGCTGCAAAGCAATTGGAGGAGGAGAAAGTGAAATTAAATAACGCCGAAGATGAATCGTCGGGGAAGAAGGAAAAGGAACCGATTTTGGATGGTTCTGCGGAAAAGGAAACGTCTTGATTCGATTGAGCTTTGAAGCTGTTCTGATTATACAGATTTTGTCGAAGTTATACTTGAGGTAATTTAATGGAACCTTCGGAGATAGAAATTACTATATCTTGAATAATTGTGTTGAATTCTGATTGGTATTCTTTCAATGCATAATGGTTAATTAACTTGCAATTTTTGTCTGCTTTATTGTGATCTTGTCCGCTTTCATGCTGTTCTTATAGAATAGATGTGGTAAACTATTTGATTGCATCTCTGTGAGTGAATTAGTTTGCACGAATGAATGAATGAATTATTCTGTTGTAAAACTTGATTTTGTAGAAATGTAGTATCTGCTTGACCCAGAATTATCTCAACAACAGGAATCAATTCTTGATGCTAACTTTTGGTTGTGAGTTCGATTTTATGGAAATCAACACTCTTAAGCCTCTACTATAGTCCCCTGATTCTCCCTCTACAGTTTCTTGATATCTACTTTTACCACTTCTTTTAGACGATATCTCACACACCACCAGGTGTGCCCTGTTTGTTGGTTATGTTGAGGTCTATCTATCTGCTAATCTTGGAAACTTTTCTGTTTTTCAAAGTTATTTCTATCACATTGTTTTTGAGATGGTTCTAGTTGGATGTCAAAAGGTAATGTAGCTGCTAGTCTTTAGGAAGAAACTTGATTTAGTTATAAGAAACCTGAATAGCATTGTCTCAAGTTCATTTGCACAACACGATGATTTAGCATCTCCTCAAGTTCATCTAGTCAAAAGACATGTATTCAGCCAGAGCAACCAGGAGAAGTAGAATAAGGCTATAGTATAGATTTTCTCAATACAAATTAGGAGACGATGGATAAAATAGCTGTAATACCATTGTAAGCATGGGGCTCTGCTTCTACAAGAAAAATAATTATTGTATAAGCATTAAGAACTTGGGGCCATACTCGAAAAAGAATTCTTGTGGATTTCTGTAGAAATAATCTTCTTTATTATGTTTGTTGGCTGTCCTGTTCTTGTTTCATGAACTAGCTACACAGCAACTTAGAACTCATCCCACGAGAGGATTCTGTTTTGATGTAAATCCAACATTGTTACGAGCCTTCTTTGGTCCAGTTGGAATGTTCTTTCATACACAAGATGCCTGCAAAAGAGCCATTCAAGGTATAAGTTTAGACATTGTCCGGTAGATTAAACTAAATAGCCAGTTCAAAGTTCATTCTAATACCTACGATGAACCTCCTCGACCCTTGCCATGTTGTCATCGTACGTAGGACCGAAGCCATTTCTGTCGACGGAAACCAATGAATCGAGATGAGTGATTGTGGAACTGCATTTTGCTAGTTTCACTACTCACTCTAAATCTGATAAAAATCAACAATGTGCCTCCTATGATGATGATAACATGGTCGTTTTGTTGCTGTTGGATTATTCGTATTTCTATTTGTTTTCCAATCATTGTTTTTGGAAGCAAAGTACCAACTATTGGCAAAGAAGTGCAATTTCTCTGAAATCCTTGCAATAATCATCAATCCTTACTCAATCTGGATCGTTAGTAGAGGGCATTGGTTCTCTTTTTTTAGCTTTAAAATGTGTAAATAATTTCATTGTATCCCTAAATTTGCTTTTTAAATACCTTTCCTTTTTGTTGGGAGTAGGGTAATTTCTCGTGGGTGATCAAAATTGTAACTCTCGATATCTCAAGTTTGTAATTAAGCTGTAAGTTTTCTTTTTAAAAAAAATTGGTTGAGAAATTCAATTCTCATATTTATTTTACACGGAAAAAAAAAAAGTTGGGAGGTGGTTATAGATACTTATGAAAATTCTTAGAAAAATATGTTATATGCTTTTAAATGGATTTGAAACTTGTGTACTTCATTTATTCATGATTGACTACAATTTAAATTGCATTCTATTTTTTTCTGTAAAAAGCTTCAAAATCTACAACCTTAGATTTCTTAGTTTTTAAAATAAAGGAAATAATAAATATTTTTCACCCCTTTGACTTGTCTCTTTTTTTAAGTTTGTCTTCTACATTTTATTTTGTTGTTTATACTTATTTACCTTTGCTCTTTTTTTTGGTCAAAAGTAAAAAATCAAAATACGTGGGGAAAAAATAGAAAACAAAATATTAAAACCATTATTTTAAACAAAATTTCTTGTGTACGTTTTCAAAATCACTAAAAAAATTTGGAAATTTGGCTTAAATTAATAACAATTAACACACTTATTTAAAAAATAAAATATTAATAGTAATTAAAAAAATGGAAACTACTACTGCTACTGCATAGAAATCGGAAGCAATTCCATTTATGTTCATGCAAAGAACTCATCCGACTCAAATCTAGAAACAGTGGAAGAAAGATGATATCTTAAATTATCGATATATATATTTTCTTGGGTTATTTCTTTGTGATCATTACAATGAATTTCCAAATCCAAAGACACAGGCTTTTCGTGGTTTTGATTATGTTGGTATGGGGTCGGGTCGAATCAATTCGATTCGATCTGGAGTCGGGGCATACCAAATGCATAGCGGAAGATATCAAAACCAATGCAATGACTGTCGGAAAGTACCAAATTATAAACCCTAATGACGATCAGCCTTTACCTGATACGCATAAAATCACTGTTCGGGTATTTTTTTTTTCTTTTTTTTTTTTTATTTTTTGGAGTGATTTATCATTTTTATTCTGTATCAAGAGAAGGGCATTTTTTTTTCTTTCTCCCTGAAAATCATGAATTTTGTGTAGCTGTTAATTAAATTATGTTGTCATGTTAATTTAGTCTGGATTTGTTGTCTATCTTTTGATTTGAACTTGCTAAATACTTATGTTGGAAAGGTTGTTATGTTGATTCAAAGAAGAAGAATTGATGTTGTTGGTTGAAATGAAAATAGGTGACATCAGCATATGGGAACAGCTATCACTACACAGACGATGTTTCAGGGGGAAATTTTGCATTTCAGGCAATAGAGGCAGGTGATTACATGGCTTGCTTTTGTGCTTTGGATCACAAGCCTCCGACCATCATAACCGTTGAGTTTGACTGGAAATCGGGCGTGGCAGCCAAAGACTGGAGCAGTCTTGCGAGGAAAGGTTCAGTGGAGTCGATGGAACTTGAACTGAGGAAGATGTTGGATACAGTTAAAGCGATTCATGATGAGATGTTTTATCTTCGAGAAAGGGAAGTAGAGATGCAGCAACTCAATGCATCAACCACCTCCAAAATGGCCTACTTCACTTTTCTCTCACTTTTCATCTCCATATCTGTAGTGGCAGTCCAGGTTGTGCATTTGAAATCTTTCTTTCATAAGAAGAAGCTTATTTAATATTCTCCCAATTATCCAAGTTTCCACTCTCATGACTTGCTCTACTTTGTTATTATTAGGTTATTTTTTTGACATTTGTCCTGTACTTTTTTTTTTTTTCTTTCTACTCTTTTTTTCCTCTACTTGCATTTGAGCATTTTTGCCTTTTGCTCCTTGTACTTTTTGCCTTTCATTTTGGGGGCACAAGTTAAAAAATTAAAAAAAAGCATAGGACAAAAGTCAAGAATTAGAAAAATTAGAAAATAGGACAGTACAAAAAATTAAAGGGCCAAATATGCATATATCCAATTTCTTGAGTAATGAACACAAGTTTACCAGCTAATTTAGCGTACAGAATAAGAAGTCACAAATGTGGAAAGTTGAACTACATGTTTACAAAGACATTATTCTTTAGCAAATGTGGGGTATTACTATAAAGGTTTTACAGCTTGCGCTGAATCACATCACCAATAAAAGATATACTCACAGACCAGACCAAGATTGCAATCTTGAATGTATGCTAAGCAAGTTACTCACAACACACGTAGGCTTATATTTTGGGACTATGGAACATGAGTTTTAACTGCATAACCAATTCTAACACTTCAAATCGAAATTGATTGAAACAACGAGTCCTCATTCAACGATTTCCAGAGTGAAAGGAGAGATCAGCTGAGAGAAATATATCGATATTTTCTCGTTCTTGAATTTCCCATCATGATGCAAATATGTGCCAGTGACTATCAGGTGGTTGCATTTCCTTGACTTTTTCGAGTCTCTTCAAAATCTCCAAGAAAGAAGGTCTCTGGTTCATGTCTGCTGACCAGCACTGGGCAGTTAACCTACACGATTTCAATTCAACAGAGATTAGGACACTTTACTGCTGCTATTACTATATTATATTGTCTGTATAGAAATGCTGTTTGAATATTATGCAGATAGTTGGAAAAGAAAATGAGCAAAAAGGAAGCATACATTGTAGAAAAAATCAATAGGTACTTACTCTTTCAATTCAGGAATAACTTTTGCCCTAAACATTGGCCTATGTCCTTCTGCCACATGTCTGGCTGCTTCATATGGTTCATAATGTGCCATTGGAGATTCACCCTCGAGCATCTGCAACAGTTAAGGTCACTTCAACTTAATGCCTCAACCAAGTTCAAGTTTATTTTAAGACATTGCAAATATTAAATTTACCTCATACAATATCATAGCGAAAGAAAAAACATCGACCTTCTTGTCATATTTCCTGTGCTTGAAAACTTCTGGTGCCATGTAACGGTCTATTGAGATTACACAAAAAAACGATACAGCATTAATAATCATTCGAATTCATGTCTGAACATGAAACTGTTCATAAATACAAACTACTCACAGCTTCCAGTCTCGCCAGTCATTTTGTACACATCATGTGAATGTTTTACCCTGATGAGCTTGCTTAACCCAAAATCTCCTACTTTCAAATGGTCAGCACTTGTGTTAACAAGTAGAACGTTCCTAGAAAAATACAGCATTTAGAAAAGGACTGTCTTAAATACAGAGATAGAGCAAACAAGCTGCATCCACTTTCAACATGGTGTCTCTGCTTAGAGTCACGAGGACAGGCAACAGAATCACTATGGTTTAAAGGACATTAATTTACAGTCTGTTTCACGAAACATGAAACCAACCTTGGCTTAAGATCTCTATGTATTACAACATTTGGCTCACTGTGGAGATACGCCATTCCTCTGTCCAAACAACATTATGACAATCAGAGTAGAGCACAGAAAACAACATTATGCTGAAACATAAATTATCGTTCAACATTTATGTTGTATGCAAGGGTGTCTGATCATCAAATTTAAGATATTCCTTAATGTAAGATTGATACATTTGTAAATCTAAAAATCCTCAAACATATAAATCTAATGTAGATGCAACTTACCTAGCGATATCCATAGCAAAATTGATTGCAGTTGACGTATTCAGGGACCCTTTTTCCTTTAGATGTTGATGTAGATCACCCTATAAAAGAGTATAAATTGGACGCCAAAGGTAAGGACACTTGAAGTCAATTTATTCATCATCATTCATAGAAAAGAAATCCACTTACCCCTCTTAAGTACTCTGTAACTAACATTAAGGGCTTCTTGTCAGTAACGGCTCCTAGAAACTGGACAATATTTGGATGCCGAAGCTTCACCAGCAAATTGACCTCATGTCTGAAGTCCTGACTGTGTTAAGACAAGAGATCAGGTAAATATAGATAGTAGGATGTGCTGTAGAAAATAGGTAAAAAAGATATGATAGAAGTGCTTGTTGAACTGGGAGCTTAATTAGCAGAACTGCCACTCTGAAGTTAAAAGGATTAAAGCTGAGTTTAGCATGTGGATTGAGAGACACTAAACAGCCACTTTCCTACAATTCCAGGATCTAATGCTAAGTTTTGGCGCAGGCCCCTATCAGGCATGCTAGTTGCGCAATATTACATACTAATCGAATGGATGAATAAGAAACAAGAAAATAACAAGAGCACAGTCAAAACTCATACATCACTAATCTATCATCTGAAAGGCTTGGAAGAATTCGTTTGACAGCTACTGGTGTTCCCCGCCAAGAAGCTTTTAGTATCTCACCAAAAGACCCCTATCAATACCAACTATCGTCAATTAGAATGAGCTATGAAAATATAAAAAGAAAAGAGTGGGACAAACACCAGATGTAGCCAAAGTGGCTAGAGGATCAACTTTACGTGCATCAAAATGAAACAGAAAAACATATCAGGAAAATAAGAATAAGCATATTGCCACCAGAAACAAAATGAGAACGCCACCCTGAACCATGTTTTGGTTTCTCACCCAACCACTGCTGTTCAACACTCCACCTCCAGAATATAAAGGGAAAAAACATAGTGCAGGGTGGGGAAATTGAACAACATAAACAATAAATATTTTGAGACATAATTTAGTATCATAGTGTATCTAGCTAATAGTATCGTTCCATGGATGCATAATAAGACAGTAATAACATGACCTAGGAAGAACTTTCAAAATCCCAGGAACACAGATACACATACCATCACCAGATCAATAAAAACTAAGTGACTCAAATTCAAGTTGGTTTATATGCATAATACCAGTAAGCATAAATTCTATAATTAGTGAAAATAGAAGAAAAAAAAAGATCTAACATATACAAATTGATTAGAGAAAAGGTGGTGATTCTAATTTCAGAACATAAGGAATGTACCAATGTGAGGAGTACTTGCGATTAAGTAATTCGGATATTCAAGTTAGAATTTCCAAAGAACTAAGAGAAAACTAGTCTATATCTAAGTTGATTTAGCAGGAGATTATCCGTAATATTCTGAGAACTGAATCAGACCTTCCCTACGAGAGTTGCGGTTGAGAAGTCCAGCTCATCTGGGTCTATCTCCCAGTCGCACTTATTCGGTAGAGGGGGTGCTACAGGTCTTGGTTCAAAATGACTTCCATTCTGGCCCTGCAATATGCCAAATAATATGCATCGAATTAATTTAACCTAAAAGTAAGAATAGGTAATACATAGGAAAAAGGGTAATGGAAAGAATTTTATTCGTCAGGTAATCCCATCAAGTATGTGGAGCTACCAAGTATTCCAAACTAGGGGGGGGGGGGGGGGAGTATTAAGAAACACAGGAGGAAGAATTAAGAAACATGAAACTTACATAAGATTCTCCACCACGGGATTTTAATAGCTCAATCATGCCTAATCTTTTTGCACCTTCGGCATCAGCTAAAGGCTGTTACAGATATACGAATTTCAGATTGAAGAGTAGCTATATAAGTCCAAAACATGCACCAGAAATTTGGTCTATTTCATATCATCAAGGAACAATGATAATAGAAAAGAAAGTTGAGTTCTGTGCATATGCATTTAGGTGATATCATGGCATGGAAGGTGGGAGTGGTATATTAGGACTTGTCTAATACATGGACTCTACAGTTACACCATGTAGCTTCAGAACTAGGCATGTAGACTGTAGACCAATAACCCAAATGGTTAAACAGTAGCTAGCTGATCCAAGCTTTTCCAGTTAAATCAGTTTGCTTCATTTTTTAATCGTTGGGTTTGTTTCATCAAACTAATAGAACTTTGAATAAGTACATATCGGACATTCGTAAAGGAACCCCCAAACTAAGTTCACCTCCAAAATTAATTATCTAGTCAATCTCTTCAATCTACTATATGTACAGTAAGTAATATGAGTACATATTTTAGAAAACATCAAAGAAATATTTTTTAAGGGAAGATTCCCGTTTCATCTATCATGATGTGTACTTAAACATGATACCTAATTTAAGTAGTGAACTAAAATTAATAATCAATTAATTGCATCCCCCCAACCCCAAAAAAAGGATTAAATAAATACTTAAACTAAACAAACTAGCTCAATTTTTCACATACAGTTTAAGGGCTCCATCAACTTAAAAATGCAATCACTTGTATTGCAGTAGTTGCACACACACAGTATTATGTTGTTTGGTGATTCTTGATTGGAGTATTAAGCAGTACAGGTTAGTTTACCTTGTTTTCATTATATATTAAGCTGGAAAGCTGACAATATCTGTATAGTTGCAGTATATGGAATATGGTTCAAAGAGATTGATGTTCAATATCATGATCCATAAAGTAAATCATTTTACTAGAAGTGAAGAAAGAAATCAGCCTCAAAATACCAAAGCATTTCATGTGGAACATAGAAAGGAGAAGGAATCCACACAGCTAAAACATAAATTGCACCATAAAAACAACAATTTACCACATTCAAGCAAAAGTCAATACGATTTGACTCAGCAGTTCTCACCACATCAATCGAGGCATTCAATTGCGAATAACAATACATAAACAAACACAATCACCAACAAAGCTCACAACAAGCACAGATATAAGTTGATTTTGAGAATGAAGATAGAATTTACTGTGTTTTTCCAGCGATCTAGAGCGTTGACATCTGCTTTGTACTCCAGAAGACACTTGGCGACGTCGATCCAGCCGTGGAGCGCCGCCACGTGGAGAGGAGTCCTATCGTCATAGTCTCTAGCGTGGACCAGCGACGGGTCTTCCTCGAGAAGCTTCCTCACCGCCGCAGCGTCGTTCTGGTGCGTTTGCCACAGAATTAGGGACGTCCGGCTCACACGCGCCTTCTCTTTCTTCTTTTCTCTCTCCGTCGTAGAGGACGGTGGTGGCTGGGCGTCTCCGGCGGCAGAATGCCCCGAACCGCTCTCGCTGCTGCTCATCGAAGGGAGTTGGACTGATGTCAGGATCCGAATTACGAAGTGTTTGTTTTGGTTGAACCCGAAATGAATAACCGCTTTGTTTGGATGCTCGCTCTCAATATTTTATTTTATTCTTCAATTGTACAGACGAATTTTAAATTGAGCTTTTAATAAACTCAAATAGGACTCAAATTCAAATTTTTTAAAATACTTTTTCAACAGTTTTTATTAATTAAAATTAGTGAAAATATATATTACAAGTTTACAACTGGCGTATGAGTTGATTTGATAATTGTCTACTTTCTAAACTTTTTTCATACGGAATAAGATTCTCATTTGACTTGTTATGTTTGCTGTGTGGTTTTTGACAATTGTTACCATTTCTAGATCCCACACATCCTTAAACATAAATATAAAATATAGCGTACATATTACATTGGATTTACAGTTTAAATGTAATAATCTCTTCCTCAATATAAAATTTTGAATTATTGGAATTAATGGCTAAGAATAATACAAGTATATTACATTGAAGTATATACATGCTAAAACCAATGGCTAAGAATAAATCAAGTATATTCGCTTAATAAAAAAACGAATCATGCTCAAAACTATACTTGGGGAATGTGAATCCTTTTGGTGAAGTGGGGTTACATTAGTAATTTATGTTTAATGGAAAAACCAAAAGAAGAAAAGGGAGAGAGATGTATGAGAAGAGGACCAAGTTCCACACCACATTCACATTGGATGCAATTTTCATTATATACATTATATATTTATATTCATTATATTCATATCCAGTCACTATATATTTGCAGAGGGAGTATACTGATCATCCAAAGGCTTCAAATCGAGTCGTCTTGATCTTCAAGTGATCGTTTACGTGCCCCCAGGTTAAGCTTAAGGTTGTCAGGCAGAGGCGGGGTTCTGCCCCTACGAAACAGAACAGCAAGCGCCCCATTCTTTCGACAAAGATCAAACACCTGCACTAATTTTTTGGTCAATATTGGAACTACTTAGAATGTGGTCTCATTTTGACATGTGATTGTGATGCTCACCGATGAGGCGTCTATCTCTGCAACACCTTCGCAATCTTGGCCTCCTCCTTGAAGCAAATCACAGTACTTTGCAGCTTCATTTTGATCTTCAAATACCTTGGACATACACAAAGCTGCTGAGTCTCTATTGATTTTTCGTTTCTTTCTTTGGATCAATAAGATTAAATTGTGATGAAGTGATTAGCAAAAACAGAACACTAGTATATATTCATGATTTAGACCATAATATAAAGTGTTTGAATTAAAAACTGCAATAACATAATATGTTGATGCAGATCTTTATATGACTGCAGATTTCACAATGAAATTCAGTCAATAATATGACAGTTAAAGGTTAAAGGGTATGCACAATTACATCAGTACTAAAGCCTTTAAACTGGAGGCTTAGGGACAAAGCGTCATGTTTATTTCAAACATACTGTTTTCATATTCTTTGAAACGTGAACCAGAAAGAGAGAAAACATCGACGAAAGTAGGTTAGCAGAAACTTACGAGCACACCCTCTTGTATATCCTCCACAAGCATCTGAAATTTAGTGCTGGTTTCTGACTGCTTTGACCGGTTTCTCCACTTCCCTCCTTTAGAAAACAAAAGTCCAAGCTCTCTCTCAACTTCACTGCAGTAAGAATAAGGCATGAGAGAAGCTTGAATGGGCTATTTTGATGAGGATATTGAAACTTAAATCACCTGCGATTTCTACGAGTTTTCATGGTACATAGTTGGTTTTCCTGGTGAGTTAGCACATAAACAGATTTTGATGCCTCTCGCCAAGGGTTCGCCTCCAATACTGCATGTATAACATTCCAAAAACAATATTACATGCTGCCTACTGAATTTTCATGGAGATAATGTCGAATCAAAGCAGTGTCAACCATCAGCACAAAGAAGAAAATTGGAACAAAATTTACTCTGCTTGATAGTTGCACCAGCTGTGCTCAGCAACTACTTCAATCCACATAATTAGACACCAGCTAAAATTTTGGATTACATTAGCATTCATACTAGCAAAAAAGATAACCAGATGTATTTGAATAATTTTGTGTTGATCCAAAGATCATGAGGTTTGCAGTCATATGGCAATCAATGCATTCATAATCAACCAACAAATTCATAATAGGAGATGGAGATTTTCAGAAAACCCAAGTCTAACTGTGTCCAATGTAACTCTCAATCAATTATAATCTTATGATCTCTCCAAAGCATAAATGCTCCATATGCAATAATAAGTTTTTCAGACTGCTAGATCAAATTGCAATCAAACACAATTTCCACCTTCAGTTTGGAATAAATTCACACATCCTCTACATGGTCAGATCATTGCTGGTTAGTAGAAAAAGATATGAAGAAACAGAATGCAATCCCCCAAAAACGATAAAATCAAACATCATTAGAGCGATCTTACCATCATAGCTACTGCTATCAAAAGTCTGCTGGAGATGCCGACGCATTCCATAAGCGCGTGAAGACACTTGTTTCACGAATGCATCGGAAGTTCCAGGAATCGCACCGTCCATACGCAGCGCTCTCTCCAATTCCTCATCTCTCCGATGATTCTCTCCTTCCTCCTTATCTTCTCCGCCCAATTTACAACGAACTCTCAAATTCTGATTTGTTCTACGGAATTCATAGGAAATTCGAAATCCGTTCCATGAACCGTTGCCTGTACATGACACAGCCGCCAGCCGCCGTCGGTGGAGATGATGGTGGCGGCGGAGTGGGAGCACAATAGATGGTGAGACGGATGACAGGGAATCCATAGTTGATGATAATCGCCTTCTCTCTCTTTGAATTAACCTTCGTATGTTGTATGTATACGCTAATGGAGTTCGCAGGAAAATAGAAACTGAAAACTGGAGATTCTTGTTCGTGTACATGAATCTTCTTAGATTTTTTTTGGGTTTGTATTCGGGTCGGGTCGAGACCGAACAGAAGAAGAACGAAATTTGGACACGACTCGTGGGTCAAAGTCGGAGCCCCAAATCTTTGAATTTCAGGGAAACCACGCTCCACGTGTTCTCATTCATGTAAGAAAAAAAGAAAGATAAATTTTGAATATATTTAATTAATTGTTAAAATTACATAAATTTTGAATATATATTCCACAAAGAAAGACAAATGAGCAAAAGCCATTGTCATGACTCATGATGCCATCTTGTTGAGTTTGTTACGTTTAAGAAATAGGCAACGGGATCGTCTCCGTCTCGTCCTCCTTGGGAACCCATCCCCACTTTAAAGAGGTTTATCAGTTAATAATTTATGTTTGATTTAATTAATATATAAATTGAATGGAAAATAGATAAAACTTTCTGACCAAAATGTAATTTACACTGGTAAATAAGTACATATGGTATTTTTATTTTAGATATTTGAATATTTATCACGGTGACACATATATAGCATGATTTAGATGTACTTTCTTCCTTTTCCTTGTTTAAAACATAAATGCCAACACTTCAAAAATACAAATATATTCAAAAAAAATGAGATTGATGACTCGTTAACAAATACAATATTTATTTCCCCATTTTTATGATAATAATAAATAAAAAGACCTCGAATTGACACATAAGGCGTGAGTGCGACTTCTTGGTTCCACAATCTTATCCCAAGGTTGAAGCCCCAAAGCGTGCTGACATTTCTCAATTGCCAGATAAGAGTTGGTACAATTCTTTGTGCACAATGTACAAGAAGGCTTAGCAAGATATTTGATGACCTTTCACTCTTTCAGTACTCAATGCACTAAAAAGGGCTACAATAAGCTCATTGCCAAATGAAAAGGCTATAAAGAGTTATGAGCTCATGGAAGGTTGTTACCTGCAGTGCACGCGCGTTGATAAAGTTTCTCACCGAGTAATGAGGGCTTGAACATGAACTATAAAACGGGCTGTGGCATCGTTAAAGCAAACTCTCTCAATACGTGGTCGACTTCTTCCACAACCCCTAACCTCTGAAACCATTTTGCAAGCAACTCTGAAGCCTCTTTCCCAAGCATGATGCCATTTCTCTCTAATTCAATCAGTAAATCTAATGCCTCTTTCAGTTTGTTCTCCTTTTCATAAGCAGCCAACACCAATGCCACACATTTATCATTAGGTTCAAGATCAGATTTTCTCATATTGTCAAACGCAATGCGGGCTTCACGGGTTTGGCCTGATGCAACATACGCATTTATTAGAAGCCCACATACCTTGGCATCAGGGACGATAGCTGCCAATTGGGTTGCATCGAAGATTCTTTGAGCCCCTTGGCTATCACCTATCATTGAATATGCTCTTAGCATTGCCTTGTAAACTTCTCTACCTGCATAAATTTCTTGAGCTTCCATTTCTCTGAGTAAGCTCTCTCCAGAGGCTAGCATTCCAGCTCTAATATAAGCCATGATCATTGAGCCATACGATCTCTTGTCCAGTGATACCCCGAGCAACTTCATCTCTTGAATTGTATCTTCAACCAGCTTCAGATTACCAGCCTTGCTATACATGTGAAGTAAAGCAGTCAGGGTCACCTGATCGCAGAGAAAGCCTTTGTTCTTCATGGCTATTAAAGTGTGTTCAGCTTCTTGCAACTTGTTTTGCTTTGCATAGCGATGAATTATCTTGGTATAATCACGAACATTGGCTTCGAATGATTCTTCGGTAAAGGCATGTTCAGTCACCTGAGATGAGAAACAACAGAGAGAACTCAGAAAGTTCACTCTAAACTAGTCATAACTTCAGTACTTCACTATAAGGATAAAGTGAGTACTCTATTTTGCATGTAAAACAAGAACTCATGCAAACACATAGGCACGGTGGATCAAATAGCCTAACAATATAGTGGGGATGCCCCCAATAAGTTTTCTTTGGCAGGCCCAGACAGACTGCGAGAGTAATGACAATTGGGCATTTTATGTTACTTGCAACTAAAAAGGAACAAACCAAATATTAATAGCGGTGCTCCTCAACTAGCCTAAGTTATAAATAAATCATCTTGTCTAAATTTCTCTAATGAATGGTTATACCCACACGCCTTAAATCAACTTTATTTTCTTTAATAAAGTGAGTGCTGTAATTCTAAAGTGATCTGTTTAGACATTTTATGTGAAATTTTATTTTTCCCCTCAATCATATATGTGGATAAGCAACACAAAGGGGTTACATATTAGAAGCTCATCAAATAGTATTAAACCTTGAAACAGATGTATGACTTGCGAAAAGAACATAACAAATTCTTCAAGAAACCTTGAGCAGTTGAGCTATTATATGAAACTTTGGCGATCTCTAGAAAACTGATATTGGATACACAATTCACATTCACCTTCATTAAACCAGTAAACTTCCAATCAATAAGGGAGTCATGAGTGATTTCTCTTACACTGCAAATTGTTGTATTTGACAAATCTAAGTTGCACAATTAATTTACAATAGCAAGAAACTAGACAGAACACTCGAGCTTTACACATCAAAATTGCAGTGTCAAACATGCTTGGCAAAGCTTGATTTCAATCTTAACGGATCAAAAATGCATATAGAGAAAAGGATCGAAAGGAAGAAAACACTCAACCTCAAAATACAGAGGATGATTCAACCGCTCCATTTCTTTAAGAACAGATAGCCAATCAGCTCTCCGAGGGTTTGTACTCTTCACCCAAGCAGCCAACATATCAGAAACACTACCATTTTCAGTTGAAAAACAGATAATTTGTTTCATCAACAACTTACACCTATTCGTCATCCTAAACGGAAGTTGAGATATAGCCTTCTTCTGTTCCTCACTCAAATTGGGACTTGCCATAACCCGCTTAGGTTTAGGCTTCTCTGTTCCTATTACAGCAATTCCACCATCACTACCATCATTTATGCAGCTACGAACCAACACCGGATAAGAATGGAGTTTTCGACACCTATATTTCGGGTAATTACGAAAGATCGAACTTCTCCACAATGGGTTGTAAAATGTGCTCAAAATTTTTTGGTCATTTATGCTTATGCAGATAGGGCTCGACATAACGAACAAGTTAGAAGCAAAATAAGCCATAATCGATGGAAAACCCTAACTAATAACCATTAAACAGTTTCCATTGGCAGAACGAAACTGCCGATTCTTCTAATCATTCAAAATTCTTCGCAGAAAACGAACTGCACTAAAATTTCTTTGCAGAAAAAGAAAATGCAGATTACTTGTAATGTGCAGTGCAAAACTACTTATGATATCATATAATCAGTTGAGTATTACCAGAAGGAAAAATCTCCAAGATTTATCGAAGCAGAGGATTTAGGGACCAAGTCACCATTGAAGAAAGCAGATATGCTCTGTGTATTCTGGTTACTACTGACTAAATTTACCCAATTACCCCCAGCTTTCTTTTTCTTTCCCAAAAATAATACTCTTTCCATTCTAAAAAAGGGTCTGTTGTACAGCGTTATTAAAATTTCAATTTAAAAAAACTAATTTATTTTGTCAAATTCTGTTTTATTTGAATAGATGGAGTAGTAGTTGTTGCTTAAATAAAAATTAACCCGCAACATTAATAACCCGTCCCTCCCACGAAAGAAAAGGGGAAAAAAAATTATTTATCCATCTTTTATTTTACTCTTATAATTTTACAAACTTTCGATTTCTCAATTTAATTATCTATAATAGTGTGTCAAAAAGTCACGTGTTGTCAGGGGATCTCAATTCGTTGTTTACTTGACATTCAAATTATATATTATATCATATTATACATGAATAAGTTTTTTTTTACGGAATATGAATAAGGTTCTAAAATAATTAGAGAAACTCATTGGTAAGTAAAAAAAAAATGATACACTTGTACTAAAAAATAATAATAAAGAGTTTGCATATTATTTTAAATTTATTTAAAAATATAAATATAAATACATTATAATAATATTATTGTAACTTTTTTCTGAAAATGGTTTTCAGAAAAATACAAGGAAAGACGGCCATAAGCATGCTCTTTGTTTGGACCACATGACTCCTGGGGGCCCAAAAGGCCCATGTTACGGCACAGATTAGTAGAAAGTCCATGATTCAAGCTGGGCCTAGTTTGAGCATAAAACATTAAACACTCACAAACTTTTCGCTAAGCCCATTAAAAGTCTTCAACTTTTTTTCTTTCATTATCTTAGAAATTCAAAACATTTATTACTGAAAGTAGGAGTAATGGAATTTGTCATCTCTTTGATCACTGAAATTTATTTTTACTGATAATAAAACTAAAAAGGAGAAAGTAGGACTTGGAACAAAACTTAAACTATAATCATACTTTTCATATATTACTATATTTTTAATTGGGGGTGGGATACTACCTTATTATCATATTGTGAGATAAACCTGAAATTAGAATCATTAGATTACACACGTCATGTTGGTTCAAAAAAATAATGTTTTTTTGCTAAGGCTTTTTTTAGAATAAAATAGTGAAGTTTTTAATGTCAGAAGATTGGGTTAGAACAAAAATATCTGGATCAGAGTGATCTCCAAAATCCCATGTATCTGCATTGGCTCCCTGCTCGAGCAATCTTTTATTCAACTATTAAAAGCCTCTTTCACTTTTCATATATTTAATACTTCATTACAAAAAGTGCACTCACACATTCTTCCTATTCTTATTTTTTTTTAATTTTGTATATGATTTAAGAAAATTCAATTTAATCAACACTTTTTATTTTTTACATCTTTATACATGCAAGAACTATAAATCAAATTTAGGCTCATAGAGACAAAAGTTTAACATCATGACAAGTTTTGAATGTTGAAAATAAAATTGACTAAGAACTCTGTTGGACAGTGTCGTATGTCAAACATGAATTTAAACAAGTTTAAAGGGTCTAATAAACTTAAGTTAAGAGACTTCTCCATTTTTAGAGTGGGAGCAGAAAAACTAATAATTCTAACAAATTGATACCTGATAACTTGGATCTATCTTACATGTGCTCTAATAATTAAAAAAAAAAAACTAAAAATGTGTATAATGATGTCCAGCTTTAAATACTCCAATAATATATTTAATAAGTTGAAAATTGAAGGCAATGATAATGTCCCATAACCGAATTCCAAGCATACTTAAATAATAGAAAAAAGGACCCATGTTTCAAAGTGAATGAATTGCTTCCTTATATCTTGTTGACAAAAGTTAAGGCAAAAGGGTGGCTCAAAGTAGAGTGTAGGACATATGAAATTAGTCAAAATTATCGATTATAATACACAAGCTCTATTTTTTTCTTCTTTTTCGAAAGGAGCATTACCTTGGATTGCAGAATCAATGTAAAGAGTGGATGGAATTAATTACTTTTTTCTATAAAGAAAATAAATGTGTTTAAGCTATAATTCATAAATCATAGAGGGAAAGTATTTGTTTGCATAACAAGATTATCTATTATATGTTTGTTAAATTCAAGAAAATTATGCATTCAATATGAGAATTTGTTCTTTAAAGAAAAGGAAAAAACAACCCTTATGACAATTCTACACTGTGCTTCTTTTTTGAAAGTTATTTCATAAGAATAGTCAAAGTGTATTTTAAAGGAAAATTAAATAGGCGTTTCTATGTTGTTGTCATTTACATAAAGTCATTTATATATTTAAGATAGTCGAAGCAACAATGCTCCGTTGATATCCACTACGTCAAATCACTTAGTTGTGTTTGTATAATATGATCTATAATTAAGACAACAACCTATGTACTTTCAAATGAATTGAAACAAAAGATGGATTATAAATTCTTATAAACTATAGTTAGAAATTTGAATATTCGTTTGGTCAAGATATCTACCCAACAATAACTATGTAAAAGAACATAGAATGGAACAAAAGATAAATGAGAAAACCTTAAATATTGAGTCAACAACCACATAAAAGTTAGTATAAAAATTGAAGGGTAAAATGCAAGGTATCTTTTCTCCACCACCAAAGCCTCAAACTTAGATACTGTCCCAAAAAATTGTTTTGCTAAAGTTCATGTTCAACATAATCAAATTTGTAATAAGGCAATCACAATGATGACGTGGATGGCGATTATTTCAATGTTCATTGAATATAATTACTATGATTGGAGAAACAAAGTGTTTACACTTAGGTAGTTTATGTGGATGGATCAATGGAAAGTACAGTCAATATCAAGATTATTACAAGTAATTAATCAGTATAAACACAAAACCCCTCTTCTGTCTAAATTAATTTTCATTAGTTAATTATATTTTATGAATTATGGATCAACTATATTGAGATTTTGTGAGACCACCACACAAAAATCTTAATCATTAACCAGTTGCTAAAGTTCAAAAGCATAGATTGAATATACATACTCTTATTATTTTTCTACTGTGTTAAAGTCAAAAGGAAGATAGAGAAATATATTTATATTATTATTAATATTAAGATAGGGTCAGTCATAGGTTTGATGCAAACAACTGATTCTGAGTTTGCCAATAGAATATTACAGTGGGAGCAGAATTTTTTCCCTTTCTTACAGCCAAAAATAAGGCCCACCTTTTTAACTTCTGGCCCATGCACTTTCCCTATATTTTTAGGGTTGGTAAATGTTTTTTTTTTTTTTTTTTTTTTTTTTGAGACAGAAGATGTTGGTTTGACTTCCGTAATGCACACTTGGTTCTTTTTTTTTTTTACACAATATTAGAGATGAATTTCTCAAATTTTGTCATGGGATGAGTTTTCGATGAAATTTAGCTGACGTGTACTGCCCGATCAACTCCAGTTTTCAACCTCCATATTTTGTATCTAAATTTTGCACTTTGAATTTTGAAACAGGGAAAAGGTTTCTAGTGACATTTAAGTATCATATATTGTCTAGCATGTATTTAATGTCAACTAAAATTTATTGAAAACTTTGCCTCGTGGTTTGAATTGCAAAACTGATTTTTTTTTATGTGATATCAGTAATATTAAAAGATTGTCATTACATTACAAATCAAATCACTCGAATTCGACTTATATTTGAAAAACTTAAAATATTGCATTTAAATATTTAATTGATCATTAAACGAGTTCAAACATTAACTCATAAAAAGTTGATAGTTCTATCTGTACTATCCCCCACCTGCTAGTAACATAAAGAGCAAAACAATCTCTCTCTCTCTCTCTAGAGAGATCAGGGTCATTAAATACTAATTAAATATTAATTAAAGTACTAATTCCCGCTTGTATAAATTGGAGTTTGAGTTTGGTGACTCATAGAGCTTCTTCATCAATGGAGGAAGAGGAAGAGTGCAATACAAGCAGGAAATGCAGTCCCAAAAGCAGGAGTGAGAGAACTTCTTACACCTATCATCACTATCACCATCACTTGTTGCAGAATTCTTACACACTTGGCTATGGCTATGGCTATGGCTATGGTTTTGGATTTAATTACCAAAATCAATACCAGAATTTCCCTGCTTTGCTTCCTCTTCCTCCCACCATTCCTCTCCAACTCACTCTAACTTCTCCTTTTTCTCAACACCATACCTTTCCATCCAAAACCCATCTCCCTAAACCCCCTCTTGCCACCTCCTCGGATTACCAGGTTCAAGATTTTCCAGTTCCTCGAGGTAATTAATGAAGCTGTTCCACCCCTTGTCCTTGCTTTCCTTGATATGGTCTTGTCTTGCTTTGTTTGATTAACGAATGTTGGTTAATGAAAAATCTTGGGGTTTTGTTGAAATGGTGTGTGTATGAATTCATTATGTTTCAATCCTGTGTGGTAATGATGGAGAAAAACTGAAAAGTTCTTTGTTATGCTAATTAATGGATCATATTCATATCATATGTTTGTCAAGATTATGATTATAGTCTGTAAGAATTTTGTTCTCTCTTCATGATTCAATTGGATAAACAGGTCCAACAGGGATCTCAAAAACAGCTTTTCTGCCCCATGATAAGAATCAAAATGGAAGAAAGATGGTTGATAGTAAACCAGATTCATATGCAGTTGCAAAAAGACCAGACTCTGGTGGGGTGAAAGGGAAAGTTATCAACCTGCTTGCTAATCATTTCTTGGTCCAATTCAACCCATCTCAGAGTATATTCCATTATGATGTTGAGATATCTCCAAATCCATCGAAGGAGGTTGCTCGTAAAATCAAGCAGAAGCTCGTTGAAGAGCATTCGAAAGTGCTGTCCGGTGCTCTCCCCGTCTTTGATGGTAGAAGAACGATTTACAGCCCATTAGAGTTCCAAGACGATAGCCTCGAATTCTACATTAGCCTACCAATATCTGTTAGTAAAACTGTCTTGCCAATGATGAACATCCCACAAAAGACAGACCAGCATAAGATTTTTCGAGTAAACATCAAGCTTGTATCCAAGTTCGATGGAAAAGCTCTGAGTAGCTATTTGGATAAAGGGGATGATTCGACTCCTCTTCCTCAAGAGTATATCCATGCTTTGGATGTAGTGTTGAGAGAGAGGCCAATGGAGAAGTGTATAGCATCTGGAAGGTCGTTTTACTCGAGTTTAATGGGAGGGACTAAGGAAATCGGGGGAGGGGCCGTTGCGTATAGAGGGTTCTTTCAGAGCCTAAGGCCAACACAACAAGGCCTTGCTTTGAATGTGGATTTCTCAGTGACTGCTTTTCATGAGAGCATTGGAGTGATTCCGTATTTACTGAAACGCTTCGATTTTATGCTTGATGTTCAAAGAAAGACAAGATGTTTGACGAGGGAAGAGAAGAGAGAAGTGGAGAAGGCACTTAAGAACATGAGGATCTTTGTTTGCCATAGAGAGACTGTTCAGAGATATCGAGTTCATAGCTTGACTGATGAAGTTACGGAGAATCTATGGTTTCCTGACAGAGATGGGAAGAATTTGAATCTTATAAGCTATTTTAAAGATCATTATGACTATGATATACAGTATAGAAACTTGCCATGTTTGCAGATTAGTAGAAGGAAGCCATGTTATCTTCCTATGGAGCTTTGTGTGATCTGTGAAGGGCAGAAGTTTCTTGGAAAGCTCTCAGATGATCAGACTGCTAAGTTACTCAAAATGGGCTGTCAACGCCCGTTGGAACGTAAGGCTATAATCGATCAAGTTATGGAAGGACCAGCTGGACCAACCAGGTATCTATCATGAGCTGTTATTATCTGCCATTTTTTTTCTAAGTTTTTTTCCTGTGAAGATTGTGATTGAGTGAGTTTTTGTGGTTGTTAAACAGTGGGAATCAAGTTAAACAGTTTAAGCTCCAAGTAACGAGAGAAATGACTCGATTGACTGGACGAATACTTCAGCCTCCCAAGCTTAAGCTCGGACATGGTGGTCATGTGAGGAACCTGACTCCTTCTCGTCATGATCGCCAATGGAACCTTCTGGATAGCCATGTCTTTGAGGGTACACGGGTCGAGAGGTGGGCGATAATAAGCTTTGGTAGCTCCAATGCTGATCAGAAATCCAGTGTTTCAAAATTCATAAACCAGTTGTCTCAAAGATGTGAACAATTGGGCATTTTTCTGAATAAAAACACTGTGATTAGTCCACTCTTTGAGCCAATGCATGTGCTTGGCAATGCTAAGCTTTTGGAATCAAAACTCAAGAAAATACACAAGGCTGCTTTCAACAATCTCCAGCTGCTTATTTGTGTTATGGAAAAGAAACACAAAGGATATGCAGACTTGAAACGAATTGCTGAGACGGGCATTGGGGTCCTAACTCAGTGTTGTCTATACTCAAATCTTGGCAAGCTAGGTTCACAATTCTTGGCCAATATAGCTCTTAAGATCAATGCCAAAATCGGGGGATGCACCGTTGCATTGTACAACTCTCTACCGTCCCAGATGCCGAGGCTCTTCAGACTAGAAGACCCCGTCATCTTCATGGGTGCTGACGTCACTCATCCTCATCCGTTAGACGATTTTAGCCCCTCTATAGCTGCAGTTGTTGGCAGTGTGAATTGGCCCTCTTCAAACAAGTACGTTTCAAGAATGAGGTCTCAAACGCATCGACAAGAAATCATCCAAGATCTTAGTGCAATGGTGGGGGAGATATTGGATGACTTCTATGAAGAGCTCTCTGAACTTCCAAGGAGAATCATTTTCTTCAGAGATGGAGTCAGTGAAACACAGTTCAATAAAGTCCTTCAAGAGGAACTTGAAGCGATCCGCCATGGCTGCTCAAAGTTTCGAGATTATAAACCTCCCATCACCTTCATAGTAGTCCAGAAAAGGCACCATACAAGGCTGTTTCCATGCGACACTGATCCACCGTTTCAATTCTCAGACGAGAATGTGCCACCTGGAACAGTCGTGGATACGGTGATCACTCATCCAAGAGAGTTCGACTTCTACCTATGTAGCCACTGGGGCGTGAAGGGAACCAGTCGACCAATCCATTACCACGTTTTATGGGACGAAAACAAGTTCACTTCCGATGAAGTTCAAAAGTTGGTGTACAATCTTTGCTACACATTTGTGAGGTGCACCAAGCCTATTTCATTGGTCCCACCGGCTTACTACGCGCATCTAGCTGCATACAGAGGAAGATTGTACCTTGAACGATCAGATTCAAGCACGTTGGCCACAGGTTCGACTATCTCTCGTCCTTCGCCTCCAAAGGCAATGCCTTTACCTAAACTTAGTGAGAATATTAGGAAGCTAATGTTTTACTGCTGAATTAGGCTTCTTACTGAATCAATACCATCTTGTCATCTTTGTAGTTTAAACAAGATTGTTAAGACAGCATGTATAGTAATATGAACTCCTGTTTCATCAAATATCTTTTGACCCCTTTAGCTACTTAATTTGGAAAGTGGGAAATCCTTATCAAAGTAGAATTTTCTTGATTTGTAGCATAGATCATGATGTGTTGGGAGATCTGGTGAGAAGTGACCATTGCCACCACATATCTTCTCCTAATAAAACAAGATTAAAAACAGTCAAGAAAGTGCCAATTATCCAACTACTAATTATTATACTTGCTGAATAAAATGCATTATTTGTAACTTCTGTCATATCAAGGTTGCAAATAAATAGGACTTTGTTTTCAAGATTGTATAAAGACAGAAAAAAAAAATTAATCTTTGATGTCAATTGCCACTAAGTGTAAATGAATCCAGTCAATGCCACTTACTGCAACTCAATCATGCTTGAAAATATATGGTATATATGATCCAAGAAGAGATAATCTAACATGCAAAAGTTTGAAAGTGGAAGTACAATATTGCCCCTGATATAATACAAGTATGTCAGAAAAGGGATGAGAATTTTGTACATATATGCAGGTTGGTGATAGAGTAGTAGTTTGTCATATAGTAAAAGCAGGTCCAATAATGGTACTGTGATATGAATTAGGAGTCTGGTGAGATGGAACTAAACCTACCAGTATTGAGTTGACATTAATGGAGCTTTGTCATGAAAACTGAAGCAAATTCTCACAAGTGGAGAGGGCATTAAGTGAGAAAAACTGCCTCACCTGGGCTAAAGCATCCTTTTGACAGCCCCAGAAAAAATGTATTGTCACATAGTATGCAGAGAGAGAGAGAGAATGTGTCATTGGTAGAAGATGAATAGTCACATTCAGAAAATTGAAGAATGGACAGAAAGAATGCAGAGTCTAGGGGCATTATTGGGATATGCAAAACTGGTAGTAGAGCAAATAAAAAGTCTGACTAAAAAGTAAAAAGTTGTGTATGCATTTATATTCTCTCTTTTCACATAGGAACTCTATTTCAATATATAACTAGAGATTAGGGAATCATTCTTGTTCCAAAAAAAAAAAAATTTTGAGAAATCATTTATCTTAACAAAAACTATAATTAATTTCCAAGAAATATATCAATTTCATAAATCACACAGAAAATAAATCTGCCCCCTTAATATATGCTCAAACCCCATGTCATATTTCAATTTTTTATTTTTATTAAATAATTAAAAAAGGGTATCTAGTAATAGTATATAAAGTCTGAGGTAGCAAAAATAATAAATGAGAAAGTAGGGTACAAAGAAACAAAAGAAAAGCCAAAAAGAGAATTGGAATTGAAGTAAAAGCCAACGTTGGACTGAATTTGTTACTTCCTCTTTTGTCTCTTCCTTTACTTCTCTTTTTCATTTTCCTTTTTGTCTCACTAATTCTCTTCTCTTTTTATTTATTTATTTATTTTATTTTTGGGACAATTTTTGTCTCTATTATTCATGCATGTGTTTGATGTATTTTTTCAGCTTTTTGCCTATGCAAACTGCAAAGAGTACACTGTAAAGAGAATGGGGCCCATAATATTTACAAACTTCAATTATAATCGAGGATGAAAAGATTGATATCGTATCGCAATCTTTATTTTACGGAAATATCGATATCGCATATCAATATGTAAAAATTTTAAGAAACAAAAGAAAACTTTATTAGAAGATTGAAAATTTAAAATGAAATTTTAGAGATTATTATAACACTTAAGAAATGCATATATCTAACTTCAAATCATCAAAAAGATAGGTTTACAAAAAAAAAAATATATATATATATATATATAATTAACTTTATAAAGACATTATAAAAAATGATATTTATTCAAAACTACTTATGTAAACTCTAACAAATACCAAAATGATGACTTATGAGATTCAAAAATAGGAGGTGCAATGTTATTTTTATCCAAATAATATATTGATAACAACTCATCACGATTAATTAATTGTGAATATAGTTATGCATGTATTGTTGGTGCATTTCTCTATCCTTCCCATGATAGTTTAGATTGACTCAATCATCATTTTGTTGGCATGTGTTTTGACCTCCACAAGACATTTGAGAGAATAGGTAATGAAAAACATTTTAAGTAGTCGAATCAAATTGTCGTATGAGCATATAATTCTTGTGACATATCACTCTAATTGGTATCACTATTTTAAAAGAACTAATATCATTACAAATTTTTATTAAACTTTAAATCAAATTTAGTTTTAGTCTAATAAATTCAAATTTTGAAAAAATCTCGATTTTTGCAAAAATATCGATATTTTGCGATAAATCCACAATATTTCCCAATTTCTTTTCCATTTTATATTAAAACTAACCGATATTGATATTGATATTTTGCAATATATCCTAGATAATATTTGGAAAAAAAAAAAGGTTTGCCCTCATATCTATATCACACCCTTCGAAAGATGGATATATCGCGGATATATTGCAAAATATCGGGATATTTTGATATATTGTATCTGCGATATATCCGGGATATTCGAGAAAAAAAAAATTACCCCCATATTCATATCGCACCCTTCGAAAAACGAATATATTACGGATATATCGCACAAATGTCGGGATATTTTCATCCTTGATTATAATGTACATCTCCTCATGTGGTTTTGTTTGGCATATTTGAATAAAGCTTGATAGATAAGTACATATATTTATGTCAAAAAAAAAAAAAGTACATATACTTAATTTGTTGTCTCTTTAAATTTGTCTAGTTAAAAACAATATATATATATATATATATATATATATATTTTTTTTTATTTTTTTTTTCAAAGACCAAAATGGTAATAGAAATACAAAGTATGTTTAAACTTTGTTTCCCATATAATTTACAATTAGAATTTGACTAAGCAACAACTCTATAAGCTATCAGATTGAAACCTACACAGGAGTAGAAGACAATTAACGCTACGCCCAAAAGCCTCAACTAACTCAAGAATTTTAGATGGATTATAAACACACATGAAAAAATTGTAATTCAATTCATCTAATGATTGTATGCTAATATAATAAATTAAATTGCAAAATTTTAAAATTTCGTGTATGAAATTGTAATTTGCCTTACTATACTGCAAACATGGTAATAGTCTGTGTATATTTTATAATTAACCATAATATATACTACCTTCGTCCCAAAATAAATGATGTTTAAGCTAAGAAAATTTATCCCAAAATAATTGTCGTTTTTGGATTTCAAGACACATTTGCATGTAATCTATCAGAAATGCCCCTATTTACTCCTATCACATTAATTGTACAAAAATGACCATTGGAAATAGAAATCCAACATTTATGCTTTAATAAGATGAAGAGTTTTTTTCTTGAAAAACGAATTGTTATATTCCATAAAGTGGAAAACTGGTACTTCAATTTTCTTTCAACAATTATGAAGATTATGAAAAAAATGCAGAATCAAAATAAGGATGAACACAGTGAAGAGAAAGAACTTCATTCATTTGACTTGAATATGGAAATCTTGAAGGTGAAAATGGATGAGTTCATACCTAATGGTCATGATAAGTAGATGGAAGATTTGAAGGTGGAAAATATTCAAATGGAAAATCAAGAGGTTAGTATCATAAAATCCAATCTCGGGTTTGATGTGAACAAGTTCTTCATCAACACTTCCATTATGCCCGTCACTATCAATAGGCTCGTCTAGTGGATCCTTATTCAAGTCGAACTGAAATTTCTCTCCGTTGGAAGCCATTAGTTTTTCTGTTAATGTTTGTAAGTTTTCTGATGCAACAACTAGCTATTTATCAAATACAGTTTGGCTCCATTCTAAAATTTAAGCATAATTGAAATTTCAATTTGGCTCCTAAAATTTTCAGATTTTAGTTTATAATTTCAACTTTGAATTTAGGTAGGAAAATTATCCAAGAATCTTGCTTCATGATCTATTTATTACTCACACGTAGATTTAGAAAACGGTATAATGAAAGAGAAGAAAAGTTTTTCACAATTATTATAATTAAATAGGGGTAGATCAGTTATTTTATCAACCATCTTAATTTGTGTGAAAACCTCTAAAACGTCATTTATTTTGGGACAGAAGTAGTAATAAATTATTAAGTTTTTTTTTTAAGAAAATAAACTAATGTAACATAAATTTAGCTTGCATTAATTGTGAATATTACAACAAACAACAAAATTATAAAAAATAAAAAAAGAAATTTAAACCCCCATTTTTGACCATATATGTTTATCCGGACCGGTAATGTTCGTTTTGCCGTATAACCCCATTAAACTGTGCAAAAGTATGATGCGTCCCATCATCGGGTCCGGGTCGGGTTCGGGCCCCATCCATTACTGTCCGTAATCTCTGACATGGCTGATGGAACTATGCCTTCTTGTTTTGCGCTGCCATGTCGGAGATTCTTCTCCTCTTCGGTCACTACGCTGTCGTTTTGGTCGCCCTCATCTTTACCTCTTTGATTGTCTGTAAATTGAATCGTACCAAACAGGACAAGTTCAACTTTCATGATTATACTTGAGGTTCAATCTGTTAAGCATATAATCTAAAATTCGATGAACTTAAGAGCATACTACAAAACAGTGGATCCCATGTACAAGGGTTTGAGCATGAGGTACAAGGCCCAAAGCCACTGTTGAAACTCATGCAGCATCTGTTATCTTCAGATTTCTGTAAAGCACATACTGTGCTAGGAAGAGCCACTGTTACTCTGTTTACACAAATTAGAAGTACAAATTTAGGTGCACAAGGTACAATCTGAATAAATTCCCTGGTTCATGCCATGGATATAATGAGCTTGTAGCTGCAAGCATAGCACCACATAGGTGCATAAACTAAACTAAACAAAACATCATTGCTTGTTGATTTTCGATTTTCTCCAACGAGTAACGATTGAATAAAAAGCCGTTGTTTACCCTCTCTTTCTAGTAGCCCGGGTGAACATGTCCTTGATATTGTGTGAATCTTTCTCCACTTTCGCCTTCTTAGCCTGCCTTGTTGTGCGGACAGCTTTCTTCTCCGTTTCATTATTCTCCTACACGAAAGAATGATGAAAATCTCAGACTTTCTTAGCACTGAATTGAGTTAGCAAATGAAAGACTTTCTTGCATGGGATTGCATATTGCATTCAACTTGCTATGTGGCCCCTTAGTATAGATACCTGTACTGGATTGAATGATGCAGCACCACTTTCTATCAAAGATGGAAGTATTTCGATCTCTTGCGTATTTGTCCAGTCCTGTAAGTTCAATCTGCAAATACGAATGAATATTTCATCAGCATTATGTAATTTTGCATTATCCCAGAGAACCCTCACTAGAAAAAAAGGAACAAATTGAACAACAATCAAGAATTGAAGTGGGCTTTTTTTTCATGGTTGAGTTACCAAGTTACATGCTTAATCCTTCCAAAACTATCCTAACATCAATCAGCATCGAAGATGTTACTTTTTCACTCGGACATTTACCCAATAAATTGCTTGGATAATTGGATTTCACAAAGACATACAAATAAGGTATTTGGCCAACTTGATTCATTTTTCTTCCAACAGAATAATTCTTGAGAAGAAAAAAACGTTTACTTGCTGAAAAGCAATACATTACTTTAATTTTTTGCACAGGAGGTTCACCCAAGGCTCATCCTTCACGTACTCTCGCAGTATTGACACTGCCTCAAATACTGTGCCATAAAAAGAGTCTTGATCAGTAATTATTGGTAGACTTGGTAAAAAATTCACAACTTCTTCATTCAGCACAATATTTGGATAAACAAATACATTCAAAGCATTGTTAGAATATTTTGCATGGAATGATAATTGTATTTGTGTACCCAAACATCATGGTTAAGGCAGGGAATCATGGTGAAGATCCTTGTCAATGAATTGAGGTAGCAATAGCAGTAAACTTGGTCAGTTCAATAATTCAAAGAAGAGGGTGAAAAAATAGTATTCACTGACAACATACATGTATCTTTCTCATCTCGAGCAGCATAGTTCTTATCCAATGCCGGTAGTGTCTGTTTCAATTGGTGTACCTACATTTGTTCAAAGATTATAAAAAAATTAGAAAGGGGACAGGGAACAGTACATAAAGGGGGCCTGTAGGGTAGATATGAAATGGATTAGTCATGTCTTCCCAAGTAAATTAATGAGTACAAAAAATGAACAATTCATGCCATATCATTACATTGGAAGGTTACAAAAAAAAACCCCTTCTTCTGTAAATCTATGTCCTAATACTACATGAGCAGTCTTTTAGCATGTTCTAACATCCATATCAAGGCCATTCATTGGCACCAACATTTTATTCTGCATACTTGACAAGAAACTTCAACTTCAACCTACAATCGATCAGCCAATTTGTTTGTGAAACTATGGAGGAACAACTTCCACAATGAAGTTGACTTTTCAGAATAGCACATCAGAGGAACATCACAAGCAGTCAAGCACATTATGTAATTAGAAAATCTCCAGAATGATAGTGAAATGAGCATTTTCCAAATTGTAGTCAGATTGAAATAATACCTTAAGCAACATTTAGCATATATATAAAGGTGAAGAGATTGAAACGGGGTTATACTAGAATAGGTGTTCTAGCCTCGAAGATTGATTTGGAGAGAAAATGTTTTAGGTGATTGTGCTCCACGTGATCATAAGGAAAGGCGAAAACTCATTATGTACCATAATAGTACATATCAGCTGAGTTTTCTCTTGAGTTGTAAGAAGCCTCAAGTGAGAGGATTCTACGCAGCACATAACTTGACGTATTTGCTTCGCAGGTGATAGGAATTCCAAAATAAAATAAAAGTTTGATGGCATAAAATATTTATATAGATGCACGTTGATGATGATATTGATTTTAATTGAGCAGAAGAAAAGATCAAGACTGACCTTATAGCATAACCACTTCAGGACCTTCAAGTCATTGAGCCTGAAAAACTTGGTTGATCCAACTTCTGTTCAAAGAGTAAAAAAAACAACTAATTAGGATTCTTTGTAAAGGCCAACATAATCTGGTATTTAAAAAGCAGATGGGAACAGGACAGGAGCCTCCATTTCATATAGACATTTTACTATTTTAGCTCTCCAATTACTAAACAAAACCCTATGCCTCACTTCCCTTCTCCAATTACCCTTTGTAATATCTTTCAATCAATTCGTTGTAACATTTTATCTTCTCCAATTACCTAAAGAAACTTATTCTCGTGTTCCCTTCCCTGCAACCACGTAGCACTCCTACCATACCTCACGCCACAACTTCCCCAATGTAGATCCATCTCCACAACTTCCCTTTCCCCTTAAGCTCAAATATTCTCGTGGGAAACCAGTGCTTAGGTAGTGTTGGTGACGGTTCAGGGTCGCTAACTTGGTGGCAGGGCGAAGTCTGGAATCCTAAGTGCATATGGCAGAAGTGGAAGGCAAGATCTGTTTTTCAATAGGATTTGAAGGCAGAATTTGATGAATCCATCAAACAAGTACTGCTCTTTTTAAAGAAGAAACCAATAGGAAAACAGAGGATTGATGATGGCTCATGCACAAATTTGAAATTAATGGCACAGTTGTACAAAGGATTTTTACCCTTTTATGAAATTAAACTTACTCTACATTAGAACAAGACTTCCATATGTTCTGTGATCTAATCTAGTAATGCAATTATGACATAATTGGTAACTAGGCCTCAAAATCAATCCACACAGCACCCATGTAAGTCATATGCACACAGAGCACAGCAATACAGCTACTAAATGAGCCATAGAAAATCCAGATGGTTTTTACTTTGATGTGCTATGAGCTGACAGCAAAATTAATAATCCTAACCTTTTATTTATGTCTGGAAGAATGAAACCTCAACAGTAAAATATGTCATTTATGTCCAAGGTAACTAACAGATGGGATTTAATTACCCTCATAAGAAATAGCTAGTAGACTACCTTTAAGATCACAAACAATTTGCATGGCCTTCTCTGCCGTGGATGAAAGAGATTGATATCCAGGATAGCCGTGAATATAAATAATCTCATCAAGTTGCCTAAACTTCCCTGGTTCATTATCCTTCTGCATGAATTACAATTCAGAGTCACTAAAGATGACAGGCAAACAGAACGCAATATTTCCATTTTGTACATCAATAGGGGCGACAGATTAAAATCATATAAAATGAGGCGAAAAGTGTTCAGGTTTGGTAGAAATTACAAAACATACTTGACATTTTCACATGCATTCTACTTCATACTGAGACATTTAAATTTCACTGCTGGGGTTAATAATTTCTAAGTGAATCGTGCAATAGAAATTAAGGACAGGAAAAAATTTCCCCCAAAACACAACTAGCAGTAAAAATGACAGAAAACCTTCATTCGAGCTTCCTCAAAGATTGGCAAAAGAATGAAAACAGGATCAACTGGTGTGGCAGTATACAAGCGGCCATCTGCACGGGGGAACCCCCAAAAATTAAAAACTACATTAGAATTTCCAGTTTTCTTATTATTCATAGAGTTGCTTGGCAAAAAGCAAAGGAAGCAGTTTTGGTATTGTGAATTGCATATGCTGAGAAAATCCCATCCAATTATTATCTGTAGCGATGGGATTAACATAATGCACATATGATGCGTTATAGACTCAATCTTTACCTTCACAAACATAATCTCCAAGGAACCAGGACCCATGAGATTGCTTAAACCAGTGAAGCTCTTGAAGAACTCCATCAGTATAGAGGTAGCATGTCGTGTTTCCTAGCAACATAATAAAATCATATCAAAGCCAAATACTCAAGACCATGCCAACTAACTAGCTCCGAAAAGTCTGAAAAATAAATAGACAAACAAGATAACAAAGAAAGAAGCAACAGAAAAGCTTAGGCAAGCCTCATGATCAATCACATAGCAGAAAAAATTATAATGGAAAAGGATAATGGCAGATAATATAAGTTCACAACATCACAGAGAAAGATGGAAACATGGCACGATCAGGAGTTTCCTCCCATGGCTGTGTGGTGGCTTTAGCCCACCAAATTTTTAAAAAATGCTATTATTCTTGTAATTTGCATAGTAAATTATGATATTTAGTGTTTAAATATTGATTGAGCCCCTTAAAGTTAATTGGCCCTTCAACTATATGTCTCTAGCTCCACACTGGGCACGATATAAAAAAACCTCTCAAATAATAAATATATTTATTTCTCATCATTAATCTAATTCTTAATCAAGTTTGGGATCAATAAACCAAATTTCGTTCTCATTGGAAAAAGGGGAAAGAAACAGTTTATAGAAGATTACCTGTTCTGGGATGCCGAAGGGATAAAATTGTACCAACGTGCTTGCCACTGGAAGAAGGATCTACAGAAAAGAGATAATTTAAGAAAAAAATAAAAAAAAATCGAAACAATTTAACCAAATGAAACACACACAAACTAAGGGTACATAACAGAGACATCGAACACATATCAAATTCATGAATGCATACAAAGTAAACACACACAGACACACACCACCACCACCGAAAATGTGTCTATACACACATACAGTTTTTAAAAAAGAAAAAAATATATGTCAGTGAGCACCTTGTGCAATGAGAACGCGAGTATCATCAACGCCTTCCCACCAAGCCATTAGAAGCTAAATCTCTCAGCTCAACAAAGTAGCAGATTGAGAATTATCAATATACTAATATGATAATTTAAAAATACAATCTTTTCATTTCGACTAATCAACAACTACTATACTGAATCATTTCAAATATTATAACTAAAGGTAACGAAATTAAATTAGCAGAATTTATTGAGAAAGTAATTCAACTTACAAGTGATTGTAAAATCTGTAACCCTAGTCTTCAGCTTTTAGGGCATTTACCTTTTCCTCTGTTTTCGCAGTAGTGGCGGGGAGTCGACCCGCCATTTTCATTTCGTTTTATCGACCATAAAAAAAAAAAATCTAATATTTATCTAATCTAATGTAGTTTAATATTATATTATTATAAAAATGTTTTAATTTCGATCCATTTTTATAACATCTAAAATAACTGGAAATATTAATTTTTAAGATAATAAAGTGATTCAACGGTTATGTTTTTCACTGTAAAAGTCCTACATTCAAACTTTTCATACAAAATTACGTGTTTTGATTCTTCTATTTTTTTGAACTCTTCTAATTACGTATAAGAGTTTTTTAATGATATATTATAAACATATATAAAAAGTATTGTATTACATATTTTATCTTTTTATTAAAAATATGGTATTATATAAATTGTTCATATGTTTTTTAATGTTTAAAATGCCTTATAGATATTAAACTTTAAGGATAAAAAAGTAATTCAATATTTATCTCCTTTTCTCTTCTCTTTTTTTTTGAATTATTATTATTTTATAAAAAGTAAAAGCTCTTCAACATTCAAACTCTTGACAATAAGTTTATAGTATGGTCATATATTAACTTATCAGCCTAATCATTGACAAAGGTATTTTAAAAAAATTAAACACAAATATCCAATACATTACGTTAATAGGCATTAAAACTAAGGGCACCCACATTAATGGATTTTTAGCACACCATTTTAGTGTGGGGCCACATGCCAACACACTAATTAAAAACATCTATTTTTTAATAACACACCTCTTCATCAATTTTATCTCAAATACGATCATTACATATGAGTCTCATTATCCACTAATATAATTAAATGAGGAGAGAAAAAAAATACACACAATCCAATGCATCCCATCATTAGCAATAATTAAAAAGGGGGACAAGAATGCATTCTTAGAGCTTAACACATACTACTTACACATAAACACACACGTAAAAACACACCTACATTAATTAACACACCTTTTGTTTTAATTAAAAACACACCAAAATAATCAATGTGGTTGCTTTAACTACACCAATCTCTAAGTCTATTTCAAATGTTTATATGGTCTATAAACTAATACATCAATCTCTAGTCTATTCCAAATATTTATATGATAACATATCCTTACATATTAATATTCCATTAATATCTATATGAATTAATTATAGTACAACAGAGTCAAATATTTAAAAGTATCAATACATATTGATATAGATATCAACATGACTTATTGCGAAAATATATTCAAATTATAGTATTTTATCAATAATTCAAAAAATAATAGATAATTCGTGAAATGATTTTTTTGTCGATAATTTTTACTCATATTCTAATATCATATAACTTTTCAATAGTTTATTAATACAGTTTCCATAAATATATTAAAAGTTTTAGTTTGAATATATCAAAAATATTGGTATATATATATATATATTCATATTAATATTGACATGACTTAATTGTAGTACAATTTGAATAAGATATTTCACAATATTTATATGTTGATATAAATATAATGGCTTATTAAAAAAATTCGAGTCAAATATTAAAAAACATCAAGATTTAAATATCAATATAGTTTATTGGAAAATATATTTAAATTGTAAATATTATCAATTATTCGACATGTGGGATAATTCGGAAATATTTGTCTGTCGATATATTAAGAAGTCTAATGTGTAATTACAAAAAGTATAACATCTTAAAATTCTTTAAAGATAAATAAAAACACTATAAAACGATTTTTACCAACCGCCATAACAAGGCACTGATATACTACTTGTTGTTGTTGGACTTTTTTCAGACAGTAGGTTGGGCTCTCTACTCAATGAGTTTGGGATGATGCACTTACATTTAAAACTCACCACGTCCACTGTCATACCACTTGATGTTGGTCTTTTTTAGATATGGACTAGACTTTCTCAAGCTTTTATATAATTAACAATTGGTTAGGATTCTTAACACCTGAACAAAATATATGAAGATACTATATTTTTTCAAGATTAAGTAAACATATTGTGTACTATGATAGCAAAAACTAATTTTGGTATCATAAATTAGACACACACAATTTCACGATACCAATATCAATACTTTTACTCAAAAGCTAATTTTACTCGAAAGTTAATCAACAAAATTCATTTGATTCAAAACTATTGCAATCATTATTTCAACATTTGTCTAACAATCCTCAATATAATTATTTGATTTAAAAACATTGCAACGCAATTGCTATATACATTAGTAAAAAATTCCTCAATAAAATCATTTGATTCAAAAATATTGTAACCCGATTGATTATGTATGTATTTGTCAAAAAATCCTCAATGAAATAAAAAAAATCGAAAATATTATAATGTAATTGATTATATAATATTTAAAAGAAATGCTTATGTATGTTATCTATAGAATATTTATGTAGTATTTATGTATGTTATATTGTTATGTATATAATGTAATATTTATTTTTTTTGTGCATTCCTACCATTTCTATAAATATGGAACATTTTTAATGTATGATCAAATTTAAAATTCTTGTGATACATCTAAATATGTGGCCAAATTTTTTTATGGGTAATTTTTTAAGATCAATTTATAAATCAGTAAGTTTTTTTTAGTGGTTTTCATTATCATAAATACTAGTGCATTAAATATAGTGCAATGTCGCATATGTAACAAGCAACTTTAGTGTAATTTGAAAACAATAGAATGAAATGGTAAATGATAGAAATCCAAATTTCGATAATTTGCTCTTAAGTCTCCAGATGATTAGGTATGTTACATAGAGCCACAATCATTCCGAAAATAACAAAAACCACCTTCAACTTTTTAAAAAATAATTGAAAGAAAAAAAATTTATATTTAAACAACTATGGGTAAGTTGTAAATTTTTTTTAAGTAGTTTATCATTTTTTAAGTATCCTATGCACACGTTATTGGCAACTTTAGCAATTAATATTGCTAAAATATTTCTCTACTTGTTGAGGAATTTTCTGAAATCGCATAAATGAAATGAATTAAATAGAATTTTGTTTATGACGTGTAAATGAAATGAATAAAATTTTATCGATTAATCGTATTCATGAAACAACCTCATAAAAGTTTTTATTTTTTACCATACTTGTTTGTTGGTCCAATATTATTTCATATTTTTTTATATTTTAATTTAGTAAGAAATGTATTTCATAAGAAGTTCAACTTGAAACTAGCTATCAAGAGTTGCAAGAGGATAATCTCACATACACTTTTTTTCCCCATCTTATCAACAATATTATCATTTTAAATATTAGTTTATAGTTATATAATAACATATTTATTGCTTAAACATATATATAATCTAATTCAAGTTACTACTTCAAACTTTAAATACAAATGTTTTTTATTACATCATTTCCTAATTTCACTTTATTGGAATGATGAAGAAAAACAAGACTCACATAATTATAGACAAGAAGTTAAAAAATGAGAAAATACCCCCAAATACCTCATTTGATATAAGATGATAATAATTCTACCCACCAATATAACATATTGTCCCCAAATACCCAATTTTGGTTTTGTCCTCACATGTGTACAAATTATTTTTTTTCTTTTACTATTCATTTACTTTGATATACCGTATTATCACATTTTTTTTGAAAATTTGGATATTTTTGTTAAACCCTAAAAAATAAGGGTTTAACGAAAATTAAACCTAATTTTCATTAAACCCCTACTTTTAGGGCTTTAACGAAAATTATACCACCCTTATTTTTTAGGGTTTAAAGAAAATTAGATCCTTAGGTTTAATTTTCGTTAAACCCTAAAATATAAGGGTTTAACAAAAATTAAACCATAGTTTTCGTTAAAACCCTACTTTTTACACTTTTATGATTAAGGTTTAATTTTATTTAATTCCTTATTTTTTAGGAATTAATTAAAATTAAACCCTGATTTTCGTTAATCACTACAAATTTATTTTCATCTTTGATATCATATATTTTGGTCATAGATTATATCATTTTTCATGGTCAATAAAAGAACATTTGACCATGGTTATAAAAGAATATTAATGGCCCCCACTCACCCCCACAACCACCTATCACTATTGTACTTTAATACACATACATATGCACATAGGACAATGTATGTGTATTAAAGTACAATAGTGATAGGTGGTTGTGGGGATGGGTGGGGGCATTAATATTCTTTTATAACCATGGTCAAATATTCTTTTATTGACCATGAAAAATGATATAATCTATGACCAAAATATATGATATCAAAGATGAAAATAAATTTGTAGTGATTAACGAAAATTAGGGTTTAATTTTTGTTAATCCCTAAAAAATAAGGAATTAAAGAAAATTAAACTTTAATCGTAAAAGTGTAAAAAGTAGGGTTTTAACGAAAATTAAACCTAAGAACCTAATTCCCTAAAAAATAAGGGTGGTATAATTTTCGTTAAAGCCCTAAAAGTAGGGGTTTTAAACCCTTATTTTTTATGGTTTAATGAAAATATCTAAATTAAAAAAAAAAAGTGATAATACGGTATATCAAATATTAAAGTAAAGTAAATGAATAGTAAAAGAAAAGGAAAAAAAAAATTAGTACACAAAGTACACATTTGAGGACAAAACCAAAATTGAGTATTTGGGGACAATATGTTATATTGATGGGTATTTGGGGACAATATATTATATTGGTGGGTAGAATTGTTATCATCTTATATCAAATTGGGTATATTGGGCATCAGACTCTTAAAAAATCTTGAATCTCCTACGGCTCTAAATTGTAATAAGATTTAAACTAGCGGAAATATGATTTTCATTTTCCATACAAGTTTCAAGAAAAATTGATGACAATTTGAAAGGTGTTTAATAGTATAGATAAGCTAGAGCTCAGTCACTGGTAGCTGCAGTAGCTCTCTTATACCTTCACATACCTGCATGGACCAATTAATTTGTCATGAAAAGATTATTCAAAACATCATATATTGCAAATTCTCATTTCATAACAAAATTAAAACATTCCTATCAAAATATTGGCTATAAAGATGTTATTTTCTTGATGTATATTTTGAATGTGAGAGCATTGCTGTAGGAATATTGAAGAAGAAGCTGCAGATTCTTACCATCTTAATCTGAGCTTTTATGGATGCAATTAAACGAGTGCACTCCTCTATTCGCCTACAACAAAACAGAGTAAAACTCAGCTTTCTTACGTTGTTTCATCAAGCAGATTAACTTCAAAACGATAGGTCATAAAGAGAAAATCAAAGAAAAGAAATAGATGGATGCAAGAAAAGAAAGAGAACTCCAAGAACATCCTTTCTCAAGTAAAGGTTGATCCTATTTAAACTTTATCACTAAAATCTCATGGTTTATCCCTTGTCAAGCAAATAATAAACCTTTAAAGGCCAAAATGGACATTAAAGGGGTATGAACTGAAATAGAAAACTTAGAGTTACATCTTTATGCTCTTTGGGTCTATACCATATCAGTAAATATACCTGGATAATTTTTCTTCCCTAACAGCGATAAAGTTTAGAGCTTCAGACCACGTAAACTCCACATGAAATCCAAGTCCAACATCCACAAATATATGCTGGGTATCTGGCCTGAAAACATGAAGAAACAAGCAACCATATCCAACATTAAATTACTATTTCAGTCCAAATCAACCACGCAATTCAGACCCGGTCTTACGAATATTAAATCATCACATCTAATAAGTTTCAGTCATCTCTTTCTCCACTATTAACCTATAATGAAAGGACCATCTAGAAAAGCAATTTAAATAGTTTTTCAAGGTTGCAGATTCAATTCCCCTTTCTCAGATTTTGGGGTTCTTTTGACCAAAATAAATGTTGTGAGCTTCCTATAATGTGATTATGTATAGCATCTGCAGCTTTATCTTGATAACAATAGAAGATTCTTCTCTTATATAAACTTTTAAACGACCACTACTAGTTAAGGAGAGGTATCCATACACATCAGCTTGCATATAGACTTCAGAGCCAAGGTTGACCATAGTCTTCAGACTGGTCACACTGTTCTTCTCCAAGTTCTCTATGTTTCTCCTCAGATCAGAGCTACCATAAACAAGCTAAGAAAAGCAAATACAATAAAAAAAATCTTGGCAAAACAATCAAGCTTGCAGAATTGCACATTCTGAGGTTACCAATTATATGCTCAACTAATCAAGCAATGATTTCTAAAAGCCTGATTTTAAGATTAAAAAAAACCACCAAAAGATGCAATAAATGAAAGAACACAAAGGATACAAAATCTTCTGTTGCTCAAAGACCTTATCCCTGTAAAATAACAAAGAAAAAAATCAAATCTTCTGAGTCTTCCTTTTGGGACAAATTACGTGGATGCAAGCATTGCAGCAACACAAAAACTTGGGGGTTCTATTAGCGTTCAATCCCTATGAGTTTCATGAACCACATAATGTGAAACAAGTTCCACAACAAATCATTATAATCCTAAAATAAAGCCATCAAGCATGCAGAAAGCAGAAACAAGAGCAATAACTTAAAAGTGTGGTTGACAAGACTACTAACTTCCAAGTACAGATATCAATGATAATTACAAGTTTAGATGCATTAATGAAATGGGAAAAAAAAAAAAAAAGGCAAGCAACAAGATATTTGAAATTATATAGGGTAAAAGGAGAAGTACCGTTCAGCAACAGCATGCACAAGATCTGGTTTCAAGCGCCGGTCAACAAATTCTTCATACTTTCTTACTTTCTCTCGTCGTGCACTTTCCATCATATCAGCCCTAAAATGAGATAAAATTAGGTTATCAAACCAGAACCACCTAGTCCAACCAAGACTTCTGAGAGACAAGTGGAAACACATACACGTCAAAAATCAAAATAGTTATGAGTTCATAACACCACTTGCAAACAAAATATTCGTGCAAATATGCCGTGTTCCATTTGAAGGAAAGCATTATCTCTTAAGGGTGAATATATAGCATCCTTACATCATCAATTAAGAAAAAGCAAAGCAAACATATGTATGAATAGTGGAAAGTAAGAGTGATCACCGGTTAATGCCTCCACTAAGAGATGAGACTGAGGAACATGAAAGGTGTTCCAACTGAAGGTGTGGAGTTTGGGCTTTAGAATAGTAATCAAAGCAAACTGAAAACACAACTAAGAAAACTACGAGAAACCCATAGCATACCTACCTCACAATAGAACCTCCTCAGATTACATATTCATATATCAACAAAAATCAGTTGTTCTTAAGCTACGCAGAAGAGAGAAGAAAGTCAAATGATCGAACTTTCAATCAATATTCTGCCAGTGTTTTTTTGTCTTTCCAAGATTGAATCAACATTGCCAGTTTGAAATACATTCCACAAAGATGTCAAGAGTGAAGAAAAAGGCTTACGTCACTATTATACCGGAATCGCCACCGTCGCCGGTACACGGGAGGATAGAACTTCAGTCAGAGTGGGCTTGAGAATTGGAGAAGAAGGTGAAAAAGCCCTAATTTGATTTTCTTTTTACTCCTCTTTTAATTCATGAATGGCATTTTAAAATTTAAATAGATAAGCAATAAATTTGAAAAAGGATGGTATTGTACATGCCCAAAATTTTTTAAAGGGTTTAATGCACCAAAACCCCTTAATATGAAAAATCTGCGTGGCTCCTCCCGGTATTTTTAAAATGGCGAGGATAACACGTGAATGACAAGGATAACACGTGGGTTATCAAAAAGTCGGCACACGTCCCATTTTTTAGAACTGGGCTTAACGGTGTTAAATTTGAGCGTCAACTTCCCGTTATACCCCCAATACTAATCAGACTTTTCACAGCGCAAGTCAAAGTAATTTGTAACTGTAGCGAGACATAGGAAAAATTACGATTTCCGATTCTCATCCCATTGCATCCAATTTCACCCAAAATACTTACCGTTTCTTCCCAAATCTCATCCCATTTCTTCCAATTTCACCAAAAATCGAGAATTGAAAGGATGCATCAGAGAATTGATGGCTATTTGGGGTACATAGGTAGAATTGATGGCTTACTGCAAATCTCTCTCTTCTCATCTTTGCTGTAACAATTCCCACAATAATTCCATTGATTTCTATCCCAAAACTGCTGCTGACAGAATGTTGATGGATATTCAAAGCTTCGGCGTGCGAAAACCGCCGCCGCAAACTTATTTACACTCACATTATTTATTTATTTTTATTTGTTTTTAGTTTTAGTGCAGAGGTAGCAATTGAAGTTGCTCGTGCAGCACTTAGATGTGGAATCTCAGTTGTAAGTTCAAATTCTGATATCATTGTTAGTAATTGGCAGATGGCTCTTTTTGAATATTGAATTTTGAAGCTTTGATCAAATGGTACGGTGTGTTCTGATCAAATTGGATTTGTAGTTGGAAATCACAACGTCCACCCCAAGTGCTTTTTTAGGTATATTTTAAATTCATCCTTCTGTTTTCTTTACTGATTGGTCCTTGATATGTATTTGTTCATGTGCTTTTCTTGTTTGATTACACAGGTTGTGCGATGTTTGGTCTGAGAATATCCTTCAACATCAATAGGAGTGTGTACTTGTCAGGCTGTATATATGTTTTGAATGTTCACCATTATTGGATTAAGTTGTTTTAATTGATCACCTAGTGTTTTTTTGCTATTGCAGGTTGGAACTGTTTTAGATAGACATAGTGCTAAAGATGCATTAAAACTTGGAGCTAAGTTTTTAATGAGTCCTGCTACGGTGAAGGTAGCTTTGGAATTTGAGGGTGTGTGTTTTATGTATTTTAGATTCAAATTGTGTTGGTGAGCAATTTATTGAAGCTGAACTTCATTGATTATCAATATAGTTCTCTAGTGTTTATAGGTCATTCATTGATATTATTTGTTTTTTTTTGTTCTTGCAGTATGAAAATCTACTGCTAGTGTGCTAGTATTATAATCAAAGCAAACGTACAATGATTCCAACCAGATTAGAGTGTGTTGGATTTGATACCGACAATGATTGGTAAACAAAATTTCCTTTTGGGTGTGCACCAGTGCATGCCATCTTGCCTTAATTTTTTTTTGGTATTTTGTCAGTTCCTCTATTTTGTACATATGATGTGCTATAAGTGTGTATCAAAAGCTTGTTCTTTAAATTGATATTTTTGTTACCTTTTGGGCTTGTTAGATATGATGCATTTGGTGAGTCTGCAAAGTGCCCTGTTTTTTAAGGAACAACTAGTTCTTTGAGATGTAACTTTTTATAATTTTTGCTTATTTCATGATTGTTTGTCAGGGTTATTTGAAGGTTTGTTTTAATTCAAAGAACATGTCATTGAGCTAAGATTTTAGGTAATGGACTGAATGCTTAATACTTTTTGTTTGGAGCCTCATTTGGATGTGATTTTGTTGATTCGTATTAATGTTGAATCTCCTCAAATGTGAACTATTTCTCTGTTTATTTGTTTTCATGTTTGGCCAATTCCTTTAAGTGACATAACAAAAGTTTGTTTTTACTAATTTTTTTGTTTAAAGGTCCATCAATCTATCAATGCTAACTAGTGATGTATTGTCAATGCTAACTATTTCATATGTGAATGACTCGTGCATACCATGAATTTGCTTTTAGCCATGTATCTGATATGAGGTCTGCTATGTAGTATAGGTTATGAAACTGGTTGGAGATCATGGAACACAATCAAAAGGCCATGCTTGTGTTCTTAATTTCAAAGCTCCAAACTAGTTGTTCTCATCGTAATTGTTAAGTTCTTCGTCTATTGCAATATGCAATACTTGATAGGTTGACATTTGTTTTTAATTTGTCCAACCACTGTTTTGGCATACAATATTGATATTGTTTTGTCATTGATACTTGATATGTAGTTTGCGATTGATAAGAAATTTGTTAATTGGTGTTTCATTTTTTACCTTGGTAATGTTTTGTTTGGTATTCCATTGTTGCACATGTGTATATTTCAAGCATTTCTTTTTACTATACCTTAAATCTAAGAGTAACACTTCTGTGCACCAGTTGCACAGAAGTGAATTCGTGCAATGCATACCTTTATATTATAAATGTAGTACCTTTATGTTATAAATGTAATATCTTTATGCATGTTCATTTTAAAATGTACGGATATTTGTACATAAAGGTACTACATTTATAACATAAAGGTTTTTTGTGCAATTGGTGCAACTGGTGCACAGAAGTTGTTGTGTAAATCTAAAGTTTCTTCCGTTTTGGACATTGATGAACTAAATGTGGAAGACATTTCTCCTGTAAAAATTGTAATAAATGGAGTATATGCATAATATATATTTGGTACAAAATTATAATATAAAAACGGTTAATTAAACAAGTAGTAACCAATAATTAAATAATAAATAACATTAAACAACAATTAAAATAAAAAAAACTGTTAATTAAAATTTTACAAGATACAATAAAATGAACTTAAAAAAAGATTACTTTCCTTTGTTGTGAAAGGGGGTTGTGAAAGAGGGTTAGTTGCAATTTTTACACTTGAAAAAAAGATATACAAGGAAGTGATTTATAGCCAAAATGTAAGGTTATTTTAGTCTTTTAACACTTAAAAAGTGATCAAATAGCAACAAATTTCACACTACAGGTGCATGCACTGCACTCCTGTTATGTTTAACGATTTTGGGAGAAACGCGCCGACTTTTTGATAACTCACGTGTTATCCTTGCCATTTTGAAGATACGGGGGGAGCGATGTAGATTTTCCATATCATAGGGGGTTTGTTGCATTAAACCCATTTTTTAAACATGCCCTATTTTTAAAAAAAATGAAAGGTATGAAAATTAAAAACATGTTTTATAATATATTTAGTATTTTTTTTGGTATGTATACCCCATTCTAATTATTTTTAATTTATTTAGTTGGTAAGTTTTTCATATAAAGAATTGAATAGTGGGTTTTAACAACCTACCATTTTTAACTCAAAAAAATAAAATAAAAAAACCTACTATTTCATCCAAAATTTTACATTAAAATATTAGGTTCCTAACTTCCCATCAATTTCTCTTGTGACTCATTCAAAAAAAAAAAGGTAATTATTGTATAAAAAATGAATTAATTTAAGAAAAATAAATAGGGAGAAAGCGCATTTCCCAGAATCGTACAAAATCCTCAACCATTCCTCCATTTCATCGTCTTCTCGCCTCTCTCTCCCTCTCTCTCTCTCTTTCTCTCTCTCTGAAACTTGCAGAAATTTGTTTATCTTCGATAGCAAATCAATCATGCCAACACATAGCCTAAACATCTTCGGCTTACTGTCGGAAACCAAGCGCATAATCAACGCCCACTCCCGCCATTTCTTGGCCCTATCAGTTCTCTTTCTTCTTCCTCTCTCTTTCTCTCTCATCCTTTACCTTACCGTCGCGCAGTCTCCACTTCTCTCTCACTACCACCGATCCCTCTTCTTTTTCTCCACCCCAGACCCCGATTTCCCCCCAATCGACAGATCCCATCTTCTCCTCCCAATTCTCTACGGACTCTTCGTTTTCCTCTTCTCTCTCTGCGCCACCGCGTCGATCACCTACAGCACCTTCCATGGATTCTACGGTAGGCCCGTGAAGTTTGTTTCCTCAATTAAGTCAATTGTGTTCTCCTTTTTACCCCTCACCGTCACCGTGATTATAAGCCAGATAATCGTGGGGTTGATCGCCTTTGCTTTTGGGGGTTTCACCGTTTTGGTGTATAACGGGCTCGCCCTGTTCGGGGTCGATATGGATTACGATAATGTGTACTTTATGGGGTTTGTGATCTTGATCACGACTTTGGTTGTGGCTTTGATGATTTACTTGCAAGTGGAATGGTATTTGATGAATGTGATTGTCATTGTGGAATCGAAATGGGGGTTCGAGCCGCTAAAAAGGAGCTCGTATTTGTTGAAAGGGATGAAAGGTGTTGCCTTTTCCATGATCATGTTGTTTGGATTGTTGCTAGTGTTTTTGGGAATGTTGTGTTCCACTTTGGTGCCCAATGCAGATGGAGTGAGCAGGGAGGGGTGGGTTAGCTGGGCATTCATCTTTCAGATAGTTGTTTACACTGGTTTTATGACGATTTTGATGCTTTACAGCGTGGCTGCGAATGCTGTGTTGTTTATGTATTGTAAAGCGTTGCGTGGGGAGCTTGCATTTGATATTGCAGAAGAGTTTGCACAAGAGTATATTCGATTGCCGTTTGATGATGGCAAGGTTCCTCATGTCGTTTATGTCGTCTGAGGTGCAGTGAGGTTTGTGGATTAATTAACCTTGTGAAAATGTTATATGGCTTATTTTAGTTGCTATCTTATAGGTTGTTGGAGATGTGTTTGTGTAGGAGGAGGAGATGAGAAGCTCATGAAAGTTATAGTCTTTAATTTTACATAGTAAGTACTTCATTAAATATCTTGTGTTTGATTTGTGGAATCTTTTCCTTCAGTTGAGATAGCAATGAAAACATTGATTTTGATCATATATTTCATTACAAGTGCCTCTTTCATTTATGTTAGTCATAGTGATGTTAAAACGCAACTCAGTGCATATTATGATCAAATATTGAAAGCTGTGTTTAGGTGAAATCATTGGTGAAATGATAAACACATTCACTGAGTTTGAAGTTGATTTCGTAGTTATCTTCATCAAGAGCCAAACAAATTATTAGGCTGCCATGTTCGCTTGCAGCTATCTTGTTCTCGGGCGTTTTCTTATAATATTTTTTCATGGATTACAGTTTCTTGTTTCAACACCTTAAAAATATAAATAACATTTTGTAATGCATTTAAAATCATATTTTATAAAATGAATGAATATTATAAAAAAAAAAAAAAAGGTCTGTTGAGTGTTGACAGGGTATGGTGTCTCTAACCCTCGCGCAGAGTGGGGACGGAGAGGGGGAATGGGGCAAACTAGTGGTACAAAAGCTGCCAAACAACCATTTTTTGAAGTTTATTTTATGAAAATCTTAAATTACAATAACCTTTTTTGTTTTATACGTTTGAAAGGGTTTATAAACTCAAATCAAACATCCTCAAGTCGTTTTAAAAAAGGAAAGTAACTTTACATATTTAAAATGAATAATAAAACATATAACTGTTTTAATTTAATGGTAAAAGGTCTTGGATTTTCTCTTTGATTTCACTCAGAAGAACAGCCAAAACTGTAGACAACAATGAACATGAACCACCACCAAAATAATAATATTAATAATAAACAATGATCAAAGATATAGAGAATATAGAAGTTGCATAAAACTGATAATGGCAGCCAAAAAAATCTTTTTTTCAGATTGCAGGTTCAATGATCCATCCCAATCAGTGCATTGTTTGCAAGCGCTTCACAATAAAAATATAAGGAAAATTAAATAATTTACAGAAAGAATGCACAACCAATATCATTACACTCACAGCTGCCTGTTGATAAAAATTTACAATCAATCCTAATCCAAAGTTTCTGTTTTCACACCATTTTGTATAACCTTGTTTCTGAACCCTTTTTTTTAATTTTTGTCTCAAGTGAATATAGCAAGAATGAAAATTATGGCTCAAGCAAAGCAGAGCACCTCGTGGAAGCACACAATCCGCTATATTACGAAACTATGTTATCTGTTCTTCTTTAAACCGAAGAAGGGCCACACCTTGTTGCTCGTTTCCGAACTCCGTCCCTCTATTTGCCACTGGCCTTTCAACTACTGGGTTGTGAGGTCTCAATTGTGAAGCATTGCTATGGCTGCTGTTCCTAGCAGCTGGTACATCATGGTTATGCTTTCCTTCGTACGTTGTTATGACAGCTTTTGGGTCGTTTGCAGCCCTTTCTACATGCTTACGGACATTGCACCCAGCACTCGTGCATTTGTAGTAGCTTCTGCAATCTCAAACACAATCTTTGAGATGTCTAGATGATGATAACATAGGAAATGAATTCCGATATTCGATGAAACGGAGTATTACCTCGGATAAGGGTTCCCTTTAACGACCTTCTGGCCATATTTTCGCCACCTATAGCCATCGTCTAAAAGGTCGATCTCACTAGTGGTCTGAACGATGATCCGCGGCTCAGTAACCGTGCGATGTGATGATGCTTGCTCTGGATTCTGAACCTCGACAATCCTGCAAAAGTTTCAACATGTAAATTATCAGAAACCTTAAACATCGGATTGAAGTAATACGGGAAACAATATACCTTCTTTTTGATTCGGGCTCATCCTCATCTCCTTCATTCACTCTATTTTCAGCATTGCCCACTCCCTCACTTTCACTTGATACAGATACATTTTCCGGTGTATTTGATAGATAACGTCCCCCCTCATCAGACCTGTAATTTCCATCGGGCCCAAGTTCAGAGTTTCCCTGAGGATTCATGGCTCCATTTGTGTTTCCAGTGTCTCTTGTACGCTTATTCGGTTGGAGATGGTTGTGTTGACCTTTGTATATGATTTCAGTTATTTGACCATCAAGAGACCGTTCGACTTTCTTCTTCACGGGACAATTTGGATGAGTACATTTATAATAGCTTCGAGGGAATTCACTTCCCTTCACCTGCTTCTGTCCATACTTCCGCCAATTGTACCCATCATCAGTAGGTTTATCGACAGTGATGTTAGGAGGCTGATATTTCTGATCAGAATGAGAAACATCAGACGACTCTTTCATGATTTTTGGATCAGGAGGTGGAAGCATCTGCTGTTGCAGAGACACATTGGGAGGAACTGGTTGCAAATGCGACAGAGACGAGGCAGGAACTGCTGACGAAGATGGGTACTGAATTTGCATCTGAGCCTGAGCTACCTGGGATAGGATTTGTTGATGCGACATTCCAAACATGGCCTATTTCAAGCAGAAACGACGAATTAGTATAAACAAAATATGGGAAGTTGATAGCCCAGGGATTTATCAACATTTACAAGGAAAAGAAATCCTGCCACTTTGTAAGATAACTGTGGAACTCTTACTTCCAAAAAGAGACACTACATAATTATGGATATAATTAGCAGAGGTTCAAGGTGTAGATCTTCATAAATATGATCAAAATCTCCCATGTTTTAATGACAAAGGAAAGAAGTAGAATATAAGATTTAGTAGGTAGAGCTCCAGGACTATTGGCTTACAATATGGATCAAATATTGATAACCTCAAATATCATCACTACAATAGGTAGAACCTCTTTTGTTAATGATAACCTCAAATATCATCACTACATCAGACAGAAGAGAAACATATATCCACATCAAGGACAAATTTTACACATGAAGGAGCAGATTAGAATAAGAAACAACTACTTCTCCAGAAATCATGAAAAACAGCCTAGATATCCAAAGGTGAATATTTCTAAGAAGAAACAAGAAGCCAAGATTTCCCCTCATAGCTCCTGCAGGTGTCGAATGGTACTTCGCTCTGTTTTTGTCACCCAAGAGTAAACCGTAGAATTAAAATTAAAACACAGAAACTCAATTAAGAGTTTAAAGCACAAAACTTTTCTTCAGAGAATTTAAAAAAAAAAAAAAAAAAGCACTAATTAACTTCAGCATAAACTCAATCAGTTTTTTAGGATGATCACCTGCCAACACCTAAATCTCCGCATAATTGCCATAAACCAGGCTCCACATGAAGGAGCACAAGAAGAAGAAACAAGACTGCAGTTATTAACCAAGTTCCAAAAGACAAGATTACTGATATGTCCAGAAGTGCAAGTGCAACCCTTTAGGTATACATAGGAAATGTGGTGGTCTTTCAGTCATTCTATTGTAAATAAAGATCAAGGCTTTTCAGACAATTGAATCAACTAAAAATTGAGAGGCTAAAAGATTAGGACAAAGAAAGTTTTGGTTATCTCTCACTTACCCATATGCAAGATTTGATGGTCTAGTTTTCCTCATACACCACTCTTCAATAAATGATAATCAATTCAAAGGGGATAAAAAGGAAAATGTGTAATAAATGACTGAATAATGATTGGCTACCCATATATTTTTACAAATCCTAGAATCAAAACCCAAGAAAAAGTAGCTAACTAATGTTAGAGTTGAAATGAGTAAGCAACTCTAACATTGCAGCATCCCTGATATATCTTAATCAACTTATTTCAACAAGAACAAATATTCATTCATTAAACCGTTAATATGAAACAATAAACTCCAGGATACAACAAGAAGTAAAACTTCTTGCTAAATAACCTAATACCTCTTCATCATGAACTTTTCACATAAGTCTACCAATAGATATCTTTCCAAAAATAACTGAGGGTTACTCTTCATCTGTATGATTCGACTTTACCTATAGAAACATAAAGCTGTCCACAAACCTTGTCAATAACCTACCAAATTGTCATGGTGTGTAGAAAGTATGGTGTGTAGATTTGGTCAGATAGATTAGGGAGACTTCCAGAGAGCTTCTCCATCAAATAGATTTCCATCATCCATTATGAAGGTGGTCTAGTATAAATAGGTAGGGTAGGATTCATTTGTAATCATCCAACATTTCTTCCACATTTGAGTAATATATTTCTTATATTGTATTCTTTTACTACTCGAGCGAGGGGCTGACTTAACTACACAACACTACTTGAGAGAGGGGCTGACTTAGCTACCATAAGAGGCAAAGCGGGGCTGACTTAGCTACCACAAGGGGAATGCAGCTGAGTGCCACACGTAAACTTGTTAAAGGTCGGTGACAAAATGCTCCAAATTGTATCCGTAAAATCATCATATTGTAGGATTGCCTCAACTCCCCTTCAACAGAAAAGCCACTACCAGTCCATTTCTATCCAAAATAAAATAGATGGCCTTACATTATTGGATTTTGATGCTATTCACAAATGAAATTACACAGATGATTCACAGTGATCACATGAAACTCTTTGTTTTCGAAACTCCTCTTTGTTTTATTGAGAAGTATGAACTAAATATTAATACGTCTATTGTGTAATTCCTGTTTTTGGGAACTAAAGTACTTCCAAAGCAAACCAAAAAGCTTTCTAAAAATACACAAACAATGTAAATGGCTAACAATCATTATAAAGATGTTAATCATCACAAGTTTCTGTTTTTACCTCCAAAAGGTGCACATTTTAGCAATAAATAAAAGCTCTTTTCCCCTTTCTCTCATCATTAAAAGCAATCCATTTTCTAATCCAAACCCACAAAATCAAGTGTATCAAAGCTTCATAACTAAGATCCCAAACAAACAGATCAATTATGAATCAGCAAAAACAAACAACGTAAAAAGCCGCCTCACCATCAACAAACAAACAAAAAAAAGAAAAAAAAAACAGTCAAATAAAGGCTCAATCAACTACCTGCGACGACGAAAAAAAATCCGGCGAATCGAGCAAGCTGGCAGGACTCAAGCCCGGCGGAATAGTAACCGTTCCCGGCGGATGCGACACCACTAATCCGAGCGGCCTATTCTGCTGAAACCTAAAGTCTCCAGTCCCACTCCCTCCGCCGCTACTGTCATTATTCCGCCTAAGATGTGGAAGAGTTGCCGGAGACGACATGGCGCCGGCGAGAAGCTGAGAGAAGGAGCGGCAGTCATTGTCGGGGTCATTTTCGGCAAAGAAGCTAGAGACCAGACTCATAGGGCCGGGGCTCGCACCCTGGCCGCCTGTAAAGAAATTATCAATCGAAGTCCTGGGCGGCAGAGTGATCGTCGGCGGAGGTTTAGACGATGATGGTGGCGGTGGAGGCTTATTCTCAGCCATTGGATTTAGCCACACTTTGACTTTCGATTTCGTGATTTTCAGTTTCTAATTTCTGAAAGTCGTCTCCATTCTGCTTCTTCTATACTTTCTATTTTCCGGCGCTGAGCAAATCTTTTTTTTTAATTTTTTTTTCCTTTTTTTTTCTTTGTATATTTAGTGCAAATCTTAATTCTTATATACATACAATTATGCATACATATATATATATATACTATTATTTCAAATAGTATGATTATTATGAAATCATCTTTTCGATCTAATCTTATAAAATAAGTCTGACTCGTATTTTATCACTCACAAAATATAAATTGAAATGTGAAAAAAAAAATTTAGATTGCGTATAGTTAAATTCCATCTTACCAAATTATATTTACAAGATGATTTTATATGAATTTTTATATATTATTGCAATCTTTAGATCAATTGACCCTGAATCTACTATAATAACTTCTTACATAAATTTGATAATTCTTAGTTTGCAAAATAACAATTTCAAGTGATTGTCATATATAAACAACATAATCTATAGTAAAATTTAGAGGATATGGGTTTCTAATTTTTTTTTTTTTTTGATTTTTTAACAAAGTAGCCTACAATTAATGTCGAAGAGTCAAGTTACATCAGATAAAATATGTATAATGGGCTCAACTATTGGATTAAATTCCATTCATATATATATATATATATATATATATATATATATATATATATTATTATCATCAACTGTTGTTTATCTAGTTTAAATATAAAATATTCTTGTTTAATATATGCTCAGGTTTTTTTGTATAGAAAACTAGTAAATTATTCTATTGAATTACAAAGGCACCCTTCCAAATTTCAACTTGTTTTTAGTTTATTTATTTATAACTATTATACTCATTTATAATTTCTCATGACGAAAAAAAAAACTAAATATAGGAACTTTGAGAGCTAAGTTGGAAATCGCCCACGTATGTAGGATACAGATGTGCTTTAATCTTTTATTTAAAAAAAAAAAAGGACAAAAAAAAAAAAACAAATATGTTAGTTTCAATCGACAACCTAGAAGAAATTAATAAGCACATTGACTCTATACCTCCAGGTGCATACATTATTACTAAATTCAATAAATTTTATTAAACAGTAGTATCATATGGAAATAATTCAAAAATGAAAGTTGATTTAAAAATGAAGTTTTTATTAAATGTTTTTTTTTTAAGTGTTCGTTAATATTATAAAATATATTCAGTGAAATTTTATTTTCAATAACTTTCAAGTGGAATTTTTAAGAAGTCACATTTTTATCATTGTTGAGAATTGACTTTTGATGTTATGGATTAATATCCATCCAAAATACAGTTAATGATATTACATTATTTTCATTTCAAAACTAACATGGTTTTTTAGATATGACTCGGTTTTTTTCTTTAAATATCGACACTCTTATATCAAGACGAAAAAGGGTATAATTCACTCACTATAACATTGATGATAATTATTATAATTATGCATTGGATAGTGAAAGGATAGTGTTGACATTGTAGGGGGCGTGGATCTGGATGACCTAACTTGCATCTTGGCTACTACTCAGCACGATTGGAGCCTCGATTAAGATTTGTTTGGATCAGAAATGACTATTTTACCCTTTTAATTATTTTTGGCAACAAATATTTTTCTTAATTTGATCGATTTCTCTTCATAACTAGATAAGTCCAAAAGAAAAGTCACTACCATCATGTTATAATATATATTTGTATTTGAGAGGAATTTACTTCTATCCTAGAATTGGTGATCTTGAAGTCTGCCTTCCTTTGTTAAAAAAAAAAAAAATAATAAAAAAAAAAAATAATAATTGTAAATTGTATAAGAAAAAATGGAAAAGAAAAAAAAATGATTAATTGATGATATGGTACATATGATAAGGCAATGATAGTACGACAGAAAGTGTACGTGCACGGCACGTCAGATTATTAGATTAGAAAGACGTACATTATTCAAATACATAACAAAAAAGTGGATATTGTTTTTATCGACATTTTCCTCATTTGATGAAGCATGTTGTAAACTGTTCTTTTCATTGTTTTTATATGTCCAATTTTCATCTACAATTATTATTAATATATAACTTTTTTTTTTTTGCTTTTCCATGTAAGAAAAAACCGAGTCTTGAATACATCAAGAATGAGTCCTCAATTATAGAAACAGCATTTATAATATTATGGAGATTTTATTTATTTTATAATAAGAGTACCTATAAATTACAAAAACATGAACACAAAATTTTTCAAAATATTTTAAGTAACAAAAATTGGACTTTACCAAAAAGAAAGAAAAAAATTAAAAAAACATATATATTTATACTGTAAAGCAAAAATTGATGAAATAAAATAACAAGGAATATATTTCCCATGATATGTTAGTAGCAGTTCAGTTGGAATTTGGATATGAAAAAGAAAAAGTAAAATGAGACGAACAATATCACTACGACATTCATATAGAATTAAAACTGATACGATGATTGCTCCCAAATCAAAATTCAATCAATAATTTAAAAACATCACATGAAACAGAATCCAAACACACATAAAAGTACACTATGATGGCCCAAATTCCTCCGAAATCCTTTGCTAATCTATTAATATAATGTCTACCCATTTGAAGTTTAAAACCATCACACTCCATCTCATAACCATCACACTTACTTGGGACCAATATCCTTGAGGCCACAAATCTGCTCTTCCCCCATTGCAGACATAACACTCACAACCAGGTCTTTCCCTTCACCAAACCCATCTTTGATCTGTATATTTCAGAAAATCAAGATGTCAAAATGCGGAGTGAAATTTATCATTCAATAACCTATGGAAAGGTTGAGATGTATCTAACCTACGTGGAGTGAAATTTATCATTCAATAACCAATGGAAAGGTTGAGATGTATCTAACCTGTGAAAGCAGAGAGTCATCAGTTGGAAGCCTGAGATCATCCTTAGTGTTGCCATTCTCAGTCAGCAGACTCACCTATTTAAAATTCACAATACATTGTTAACACACAAAATAAACTTGCAAAACAAAAATTGTACAAGAGAATTGTAAAAATAAAACATACAAATCCGTCCTCGGAGATGTCAATGAGCTGGTAATCAGTACGGTTGACATGTGGAACCTACAATTCAACAAAAAATACCTAGTCATCATCCACTAAATAAACAACATAAACAGAATCAAATAAAAAAGATAAATAAAGCATAAAGAGCAATTGTATGCATACATCACAATTGTGGGACGAAGGGACAATATCTTCCAGCTTCTTGGAGGTGAAGATATCAATGGCAACAAAATGACATTTGGCGTGACCGTGCTTTCCAGTTTTGGAGGTTGAAACTTCAACAACCTGTAAAATAGGTTATTAGCACAAATTGAGCTCACATAGAGAGGTCACCCACAATACATAAAACAGGCTACTCAAACATATAAAAACACATCCATGCCCAATACATTTACTCGGCTCACACTAGCTAACTATTTCGAAAATGTGCAGCATATTAAATTTACCAAATAGTTAACACATTAATCTGGTTCACAGCAAGAAATCAGTCCTCACATCGACACTATTGCTGGGGAGCTTTCTCATTTATTTTGACAAAAATGAAAAACTTTAAATTGGCGGATGGCAAAACACACTACTCTGGTTTTCAGCAACAACTTTTGTTCAAAACTAATCTAAAGAGCTTTCTCCAGTCGTTTTCTTGAAAGAACTTTCTCTTAAGATTTAGGCAGATGCAGTGTCCTTATACAACTTTTTAAAAGTTTGTTGATACCATAGATAACTTTAAATGTATATTACTATAAAACTATTGATTATTGTTGATTTAGCCCCAAATCTAATACAAGAACAATCAGCCCCAAAAGGAACCCTGATTTTAGGGGACATTTTATATTTGAAAACATAAAAACATGACCTAATATAGTTGTGCAAATTAATTTACTAAAAAAACATCAGTGACAACATATCTATCAAGCTTAATTAGACTATATAACAACCAGAAATCAGCATACATAACCAACATCAGAATTCAGATTCACACAAAACTCTGAAAGCCAGGTGCTATTGAAGTCGCACTTAATTAAATCAAACAAACAAATAAAATTTAAATAATAATCCCATATATCCAACAACCAAAAAGAAAAGGAACTTATCAAAAGAAAAAACGAAGCATCTAACAAAACAAGCAAATTTATCCAGATCTGGAAACAAAGCAAAGATTGCAGGACAAAAAGTAGAGAGAGATGAAACCTTGCAAGGACGGCCCTTGATAACAATGTAACCGTTCTTACGGATAGTACCGGCTTGCTGGGGATAGGTCTTGGAAGCTCCGGCGTCGGCCTTGGACTCGAATTGATGCTCCTCGTCAGACATTCTCACCGCCAAAATTCAATTCAATCAGAAATATGGTAAACCTAGTGAAGCAGGTAGCCGAGGCGGAGGAGCTCTGAAATGGGCTTTTTATACGTAGGCTATGTTTGTACAGGGAGATTTTAGGGTTTTTATCAATCGCAAATGCAACTTCGCTTCTCCGCCGTAGGATTCCCCCTTGACGGATATGATCCTTTTGGGTATTCGCGTCTAAACGACGCAGTGCCCCAACTCGTGCGCGCTATGCTCATTCTTTTCTTTTTCCTTTTCTTTTAACTATTTTTCTCCAAAAGCACGATTTTAAGACATGTGTCAAATGCTTTTTTTTTTCCCAATTTATAGAATTTACCCTATTTTTCTCAATCTAAAATGAGTATTTTTGTGGGTGGAGACTTGAGAATGTTCACTGATTTGAATGTGTTGAATTTGGATGTTTATTATAGGCTTGACTATTCGTTTCATAAACAACGTTTTGAAAATTTATAATATATCCAGAAAAATATTATTAATAAATTTACAAATGTAAAAATTGATCAAATAATCTTAAAAGTTCAATTAATAAAATAATTTCTTTAAACAAAAAATTTAATATGTTTAAAAAATAGTCTATTTTATTTTTAATTATCTACCTTTTCACTTTTTAGCCATAATCGAACTTTTCATCTAAATTTATTCCCAATCATAAAAAATAATTAATTCTTAATTTTCAACTAGCTGTATTTTATATTTTTTACATTTATTCCACGGGCACCCTCTTATGTGCAGAGAAATACCTCGGGCTCAATCGTTGTTTTATTGTAAATAGAGTTATACGTGTAACACATGGATAATGCATCAGTTGATCTTTAAACTACAGTTGGTGGTATTCGGACAGGTTAAAATTTTGTCACAAAAAATCTTTTCAACTACATTGAAAATATATTTTTGCATTTGAAAGAAAGAAAAACCACCTTCAGATAATACAAAACCTCATGAGAAACGTCTTACGAATATAAAACTCCAGTATCCACGAACCGAACTCATTTTAAAAAACCCAAAGTATTGTGTGATTTGTGAGCTTTACTCCTTCACTTCCTGCTCTTGTTTTAATAGTAACTGTTTATGTACAATGAAGCAGGACAATGATAGTCTCAAGTCTCAACATTGCTTTAGCAAAAATTAGACATTGAATACTTTGCCCTAGGTACTACTACTTTTTCAAAATTCATTTGTGAAAAATGAGATCGTCGCAATTATTTGCTAAATCGTTCGTTCTTGGCATAATCGCATCAATGCAGTCAATGATAAACAAAACAAAGCAAAACAATGATGTTTGTATTAAAAGCACATACTTGAGCAAAAGGCAGACTACATGCTGTATTGGTGAAGAGACTAACTGAGCTCTGTATAGCAAGGAAGAAAAGGACTAGCAATGCTGTATACTGGGCATAGGTGAAGAGTGCAAAAAGGTTAACGTTTGACCCATTGGAAGCTTTTCCTTGCTTTTGCTTTACCAGGTTTTTTCCTTTCCACAATTCTCGAGTCTCTCGTGAGAAAACCAGCTGAAAAGACATCAAATAACGGATTAGAAGCAAATATCTCGGTCTCTTGAATGTGATTGCATTGGAAGATGATCAATGACGTTTAGCTTTAATTTTAGCACAACCGATTTGGGTTTAAAAAATATCAATACGTGCATATAGTTTTATTTAAGAAACAAACATAATCAAGAAACCAGAAATTGAACCTTGTTTTAGAGGAGGACGCAATCCTGGTTCCCAGTTCTGCAGTGCTCTGCTAATGCCTAAACGGATAGCTCCAACTTGACCTGCAAGGTTCATTGATGGGTTAATGTTAATCTATATCATAAAATTAGTAATTTAGAGCCAAAAGAAAATAATGTATATGGCTAGCCAAACGGATAGTTTTCTAATACAAACATCATATTTTTCATTTAAAGATGACATTTGAAAGACCAATGATCCTTGGGCAAACTCCAATGTCAGATTCAATTGCATTTTGACTTTATAGATAATGAGAACATCATTCCTATCCAATTGAGAACCTCCAAATTTGTGGACTATACAGCTCTAAAGATCTTAACAGCTGACAATCTTATCATGCAGGCAACTGGGGAAAATAAACACTTTACAGTCATGCCAGAATGAAAGCAGATTGATTAGCTATAGTAGCTGCGAAAGGAACATGGCTACTGAGGGCAAAAGGGGAAATTCGAGGAAAGTATGAGGAAAATCATATGAATCACCATGAGGCAGAACTCTCCAAAGATTAAACAACAATCATATCCTCATGGATATTGTTCCTTACCTTTCCCATGAAAATAGTAGTTTGGAAGTAACAATATTTTAGATAATCAACAAATAAAAAATTCTTAAAGGAGAAATATATGACCAGAAGGCTGCATATAATTAGGGTGGGCACAATTTTGATTAACCGACCGAACTGATACCAAAATGAGACCTGTCTAAATTGAAACATACTTGAGTAATTTCTTAACATAAAAAGTCAGCCTAGAAGTTTGTGAATACTTATTAGGAAGAACAGGATACTTTGCCAACAAGATTTTATCAATCTGAGGAAAAGACGTCAAGGATAAAAATAGCATCTGGCATTTAAAAGAATAAGTCAATATCAGATCTTTAATGCAGCTTCAAAACTCTTGCTGTAAGTTCAGTTTTTTTGGTAGCATTCCCTACTCTGAGAAAACATTATCCCCGTGAACTCTTCTCCCATTTTCATAATTTAAAATGCAAAGCAATGAACTAAACTAGGATCTTCAGTTGAAAGCTAATGCTCACCTGAGGTGCCACCTCCTTTAACAGTACAACTGACATTCCACATGCCCAATGTTTTTGTTTCAGAGAAAGGCCGGAGAAGAGCAGCCCGGTGATCGAGCATTGGGAAATATACATCAAACTCTTTGTCGTTCACCAAAAATCTTCCATCGCCAGGCTGAAGCCAAACACGAGCAATGCTGCATTTTCTTTTTCCTGTTCCATAAGACCTTCCCTTCTCATCTACTTTTCTGACACGTGCCTTGGCAGCCTCCTCCTGTTTTAGGCGCTCCATTTCAGCTCTGCCGGATTTTTTAGCATTTTTTTCATAACGCTTGTCTTCTATTTCAGACAAAGGAGGGAGTCCTTGAATGCCTTCAAAGTCCTTCAGCGCAATTAAACTGTCTAGCATCTCGTCTGTTATTCCAGATGAAGCTATAAGATCGCCAAATACACGATCTTGACCTGAAAAAATTATAAAATAATGAATAGATTTCAAAATGACTTCTCTGTGGATGACCTGTGATTAAAAAAATAGATAATGTTGTCCCTTGAAAAACATTTTCGAGTCAAAGACATTCATCTTTCTGAAGAAATATCAAGATTAAGTGACGGTAGGAAGAACATCAACATGTAAAAGGCAGACAATTACTAGGGTAGATTAGAAGGCTGAGCAGAATCTTTTAGCACAAATGAACAAGGAAACCACAGATAATTTTTTTAGGGTTCTGACTTACTGAGTACCAAACTATGAGTAAATTCAAGCAATTTCTCATGAGATCGCAACAGGAAATTCAAGTTCAAGTGTTTTATCAAGAATTTCTTCATAGTTTTCTACCTGGGTGCCTCACAATGCATTCATGGATTTTGCTTGGAAACATTTAATCACTTGCGATTCCAATAAGTTCCAACATATTTCAAGAAAATCCTCCTTTTTTCTAAAGTTCGGAAAAATAAGAACTGAACTCACTACTTCAGATAGATAATGAGTCACAAATATCAGTGGCAGATGTAGGTTGGTCTTAAATGGAAATTGGATATAAAGAGAAGGAACAGTAGGAATCCCCCATATTGTGTTGATGACATAATATAGCTCTCCAAAAAGTCAATAATTATCCTAACCACAGATGCTCACTCCTTTCAACGGCCAACTTAATATAGAAATATTGATTTCTTGATGTGAATAAGCTTAATCAAGCAAGCGGATTGATAAAAACCAGCATAGTTAGTTAATGTATAATTCAGCACTCAGTGGTTAACCAGTTATAACAAAACAGAAGCAGAACATCAGTAAGTCAAGCTATCATCTCATTCACATCCCCAAAGTTCCCTATTTTCTTAATCATTTCCTAAGTGGAAGAAAAAAAAAACCATTAGCAAAGTGCGCGTACTCTATATAGTACTCCTCTATGCACTCAAACATGCCTCAAATAAAAGCATAGTCCAAACATTTTGTTATAATCAGGAGATAAATCGCAGCATTTCACACAAGGTAATTAATCTAACTACCAAATTTATCTAATATCTGCTCACTTAAGACAACACAAATACCAATATCAAATAAAAAATGATAATAAATATAATATCGATCAAAATGATTAAAAGAACCATCTAAAATGGGATAAACAACCTACCCTTAAGAACAGCAGTTAACTCTTTCTCCTCCGATTCAAGCTGCAAATCCTGCTCACTCTTCCCAATCCCCTCCCCTAATCCATCTTCTAAATCACTGAGTCCCATTACTTCACCATCCCCTTTGACACCAAACACATCCTCCGCAGATCCTTCGTCCTTCCCCTCGCCGAAACTCCACGGCTCAAAATCTTGACCTTCCACTTCCTCCTCAACCCCACCCCCACCACTAACACTCCCTTCCCCTCCACCAAAAATATCACCACCCGAATGTTTCCATTCACTAGCACCAAATACATCACCATTTTTCACTAAGTCACCGTTTTGATCGTCAATTTCTCTAGGTCCTGCTGAAAACACTGAATCAATGTCATCGTCAGCTTCAGAGGACATTTTCCACAAATCGGTAGTTGAGGTAGCTGGATCGTCGCCTCCATTTTCCCCTTTGGTGGAGAAAAAATAACAATGAGGAATTTGGGGTAAGAAATAATGGTTACGGTTTGCAAATATGGGATTTGGTGGGATGGGTTTTGAGTTAAAGAGGTGAGTTGGTGAGCGAGTTAGGGTTAGTAACCGATGAAATTGGGAACATTTGGGGATGAAGCGAGAAAGCATGGTGAAGTGCAGGGAAAGAGCAGAGGGTTTTCGGAGGTTTAGTGTTAAAATGGGCCATTTTTTCCTATGTAATGGATCGGGTCAGAGGTTGCTTTAGGCTTCGGCCCAAATATTCAAATCATACAAGTGAAAAATTAAATAATGAAAAGTAAACAAAATGTCTATCATATTTTACAGTCAGAATAAGATCGAAATAAAGACACAAAATCCTTCACAAATTAAATTTTACACCCTATGAAAAGTGTATCTAGTATCAAGTCATTTACATTTTTCTTACTATTTTTTCTCAAAATAAATATAGTTTTAATTTTTTTTTGTTCTGTACCCTATATAAATATAGTTATGGATAGAGTTTTTTTTTTCTTTTTTAATTGTCTATTTTAATGCATTTAATTTGATATTAGTAGATGATGGTATTTTTTTGGTTAATTAAAGATAAATATATCTTGAAATTGTATAATAACATTTATTTTAGGATAATTTTATTTTTTTTCTAAAACAATAAATTTATTTTGAAATAGAGGGAGTAATTTTTATTTTTTTCTAAGTTGGATTGAATTTATCTTGAAAATGTAGTTATTAATTTCGTTTGATTGAATTTTCATCACAAAATTGACCATGATCCAAGTGCAAAATAACATAAAATTCATTAATTATTTTGTTAAATTTAAAAATTCGTGTTAAAATAATAATTTTATGAAAATTCATGTTTTTTTTAATGAAAACGAAAATTCGTGTTTAATCACACAGTAAATTGACCGTAATTGACTCATTGCTTTCTTTTTCTTCTCAATCAGTTTCAATTTTCGAAACGATTATTTAAGACTGATTATTTAAGAATATATATTTTCTTCAATAAAAAAAAAAAATATATATATATATATTAAAAGCTACAAAAAATATATATATATATATTCTTACTTCATCGTTCTCACACTATTTGGCATTTTCTTCCGAATTTAACCCGCAAACGACCGACTTATCGGCGGCGCGGCGACTTCTGTACGGCTCAACCACCTCCGTTCTCCTGGTATTTCCTTTTTCGTCTTCTTCTCTTCTTTTCGTTGCTTCCATTACTTCTTGCTTCTCGTTTCTTATTTTATTTTATTTTATTTTTCTGCGCAAGATGTCAAGATCCGTGGTATTCATCAGTGATCATGCCTCTCATTTTTATTTTTTCGTCTCCTCGAAATCTGGAGGTCGATGTTTCAATTTATCATAGTTTATTATTCAAAATTCCCTTCTTTTTCCAAGACATAATGTTGATTTACTTCTCTCTTCTATTTAGTACTTGAAATTAGTAATTAGGTGCTGAGATAGTCAAAATAATCCACAGGCATTGCTGTTTCTATGTATTTATCGAAATTCTTATTGATCGATGAAATTGATGGACTCTATTTTGTCCAAAAAGCTCTTTGTTTTGGAGTTCGAAGCTGTATTCGATGTAATGATTTTTCTCAGTTTGTTTGATGGAGTGAAATTTTAGGGCTTGCTGTGATATCTGTCTTCATTAGTCAACATTTGTATTTCTATTGATATTTCATTCATTGGTAAAGAATTTTGTTAGTAGAAATCTGATGCTGACTGGAGAAGAATTTGTTGGATTAATTATATCTGATATCTTTCTAACTTAACCATTTGAATGTGATCAACAGGTAACAAAGTAAAATGATGAAGCTGCAAACCTATGCTGGGCTTAGCTTAATAGCTACATTGGCTGTTATATATCATGCATTTAGTAGTAGAGGCCAGTTTTATCCTGCAATGGTTTACTTGTCAACTTCAAAAATCAGTTTGGTGTTGCTTTTGAATATGGGACTGGTTGTCATGTGTATTTTGTGGCAATTAACTAAGAAAATCTTCCTCGGCTCATTGCGAGAAGCGGAAATCGAAAGGCTGAATGAGCAGTCGTGGCGTGAGGTCATGGAAATACTGTTTGCAATCACTATTTTCAGACAAGATTTTTCAGTTACATTTATTGCAATGGTCACTGCCTTACTTTTGATCAAGGCCTTGCATTGGTTGGCCCAAAAGAGAGTTGAATACATTGAAACGACTCCATCTGTTCCCAAGCTATCTCATATTCGCATCGTATCTTTCATGGGATTCCTTCTCCTTATTGACTGTAGCTTTCTCTACAACTCAATCAAGTATTTGTTAGAAACCAGACAGGCCTCAGTTTCGCTTTTCTTTGCTTTTGAGTAAGTTCTGTGTATCATAAGTTATTTATTGTTTTGGTTTTATTGTTTTTTTTCTAATATCTACTATTATGGTATATTTCCCTTTTTCAGATATATGATATTGGCCACAACAACTGTAGCAACTTTTGTGAAGTACATATTCTACGTCAGTGACATGCTTATGGAAGGACAATGGGAAAAGAAGGCTGTTTACACCTTTTACTTGGAGCTCATCCGGGACTTGCTCCATTTGACTATGTATATGTGTTTCTTCCTCGTTATTTTTGTGTAAGAAACCTCTCAACTTAGTCCTTTTATGTGGATTGGAGTACCTGTTGTTCTGATAATGCAAAAAGCTACATGTCTACACCTGCATATTTATTCCTTGGGAGGTTTGCGTGCGCATCTTTACAATAATAGAAAGTATTTAGCTTTATCTTTGCTCGTAGTCAGGTGCTTTGTTACTTCTATATGACATCTTTTTCTTTAGAGAGATGTTAATTTCAGTGTTTAATACTTCTGCGGCTTCATTTTTCCACTGAATTGCATGATATTTTAGTGTTAGCATTATGCCATAGAAAATTGATTGGTGCGGAAAAGCATAAGTTTTATATTTATTGCTGTTGCGACATATTATGTATTCATTCTGTGGTTCAAAGCATTAACATGGTTCATCAGTAAATATACCTTGTACTCATCTGATTCCATTCATCAACTTCACTTTTTCTTAATTCAGTTTCACTTCACAATTGTTCACGTGTGATATAATTATTTGCTAACTTTTTTCATCAGGAATTATGGTGTGCCTCTTCACTTGATCCGGGAGCTGTATGAGACTTTCCGTAACTTTAAAATCCGAGTGGCTGATTATATACGCTATCGGAAGATTACTTCTAATATGAATGATCGTTTCCCAGATGCAACATCTGAAGAGCTCAACTCGTAAGCAGCTTTTCCTCACTTTAAACAAGTAGCTTTTTTCTTTCTACTAATAATTATATTAACATTTTTGGTTATTTTTTTATCTGTGCAGAAATGATGCGACCTGCATTATATGCCGAGAAGAGATGACCACGGCAAAGAAACTTATATGTGGGCATCTTTTTCATGTTCACTGCCTCAGGTCATGGTTAGAAAGGCAAAATACATGCCCTACTTGCAGAGCGCCTGTAGTACCACCTGAAAATGGAACGACAACTACTGGATCAAGGGCTGACGGTCATCAGCAAGGTATGATGTTCTACTTAATTGTTTAAGCTTATATTATGTTGTGTGTAATTGTTTTGCAGTATTTCTCAGTATTGCCATTCGAATTGAGTCAAGCTTGCTAATATGGAATATAAAATAGTAAAGTTGACCCCATGTTGGTTCCGATTGTATTAAGCAGTATCATTGTTAATTTTTACAAGTCAGTTGACTAACATTATTTTTTGGACACAGGAGCTAGTACTCCTGGTACATCGTCTCAAGGCTCTGTTGGTGGTGGTAGTGCGGCAAATAATACTGTCAGTCAGCATCAGGCTAGGCTCCAAGCTGCTGCTTCTGCTGCAGCTATATATGGAAAATCTTTTGTTTATCCTTCTCCAAGTACTCTATTGTGGTATGAACCTTTTCTACCATTTATTATTCCGTAATTTCTGCTCATGAGCTTCTTCTTGTATATGGTGTTGCTTCATGATGGAGACTGGGTATTGAAACTTCTTGTTTTCCTCAAGTTTTGGGCTTCCAGGATTCCCTAGATTCTGTCGTTTGAGATATTATACATTGTTTTGTAGTTGATGACACTTTGCTTTTGGAAAGTAGCTCTTATACACGTGTCGTATTGCATGCATTTGTTTTCAATTGTTTTTTTCTCACGTGATGAGGAGATATCGATAAGTTGCATTAAATATGCCCGACTTTGCAGGTCACCTGGACATACCTTACATCCCAACACATTTGGACATTCTGGAAACAACAGTGGAGATGGAGCTGTGAATGAATTGTCTCAACAAAATCAACTTGACAACATGGCCATTCTGCAGTCACAATTTGGAGCAGGCAGCGCATCAGGCTCTCAACTGGATTTACAAGTGAAACTAATTGAGCACCAGATTGGGGTAATTTCTTGAAATTCTCAGGCCCTTAAAATATTTTTTAATGAATTTGGTTAAACTTTCACGAAAACAAAGGTGAAGGATGGGTTTATGTTACACGGTGTCTGTGCAACGCAGATCTTATTTCATGATTAGAGCCTCTTAATTTCTTCGAGTAGGCCAGTTAACAGCTGAAATTTCTTTTCCATGTACATTTTCTTAAATTCTCGACACTTTGGGCAGATTCTGCAACGCCAGCTTCAGCTTCTGCAAGCATCAAGCAGTGAGACAAAAGCGGATCCATTATCATCCGGTATCAAGGGGAAGACAGTATCCTCGCCATCTTCATCCGTTGTAGACTCTAACGAGGCTGATAAACAAGACTAACTGGCGTTGCACAAGGTTCAATCCAGCATGGAGACAGCTGTCAAGATGTCTGAGAGTCCAATGTAGTAATTGTATGTTGATTGTTAAGAAAAAACTCTACAATGCAGTTATGATACACAAAGAACTAATCCAGGGTGAGATTTTTGGTGAATTTTAATCCTTCTAACTCTTTTGATGTATGTACATACACAAGCCCTCTGAGACTATATTTGGTTCTCATTGTCTTTCCTCATAAGATTTTTCTCTCATTTCCTCTTAATATTTATTTTATTTTAATTCTAACACGTCTTATCCAATCATATATCACCCATTTTTCTGATCAAAAATATTGACATGGAATTATTCGTTAATGGGTCGGGTCACTTTGTACAAATACTAGGTAAAGCCCAATGGGCCCACGAATGATAATGGCCCAACTTGCTTCGTTTTCTAATATCTACTTCTATTTTGTATTTGACAATATGGAGATATTATTTTATTATATTGCTGAAAAGTTCCATCTTCTTTCCGATCTTTAAATACTCCTCATCTTTCCTTAAAAAAACAAAAATCCCCTCATCCATTCATTATACAGAAAGTGAAGTTTATCTGTTGCTTTATGGTACATTGTCCTATATTTCTTTTCCTTTTCTTTTTTCAACTTTAATTCTGATTTCGGTGTTGGAGGTATTTCTTATATGTATATAACTAGTATAATAACTAGTATAAAGCCTGTGTGATATATGAGAATTTTTAAAATAAATATTTTTAAGAAATTAAAATAAAAACGTAATACATTTTGAGTAAAAAATAATAATTTGGAGAATATGGTAATCAAAAATGATTTTTATCGAATAATATTTTAACATTTTCTTTTAATGATTTTATGATTTTATTTTTTTTAGCAAAATTTGTAATACACACATATATATTTAACTATCTGTTGTATTGTCAATTTATATACATAATTTTCTTATTCAAGATATGTATGGAATATATTTTTTTCAATCTTTAATGATTATATACATAGAATTTTACTGTATGCATTTAAAATAATTGATATTGTATTTTTGCAATTAAGATAAAATCGTGAGTGCACATAAAATTAGATCTTCTCAAATTTGATTTCTTTCAAAAATATTTTAATTTTATTATATGTAATAAATGAAACAATATTAATGAATAAAATAATAAATAATATTTATTTTTCCATTTCAACATTAAGAAAGTAAGTTAATATTGTTATATATTGATTGACAATTTATAATAATTTAATAGTTAATAATTTATTTAATTTAGCATTAATGATATAAAATAAATTTGAATACAATTTAATTGTGGTTTGGGAGAGAAACCAAATGAATGAGAGAGTGACATGTTTAGTGGTTATTACTTTAGTATATAATTAATTAAAGAATAAAGATATTCATACCAATTTGAATTGTAATAGTAATTATATATATTTGTATACATTGTCATGTCAGTTTGAACTTTAATAATACTAAAGTTCTTTAGACAATAATTATTATTATCTCCTCTTCAAAAATCATAATGATTTCAAAGAAAAATGATAAATCACCAGACCCTTCAAATCTAAATGGACCCCATATTTCATTAACAAGATTATTATGTGTCTTCTAAATTGGGTATAATTAAGGATATTTTACGTACTCAATGAATGCTAAGCTTTTATAGAAAGAAATGATATATATATATATATATATGTTCATCCACGTATTATTATTTTGAATCTTATGATTCAAAATAGTTATTAGATGTATAGCTATCTCATATTTAAAACTTAAACTATTAGATAGGTTATATTTATTTAATATTCAATAATTTAACGCGCCCCATCATGTACAAGTTAATTACTTTTCATTAAATCATTACTGATGATTCTTTTACAGTGAATGAGAAATTCAAACCTAAAATCTTTTGAAAGAAAAGATAATCATTCAAGATATAATAACTCTAAAAATATGTTATATGATGCGCTCTTTTCCGTATAAGATGCCAAAGAAGAGTTGGATTTTTATAAGAGTGTACTACTAATCTTCAATCCACAATCCTCAATCCATAATTCATAAAATAAAAAAATTAAAATCAACTTATAAAAATGAGTTTGAAATCTAGAAATAGATTACATCTCACAAAAGTATATTAATCAAATTATATTTAATTATGAAGTAGATGAAACCCCAATATCCAAATATATCATAAAGTTCAAAAAACTTTCATTTCTTGAGGGCCCATTAACTGTTTATAAATCTTATTTTCTTTATAAAATAATATAAATAAATAAATAAAGAAATATCTTCCACTAGTTAGAAAGGTTAGACATTTTCCATGAAAAGGACTGGAGGTATAGTGGGCTCCACTCAAAATTCACGATAAAATATGCAAACAGATTAAGGAAAAAAAAAAATATATATATATATATATATATATTTATACAACACATAATATTGAAAAAAAAAAACCCCTAGATTTGATTAAATTTAATTGATTAGTAGCAACCCAGCCCATCTGTCAAGGTTTAAGATTTGTGAATAAGTATGGTGACAGAGACAGCTGCATTTACACATGAAAAATGGAAGAGCAAGAAAGCAACATGCCAAGAAATGAGTTAATCTAACTCATTAATTATGTTTAATCACTATCTGTGACATCTCACCTAAGTTTGTACAGAATATTTTTTAGATTGCCAATACTGCTTCTAACAAAGTGGGACATTTTAAGATTGTCAATAAGTTAAAGACTCGTTTTATTTTATTTTTAATAAATGAACGAAGACAATCAATAAGTTCAAGTGTGTTAGATTTTTAATTGGGTCTTATTTAGATTCACCCAATTTCATATATGAATATAAGTACAACTTAGAATCAAATTAAGATTTAAATTATTTCAATAATCAATGCCACATCTTATCCAAAATTTACTACTAGAATTCAGTAATAAGATACAAAACAGATTTTATTTTTGAGGTGTGTATTTGAATACAACTCAAAAGGTTTACAAATGGAGGATTTTACATTTTTTTGACACAATGTTGTCCTTTTGTCTTTTAAAAATGATAATATTAGTGATGGTTTCTGGGCCATTTAATTGACCAGGGGTCTGAATTGAAATTATGCATAGTATGATGAGAAAAGTAGCACTGTTTTAATGTTTCTGCCAAATCAATTTTAGTTAGGCTGAAGGAACATAAATGAACATTATTTGTCCAATATTTCCAAAAAAAGGTTTATGACCATATATGCATCCAAAAAAAACACCAACCAGCCTCACATGTTAATTGTCAGAATAAATATTTAAAATGATACATAAAAGAAAAAAACACACTGTTTGAAGCAAGCTAATTTACTCAACTTATTGCAAGAAGAGCAGTATTCTCACTAAAAGTAATTATATCATAAGCCATTTAAAGGAAATGATGGTTCATAGTATAGATTTTTTTTTTGTAACGAAAATTAATATGCTAATCATGTATTTATGCTTTGAGAGATCTAAATGAAAACATCTCATTAGTAAATAATTGAACGCTTATGAGTGTAATTTTAGTCTGATCAATAGTTATTTATTTATGCATTTTTTTTATAATGATGATTTATATCGATTCGTGATTGTAAAATAATTGGAGATATAAATTAATGTTTTGTATTAAGGCGTTGTTGAATTATAGTGTAATATTTAAAGGCTGTGGTCATAGTCATGGTCCCGGAATTCCAAGGCAGAAAATCTTGGATTTAAATAAGAAAGCATAACTCAGAATGATTGAATTAGGAAGGTGTTTTTCTTGAGCAACATATGAGGAAATTTCTAACGATGACTTTCACTCATTAATTTAACATTTTGTCCTTCAAAATATTGTTTGAGTCTTGCAATTTTAGACAGGAGATCTTAATATTATTCGTCACAAATCACAATTCAAAACTTTACAATTCTTTTTTCCTATTTTAACAAATTATTTTAAAACCGTCAATTTTAAGCATGATTTGACCATTTGATTTCAATTTTAGCTAATTTGTGATTGACAAAAACTTTTGTGCACTTGGTGTACAGACCCTAGATCCCTGCACTCGGGTCGACCCGACCCGTCACGCACCTGCACGCGCCTCTAGGTCGCAGACAAAATCCGCCCAAACATGATCCCAGGTGTCAAACATTTATGTTATGTTAACTATATCTTTTAGTAGTGTTAGTCATATCTTTTAGTTATATTAGACATACCTTTTGTAAGACTAATTGTACCTGAGCATTTTTTTTAGACAGACATATTAACCTTTCATTCATTTTAGTTATAACAGTCATACCTTTTAGTTATGTTAGATATATCTTTTAATTATGTTAGTTGTACCTTTATATATTACATAAATATATGACAGTGTTGATACCTTTATGTAGTATTAGGCATATCTCTTTATGTAGTGTTAAGCATAACTTTATGTTATGTTAGTCATACCTTTAATATGTTAGTTGTACCTTTTTATATATATATATTAAATAAATGTGTGTTTATGTTGATATAAATGTATAAATAATATCACATAAATGTATGAGTAATATCACATAAATGTAAATATCTACAACTTGTGCCGAAATTAGGGTTTATTGTGTTGAAATTAGGGTTTAGGGTTAAAGTATTAGATAAAGATATGCTATTTGTATATAAAGATATGACTAATATAACATAAATGTATGACTAACATAGTATGAAGGCTAGCGATTTTTTTTTTTAAAGTTCAAGTATTGTACTAAAGGTATGAAATCGGGAAATAATTGTATCATTAATATAACATAAATGTATGACTAATATAATATAAAAATATGACTAACATAACATAAAGGTCAGGGGAAAAAAAGAAGAAGGAAAATGTGTGGATCCGGGTCAGATTCGGCCCGACCCGACCCGAGTACATGGATCTAAGATCCATGCACCAATTGCACAAGAGAGTGACTCTTGAAGAAAAAAGAAATTGATTATATTGCAATGTGGATGTCATGTAGATAGTAGGTAGATTATACACCACTTAAAATCAACTAACTCAATTAATCATTGATTAACTCAGTTTAACCTAAATAAGTAAAAAATGATGAAAACAACGCAACACGATAAAAAAAATCATATATCAATGTTAGACGACAAACAAGATCAAATGAGGTGCACCTTAGATTAATTTTAATTATAATTTGACTAAAATTAAAATCAATTGTCTAATTATGATCAAATTTGACAATTTTAAAACAATTGACTGAAATAAAAAAAAAATGTGAAGTTTTGTATTTTCATAGGCAATTAAACCGTATTATTATTGTTGTCATCATTGTTACTACCACTATTAATTATAACAAATATCATGATATTTATTTTTAAAATGTAATTTATACATTAATTTATTTTGCTCTTACAAAATGTTTAATTTGTTACATATAGTTATTCTTTGTTTCGAAATAGTTGTTGCTTCTGAGATCGATAATTTACTTAAAAAAGTAGGGAATCTAGACTTTGACATCAAACTTAACGAAATAGACACCATATGGAATTCAATTTTAATATCCCAGATTGAGAGAATCACTTTTAGTTATTTATTTTTTCAGAGGAAAAGAAATTTCGATGTCCGAAAATTATGTAAATGCTTAACAAAACATTTTCTATTTTGCATCATGTTTTAATTTCATATGTAAGTAAACATGGTGCAAAAAATGAAACACCATTAATATAATATAATTCATGGCGCAACATAAAACATGGCACTTTTTGTCTAAGAAAGTTTAGCAGCATTATTTTGATGCTTAGTAATCATACAAGACAAAGTCTTGGGTGAGACCGTCTCACGGATCCCATTCCGTGAGATGGATAGGGTCGGATCAAACATAAAAATTATGTAATACTTTTGTGTGTGTTATGTAATATTTTTATGTATATTAGGTAATACTTTGTATTATAGAATGCGTTTTGAGTTGAGTCAGACTATAAGAAAATATGTAATACTTTTATGTGTATTAGGTAATACTTTTATGTATATCAAGTAATACTTTTGTATTATGGGATAATGACCCGAATTGGGTCGGGTCGGGTCAACACAAAAACGCGCGGATCCTAGCTAGGCGCCCAGGTGCTCTTCTTCCTCGTGCGTGAATTGTGTAATATGTAATACTTTTGTGTGTATTAGGTAGTACTTTTATGTATATCATGTAATACTTTTTGAAAAAATCACATAACTTAATATCATGTAATACCTTTATGTATATGAGGTAATACTTTTATGTATATCATATAATACTTTTGTATATATCATGTAATACTTCGATCCGACCCTACCCGTCTTACGGAATGAGATCCGTGAGACGGTCTCACACAAGACCTACTCATCATACAAATATAAATTAGATAGCATTTTATGTATTATTTATTGACATTTTTTGTCATATAAATTATTATTTTTTGAAATTTTGTTCATATGAATATATCTAAAAGTTTGCAATTTTAATTACAGTGACTGGTTTAGTCTATCAATACATGAATGTATCAATTTGAATATTTTATTTCCAATTGTAACCGAAAAAAATGTCAATGAATTATTTTAAAATTAGATATTTTTGACGGTGTATTTTTTTAAATCGATATCTCCTATAAAATATGATACAAACCTTGGAGGAATTTAGAAAAAAAGAAGTGAAATTAGATAGTAAATAAAATTAACAAGTGGATTGGCGGCATCATATTGATAGAAAATACATTAATCATTGACCAGACAACATCAAATGTCTGTGGTCTTTGCTGGGCAGTGAAGGGTGCCACGTGTAAATTCTTGGTCCATCATGTTCATTCATTTATAGCTGCTTTCGGTACAGTACATACAGTTACAGTAGTACTTCTCCAAACAAAAAACAATTTAGACTTTCTCTGAATTTAACAGAACTGCACCCAATCAAATTTCCCACACCAGAATCAAATCCCTTTCCTGTAATTTCACCTAATTTCCGAGGTTACCAAAGAGAATAAATTCCCTCAACCCTAAAAACAAACATTTTATTTCAAAAAAAATAATAGAAAATCTTTATTTTATGGGGTGGGTCCCAAAACTTGTCTGATTCATCATATTAGCCAATAAGACAATCTACTTAAAATAGCAAATTAAGAAACCATATTAATTGCGAATTTCGAAAATATTTAAAAATCTTTTTTCAGGGTTTGCAACACAACTTGGAAGGATCACAAGTTGGTTTGTGTTTGTTGTTCAGAGTAATCCAAAATTCCTAATTATAATTTCAAATTAGAATAATGATGAGTTAATAAATTTCCATATACGTATATGTATGATGACGATAATATTATTAGCTAATGAATATAAATATATATATATAACTATATATATATGCATTTATATAGGTGGGCAGTTTTTTATGCGATATTAAATTTTCATTAATATATATAATCAAGGAAGGTGAAGAGAGAAACCTTCTTCCCATTGTGTAGTTTTGAGTTTAGAGAGAGAGAGAGAGAGAGAGAGAGAGAGGAGAGAATAAAAAGAGACCAGATGTTGACAAATTTTATGTCACTGTTCTTAGAAGGTCGTTTGTTAGTGTGAAGATTTCTTATCTGGGATCTCTCTTTCTCTCTCTTGAAAATCAATATTAAATATTAATTAGTCTTAAATATATTCAGTTGTTAGAATTCTTTTTTTTATTATTTTTTTTTATTTTTGCTTCTCATTCTCTTTCTAAAGGTGTTTTAGCCTTTTTTTTTTCTTCTCAGAGAGAGAGAGAGTGTGGCCCAGTAGATCGAAATCTCCAATCTTTAGTAAGTTTGATGAGGATCTGAGCTTCTTCAATGGAGTTACCAAAACTCCCACTTCTTTGTTTCATTTGCCAATAATTACTCTCTCTCTCTCTCTCTCTCTCTCTATATATATATATATATATATATATATATATATCTCCCTTTTATTCCTTCTGCTTCTTTTATTTTCATTTCTGGTAGCGTGAATTTCTCGAACTTGATTATGAATTTTCGGAGAAGATTCAAGTGGATGATTCAGTTTATGAGAGATTGTTGAGGAGAGGATTTTCAGGATGTGGGTTTGAGGTAATTAATTTTCTATTTCCTTTTTTATTTCGTTTTTTTTTATAATTTTTTTAAGATTTACTTGCCTTTGACTACGACACAGAACAGGAAAATACTTCTTATTTTTTGTCTCCTAATTTAGACTTATGATTTAATCATCTGATTAGTTGCGTTATAATTCTGCCCAAAATGTCTGGTTTCGAATCTGCAGATGATTGGTTCATTTGCTGGAATTGTGCATTTTGCTTTCCAAACAAAGTTGCTAATTGTGTTTGTAATTCATATTTAATTGATGATTTGGACTGGGCTCTTGTTTTTGATGTGTGATCATCCCAATAGGATCTGCTTTCAATGCACAATCATTTGCAGATTAAGTATATGCAACTTTTTCTTCTTGTTGGTTTCCATATAATGTTGAGTTCTACAATCTAATACTTTAGTTGAAGTGTGATTCATTGAGTTTCCTTTAAATCATTGTGAGAAACATGTTTAGATTTGGTTCTTATTGCAATGCTCTTTTTGGTTAGTTTGCTTGCTATGGAAACAATCTAGGCTATGGCAATCTCAGTACTGTTTTATATCTTCTATAGGAATGGGAACTAAAATACATTGCAAAAGCTACTTCCCAGGATTTTACTCCATGAGGGATCTTAATGAGAATTCTAGTAGTAGTAACTGGCCTGTGTTTTACGGAGATAAAATGGTAGCAAATGGGCAGTATTACAATGGATACATGCCAAGAACTTCAGTTGATGGTTATTCGGGGCATGATAAGGACACCTTGAAGCAAAAAATGCTCGAACATGAGGCAGTTTTCAAGAATCAGGTATTTTCATCTCATTTGATCATTGCATTCCTCAATCTTAAGGATATTGAGTCGATAAGTGCTTGAATTTTCTTCTGGCATTCAGGTTTGTGAACTCCACCGCCTTTACAGAATTCAAAGGGACATGATGGAAAAAGCAAAGAGGAGAGAACCACACCAACATCAAGCATCAATGGAACCAGCTTCGTCATCAAGTCATCAAGGATCTCAAGAAGATGCTCGAAAATGGCATATGGATGGTTTTCCTTTGTTGAATTCTAGTTTTGCAAATTTTAGTTCTCCTGTGAGTTGTTCGAAAGAGATTGCCACACAGCCTGGTCAGTCTCCTTTCCAAAACGGGTCTACTTCAAAGGACTCTGAAGCATTAGATTTGAGACCATTCAAGGTAAGGAAGAAGCTAATTGATCTTCAACTTCCGGCTGATCAGTACGTAGATGATCCCGAAGAAGAGGAAAATTTGCTCGATCACAAAGAATCTGACTTATCAAGTTGTACTCCTAATGGCAACCCAAGCAGTGGGCCTGAAAGTAGTATGAAGTTAGTATTCCTTGGTAGTCATGTAGATATTAAATCTGATCGCCCAATGGACGCTTCAGCTTTTACGAGTCGTTTAAGGGGCTCTACTGGTTTGGCTGATCTAAACGAGCCCATTCAGATTGAAGAAGCAACGGGTCCCTCATCTGTTGATTTTCTTGGCCGTATTTCAGAAAATGTAGAGACCAGAGACGTGCATCAGCCTCCTAAATCGAGTGCTGGTTATTTAGGTGTAACTAGAGACACCACGCTTTTGCGCGATGGATTTTCGATAATTTCATCTAGTGAAAGTCAAGCTAATGACAGGGGATGGTTCTCTCATATTAACAAAGCAGGTAAAGATTTTTACTGAAGTTTCATCATATTTTTTTATTTATTTATAAATTCTCTCTCTGCTATGAGCTTGTATAAGTTATATCCATGCTTGTGTGAATTTAACTTATATGATCAGGAATCTCACTCTGAATATATTATGAGGAAATTATTCTGAGATTTCATCCTAATTTAAAATTTACTGGTCACTATGCATCTAGCATCTAGTATACAAGAGGTAGCTGTATCAAACTTTATGTGCTTCAGAAATCTAAATCAATCTAATATTGTTGAATATCTTGTCTTATTTGTAGCTTTCCACCAGCATGAGTGAAATAACACATAAGAGTTAATACATCATTATGATACTAAAATCGAGTTTCTGTGGTCAAAACAACCTTCTCATCATATTTTGGTTATAAATTACCTGCATTACTATTGTTTGGAGAGTTACTCGATTATTTAAAACACTAGTGATTTCTCTATCTTTCAGGATCCTCTAGTGGCAATCTTAGTTCTGTAACCCACGGTGGTCATTCAGGCAAGGGTACATATCCAAGTGGTAACAGTAGGGAAGATCTGTGGAGAGAGGGATTTCGACATGGTTTAGATTCTTCTGGTAAAACTTATGATCAATCCCATAGTAGCCACTTGGAACCTATAGCATCTCAAACCCCTGCTTCATATCCGTTCTTTAGTTCGTCTTCTTTTGCCAGTGCATGGGTTCACCCCATCTCGTCTTGGGCAAAGCCCACAAATAGTTTTACTCAAAACATATCTGCAATGGAAGCATCAGCCAAAGCAGCTGCAACGAGTAGAACTTGTCAGCCTTCTGCTCTGAGCCAAGAATATCTTGGTGGAAAGTGGGCCGATTCTAGTTCTAGGTTGAACCCTGTTTATGGAAGTGAATCAAAATTGAATGGATTTTACCATGCATCTGCCTCAGGATCCAAAGAAGTGCAAGCTCAGTCGCTATCAGCTCATTTTGATTATCTCAACTGTAGTAGGGGTGGTGGTAATGTAGCATCTGAAAGATCAGCTAATCATGGGTTTGGGAGCTTTCCAAAGAGCTCGTATCATGCAGATTCAAAGCCTGTTATGGATATTAACTTAAATGAGGCTCTTCCAAAGAGCCTGTCAAATGAGATTTCGATCATGCAAGATCTTAGTACGGCTGATGGAAAATGTAAGCCTGAAGACAATCTTCAGACATTGCCCTGGCTAAAACGTAAGTCAATCTATGTCGATGAGGTTTCCAATACTAGTAGATCAGAACTATCAAGAGAATTGAGCTCTTTTCATACTTCTTCCAATCATGATTCTGAGATTCCAAAGAAAAAGGAAGCTGCTCAGGCTCAAATTGTTCAGAAAATTCTCGGGGTTCCCATATTTGAGAGAGATGTACCAGAAAACGAGCTGTCATCCCATGCGTCCACCTCAATGAATGTTGATTGCCATGAAAGAAGGAACAGAATGATCGATATAAATGTGGCGTGTGAGCCAGATGAGCAGATAACTGGTGAAGATCTGACTGTGGAAAATGAAAAACAGAAAAAAGCCATTGATTTGAACTCTTGTGTTAGTGACTGTGAAGATCCTCCGTCGCCCTGTTATGAACGAAAGAGTGCCCGTGTTAACATAACCTTGGAGATAGATCTTGAAGTCCCCGTTTTCATGGAGAGTGACGATGATAACACACTTCCCAAGGAAAATATCCCAGAAGAGAATAAACACGAACAAATACAGGATGAAGTTCTTAAAAAAGCAGCAGAAACAATACTTGCCATCTCAACATGCCCGCAAATCGGGGAAGACGATAGTGTTTCTCTTCCATCCGAAGCTTCCATGACAGAATCACTTCTTTGGTTCGTCCAAGCTGTGTCTTCATACGAAAACGATATTTCTGAGGAGATGGATGATTTCGAGGCCATGACATTGCAACTAACCGAAACAAGAGAAGAAGACTACATGCCTAAACCTTTCATTCCTGAAATCCAGAAAGTCGAAGAAACAGGATCCAATGCCTTAACATCTAGATCTCGGAGGGGACATTCAAGAAGAGGAAGGCAACGAAGGGATTTCCAACGAGACATTCTCCCTGGTCTAACATCACTGTCGAGGCACGAGGTAACCGAGGATCTTCAGACATTTGGAGGGCTGATGAGGGCCACAGGGCATTCTTGGAATTCAGGATTTAACAGAAGAAACGGGGGTGGTCGAGGTAGACGACGAGCAGTGGCTGAAACCATCCCAACTGCCATTCCTAGCCCGGTTTGCCCTCCATTGGTGAATCAGCTTAGCACCATTGAAGCTGGTCTGGAAGATAGAAGCCTAACAGGGTGGGGGAAAACGACTAGACGACCCAGAAGACAACGATGCCCGGCAGGTAATCTTCCAACCGTTGCATTAACGTGATAATGAAAGGAGGCTTTAGTTTCTTGATTCTGAGTTTATAGGGAAATGTAGCTTGTTTTCATGACTGTTTTCTGAGAGTGAGGTGGTTGTGATCTTGATCTTGATCTTGATCATTGTCGTTGTAAATGCTCATAACTTGAGTCGTCGTGATATATGCCGTTGGATTCCGAAATAATGTGGCTCCATTTGATCCTCATATATACACACCATTGTTTTCTTAAAACAAACTGTCTTTCTTCATAGCAGTAGCCTCCCTCCCAATTAATATGGTAATTCTTCTTTTCCACCTTTTCTAGTTTCATTATGTGTTTATATCAAGATATTCAGCAGTTTATTATATATACACTCGAATAATTTAATTACAAGCTCTGCAATTTTATTTATCATAAATGGAATCGCTTTTTTTATTTATTTAGAGAAATTAGAATGTAGATATTTGCAATATTAGAATGTGTTAATTTTTGTGATGTTTATAATATCCTTATTAACTATTCAGTTGCAAGGATAATTAGATAATCTAGTATTTATTTAATTATTTAACCACCTTATGTTAAAGTTGTTTCCACAAAAAAAAATGTAAATGTTGATCACACATAGTATCATAGTATTAAATATTATTTTGATGAGAAAAAACTTATTTAGTTCAAAATAATTTTATTAAACTTAATTCTTATCGCGTATATAACTAACCATATGAATGCTATATTTTCAAGTCGTTTAAAATAGTTTGATTTAGATAAAAATGAAAATTTAATTTAATTGATATTATTTTTTATAGAATATCAACAATTTTCATATTTAATAATCTTACGTGCAGTACACTTATTATCTACTACTAGCAGTGCACCCGTGCGATGCACGAGATTAAATATAAGAAGTATATATTATGTTATCAGTATATTTAAATTATTTTAATTTATATTTAGAGTCAATAGTATGTTTTAAGGCATGATTAATCAAATAAAATATATGGATTATCAAACTAAAGTAACTGATCAATTGTATAATACAATAAATTTATAATAATGTTTACATTGTAGTTTATAAATTTTGAAATATTTCTTTGTAAACTATATTCGTCGTTCTGTTACTTTGTCCACCCTCCCTATCCTCTATCAAAATTTTGAGTCCCCTACAATGGATGACTTTGGATACTGCGACATACAAATGTCTGATTTCTTAAGATACAAACAACATAGAGACCGACCCCGACTCTTTTAGAGGTATACTACTCAACATATGCGGACTCTTTTAGAGGTATACTACTCAACACTCATATGTGCGTTGTATCTAGTATACTACTCAACACTTTTTACAAATATAATAATATCTAGCAGTGCACCCGTGCAATGCACGAGATTAAATATAAGTAGTGTATATGATATTATCAGTATATTTAAATTGTTTAAATTTATATTTAGAGTCAATAGTACGTTTCAAGACACGATTAATCAAAGTCATGTTAAATCACTTTAATCAACTTTTGATGTAATTATAAAAAGACATCTTATATATAATATAGTTCTTTGTATATATTTTTATTAAATTATTGTTAATATATATTTTATAAATTAAGATTTAATTTGAATTATGACAACACCAAACTTAAAATATTGATATCTATAGAAATATCAATATTTTAAATTTATGAAAATATCAATGGATATAACATATATCAAATGTCAATATCATTAATATTTGAGTAAATTTATTGGGAAAATTTCAATTTTAACCCTGTAGGAAAGACTCGGGTCAGATTTTGGTCCCTAGGTTCAAAAAAGAACAAAAAATAATCAATTTTGGTCCTCTTCGTTAGTTTTTCTAACGGAAACCGTGAGGACATCTCTTTATTAGCATGTGTCAAATGTGTCATAGAGAAAAATATCAATTTTGACCTTATAGGAATGAAAATATATATTAGGATCGAAAAAAAATATTCTTTGAAATTTATTATATCTTAGATTTTCGTACTATTTTAGTTTATTGACGATTTTGTTAATTCATTCGAATTTAATTTATGAATGTATGTAGTTTATTTTTAAATTTATAATTTTATTCATAAAAAATTGATGAAAATGTTCTGGTGCTTCTTAATTCATTTTAAAATTTATTTATGAATCTATTCATTAGACTATTATTTATATTTTCACTCATTTTGTCATTTCTTATATATTTTTGTAAATATGATAAAATCATATATATATATATATATATACTTAGTGTAATACACGGGATTTAATAAAAAAATTTAAATTTAGTGAAATTAAAAAAAATTAAATATAATTTACACAACAAAATTAAATTTATGATTTGTGCAATATGTATCGTCTAATTTAACATTAAATATAATAAAATATGATCAAAAAGTTATTTAGTGTTCAAAATATTTATTACATTTGTAGATGATCATTTAAAAAAATTATTATTATTTTGAAAAGAATATACATTGCTATACCTATTATATTATTCAACCCACCCACCATATTTTTTTTAGTTTGCTTTTTATTCTTTACATTTGTAACAACCCTCAACTTTTATTTTCAATTAAATGATACAAAATGAAAGTCAACATTTCACAAATAAATTCCATAGTATTTTAAATCATATATTTAAAAAATTATTTGATTTCAATAATTAATAAGCTTGAATGATAATTTTCAAACTGTCCACCTTTATTATTATTTTTTTCTTTTGTATCTATTTATATTTTTTCTTTACATTTTAAATTTAACAAATTTCAAATATATAATAATATCTATCATTGAACTCTAACATATGTTATTTAAATAAATATAATTAATATTTATATATTATTTATTATTTAGTAATAATAATATTTCTTATCAACTTTAAATTTGTAGCAATTAATTAGCATATTTAATATGAAAACATTGTAGGCTTGTCATGTGGTTCTTTGGTTTTACTTTTGTATATATAAAGATATATATATATATATATATATATATATATATATATATATATATATATTCTAAATTTATTTTCTATAACTGTATAATTTTATTTCAATAAATTATAAAAATATTGAAAATTTATTTTCACAACTATAATTTTTTTTTTGCAATAATATTGAAAGTTTATTTATATTTCATAACTATTGTTTTCTTTATATTTTATAATTCTTTCAGATATATAATGCTTTTGATAATTTGTTTTCACAATTTCAAATGATCATCTCAATGATTTTATTTTAAATTATTAGTTTTTTAAATATATTTTATAAATTATTAGAGAGATTTTTAAAAATTTCACTAATTAAATACAATTTTTGTATATTTATAATTTTTATGAGGAAAAAAATCAATTTGAACCCTGTAGGAATGGGTTTTATCCACTATCTATTGGCCCAACTGTTAACAGTCATGTGACTTGCACATGCCAGGTCGTTAAATATATAACGAAAATTGATCAATGGGCCAAAAATGCCTATTGAAGGACCAAAATCGGACCAGAGGCATTCCTATGGGGCCAAAATTGAATTTTTCCCTAAATTTATTGCACCATACGACTTTTGAGAACCTTTTGAAAGTTTGACCCAAACATTTTTCTTATTGGTATAGAGCAGCTACAATAGTTTGTTCGCATCAAGGTTGCATTAATAGTCTCTCATCACATAGAATTCTATGATAATTTATTTTCATTTTCAGAGCTCTACTACTTTCTCCAATTTGTTTTTACCTCATATAATTTTATGATAACTTATTTTCATATTCAGAACTCTATTATTTTCTTCATTGTCTTATCTTCTTTACATTTGCACTCTCTAGTTAACAACTTTACGTTTGTTGACCATGATGTGATTTCCACTGAGCATTATATGAGAGAGATGCGATTATATCTCGACTTTTCAAATGCTTAAAAGATGGTGATATTTGTTGAAATATTGCAAGAAAACTTGATGTCATATGGGTGGGACTGATCTCTAAATTATAACACTATGCCTTAAGATATATAAAATAAAAGGTTTATATCAAAATCAATAACAGAGTGTAAAACAACAATATTTATCTGATATAACAAAATATGATATAATAGAGTGATGTAATCTCAATTTGATGACAACAAAATTTGATATAATAGAGTGATGTAAAAAATATATATGCAATATCAATCTGATGACAATCTGAATCTGATGTAACAGATCTCAATCAATCATATGATATAATAAATTGCTAAAGAAACTGATATAAAAAGTTATATGACAATCTCAATCTGATATAACAAAATCTAATATAATAGATCTCAATAATTGCTAAAGGAAAGCGATATAAAAATTATATGACAATCTCAATCTGATATAAAAAAATCTAATATAAGAGATCTCAATAAATCTAATGTAATAGAAATCAATTTCAATTTGATATAATAGGTTGACCACAATCTCAATCTAATGTAACAAAAGTCTCAGTATGATTAATTTGATATAATAGAATGCTAAAAAAAATTGATTAATCTAATATAATAGAATGCTAAAAAAATGTGATATAAAAAAATTACATGACAATCTCAATTTGAGTCTAAAAAAAATATCAAAAACTCTGATATAACAAAATCTAATATTATAAAAATTTGATTAGAACAACTCTGATATAACAAAATGTAATATTATAAAAATCTGATTAGAACATGATATTATGATTGCTTCCCCATCCCTAGATTAGATTCATCATCTCAATGAATGCCATCCTGGATTCATAGTACATCCATAAAATGTGATGTTGAGTTTGGAATTAAAGTAGAATGTTCGGATTCAACAACGGTCGCATTATTCAAAGCAGCAAGAGCTTTCATCCAGGTGTATGCATCTGGCATGATATCACCAACGTTCAATTCTTTTATAAGTTTTTGACTACATACAACAAACAGTTTTTCAAGAAGAGAGTCATAAAGCTTTTATATGACGTGAAACTTATTTCTGCTTACAAATATTTCATCTTTTCTAAATAATGCATGAGTGTGCCTTTTCAACCATTAACTCTTTGCAACAACAAAATAAACTGAAAGCAATTAAGCAAACATGTTTTAGGAATTAAACAAAGGATAAACCGACATGTTGAAACAACTAAGTATTTTTTAAGGATAATGTTAGTGCTAGTGATATTAAAAGCATATATAGAGGTTGAAATTATTTGTTCATAATCCAAAGACACCAAATACAAAAAATCAAGAATTGTAGTCTCAATAGAAAATCTGATCGTCTCAAGAAGTATAACAAAATAGGTCATTTGTTTGTTCATAATCCAAAGACACCAAATACAAAAAATCAAGAATTGTAGTCTCAATAGAAAATCTGATCATCTCAATAAGTATAACAAAATAGGCCGTCTGCCACTCTCTAAGTTGTCAAAGACTTATGAATAGAACATGAGAATAAGCATGAAAACATATTTCAAATCATTGCACCATCTTTTTCAAGTGTTATTTATGAAATTTTGCTCGCACAAAATTAAGTCGTTATTTTGTTGTTGAGGAAGTTTTGTAAACTGTTATTATGAAAACAAAGAAGCTTAAACCAAGTTTCCATTATTTAAATTTTTAGAATATTCTGAAATTAAAATGAAATAAGAGGACTGAATGCGTCAAAATACATAAAATGTAATTGTTTTTCCTAGAAAAACCAAAACTTGCATTACTTTGTCAATATCTTTTACTTTGAATTTTTATTATAAGCTTACCCATTCCCAAAGTATAATGTTCAACTGCTAAGACAGAAATACTTATGATAGAATAAAACATATGATTAAATAGAATGTGTGCATAAACTACACTCTAAAATATCAACTACAAATGATTAAATAAAGAGTGTGCATAAGCTACACTCAAGAATATCAACAATAAAGTAATGAACAATCAAAAGCTATACCCCGTCGTGCGATACACGGTTCTAATAATATTTCACATGATGAATTATATCACCTAAAATATAATGGAAAAAATGAAATTAGAGAACACATTAAATATAATATTAATAATATAAAAAAAAAAGGAAAGATTTTTCTAAAGAAGCGGTTTTCTCATTATTTAAAAAAAATTACATTAAAAGAAATATTAGCTTTCTATTTTTAGTAAGAAAATTTTAACATGAAAAATGTTTGGTTACCATATTTGGAATATACCTATAAATATGAAAAAAGTTTGGTTACCATATTTGGAATGACTTCTGTTATTATATACTTATTGAAATAAATTATATCAATCATTGTAAAAATGAATTGCGTCTAAGTATTCAATAAACATAAGTCAAATTACTTCAAAAAAAGAAATATTTCATTAACTCAGCATAGGCTTCAATATATGTAATGAAAATTATAAATGACTTAATGTAATACAAACCAAATGTCTTTAAAGAAAATAAACTTATTATATCAATTCGATAACTTCAAGAATATAATACATAAAGAAATATTTTATAAACTTAACTCAAATGACTTCAATATATGTAATCAAAATTATAAATGACTAAATAATATAATACAAACCAAATATCGATAAACCAAAAAAATTAATTATATCAATCTGATAACTTCATCTAATATAAATCATATCAATCTGATGACTCAACCCAAATGACTTAGAAAAAGAAAGCTCAAAAAATATAATGTATGTCTATAAATATTTCATAAACTCAAGTCAAATCATTTGAATATTGTGCAGTTATTTTATGACAATTAACAAATAAATTGAGTTTAAATATTCTATAAACTCAACTTAGGTAACTCCAATATATCTTCGAAGACTGAATAGACAAATTATATCAATATGATGATTTAATACAATTCAACTCAGATAACTTCCATATTATATATTTTTGATCTGCAATATATCTTCGATAAACTGAATAGTCTAATAATATCAATATAATACTTTAATACAACTCAACTCAAATAACTCTTATATATTTTCGATAAATTGAATAGACCAATTGTATCAATCAATATTTTTGATAAACTGAATAGACTAATAATATCAGTATGATACTTTAATAACTCTTATATATCTTCGATAAACTGAATAGACTAATTGTATCAATCTGATAACATGAGTAGTCCCCCAATTACGCTCCAACAAAAAAAGAAAAAAAGAGAAAAAAAATCAATGTGATCGACCGTCGAAACTGATGTTACTACAATCGGAAATCTGACCCAACAATTCCCACAATCATGCTAAAAAAATAGAGAAAAAATATTAATGTGATTTAGAGATCCGTCAAAATATGTAACATTGAAAATCTGATAGTACTAAATATATAGGCGGAGATGAGACCACAAATATCAGAAAATAGAAAAAGATTCGACAAAAAAAAAAAATCAGAAAAAAAAAGAAATGTAAAATAGTAAAATACAAAGAAAAAAGATAAAAAAAAAGATAATGAGAAAAAAAAGATATAAAAAAATAATACCAAAATTCAAGATTTAGACAAAAAAAATATATCAGAGAAAACATATCTCTACATATCAGAAGATATTAGAAAATAAAAAAAGATTAGACAAAGAAACAGATCAGAAAATAAAAAAAAATGAAATGTAAAATAGTAAAATAAAAAAGATATAAAAAAATAATACCAAAATTCAAGATTTAGACCAAGAAAACATATCAGAAAATAGAAAAGATATGAAATGTAAAATCATTAAAAACAACATATCAGAAAATAGAAAAAGATTAGACAAAGAAACAGATTAGAAATATATCAAAAAATAAGATTAGAAATATATCAAAAAATAGAAAAGATATGAAATGTAAAATCATTAAAAACAACATATCAGAAAATATAAAACAAATTAGACAAAGAAACAGATCGGAAATTCAAGATTTAGACAAAGAAAACATATCAGAAAAAGTACATATCAGAAAATAGAAAAAAAATTAGACAAAGAAACAATAAAAATTCAAGGTTAAAAAATAGATAAAAAAATCAATGTGATTGAGAGATCCGTCAAAATATGTGACATTGGAAATCTGATAGCACTCCCGACAAACTCCAACAAAAAAAATAGAGAATAAAATAGATATAAAAAAATAAAGAATCAGTGTGATGAAGAAAAAGATTCAAAAGAGATATGATAATCAGAAAAAAAAAAGATATAAAAAAATAATACCAAAATTCAAGATTTAGACAAAGAAAACATATCAGAAAATAGAAAAGATATGAAATGTAAAATCATTAAAAACAACATATCAGAAAATAGAAAAAGATTAGACAAAGAAACATATCAGAAATTCAACATTTAAACAAAGAAAACATATCAGAAAAAACATATCTCAACATATCAGAAGATATCAGAAAATAGAAAAAGATTAGACAAAGAAACAGATCAGAAAAAAAAAAGTAAAATAGTAAAATACAAAGAAAACAGACCAGAAAAAAAAGATAATTAGAAAAAAAAGATATCAAAAAATAATACCAAAATTCAAGATTTAAACAAAGAAAACATATCAGAAAATAAAAAAAATAGTAAAACACAAAGAAAACGGATCAGAAAAAAAAGATAATTAGAAAAAAAACCATAAAGAACTCTCCGGTCCTTCCCATCTCCGTTGGCGGAGGCCTTCCTCAACTCATCCATCACGAACAACACGCACACAATCGACATGTTTCCATACTCGTCCAACACATGCTTGTCCGGCTAATTATCTCAGACTCTAACCCCAATTTCTTCTCCACTTGGTCAAGAATCGCGAACATGTGTTTTCCCGTCTCAAGAAGATGCTGTCACAAATCATTAAAGACGAAGCCACTTGGTTATGCTTAGGACCTCTCGAAGCAGATTTTTGCCTCTCCTTTCGAACTTGAAGATACATGATGAATTAGAGGACATCTTGGATTGGATATTTTTGGATTAACATTTTAAGTGAATGTATTAAATGTGAAACTCGTATCCATGGGAAAATCCTTTCAATTTTGGCGAGGAAGAAAACTGGAATATATATGACTGGATACCGTTTTCTTTTTAGATTTATGTGGAGAAGCAACTGTTAAAAAATTAGAAAATCGGGAACAGGGATACCGTTTTCTTTTTAGATTTATGTGGAGAAGCAACTGTTAAAAAATTAGAAAACCGGGAACAATTATAAAAAGAAGTAACTGTTAAAAAATTAGAAAATCGGGAACAATTATAAAGAGAAGTATATCCAAACTTTTATGGAGAAATAACAAAATGAAACGGGTGTATGAAATTTAAAATTTAAATTACATTGAAAATTGTTTTTTTTTTTGAATTTGAAAATTGTTTTTTTTTAGAATTCTTTTTAAGAAGCGGTTCTGTTATTATATAGATATAGATATAGAATAGATATAGATTAAATAAAAAAAATTGAAAAAGATTTTTTTTAAAAGAAAGCAGTTTCAGAATAGATATAGATTAAATAAAAAAAATCGAAAAAGATTTTTTGAAAAGAAAGCAGTTTCTGATCGTGTTTTAAAATTTCCTTGGAAGAAGGAAGCGGTTTAAAATTAATTTTTTCTTTTCTATTATTCTTAGAAATGATGAATTATGAAATTACCCTTAGTTCTTAATTGAATTACAATTTTGTCTGACTGACTTCTGTTATTATATATATATAGATAATACTCTATAAAAATAAAAAGTATTAAAACCTACGTCATTATATCATGTGACAAATAATCCTAAAAAATAATACAACTATTAAATAGTAAACACAACTATTAAAATACTGTTAAAAACAGTATGATTGAAGACTATGATATTCCAGAAAATCTGGATCTTCTTAATAAATGGACAATTCCTAAAATTGAGCCAAAATTGGTTTATAAATTAGGAACTTTTGAAAAAATGGATCTTAGACAAGTTGTCAAAACTACTGAATCCTCAGTTCCTCTTCATGATAAAGAAATGGTTATTCGCTTACTTAATAAAAATGATCTAATACCTTTTAAATTTCATAAATTTCTTGACATCGGATGTGTTTAGATAGTCTTTAGACCTTCAACTCTTGAATGGCTACCTAAAAATTTTCTTGCTACTCTTAGAGATGGAAGAAATCTTAATTGGAAACAATCTCTTATGGGAATAATTCAATCCAGTCTGACACATGATCCAATTTACTTTGATGTTTATTTGAATCTTTCTTTATCTCTTTCGGATGTAAATATTCTTGATGCTTTAACTTTAAATGTTAAAACACATGGTTATACTGTTATAGAATCTATTATAAACCACTTTTTACTCTAAATCCTATATGTAAAAAAGTAGATAAAAATTCAAATGAAACCATTCTTATAGAAACAAATTTTAATAAATCAAAAATCACAACTTGTAGATCCATTAAATGGGAAGAAATTGTTTTCCCTGAAAATTGGATTATTGAACATGTTGTTCCTAAAAATCCTATTGTTAATAATATATTTCAAAATATTCAAACAAATGATGGATCTGTTCATATACAGTTTGAAAACCAACAAAAGAAATTTTTATCTTCTTTTACTAGATTGAATTCTAGTCACTCTTTTATTCCACCGTTTGATTATAATATGGAAATTCCACAAACTTCTAGAACTTCTACTTCTCATTATCGAGAAGATACAAGATCCCGATCTTCTAATAAGGAAGAACCTATTGATGAAATAATAATAAACAGGAACAATATTGTTCATAATATTAAAGAAACGGGTACATTATCAGAAATGAATTTTACAATTTAATTTATGGATTTTAAAACTAAAATAGATTTTTCTAAAGGATCCAGTGCAAGAGCATAGATCAATAAAGAATTCTATGATCCCAAATGGGATATGTTTAGAGATTGTTATTTTAAAAACTTCTCTAAAGTAGAATTTGATTATTTTGTTAACAGTTTTTATGAATTCTGTGAACAACATGAAAAAATTATATATTTTGTTCCCGGGTTCTTTAATACATTTGTTAAAGACTATATCTTTGTAAATGAAAGAGAATATAAACTTTCATTAGGACAAATACAGAAATTTGTATTTCCTTCTCAAACAGCTTTTCAAATAAAAAGAAATGAAAAACAATTAAACTTTACTGCTTTTTCAAAAATCTTTGAAAATGATATGCTATAGGTTACTACTAAGCATATAAATCAACTTTTTGAAAAACAAAATTTTACAAATCTTTATTTAACCATTCTTAGTGAAGAAATAATATCTCTTAACGATAGAGTAGAGAAAATATTTTCCACTATTAATCGAATTAAATCAGATGTTCATATACAGTTTGAAAAAGAAACTAATATTGTTTCTATTGCTTCTTCATCTATTCAACCCCCACTTGAAATAAAAGATTTTAAATTTAAAACTTCTGCTTCTCAATTAGAAACTTTTATTGAAGAAAAATTTAAAGCTTTTAATATTTCCACATTAGATGATGAATTTCATGATCTTCAAAAAGATAATGAAGATATAAATAAGATGAAATGGGCTGATAGACCCACTCTTAATAAATATTATTATAATAGACCAACTCTTATGGACAAGAATATATCATTTCTAATAGTTATAATGGAAAAAAATATTTATGAATGGAATATAGATGGTGATATTGAAAAACATATTTTCACTCTTGCCCATCGTATGCTTATGTATGGCACTGTTTGTAAAACTTTTATTAATTCTGATAAGAATATTGCTAAAATGATTATAGTTGGTTTTACTGGCCAATTAAAAGGTTGGTGGGATAATTATTTAAATCCTAATCAGAGAAATGAAATTTTAGGATTAGTTAAAAATGAGAATGACAATCAAGTTGAAAACGCTATCTATTCTCTTATAACAACCATGATTGAACATTTTACAGGTAGATACACTGATAATAGTGATATTATTCGTACTCTTCTTAGTAATCTAAGACGTAAAACTCTTACTGAGTTCAGATGGTATAAAGATACTTTCTTATCAAGAATTTTTTAATTACGAGAATGTAATTCTAGTCATTGGAAAACTAAATTTATTGGAAAACTAAATTTATTTGCTGGAAGAGTCAGAAAAATTCTTAGAAAAGATAATTTATCTATTCTTTATGATACTTATGGTAATCTTATCAGTATATGTATACAAGAGGGTTTATCCCTTTGTAACAATTTAAAATTAAATAATCAGATAAAAACCCAAAATCGTCTTGAAAGAAAACAATTGGGTCAATTTTATAACCAATTTGATATGGATATACCTAAAGACAAAAAAACACTCTTTTTATAAAAGAGAAAAAAATATTAAAGATAAATATATATCTTATAGAAAAAGAAAAATATATAAAGATAAACATAAAGACAGATTTAAAGAAAAGGAAAAATATTCTTTTAAAAAGAATAAATATGAAAAGAGAAATTCTCGTATTATATGCCGCAAATGTGGAAAACTAGGTCATTATGCTAATCAATGTTGGGCCAAAGAAAAAATCAAAAATCTTGATATTGATGATAATATGAAAGAAATTATTTATAATATTATTTTTAATAATTCAAAATCTGATTCTGATAATCCTTTTGAAACAAATTATAATTCTCATTTTTCAGATCAATCTAACAACAAGATAAAAATCATAGAAAATGATTATATTTTCTCAGAAGAAGAATGTGAAAACTGTAAACAAGGAAATCCTTGTATAAATCATATCAGGATGAAAAAGGCATATCAATGCCCGCCTCTCACCTGGACATACGGCTCATAGGGCAAAAGGCACGAAACAAGTTTAAACATATTGACAATTTCAATCCTTTTAGCTTTAACCTTAAAACATCTTAAATATTATTTGATTCATGATTAGAATAATTTCATAACCATGTTAGTAGCTAGTTAGATGTAAAGTCAAGTTATGATCTAATACAAAAGATCTAGCCGACCATATAGACGACAACAGTTGTATATAATAATAAAAGACAAAAAAGTAAATAACAAAGATAAATTTCAAAACTTCAAACTTTGATTAATATTACAAAGATGTGAGGAGAGAGAGATGCCAGCAAACTCAAGCGTGAACAACTAAAACTTAAAGAACCTATTTATAGAGAAAACCGGACATGAAACCCCGAATTTCAAAAGATAAAAATTACAAATAATGATATTACACTAGGAAAAGAAAATAGTGAAATGTCACTAGAATAAATAGTGATATGTCTCTTTCATGTTGTATGATTGAAGAGACTGTATATGAACAACTGGTTTAATTCAATTAATAACTGGTTAAAAGAATTAAGTTGAAAAATCATTTGAAAGTGAAAAAAATAAAATAAAAAAATAATATGAAAATTTCATTTATTGAAAAAAAAAAAAGGCAAAAGGAAAATTAGCAGATTTAGAGAATTGGAGAAGAAGAAAGCGAAGCCTCTGCACTTGAACCCCTCCAAACCCACACACTAATTCTGAACCGACAACGACAGCCTTAGCCATGGAAATCGATCTTAAGCCAGCTGAAGATATCAAGGATGACCTATTTAAGGCCGCGGAATCGGGCGATTCCTCGGTTTTCAAATCGCTTTCTGAAGAGCAACTCCTCAAAGCCAGCTCCCTCCGCAATGAAGACGGCCGTTCTCTCCTCCACGTCGCCGTTTCGTCCTCCCAAACGGAGGTGCAATTGATTTTTCAGTTTTGTTTTATTGAAATGATTCAAAAATTTGAGCCTAGGAATTTTTTTTATTTGTTAGTTTAATTATGTGAGTTTTGTTTTCCATGAAACTTTAAAGGAGTGGATATGTGACTAGATTGACGTACTTTTAGGAAGTGCTGTTATTTCTGGTTTTTGCAGCGGTAAGGCAATTCGAAAATGGAATCAATTGATTAAAGACGTAAATGTTGATTATTAGTAGTGTGTTTTGACTAATTTCATATAGGATATTTTCTGTATAGAAACAATTAGTACGTTTTTTTTTTTTTTTTTACCTAATGTAAATAAATTTGTTTTTAAATGTTTTGGAATATATCTGTTTCATTTACATTTTGTTCAACTTCTAGTAGTTAACTTCTGTGTTTTCTAAATGTGTTTGTGTGTGCGGATGGATGGATTAGGTGGTTGAAATACTATCAGCTGCAAATCCATCAGTAGTAAATGATTGTGATGACGAAGGCTGGGCACCTCTGCACTCTGCTGCTAGCAGTGGCAATGTTAAAATTCTGGAGATTTTAATCAATAGTGGTGAGTATTTCCGACTATTTCAATTGAATCGATTTATACCTTCTGTTGGATTTCTATGATTTTCTCTTCAAGAATTAGTTGCATTGGTCTCGGAGAGTTAAGTTCACCTGATGACTGAGTCCTGCTTTAAGAAAACTGGTTTATTTTACAATATATATATAAAGGCATAAATGGACATGGAATGTGTAGGTGGAGAGTTTCAGAAGCTTAAGAGAGTAATTTTGTGTGTGTACTTGATAATGAATGCTTAAAGTGCATCAGGACCTTTTTTTTTTTCCCTGATTGGAGTCTCATGAATTCAACTTTCTTGATTCTGCCTCTGGGAGAAGGAAAAAACACAAGACAACTTGCTGCAGAATTTAAATTTAGGCTGACAGGCAGCACTTAAGCCAATCTACCTTGACATGATTTTCAGACATTTCATATCTACCTTAGATTCTTCATGTATCGTTTAAAGAGACCTTCTATCTGAGCCAGTCAATATTCAACGTTTGTCTACTCATCACAAGAACCAAAGACTTCGCAATGTTTCTTTTGTTTCTATAACATCAGTGAAGCGTCCGTTAACAATTTCTAATTGGGAACTGAAAATGGTCAACAGGTGCTGATCTAAATGTGAAAAATTATGGTGGCCGCACAGCTCTTCATTATGCTGCTAGCAAGGGTCATCTGAAAATAGCTGAACTTTTGGTTTCACACGGTGCAAAGCTCAATGTCAAGGACAAGGCTTGTATCTTCTTTTGACTATTAAGTTATTCATACTGTATTACTGGAATCTTGATAATGCTCTTGATGTTGATAAAATGTGCTCTCTTGTGTATCATTCATGCTATCTTAAAGCACTGACTGAACTCAATCACTGATCAATGCTAGACGATGATTTTTTGTAGGTCGGATGCACCCCATTGCACCGTGCAGCAAGCACCGCGAATGCAGGGTTGTGTGAATATCTCATTGAGGAAGGAGCAGAGGTCGATGATGTTGATAGAGCAGGGCAAACTCCACTCATGACAGCAGTGGTATGCTATAACAAGGAGGTAAATATCAACATTTCTCGTCTTTCCATAACCATAAAGGCCATTTTAGTAGATTTACTGAACTTCTTTGAGGCAATATTTATTGATGCCCAGATATTTCAATCTCTGCTAGCTCCCTTGGCTTTATCAAGCTGTGAGAATAAGCTTTGAATAACCAAACCTACCAAATCAAATTGTTTTGTTTCATCATCTTGTATACATCTTATGGATGTGATTGGACCTGAGAGTTGAGACTATTGACAAAACCTAGATCGTTGTATGATGAAATAGTCGACTCTTTTCTCTTTCTAAATCTTCTCAAATTGCAGGTAGCTCTCCTTCTTATAAGGCATGGAGCTGATGTGGATGCCACAGACAAAGAAGGATACACCGTTCTTGGCCGAGCATCTGATGATCTACGCCCATTTTTAGTTGATGCTGCTCAAGCTATGCTGGAAGACTGAAAGAGAACAATTGGTTTATATTTACTTTGTTTGAACATAACCAAATTGTGATCAACCTGATTGTAATTTCTAACTGACAAATTATTCAATGATAGATGGGAGAAAAAGACATTTTGAGCTGGTTATTGCATTGAATATTCGAATTGGTGTTTTAGTTAATTACTTCTTTTTTCAATCTGATCGTGCAAAATCGATTTATGTTCGAAGTTGACTTGAATAAATTAATAATTCTCTTTGTAAAGATACAAGTTATGCATATTAAATTCAAATTCAAGTAATGAGTATTAATTTTTTGCTATCGCAATTATATACTTTATGGCATTTACATTTTCACATTCTCATATTTCACGCAATTATTATCAAATTCGTGAAGAACAAATATTTAATTAATATTTGCCTCCTATTGCAAATATTTTGTACAACTCCTGATTAAAAAACTTCACATATGATAACATGTTTTGCCCATAAGCAATGTTGAAAAAAAAAAGAGCATAATTATATTTAAATATATTTAAAAGTTTTTTAAAGAATTGCAAAAGGCAATGAGATTTCTGAAGTACTGAAAATGATATATTCTTAATGATAAAGGGCACGTCTGCAAAAAAACAGGGAAAGAAAAAACTCTCATACAAAAAGACAAAAAGCTGACAAATAATGATCATTACAAAAAATTAGAAATTCCACCGCAGACCCAGACCCGGACCTGGACCCCATAGATCAGCTCATCTGCCTCAATTTCCATCCAATCATTAGCTTCGAGCTTCTCTCTTGCTCGAATCTCAATCCCGCTCAAGGTGTTACGAATTTTCGAGGTTTTTTTTCCATGAGTTTGTTTGTTTATAGACGAATTTAGACTCGTACGTATGAAAATTTTGTGGAAATTCTCTTTAGCTTTGCTCGTCGTCCAAGTTGTAGTCTGTTTGCGTTTTAGGGTTTTCTGTGTGTGGTTATACATCTGAATCACATTTTTGTTTGAGCTTCGTGTTCTTAATTTGCTTGTAATTCGGTGAAATTAGATGTTTATATTGATTATTTCGTACTTTGGTTGCCATCAGTTTGGAAATGATGCAAACGCTTTTGAAGCTTGATTGGTTCTAATTTGAGCTTTAGTTGTATGGATTTTTATATTTCTTTTTTGATTGAAAATGTGAATTTTCGTTTATTACGTGTGATTAAGACTTTGATATTACTGAGATGTTATGTTCCTTTAGAAAGAAAAGAAAAAAAAATAGGAATATTTCAATTTTCATCCGGGATTTAAGTTACAATAGTGTGGGGGATTTGTTGTAATTGAGGTTTGAGAACTTCCTTAACTAGATGATATATGTTTAGTGGTAGGGGGCGGGTGGAAGAGGTGAAGATTTGATTTGGGATCCAACATTATGTATCGGTCTGGGGCTGCAACCACTAACCGTGGTGGGTTGCCAACAGATAGTGGAGACTCTGTTGTGACCCTTGATCAAGTCCCGCGTTGGAGTGATGCTGAGTTCAGATACTCATATGAGAATGAAGATTCATCAATCCAGAATCTGTATTTTCCAGACCCATTGACATCTGCATCTGAAGGAGACAATAGTGGAAATGGGATGGTATCTAAGTTCCCTGTGGATCATGTAATTAACTCAAAGTTATATCTTTGGAGGGGGAACCCATGGAATCTTGAGGTGGATGCTGTTGTTAATTCAACAAACGAGGTGAGTGTTTTTTGTTTTTTGCTATGCAGCGATTATTCTATGCTTGTCCTCAAGGATTTTAAATGGCAATCTTTCAAAAGTGTATTTGCTTATGTTGTGAGAACTAATGAAACCATATCCCACAACTTAAACTCCTGAAACTGCTAATCTATCACACACACACATCCACACGCATATATATATATATATATATATACACACACACAAACACACACATATATTCACCCCTGTATTGATGTCTAGATTTCCTCTAGATTTTTGCCGATACATAGAAGCTATTGGATCTGGTTTGCTTCATAAATCATATCTTGTCTGCAACAATTTATTAGTTTTTTTAGATCGATTTTTTTGTCCAGTATATGACCAATTATCACCCATATCTTGTGGCCTTATCTTGCACTTTTTCTACCTTATCCCTATCACCTCTTACAATTTGCGAACTCTAAAATTCTAGCTGATCTAGCTGAGCAACCTTTATTGATTAGGTTGAATCCTTTTATTTTGTATAAGTAGGTGCTTGACATCCTCCATCCACCCCAGTTTTCATTTCCTACTTCTTTACTTCATATTAAAATAATATCATGCTTTCATATGGTTGCTTGACAGAACTTAGATGAAGCTCACAGCAGCCCTGGTTTGCATGCTGCCGCAGGACCTGGTCTTGCAGAAGAATGTTCGACTCTGGTGAGTGTTAATTTTCCTAGCAAAGCTGTGCATCATCAACATGCTATCTAAAACAACTTTAGTATATGATCTTGGTTTAAAACCATGCAACTACATTTTGAAGATTGCAGTATCATAGATAATTTTATTCTGAGATACTGCATCTCTTTTGCTTAGACTAAAGTACGGGTATTGGTCATAAGTATGAGTGTGAGTGCTGAACTTATAAATACCAATTATGAGATTCCATTAAGACTGGCAACAAAGTGTGGAATTTGAGAGATTGTACTGGGTTCTGCCATTTATACTGCTATATGCTAACACTAGGATGTCTGGAGTAAATGAGGTGGGGATAGTGAAAGAAAGAAAGATTAGGGATTCACATGAATTGACATTCAGTAGCACATATTATTCACACTGTAATTAGCTGTCGCACATGGTTCCTGATAATTTTAAACAAAGTTGACTCTATTAATCTATAAATAACATAGTCCTATGTAATAATAAAGTTATTATGAAAAACTCCATAAAATTTTTTTTAGATTATTTACGAATTTATAAATTATTCAGTTAATTGTGTTTCACCTTTTGTAGGGTGGCTGCCGAACAGGGATGGCAAAGGTTACTAATGCTTATGACCTTCCTGCCAGGTGGTTATTACAAAATACTTTTACTAGACATTAGGCAGTACTTTAGTTTCTTTTGAGGTTGTCACTGTCTTCAGTGGTCTCTCTTTGGAAATTCATGCATATTCAATCTCTGAGTATTTATGTATTGAAGTACTTGGCATGAGTGGGAAGATGGCACTAACCTGTTAAGATTGGCCGATCCTCTGTATAGGTTTTGGATGAAATTTTTTATAGTATATAGTAAAAGGACATTGAATTACTCAAATCAATATATCACCAACTTCTTAACCCAATAATAAAGTTTCTTATAATTTGCAGGAGGGTCATACATACTGTTGGTCCTAAGTATGCTGTAAAATATCATACAGCTGCAGAGAATGCTCTTAGTCATTGCTATCGGTCCTGCCTTGAACTCCTTATTGATAATGGACTGCACAGGTGGTTCAATAATGAGATAACTTTACCAGTATTTTGTTCTTCCTTGTGTCGGACTAATCTGTATAAGAGTGGGATTGAGTTGTTTCATAATGTAACTGCAGCATTGCTATGGGATGCATATATACAGAAGCCAAGAATTATCCACGAGAACCAGCTGCACATGTGGCCATAAGTAAGCAATTCCCTTAGAAAATGTCATATATTCTAGTGTTCATAATATATTATAAGGGATATTTGTGAATGTCTCGATCTAATTCCAGTCCTGCTTCCTTCCTTTGTTTCTTCCCTTGATATCCAGTTTTTATATTTTTGATTAGGAACTGTGAGACGGTTTCTTGAGAAACAGAAAGATAAAATGGATGCGGTTGTATTTTGTACTACAACAGCATCCGATACAGAAATATATAAAAGGTTTGTTGCGTTTGTTGACTGAAACCACCCATCATTTTTTTCTGTCATGAATGTGTCGTGTGTAGCCAGTGAAACACAGATTAATTTCTACTCGAAATTATTATTCACGTGTTACTCTTCAAAGCAGATTGCTTCCACTTTACTTTCCACGCAATAAGCTTGAGGAGGAGGTAGCTATATCGAAGCTTCCTGCTGATGTTGGAGATGAAAATGGTGAAACAATCATAGATGAACGCAAAATCAGAATAAAGCCTCTACCCAATTTGAAGAAGACTGCTCCAAGATCTCCCGAGACCTCCACTGATCTTTCAGTCAGCAATATAGCATTGACGAGACGGTTAGTTCTTTCTTGTAGCCCTTTGAGACACGAATGAGCTCATGCTATGCAACGGTTAAGGTTTTAATTCTTATGTGGTTAGCTCTCTCTTTATGTTTTTTCTTACCCACCAGTTCTGAGTTCATTCAAACTCTGCCCTGTTTCTAATTTTTAAATTTTAATTGTGAAATTTACCACATGCAGATTGACCTCCATCAACTTGCTTTAGGATCTTAAAAACATGGTTCCAAAAAATACTTGACCTCCACAACTTGCTTTAGTGTCTTAAAACTTTGTATCAAAAATATAATTACGTGGCATAAAGTGATGCATTTTATTGTTATCACTAATAAGCATATGACCATTTTTCTTGTCCGGTAAAATAGTGATATTAGCTTGGTTTGGTTTCTGTTTAATGAAATTGTCATCCACATGATGTGAGCACTGTTTTCTCTCATCAAGTGTTTCTATTTTTTGAACTTATGGTCCTATCTTTAAACAGGAACTCATCGTTCTTGGAGACATACCTGGATCCTGCTTTTATGTCTTTGATCAAAGACCCAGATCAGAGACGCAGAGAGCAATGGGAAAAAGCTGCCCAGGCACGAAATGGTTGGAATTTTGCTAAAGTGTTTGGATATGGAGACCTCGGGAATCCTCCTTTATCAGCTGCTGAAGAATACTCACTTCATTCTAGATATCTTGCTAGAGCAAATTCACATAATCTTTCCGACATTGCTGAGATGAAAATTGTGTAAGTCACTATCAACTTCTGTTCAAGTTTGTGGTAGAAATCTCAGATATTTTTCCATGTACAGTCTATCAGATTAAGAAATATATAAAATCTCTTTTACTTCTATCCAAGTCTTATAAAATAGTAGCATGTTATGTATGAGCATTCAAAACTTCATAAACAACTCTTGTCTCTATTTCAGTTATCGAGGTGGGGTTGATAGTGAAGGCTGTCCTGTAATGGTGGTGGTCGGAGCACATTTTCTCTTAAGATGTCTTGATCTAGAGCGGTTTGTGCTGTACGTAGTGAAGGTGAATGCTTGCAACTAGTTTCAGTCATTAAATTTATTACTTCTATCGCTTTGATGACCTTCAACTATTACTTGTTTCAACCTATATTTGCCTTATTTCATGAATGACTATATATGTATTTTTTTTTTCAGGAGTTTGAGCCCTTGATACAGAAGCCTTACTCAATAGTTTATTTTCACTCTGCGGCATCCTTGCAGACGTGCGTGTTTTCTCCTTTCACATCTTTTTCTCATATCTTTTTCTATATTGCCTTCACTGAGTAATCCCCTCTTGAGATTGGGTTTATTGTTTTGCTTTCTCTTTTGGGTTTATTAGAATACAACAATCACATTATCCAGATTGTTAGGTGATGAGATACTATGCACAGCTAACTTCTCAATTTTCTTCACCATATAAGAATCCCTTTCCGATTTAACAGGCAGCCAGATTTGGGGTGGATGAAAAGATTAGAGCAAATACTTGGTCGGAAACACCAGCGTAATCTTCATGTACGAGAATCCTCTCCAACTCATCAAACATTTCTCTCTTTTGTCACTTAAAACTTCTTAATAATGGTGATTGCTTTTGTGATGCAGGCAATATATGTCCTCCATCCAACTTTTGGGCTGAAAACCGCCATATTTGCTTTGCAGTTACTTGTAGATGACGTAGTACGTGTGATCTTAGTTTATTTCCCTGCATTTCCATCTAGAATAAGCCCAAGTTTCAGATACTAAGAGACTATAAACTGATTTTCAGGTGTGGAAGAAGGTAGTCTACGTTGATCGTCTTTTGCAGCTATTCAGATACGTTCCTCGTGAACAACTCACTATTCCTGATTTTGTCTTCCAGTGAGTTTCCATCCCTTCATATTATTTACTTTCTTTGTCAGAATTTGTATGAAACATTTGTAACAAAAGTGAAAATATGGTGCAGGCATGATTTAGAGGTAAATGGAGGGAAAGGTGTTATTGTGGATCCAAGAACAAAATATGTCTATCAGAGACCATAGATGAAGTATGAAATCTGTTCCTTGTGATCTAAATCCCTCTTTAAGGTTGCAGGTAGCATAGCAGCTCTCCAGCCTTGGGATTTTTTTGTTTTTGTTTTTTAATTTAATTAATTTTTGGGTCAGCTTGTAAGTTGTAATCAGTTTCTTTATTTGTATGTGTGTATTTATGGGCGCTCTAAGCCTAACATCATCTGTTCCTCTTTGAAATAAATCTTTTCTCTTCTTTGGAATTAATAAAAACTGTCGTTGCTGCTAATTCTTGTTTTCGGTTATAAGTATTTTATGAATGGATTTTGTTTCCATTTTCGGTTTCTGAGAAATCATTTCTTGCTTGGGTCTCGAAATATCTGTTTAAAGTCAAATAACAAAAGAAGATTTGCAGTTGAAATATAATTATATTATTATATTGCAGCATATAACAGAAGAGTATTAAAAATTGCCCTTCAGATTTTATTTATTGAAAAAAAAAAAGGCAAATAAAGTTTGTAGATTACAAACATTTTGCCTAACAAATTACACCCATTTAAGTGGTATTTATAAGAATAGGACAAAACGTAAAAGCAAAAACCTAGATGTGATCATCTTATAGATTATAACCCATCAGATGGAACTCCACCAAACTTATTTTATCTTATTATTAAGTCAACATTGGTTATGTACATTTCAATACCAAACTAAAATCGAACACAATTTCTAAATCTGATTATAACTCAAACAAACCTACATAAATACGTGGTCTAATTTAACTTAATTCGTATGCAACCCAAAAAAAAAACTATAAACACTATTCCTAACAAGAATCCAACGCAAAATAAGTAACAATGAAAGTAGTAAGATATATATATATATATATATATATATATATATATATCACCATGTTTGATTAGCTTGAACATGAATGATCATCGGAAAAAAATGAATCCTAAAGGGGTGACCTGAGAACACAAGTGCACTAATAATTAACTCATAACCAATCCACCAGTGTTCTCAGTTTCACTCCTCTAGGGTTGCTCTTCTAATGTTTCTTGTTTGTAAATTCAGTTTGTGTTCCAATTTATGGTAGTTGTCAAATTCTGAGACCACCTCACTATGTTGTCATCCTGTTGACACAATGATGCCATGTTTTGTTCACAGGATATTATGGGAATTTCACAAACACTATATGCTATTTGGTTAGTTCATAGCCTCTATTCTTCCATGTGCTCTTTTGTTTGTTTGATAATTCACAGATCTTGTTTAATATTCAATATAACTTTATTGGTAAAAAACATTTTTTCATCCGTGATTTTACATTTTTTGGTAAAAACTTTAAAATGTTTCACCTTACCCTATGAAGTTTAAAATTTGTAGCATTTTACGGTATCAGACAAATTCTAGCCATTGATTTTGGATAATGGATGTAACACCCCATTTTTCATAAAAATTGCATAGCATATATTTTTTTTATATAAAAATTTCACTCTTTATAAAATAATTTATAGCGTATGATCTTTTCGAGTTTAAGACGAATTTTACTTTTTATCAAGAATGTGTGAGCTAATGTTTCTTTAAGTTTAAAAGTCTTGCAGGATAGCTACCCGAGGAGACCGAGTTCGATCGTAATGCACCCGACATGCACGAGTAATGGAACGAACAAAAAAGAAAAAAAGAAGATAAGTCACACATAAAATAATTTTAATAATTAATATAAGAAATGTGACTTATGTGTTTAATTATAGTTAGGTAGATTTTTTATTATATAGTTTATGTGCAATAAAGTATGTGACTATTATGATGAATTAAATTAAATATATCCTCATTCATAATAATGTGGCTTATATGATGTATTAAATTGGAAATAATTTCATGAATAATTGTCATGATTAAAATTATTTATGCATGTCACATTAGATAGGACTACACTCAATCTTCCATACCCCCATCAAGTCCACCTCAAGTTTCAATGCTACTAATCATCACACCTTTAGTGGATAAATACTACAAGAGATGATCTACATGTATAATATATGTATTAAATTAGAATTGGTATACTACATGCTTCATATAAAAGGGGAGTCTCCTCTCATTTGAGCACATCTCTCTCTCTAGATAGTTGCTCCTCCTTCTCTCTACTCTTTTTCTTCTCCTCCAAATCATATTCCCTATCTTCAAACAAGCTGCCCAATTCAAGAAATGAGTGAAGAAACAAGATCATTCCAAGAGATCATGGAAAATGAAGCTCAAAGTACAACCTCCTTTCAAGCAAGTTTCAAAGAACTCATAGTTTGTACATTTAAGAGGTATTTTGGCTAAATCCTCACCACTCTTCTTCCTTAGAAGCATGATTAAGTTCTAATTTTGAGTTGCATGTAAGATCTAAGTGATATTTCCTACAAATGTGATAAAATTATAGGATACCTTGTTTTAAGTAGTGGATTTTAAAAAACATGTCATTTTAAGTGTTGATTGAGCAAATGCATGTTGGATTAAGCTTTGCATGTTTGATTTCTTTACCTGAACATATTGCATGTATGATCCAAGGGTGATTTTCTACTAATGTGAAGAAATTTATTCAAAGTCTTGTTTTGCATGGTTGATCTTTAAATATGTCACTTTTGGGAGTTGATTGTTTAATTGCATGTTAATTTAGTCCTTGCATGTTTGATTATCTTGTCTAAGCTCATTGCATGTGTGATAAATTGAGTCAAGATGATTTATTTGAGGTTGATAGAGTTATAAAAGTCGAATCTACATTTTACTTATGAAAATAGGTGTGTTTGATCAAGTTGTGAAAATTTTAGAAATGGCAATCCACTTTGCCGATTTTTATAAAATTTTATACTTAAAATTTTTCAAAACTGTTTTGGTATGTTATGCTACATGAAGTGTTGAGTTTATGATTAAAATTTGGTAATGTTTGGAGTAGTTTATGAATTATGATGATTTTTCAAAGATAGTCCAGTTCGAGTTGGATTTATGCAGTTTCAGACCCTAGAAAATTATTTTTATAAAATCGTACACCTTGAGTTTCTCAAAATTATTTTAATATGTTATTCTACGTGAAGTTGTGAGCATATGGTTAAAATTTGGTAATATTTGGTAATATTTGGAGCAATGTATGAATTATAATGATTTTTCAAAGATGGTCCAATTTCGAGTTAAAATTATGCAGTTTCAGATCCTAGAAAATTATTTTTTATAAAATCGTACACTTTGAGTTTCTCAAAACTATTTTAGTATGTTATTTTACATGAAGTTGTGAGAATATGGTTAAAATTTGATAATATTTGGAGTAATGTATGAATCATAATGATTTTTCAAAGATGGTCTAGTTTCAAATTGAAATTCTGCTGTTTTAGACCTTAGTAAAATGATTTTTTTTATATAATGTTAATTAGTTAGAGTCTTTCAAAAATGTTTACTATGTTTAAACATATGATGATAGAAGTTTACATTATTAATTTCATAAGGATTCAATAGCTATGTAATTTATGGTGAATTTTATAAAATATACTAGTTTAAGAACACTTTTCAACCAATGTTGAGCATATTAAGTTAATTATTACAGTTTGTGTTATTAGAAATTATCTCTATCATTTTAGCAAGGTTAACTTAAGGTTATTATGAATGTATAATCATCTCATTTTGGTACAATTGAAATGTAATTTAAAGACTAAGAATTTATGAACGTGTCGAGTGCAATCCGAGACGACCGGATACCTCAGGAGCTATCCCCGCTTTCAAATCAATGTCAAAAGTGGGTAACATTTATTTATAAATTACATTGATTAGAATAACTTGTATGTTGGGTATGATAAAATGAAATGACACCTTCGGGTGAAGTACCAGGTTGACGAACCTTGGAGATTATACCAGGTCTTCGGACCTTTGAGATTATACCAGGTCCTCAGACCTTGGAGATGACGTATTAAGCGTATCAGTTAATCTCTTTAATATAACAGTTAATAAGCGTTATCCACTAAGATTTCTCAAATCTTATGTTGCTATATTTAAATATTTTCAGGACCCCCTTACGACGAAGCGGATGTGTAGCCAGCTGTACGGACCCCTCTCTAGAAACATATATATTATATGTTTTTAATATATGTTAATATGTATGAAGTTAAAATGCTTAATGCCCCTTTTACACTTCCGATGTTGGCTTAAGTAAACTTTTTAAAACATCTTATGAATGGCGAGATTTTGATTTACAAATGTGGGTAGAACACGAGTTAGTTTCTTGCATGCTAAACTTTTCAAATTTAAAATAGAAAGAAAAAAAAAATACTCGTGTTTAGTAAAGTCTTCCGCTGAGTTTATTTACGAAAATCATTCAAAAAGAAAAACTATTATCTCTTTTACAAAATATTTTGAGCTTAAGGTTAAGGTGGTGCCTCAATCCTATAAAGATGGGTTGGGGTGCTACAATGGACGACTAGAATTTATCTGATACCGTAAAATGCTTCAAATTTAAAGTTCATATGACAAAATAAAACATTTCAAAGTTTTTACCAAAAAGTGTAAAATCATGTATAGTTCAGATGGAAAAATGTTTTTACCTCTAACTTTATTGTTCGAAATAGATGATAATTCAAGAAATTGTTTTGATTTTTGATCGGTTCTCAAATTTTAATTTTTTTAACATAGTTAGGAAAGACATTGTCCATTTCTACCATAATTAATATAATAATTTATTTTTCTGCCACACAAAATAAATAATATATTTTTCTACATAATTCAATAAAATGACAAGTTTATCCTTGTTGATAAAATATAAATGTATAAAGATAAGACATTTTTGCATTATTCCAAATGTAAACAAGGATTATTTTCGACAATTTATCAAAATTATTATGTGATAAAATAAATAAATAATCTTTATTTGATTAATGATATTTCAAGACAATTTGCCTGAATCCAAGTTATGAATTAATGAATATTCTCACCATCCTACAAAAATCTAGTATAGTTGACTGTTGAAAACAACTAAAAAAAATTAGCTACTAAAAATAAATCAAAAGTCCCCTAATTATCCATTGACATTGCTTCCATTTTCCACACAAAATAAGCTTATCCAATCAAACCCCTTTTCACCCTCCATTATATCTTCTCTCTCATATTTCTTCCAACTTCTTTCTCTCTCTAAAAAAAAACCTGCTATTTCTCTGTCAAATGGATTTTCTATCCAACCTCACCAAAAATGACGAACACAAACCCACATCAGATAATCATAATCCCAACAACTCCGACGCCCATCTGAAGCCCACAAAATCCGATCTTATCCACAGCGCCAAGGTGGTGGTCGAGGCCGCCAAAGCCCACGCCCGCCGTGAGCCGGAGAAGTACGACAAGGCCGAACTCGCCGACGCCTCCGCTGACCTCCTCAACGCCGCCGCCGAGTACGGAAAGCTAGACGATAACAAGGGACTCGGAAAGTACGTCGACAAGGCTGAGGACTATCTCCGCCACTACCACATTTCCCAACCCGGCGACCACGCCGGTAAACCCGGCGACCACAAACCCTCGCAATCTGAACACCACGGCGGCGGTGGGTCAGGTGATTTCATGAAAATGGCAGGAGATTTCCTGAAGAAATAGGCAAATAGTTGCTTGTGCTTGGGCCATTAAATGTTACTTGTTTAGTTATGATTCAATAGATTTGTTAGCCATTTCTTGCGCTTTTTCTGTAAACTTTTTAAATATTATTGTAAAGTTGTGATTTTTAGTAATAATAAATTGTTGCTGTTCTTCTTTATAATCTTTCATTCTCTTAAATTTTTTGTTAAAAAAGCCTTATAAATGAGCAATTTTAAAATATTAGGTGATTAATGATTATTATCTTTTAAATTCCTAAAACGATGCTTACTTTGAGATAAATTTTCTTGCTAACAAGAAACTTGTTTTGCTTTCTTGAATTATATATCTTTAGTTAAGAAACAGCTGATAATTGAAATGAATCAATGATCACAAATTTGTGTAGATCATTTACTTGAGAAACTGAGTTTCACTGACTTGTAATGAACTCACTGAATGGGAAAGACACTTCTTGTCAATCCCCAATCAGTTACAAGTAGTTAACTATATCTAAGCACAAGCTGTTGCTTTAAAGCCTTTAAGTGTGGCGAAAACTATGGAACGAGGCGCGATCTTTATGGGCAACATAGCATCAACGAGCTGAGGATTCATAGCCGGTATGTCAAATGAATTTGTGAGCCTTAATGGCTCTCCATTTAGCAGCAAAACATCACTTAGAATATTGCCATCTTTAGGGGTCAGATGGTACTCTTCTCTTGTGTGTGCATCTCTGTATTGTTGTTGGTATGAGTTTGTATCGTCCACGACTTGAAGTTCAATGGTTGTTGAATTTGATATGTTGATTAGAAGTAGTGAAATTCCAGTCTGATAACCACAAGAAGTATAGAAACTACTCAATCTGTAAAGCAATTTTAGAACATTGATTTGAAAGCATGAGATTTGCTTACTGTTTTCTTCGAACAATGAGAATAAGCACGCAAGTAAGGGGTCCCGTTGTGAGAGGCGTAGAGTACGTTAGTTCCCATCAACCGATGCCATAGAAGAGCACTGCCAAAGAAGAGAATCATTACAAATAACATAAGTTGATTCTAAAATTTATGAGTTGATACATTTGAAGATTTGTAGCAACTGAATTACTTACTTACCCATAGTAGTCTGGATTTGGGATGAATGTAGCAGTGTTAAGTAGGCCATAATTTCCTCCAATTAAGGATTGTCTACAGAAAACCTTATGGTTGAATCTTGATGTCATTCCCAACTGATCCAAGTACCTGTTTTTTTCAGACAAAAAATACTGTCTGATGATAAACCAGTAGAGTGTTTTCTATTAGACTGTGCATAAAATGTTGAGTGAAAGATATACAGACCAGAATCCATCAACAAAGGAGTGTGATACATATTTGCCACCACTGTTATAAGCACCACCAGCTTCCCCGACCCACGCTCTCACCCACTGCCCGTTCAACTTTATGCTGCTCGAAATGTCCTTGTATGTTTGAGCAATTTGGTCAAGAAAGTTGGGATCTTGAATCTTGTTAATAAGGCTTGGATCATCACCTACAGAGACGAAACAGGATTAGCCCGGATAGCTAAACGGGCTGATAAATCTTCTCGATGTTTAAACACACCTGGACCAAGGTTGTAGATGTGGTGAGTTAGGCCTTGAACCACATTGGGTCCTGATGTTCGAAGAAAGACATCGAACCATTGTTTGTCGTAGAATCCAGCTGGACCTAAGACCATGGGCTGTGTAGCCGGGTCAGGGTACAACTCTTGAACTATCTTCTTGAGTACAACCATGTCCTTCCCATACTGTTCTGCCCCTATTCTTGCAGACACACCACTTCCACATAACTCATTTCCTGATGAAATCAAGCACTTGTTTTACATACACTATCTTACATAAAGATTGAATTCATTTGTTGTTGTTTAGTCTAGTTTACCTAGTTCATATGAATCGATCTTGTACCCTTTGGAGGCAGTGTACTTCATGAAATCATAGGCGTTTTTCGGGTTCCATTCGCCTACCATAAGTGTATCATCACCCTTTTTAAGCTTCCTTCTTCCCATGAGTGCATTCAGGCCAAATGTCAACTTAGCCCTGAAAAGATCAAACCACTTTTAAGAGTCGTGTTTCGTGTTGTTTGTTGATCATGCTATGCGCTCTAAAACCATACCCCGTTTGGTTGAACAATCTGTTCATGAGATCCCATCTATCCATTGGCAAACACCCTTGTGAGAATCCAAACAAGCCATCATCTCTTCTTTTGAAAAGAGGGCAATTTAGTGCATATGTTCCAACTTTGTAAACCACCTGATCTTGCAATGAACCTCCAATTCGAATCCGAAGAGGCCCAAATGCTGATTCCGAATTCACCATTTTCAATCAGTTAAAACACACACTCCAAAACATTTACAAGAAAACATCAATGAATGATTAATAAACTAACCTTTGATGGCATTTGCAAGAATCTTGTTACCCAAATCCTGCAAGAAAGACAACCTCAGTTTCTGCTAAATATTTACACAGGGTTTCAAGATTTGATGAATACCAGGTTGAGAATGCCTGCTTTTGCCCAAGGGCACTGATTGTAGTTGCATTTTGTCTCAGGCCACCAATCCAAAGTAGCACATATGAAATTCTCATCAGTTTTAGCTATGGAGGTTCCTCCTTTCACTATCAACTTCACTTCTTCTGCAAAACACAAGCAGAAAAATGATAGCAAAAAAACAAAAGAAATTATAGCCCTTCTTGATTCCATCTCACACAAATTAAATGTTTGAGTTTTGTACAGATATTTGAAGATGAAAAGTAGACTATTGTTGTATTTAAAGTTATCCACACAAACTTTTATTGCAGAGTTTGAGCCTTTATTATGTACCACTCTGGAAAGGGGCCTGATAGGGACAAATATTTTCATTACATATTCTTATCTTCAAAGTCTGTATAAAACTATTGAAATAAATTTTATACTCCTCACATAAGGAAAACAGGTTTTATAAAAACATTTTTTCTCATATATAAAGAGAATTTTATATATTTACACAAAATATTGTTTCCACTTTTTACAATACATTTCCCAAAGAATATGAATTACTGATCTTCATCATTGTGATTTATTCTCAGAGAGCAATTCAAATAAAACAAATATTCGCTTATAGAAGGGATGAAGAAAAAAGGCAGTGAATTTTATAAGAAAAAACAAATATCCCATTTGAATATGAATTTTTAAGAAGACAATTACTTTTTCCGTGCAAAACACCGACACCACATATTTATTAATCACATAAAAATGGATATTTGTAAAAAGAAAAATACTGACATGGCAATCTTGTTTTCTGAAAATTACAATTAAAGACTAAAATGCATAAAGTAAAAGATGATTTAGGAAAAATCAATTAATTATTGCATTTGCGTTAAAATTGTTGGACCATGACAAAAGCTAAAGCCATTTTTAAGGCAGAAAAACAGTCAAGGCTTATGACATCATGTTTTCTTACAGCCACATCCCCATTTAACTTTCAAACATGATGTCTTCTCGGCGTCTCCCTGTTTAGTAACAGCTTTTTTGGCCTATTTTCATACTCTTTAAAGTATGTTTAAATAATTTAATAATTTAAATTGTGGTGACATAAGTAGGTGAAAATTTTCATGCAACATGGTCATATAAAATCGAAGGATCTTGATTTAAAAATCAAAAGGTGTTTGGGTACTGTATTATGTTGGACAATTTGCCATTTCACCAATGCTGTCTTTCTTTTATTTTCTTTTGTTATTTGTTTTTTTTTTTTTTTTTTTTCTCATATTTTAAGGCAAAAGGAAGCAGTTTTGATGTAGAGTTGGTCTTGTGTGCACTTGGTGCACATGCAATCCGGATAGACTTAGTTTTGACCTGAATCCGTGTGTTTTTAATTTTGACTCTTTTTTTTCTTCAAGTTGTTATCTTTATGTAGTGGTGCCCGGTTTAACCGAACCGTCGGTTTCGGTTCCGAACCGGCAGTTTGGCCAACCGAGAAGGGTCTAACCGGAACCGAACCGGGGTATGTTCGGTTTCAGTTCCGGTTTGTAACCGGTGGTTGAACCGTAACCGGCGGTTCGAACCGCCGGTTTATCCGGTTTTTTTAAAAATGAATTTTTTAATTTTTCCGTTTATGATTTGACTCAAATTTTTACGATCATACAATATGACAATATAAAACAAACTATCTATGTTAAAAAATAAACAACTTTGTATAAATATCCAAAAATTATAACTTACAAACTTCTAAGTTTTAATTAAAAAAAAATTAAGGACTTAATTGAAATGAGCAAAGAATGTTGTGTAATAGATGATGTATCTCAAAGAAAGGAGGACATAATAAAACGTGTAATGAGACACGTCTCATTATCACCTCCTTTGTTTGAGACACATCATTTATTACACAACATTCTTTGCTCATTTCAATTAAGTCCTTTTTTTTTTTAATACATGAAAGAAGAGAAATTTTTTTTTTTGAAAGAGCTTGAGTTTCATTTTAAGTTTGAAAGTGAATTTAAAACTTAGAATGAAATTACCTACGTATCCCTAAATTGAATTAAGGAATCAAAGCTCATGTAGTTCTCTTACCTCGCAAACTTACCTTCTTAGTTGGTCCCGGCAGAGGAGGATGTGTTGGAATCGTAGCCATACTCGTCTATGTCATCTTCATCTAAGACCGTTAAATCTAGATGTTGTTGACGTTTCTTGACTCGAAGCCAATCTTCAAGTAGAGTAATGTGTTGAACATTCTCTACGGTCAATTTTGCCCTTCTTGGATTTAACATATGTCGTCCTTTGGAGAAGGCGCACTCGATGGAGACGTTGGAGGCGGGACTTGCAAAGATCTCCTTTGCAATACTACTTAAAATAGGATAAGTGGTAATCCTTTTTGACCACCACTTCAAAAGATCCATAGAGTTTTCAAAAGAAATAAATTCAAATGTACAACTTAAATATGTATCTAATTATTGTGTGAGATTAGACCCCTAACTCGTTTTTGTGTTCGGTTATCATAAAAATCATAAAATGCGCTAAGACCACTAATATTATATGGATATTGTGAAGAACTACTACTATCTACATTTTGAGCACCTAAATCATCCCACAATCATCCCCTAATGATGTTTTATATTCTTTTAATAATTCATACAAAGTTGATCTAGCCCTACCTACAACTTCTATATAATTTGGAATATAGTCAAATGCATCATATTCTCCTAACACAAAATTGGGGAACAAAACACTATAATACATTCGTAATAATTCGGTTAGACCATCTTCTCTAATCCTAAAATCTAATAATTTAGCTATTAAAAATAAATCGGGAATTTCGAAAAAATATTTACACCATTTTGCTTTCATGGATATAATAGTATCACCTAAAATAGGACATTTAGAATCTGCATTCAAAATTAAAGCAATTTTAACACAATGATCTAAGGCTAATGGAGAAGTAGTATAATAAGTGCCACTTAATTCTCTAGTGGCTTCTTCAAAAAAATTTAATAGTTGAATTAAATTAATACATGCATCCTAAGAGTTATACAAATATATGTTTTCATAGGGGTTTTCTTAAAAAAATTCAATTAGCAATTCTTTATAATTATAAGAATCTTGAAGCATAAAATAAGTTGAATTTCATCTATGTTTTACGTCAATCACAAATTTCTTAACTTCTATTCCATTATTTTTACAAAATCGGGCCCATTTTTTATGACATACTGTTGATTTAGCAATTTCATGAATTGCATCCTTAATAGGTTTAATTTGATCATTTAAAACATCTAAACCATCTTGCACACATAAATTCAAACAATGGGGTACACAACGAATATGAAAAATCTTACCATTTATTGAAGGCCTACAAAATTCTATTAACGTAGGCATACTAGCAGTGTTAGGAGCGGCATTATCAAAACCAACCGAAAAAACTTTTGTAACTATATCATAATCATTACAAATTTTTATTATTTTTCTAGCAATTGCTATGAAAGAATGTTTTTCATCAAATTCGACATATGCAATTAATCATTTTTGCATATTCCATGCATCATCTATCCAATGACATGTTACTCCTAAATAATCATACATTTAATAAGGATCTTTCCACACATCACAATAAATAGATACTCGTTGTGTTAAATTTTTTAATTCTTGAATTAAAGTATATTTATATTCGCCATAAATTTTTTCTACGTCACGTGTAACGGTATTCCAAAAAAAATTTCTACTAGCGGGTTGTAAATAAACACTAGTATATTCTTCAAAATCATCGTCCGTTGGAAATTGAAAAGGAAGATGTATTTTTGCAACTAATTCGGCTACTCCTTTTCTATGAAGTAATTGACTAAATTTAAAAAGGAAAGAAGGGTTATTACCATCGGTTCCCAAACTGGAACCGGTTTGTCGAGGAAGATGGGTTTGAGAGTGGTCACTACCCATCTTGTCCGGATGCTTCTTTATCAAATGGTTGTTGAACGTTCCATAGCCCCCTCCGTGCTTGAATTTGTAGCTATTTCCACAATAGTTGCACGTCACCGCGTAGTCCACGTTCGAATTTGATACTTTCTCCTTTTTAAAATGTATGGAGAAAATATCACTTCGAAGTGTCGAAGGAGTTCGAGAGCCGCTACGTGTTTCACTCTCTTGAGTTGGCCTCCTCGCCTCCTCCTCTTGCTCTTCTTGCTCGGCAAAGGCGGCGGCGGTATTAGCTCCGAGAGCTTCCTCCAAATTTGTATACTCATCACTCCAATGAGAGTGAGGAGTATATTGATCGATAATTTCATCGAGTCGAACATCTTGTGGTGGTGGCATAGACTTATTTCCTTTACCACGGGAAGAACCGGCGGAAGAAGAACCTCTTCGAGACATTTTCGATCAAAATAGAATAGAATTGAAATTGAAATTTAGCACAAAAGTTGAATTGAAACTTGAGAATTGGAAGAATGGTGTGAGAAATGAATTGGAGGAGGGGGTATATATAGAAAATTTTGCAAAAAAAAAAAAAGATTCGGACGGTTTGAACCGCCAGTTAACCAGCGGTTCAACCGCCGGTTTGCAACGGTCAACAAATCTCGACCGTTGGAGGTCCAGCGATCCGGGCCTTACACGTGGCAGATTTAAAAAAAAAAAAATTGCGCGAACCGCCGGTTCCAAACCGGCTGTTCCGGCGACAACGGCTACTTTTCGTCAGAGCTCCGGCGACACGTGTCATTTTATTAAAAAATCAAAAACCGACGATTTAATAGTCGGTTCACGGTTCTTAAAATACGAAACCGAAACCGAACCGGATGAAACCGGTTTACGATTTCGGTTTCGAACCGGTCGGTTCCAGTTTTTGCCAAACCGGGGGCACCACTATCTTTATGTTGTATTAGTGTGACCTTTATGTAAAATGTGTGACTTTTATGTACTATAACTTAGAAAAAAAATGAAGATTTTCAACACAATTTGTACTGTATACCTTTATGTGATATCAATGTGACATTTATGTTATATTATATCACATTGATATCATATGAAAGTACACAGTACAAATTGTGCTGAAAATTTTCATTTTTTTTTTCTAAATTACAATACATAAAGGTATGGATATTTGTATATAAAGATCACACATTTATAACATAAATGTATTAAAGTCATAACATAAATGTATACATATTTCTCCAGAAAATGCAGAAAATAGTCTAAGTGTTTGGAGCCCTCTCCTAAGCGCGTGGGGGTGCATGCCGATGCGTGGATGACCGTGCCAGTGCGTGGAGGACCGTACCGGATCGAGTCAACCCGTATTACACGGATTTAAGATGTGTGCACCAGTTTCATAGGAGTTTTTGTTTTTGATGTAATAACTAGTAAGAGAAAACTGGATCTTAAAAACATTATTAGAGAATTCATCTTCACGACTAGATAATGGATTTTTTTAAATTTTTTTCTCATAATGGATTTGTTAAAATAAACTATAATATGATCAATGATATCTTTGTAAAATATTCAATATATATATATATATATATATATATATATAAAATATGAAGAGTAGGTCTTGTGTGAGACTGTCTCACGGATCTTATTCTGTGAGACGGGTAGGGTCGGATCGGAGTATTACATGATATATACAAAAGTATTACATGATACACATAAAAGTATTACCTCATATATATAAAGGTATTACATGATATTAAGTTATGTAATATTTTCAAAAAGTATTACATGATATACATAAAAGTACTACCTAATACACACAAAAATATTACATAATTCATGCACGAGGAAGAAGAGCACTTGGGCGCCTAGGATCCGCGTGTTTTTTGTTGACCTGACCCGACCCAATTCGGGTCATTTTCCCATAATACAAAAGTACTACCTGATATACATAAAAGTATTACCTAATACACATAAAAGTATTACATATTTTCTTATAGTCTGACTCAACTCAAAACACATTCTATAATACAAAGTATTACCTAATATACATAAAAGTATTACATAACACACACAAAAGTATTACATAATTTTTATATTCGACCCGACCCTATCCGTCTCACGGAATGGGATCCGTGAGACGGTCTCACCCAAGACTTTGTCAAATATGAAATTAGTTCATGGGCCTTATCTTTTGGGCCTGTAATAATAGAAGCGGTAAAAATAACGGGGCGTTGTAAGACCGTCTACGGGCTTGACGATCTTCGGCCCATACCATAATTTAATTTCTTTGAACGAATGTTAATTTTAATATAATTCATGGAATAAATTTAAATAAACCTATATGATAACAATAAATCTTATGTTGATATGACATAAATTTAAAGGACTTAATTCATATTTAATTGATACCATTGATAAAACTCAATAATTTTAATTGACTTCACATATAATATATTCAATTAATTATTAGAATTATTTTATTTAATAAATAATAAATAATAAATAATCATAAAAACTATAGATTTGTAGAGATTTTACTGAATGTAACTACACAACCACCTAACTAGTACAATGATTAATTGTACTAATTATAATTAAAGTAGACAAGTGGTGCTTTGCATTCCTGATGATAAATATCATTATTGGGTAATTTCTATTTTACCCCTCTGATGGAGACTGTCGAGTGATATGGGCCGTCGATTGTTTGTCGGCTGGATGATCTCCACCGATCAAAATTATCGTGTATTATTTCCAATCTACTTATTATCAAATATTATTATTTGTTGAAATAGATAGTCTCAACAAACAACGAGGTTCTTCTCTCTCTGCAAAAAATAAATTAATTAACAAATTTCTCATGAGGCTGACCAGTAAACAATTATTTAAAATTGTAAATAATTAAATGTGTAGGGTCAAACATGTGACTATACAAATACATCTAATTACATAATTATTAATTTGGAATACCACAGTGTAGTTTGTTTTATTCAATTGTTTTAGGATATCGAAGATTATAATAGTAGAAAAGTAACAATTTTTATTATGTGTTATTTTTTTAATTCAATTCGTCCTATTTATTATAGTAGGTAGATTTCTTAATCAAACTGGATCAACAGGACGATCTTCTGCTCTTTAATTTATATTTCGTTATTTATTTATTTATACAAAAACATGAAAAACGTTAGAGTGGATAGAATCTTTTCTTGTTTAAAAAAATGTTGCTTTGGCCATAAGCAAACGAAGTCAATTTTTTATTCCCTATGTGTTAGAATTAAATAACCGGTCTGCATTCTAGAATACAAGGATATCAATTTATACTGTTTTACATATATAAATAATCTATTTTAACTCAAATAAATTAAATATTTTTCACTGTAATCCGTAAGATAATCTCATCTATATTTTTTGTCTACGTTCTAATACTCAATTAAGATTAAATATTAAAAAATGATATTCTACAGTAACAATTAAAAAAATTAATTGAATTGATGAGTGTATAAAATAGATAATTAAATTGTAATAATTAATGTTTGTTAACTTCATTGTTTTTACTTACCTTAAAAAACTTTTTTTCTCTTAACCATAAATCCATTATTGCTCAAAGATTCTAGAAAACAAAATAGAAAAGGGAACAACTAAAAGCCTTGTGTTATCACGTATCAGGAACCACTCCTTTTGCGTTAAGTGGGGGCCTATTTTTCCCTTTTTAATTTATCCTCCTTGATTTTTCGATGCAAGTACCTCGTTTACTTACCAAATTTAATTCATTTAATTCATTTAATTTTCCTTTTCCTTTAATTACTCTATTTTACAGAATTCTTACCATAATATAAAGGAATATAAATATTTTTTATTTTTTATTTTGAAAAAATAAATATTGCTATGTTTATTGTTTTATTCAACATTTCCACCATTTTTTTAATTTCATTTTTTTTAGTTCATTTATATTTATGTATATATTTTTTGATGTTTTAAATTAAACAAATTTCAAATATAATAATTTATATATTTGAAGTGTAGTATATGTTATTTTAAAAACCTAACTAAAATTCCTATATTATTTAATAATATTTTTTATAGACATTAATTTAATATCATTAATTAGCCATATTAAAAGCTATTTAATTAAAGTTTCATTTATTAAATATTTTATTTTAGAAAATTATTATTATGAGAAAAATTGTGTGCTTGACATGTGACATAAGTGATCTTACTTTTATATATATATATATATATATATATATATATATATATATACAAATATATAAAGATATGTAAATGTTAGGAATTATAGATTGATCGGTCTTAATTTATTTTCATAAATTTACATGTGAATGTCAGGAATAATAGATGATCAGTTTTAAGAAATTAGATTTATGAAACAATCTCACAAGAATTACTCTCTTTACTTAAAATTAATACCCAATTTGATTGAGCCAATTGACAAAGTAGTATTCAAATTTTAAATCCGTGATTGAAATTAGTTGCTTATGAAATCGAGTTGGATTTAAATGAATGTTAATTAAGTCATATTTGAATAATTTGATTCTCTCAATTTTTTTTTAACATTTCCAACTTATCGAGCATATGTTTCAATTGAATCATAAATATAATAACAATTAAAAAAATCATAATTATTTATTGTTTATCGAATCCAACTCAAACAAATAAATAAAAAGAACTATCTCGAATAAGTTATCATATAATGTGAGTATACGTGGATGAAATAGTATCAATAATAATATAGAGGGTAAAATATATAGAACAATTGAATGTACAACGAGTAAAACAACAAATCAACAATAATGAGAAAATTGGGAGATAAGTGGAATTACTATCAAATATATAGACTATAGTTAAGACTCTTCATGAATTCGGATTAGAATTGGGTTGGATCAAAAAGTAATGGGTATGGGTTAGGGTTTAGGCTTAGGTTTAGGTTGACCCACGAGTCGACTAACCTGTTTTTTTTGTTTTTTTTTCTCTTTCATATAGTATGTTTAAGATTAAATTTGTACATTAAGTATTAATAGATTAAATAATAGTAATTGTTTGAGGGCTACTAGTTTGTGAATTATGAATTTTTTTGAAATTGTCATCCTATGTTTTATTACTAATTTGGAAAGATCTCTTAATTTAATTTTATAAAAAATTTAAAATAATATAAAATATAAATTTTATGTTTCATCTCTTGATTGCATTTGAAAATATAAAAAATAATTTTATATTTTCATGTCAAACGAGTCAAGTCGTACGTGTTGATCCGCACAATTTCGATTCACATCACGAAATGAAAATAGGTTCTGATTCGAATTGATGTTGACACTATCGTGTCTCAACCCGAGCCACCAACCCAAAACTCGATCCGATTGTCACCCCTTTATATATAACAGAAGATTTAATTCCATCGAATTACTGAAGAAATAATTTTCATAAAAAATAAATCAGGAAATTATAAGGTAGATAATTAAATATGATTAAGAAAACTAAGACAAGGTCCTAATCCACAATTACCAAATAAATCGATAATAATTAAGCGAGTTAAGTGCCACTTTTTTAGTGGTTATCCAAATTTAAAAAGATTGGTCCTACCATCAAAGCAGCTTTCACCTTAATTAAGCCAATTCTTTTGTTAAGCTGTCAGAATCAGTGGCTATTCTGGTGGGCCAAACAGGTCTTCCATCATGGATATATATACTTATAAAACTATAAATTAAAAGCCCAAATTAATGAATATTTTCCGTCAAGAATAACCACAATTATTTATTCGAATTTTAAATAATATAGTTATTATGAAATATGAATTTCTTTTGGATAAATAATTATGTGAGATGAAGTCTTGTCGAATTCTTTACAACTCATTATTAAGTGAAAACGAATCATTTATATTTAAATCTTCCAGACAAGACTTCATCTCATAGATTTTGATACGTTAGTTAGTCTCGAAGGAGCATAATTAATCTTCTTTTGAATTATGTAACAAGAAATATATAAGTGGACAATTAGAGCAAAAATGCATTATGAAGTGTTAATGGAATTTTTGTTGTCATATAAATTTTAGAATTTATTGTATTTTGTTATTTCAAACAAATTTTAATTGTTGATTGCTAGTTATGTATATGAGTGAGATTGTTGGACGTGAAAAACTATAATATATAAATTGTAAAGTTATATAGTTCAATAAAAAAATTGTATGATAAAATCCAGAAAATTGCATAATTAGATGAAAAATTACATTACTCTGTTGAGAAAATGTATATGTATAGACTCCGTTTACTTTGGCAAACAGAGATAGGTTAATTATCTAGATCAATAAGATGATTTCATAGGATAAGATATAAATTGTTATCCACTTTCAATGTTTTCTCTAACATATAATATTTGGATAAATATATTAACTATCCTTATCCACTGTTTACTATGTGTCTATGAAGGTTAGGATAAGAGTGATAATACCTAAATGTCTCTTTTAATATTAAACTTGCAAAAGAAAGGGATTAGTGCATTTTACCATGAATTGAAATGCAATTTCCTAATATTATCCCAAAACATAACTATCTTAAGGAGGGCTAGATTATTATCCAAGATATTATTTAGATTTGGGCATTTTATCCCGGGTCGAAAGAATAACGACCCGATTTGTTATTTCCATCAAAATAAACACCAGATAAAGTTAAATAACATGTCATTATCCTAAATCATCTCCAAAATAAACGGAGCCATACAGAAAAAGAAAAAACACTTAATACAAGAAAAAACACAAAAAAACACTTAATACAAGAAAAAACACTTATGTATTAAACCTTAAAAAGAGCTACTTAATGGTGTGACATTGACTTTTTTTTTTTTTTCAAATCCATTATTCTTCAATGTTTTATACTTTTATTCTATGAATATATACATGATAATTATTATAGAAATGCTGATTGTTATATATATACTATATATATATAAATTTTTTTAATTTTTTTTTTATCACTCAATTTTTTTTTCCTTAAAGAGGTGACTACTTGCACCCACAACATGGAAGTGTACGTAGGAAAAATAAATAATAAGGTATAATTTTGTCCGGTACGAAATCAACTCTATAGAATTTAGATTATTTCAGAAATTATCATAATTAATAATATCTCCTTGACATTTATCTCTACTTCAAACGTTAGATGTATCGAAGAGATTTCTTACTAACACAAACAATCCTCTTCAATACGTTATGTTCATTATAATTCAATACAATTTCACCTAAAACTAAATAGACATTAATAATTTATGAATCTAAATAACTACTCCATATATCATAAACAAATCAAAGTTTAGGTACACATGATTTTATAATTTAATCAAAAAAGAGAAAACACCTAGTTGGATTATTTAAATATATATATTAAAATAAAGTGTGTGTATATATATATATATATATATGGTTTGTAATATAAATGCGCGTGGATTGCATGCTTAAAATTTACCCAGTCTCTGTTCCCCATTAGTAATCAGTGCTTAAAAAAATCTCACTCTTTCTTCTTACTATTTAAAGGTTGACTAGAAATTTTTCTAACTTATCCTTTTTTCACTTATCTCTCTGCGCATCGACACGACAAAAAGCTTTCTCTTGAGAAAAGACACAGAAAAGATAGCAAATAAATCAAATGAAAAAAAACAGCTATTCCCCAAAACCACTCCGCCTAATTCTCTTTCTCTCACTCCAAAACCCTAGCTTTATCTCTCTCCGCGTTTTGCTCTCTCATCCTCACACCTTCGCGCGTGTATCCAATACCTCTGATTACGAGACATGAATGGCAAGGAGAAGGCGGATTCCGAGCTGACCTGGCAATTCGGCGGCAACGACAACGGCGATTTCATCTTCGGGGCTGATTTTAAGGAGAACACCATACTCAGCGAGTTCGGGTGGAATATTCCGGCGGATTCTGGCTGTGACGCCGGTTTCGTGGCTTTGGACCGGATCGGCTCCGATTTGGCGGAAAGCCGAGCCGATGGTTGCGTTTCGGCTCCGCCTGGTCATGATGTGAGTAGGAGTAGTGAGCCGATGGTGGTGGTGGAGGAGAACTCCACTTTGGCTTCGTCGAGCTCATCGGAGGATCGGTCGGAGAAGTCGACGGTCTCCGGTGGTTCAACGTCCGCCGCCACCGCCTCCAATCCGCCGTCGGACACAGCGTGAGTGGTATTGTAGCGTAATTTGCATGCACATTTTATTTTAAATACTGACGTGGATTAAAAAATAACCAATTAGTTAACAGAAAAACTGCTCCGGTGGTATCCGTACAGTTAGAGGAGATCAAATTGTGCACGCAAGTTTGGGGAGAAGGGGTATATGCGGAATTTTAAAAGGAGTCAGGGGCTTTTATGGTATTCGAAAGAAAAGTTAATATTCACTGGAATTATGCACAGCCGCTATTGCGGCGGCGATGGCGTGCGATAATGTTAACCATTCTTTCTGCTTGCTTTTTTTGTTTTAATTTAGATTCTCTTTATGATACTGAAGCTTTTTTCTAGATGCGAAAAATGATTTTTTTGCTCGAAGCATGAGGATGATGGTATAGATTTCTCATCGAGACAAAATAGTTGATCTTATAAAGATATTCTTGTAGATAAAAGTATCAAATTTAAAGGAAAAACTAGCCCAAAATCCCACAAATTGTCTGCATTCGCGATGTACCCATTCCAGAAGTTAACTCCTTTTCTAGGCTAGTACATATGCATCATGCACCGTACGATCGGTTCATATGTTAGTTAATATTATTTTATTTATGATGAAAAGACCATGACTTTTAGTTATTTGAAAGTAGTCCTTTTAAATATTGGAAAATCATTTGAGCCCTCTAGGCCAGAGAAGACTTTGCATTCTAGATTGTACATAGTATGACATCATATTATTTGTACAAGGTTATATAATACGTAATCCTTGGTAGGATTAAAAATATTACCTTGATAATAAATGTACATTTTCTCCACCAATTAGTTTTATGAAAGAAGAGAAAAAAGTGGGAAAAGGAATTTTTATGCACGCAATTTGCTTGACAATACATGCTTCTTTTAAATGCTTTAGTTATTCAAAGTCTTTGCTGAGAAATCCTGGTCTTTGTCTTGTGGTCCATTGCATTACTCTTAACTTTGGATTTTGTAAAAAGAATGGGTGCTAAACTATTATTTGTTGTGCAACAAGGCATCACTGTTGGAAATTAAATTGTAATGTATTACTCTTAACTTTTTTTTTTGGTTATGGTGTTTCTGTTGACTGTTGGTGGTCATTAGGTTTAGATAGTTCGCACAGGATACTCATTTGTGTTAGGATTTGGATTCTCACTTCACAATGTACAAGTCTCACTTTTTTAAATGAGCATAACATTTGTCCATCTTTCCTTTCCTTTCCTTTCCTTTCTAGAAGCCTACAATAGGATTCAAATTATAATGAACGTGTCGTATTTATTTACGTTCAATATTTTGCAGGAGTAAGGCTAAAAAGCAAGGACAAAAGCGAGTTCGAGAACCACGTTTTGCATTTGTCACTAAGAGTGAAATAGATCATCTTGAAGATGGTTATCGATGGAGAAAATATGGGCAGAAAGCTGTTAAAAACAGTCCCTTTCCAAGGTATATATGCATTGAATCCTTGACCTAAAACTAAGTATATGCACGCGATCAGAACTAATTCATCTGATGATAATAGGTTCTAATTTAAATGTTAATGAGTCATATATTATTGATCTCAATTAACATTTCCCAAAGGCTGATCACCTAGTTATATTCAATGACGAAAAAAGAACCTAATGTCCTCAATCATGACATGAAATGAAAAATGAAAGACTTGACTTAAGCCAAAACTCTTCACTATGTAAGATAAAGGGAATTAAGATTATAAAACCGAACATGAAGCTAAGTGGGTCATATTAACTATTAAACAATAGTAACTCTCAATTTTGTAAAATTTGAGAGCAAATTTGCAAAATCCCAAATTTTCGCCAAATGATCAATGGCATGATTTTTGGGGTTGGGGAAAAATTCCCTTCATAAATTTAGGGTTTAAGATGGCATAATGTTAATAGTTGGTGGTACTAAAATGCCACCAACTACTATATATAATTAACAAAGGGATCACAGTTATAATTATCATAAGATTGATGAGGATATATGATGTGTTGTCGCATTGTAGGAGCTATTATCGGTGTACAAACAGCAAATGCGGGGTGAAAAAGAGAGTGGAAAGATCCTCAGAGGATCCTTCAGTTGTGATCACCACATATGAAGGGCAGCATTGTCATCACTCAATTGGATTTCCCAGATCAGGTGGTCTTCATCTTCCTCATCATCAACACGACCCTGCAGCCATTGCACCTAATTCCAACGCCCAATATTTCCACAATCCAATGCCTCTTTACCCTCTACAAAATCCCTTGTCACTTACACAAACATCACCAACTTATAGTCAACGTAAAGCTGGTCAAGAAAAGACTTCACAGCCTCCCACAGGTGAAGGGCTGCTTGGGGACATCGTTCCTTCTGGAATGCGAAACTCATGATACTATATATATATATATAAGGTACATTATTTTCCTTCTCTGTTACCAATAATTACACACTCCTTTAATTCTAATGAAATGCTTTGAACCACCTTAGTTAGGACTAGTATGTCAGTAATTAGAATGATCTCACCTTCTCATCAAAAGCAATCTTATAAATCCTTAGAGAAAAAGATGTGTCTATGAAATCAGTGCATTACAAAAGAAAAGGATGTGATCAGGAAAACTTGGCAATAAAGCAGTTTGTTATCTTTAAATTTGTGGACAGGGATAGAGGATCGAACATTAGTACATGTCTCGAGAAATGCTGGCACTAGAAAGCACTGATCAGTACTGATGATCTTAGGCATGTGTTTTTTTCATTCTTTTATAAAGCATAGTTTTCATGGAAATTAAAAAACACATACCCATTTTCGAAATGTAGCATCTAAATTAAGCGCGATAATAGACCAGAGGTGGACAATTTACTTGGCAGGGGAAGTAGGATGTGCTGGTGAAAGAGTGCATGATAAAGTTATGAAAATAAGATGAAAATAGAGAGATGTGGAGAAGGGGTATGAAACAGCGACATCACAGGATTTGTGGTGTCGGTACACAGCAACGAGTACTGTCATTACGAGGCAAGAAAGTGAGAGTTCTAAAGTACTATTTTGTTCATGAAAACAACCTTCAACAAAAATGGAGTGCCCATTTATTAATCTATGTATAGCTTCTTCTCTCTTTCTAGCTCTTTGATAACATTGCAGAAATATTCTTACTGCCATGGTTAAATATCAGCCAAGACTTGGTAATTGGTCATCTCCCAGGAAAGGGATTCTGGAATTGAAGTTGTAATGTAATGCCACCATTATTGAATTTGGTGTTTAGTTCAGTTGTAGCAGGTCAACCATAGTTAGTTCAGACTAGATGTTTATTTCTAAGATTTTTGCCGACATGCTTTTTGTTAAGCAATTATCTTCAAGACTCTTATTGGTTGTCATCTCATGTATCACTCTATATTGGTGATTATTATCTTAATTAGTTGAATCTTATTACTGGACCTTTTTTTTTTGGCAAAACAAAAATAGTGGACGTGGCCTAACTTATTCGATATCTTGTTTGAAGTTCTAACTGATTTTTAGTTGGGAATTTTTTTTCATGTTTTATTTATTTATGTATGAATAATTTTATTACAACTCTTGATGTGTATTTATTTAATGAAACACCCAAATAGTATGCACCCACCACAAACCTAATTTGTCGGTGTATATTTCAAGTTGAATGAGATCTGAAATTCGAATCATCCATCTCCAATATCGTCTACACCAAATTATATTTCACCTCGTATCCTTATAATATGTTGAAATAAGAAACACAACACTTAGTAGTTTGTAGGTGAAAGAATAATTCTAGCAAAATATGTGCTTTATTAATTCCCTTTGAAGTATTTAAGGTTTCTGTCGCCACTAAATTTCCTATTGCCCTAACTTAAAAAAAAAAACTAAGCATTAACTATTGCATGCATACGTTACTTCAATTTCATTATTTACTTGAATTTTCACCTTTAATGGGTAAATGTCTATTTTCGGGTAAATTAGTACCGAGTTACCATCTTCATGGGTTTCAGTATGGCAGAACTTTTATTGCCATCATCACGTGCTTCTCTAACGCTCTCTACTTTGCGTGGAAATCAATGTTGCTTCTGTTTCCCCAAATTTGTTTTTACCCACTTTCTTTTTCACTCTCTGTTTTTTTTTTACTGTCTCTCACTAGGTAATTTTTCCATCCACTGACACACGCGGACAGCCGCGTGTTACACCCAATCGCTCTATAGGCTTAAATTTCATTACCCGACTCCACTTACAACTTACATCTTTCCAAAAAGCATAAATAAATCAAAAAAATTCCCTATTCTTTCACTTTTCCAATCATGTGATGCAATTGTAGAAGTCTAGGTTGCAAAATGGTCTCTTGACCTTCAAAAAATAATTTTTATATATATATATAATATAGATGTAATGTTTCATATATATAATTCATATAGTCAAGAATTTAATTGTGTTTATTTCAATACTTGAATGACAAAGAAAATTCAAGTGGTCAAATAATGGAGATGTAAGATCAATTATAGTATAGTTTTGGATTTTATTGATTTTATATTTTTGAGATACAATAGCAATATAAATTTAGTAATCTGTTATATTAAATTAGCATCCCAATTCCCAAGATGTACGTGTTGGACTTTCGTATATTGTTAAATTAAAATTTGAACATATTGTAAAACCTCTATAAATTAATATTGCTGGGACCGGAGAATTTTATTAATTTAAATAGATATTATATAATTGATAAATTAATAGTTTATTAATTTAGAGAGGTTATAAATAACTGACCTTCAAAATTTCGAGGTTGTATAATCCACTTACAATATACATTAGTTATTGATGACAAATAAATTAAAACACAAGTTTTAGTTACCATTCAAAAAATGTATACTCACATAATCATGTTAATTGGAAGTTTGAATGGGCTCATTCATTGTTTTTTACAATACGAGAAGACAACGTCGCAACTCTTGGGTGCAATTGGGAGATTTAAATATGAGATCAATGCAGATTTGAAGTTCAACAAAAAACAAGTAACAATAGATTCATATTTTACTAAATTGTTTTAGAATGTTCAAGTCGATAACATATATATTGTATTTGAGAATTTTTTAATAATTATTAATTTATAGTTTCGTCGAAACCTTAAATCTACACTAGAATTTCCAAAAAAAAATATTATATTATTATTTAATTGATTGGTGTCCAAATTTGAATTGGTCTCAAATTGGGACCGAACAAATTATTAGTTTTATCGAGGTTATTAATTTATCGAGTATTATTTTATGGAGGTTTTATATGATACTAGACAATAATATATTAATTTAAATATGCATTAATTAAGGAAACCTCTTCAAAACCTTTTCCCATATCTAACTTTTGGAGTGGAAGGAAAGTTGAGAGTGATTTGACAGCACTTAGAGTAATTGGGCCCACAAACTGATCCACAAAACGAAGAAGTAGTTGGTGGGCCAGGCCTGGGTTTTTGGACACAACGGCCCAACTAATTTTGCAGGAGAAGGTGTCACGTGTGTCTGTCGATATGGCAGAGATAGTTATTCCTACGCTTTGCCTTTTTCTGCTCAACTGCTTTTTTCATCTTTTTTATATTGCAAATATCACACACAATAATATATTGGAATATGCATTGTCTTGGAAAACGGCCAAAAATGTGGAAACTTCAACTATTATTTATTTTTATACGATTATTTTATAAACTCTTAAAAAAACAAATCTTAAAAATGTACTTGTTATGGTTTTATTTTATACTCTATGTGGTTTTGGAGTTCTTCAAAAAATATTTTTGGACAGATTGAATGAGTATATGAACTAAACTAATTTTGATGCATTTGAAGAATAAATGAATCTTTTTATATTGAGCTTTCAAGTTGCCAAAGAAGATCTAATGCATTAGTAATAGAATTGTCAATGCCGACTCACCCCGATGAGACAATCCAAATAGTTAACGATAATATTATGTGTTGGGTTTTAAATTTTATGATTCAAAGAGTTATCGGATCCATTTGACCTAGACAGTGCCCACATTCAAAATAACTAAAGTTTCAAAAATTGACTAGAATGAACAATAAAATTGTTTTAAGATTGAATTCCCCAGACCGAACCTAACTAAACTATCACCTTTAATAATTAATGTGATATAAGCATAACACCAAAATATGACTTAAGAAAACACACACACATATATATAGAGGTGTGTGTTAAACTTGGAAAAGACACTATATTGTGATGGGCTATATCTTGGGCTTCAATTTAGAAGCTCAAGCTGGGGCCTGCTTAAATCCTTGGGCTCTTTTAAGTTGGTTGTGCTCCAAAGTCAAACAGCATAAAATGCCTCTGAAATATTTTGACATCTAACAACACTTGGTGGCATTTGGTAATGTAGATGGTATATCTAGTGAAATAAATCAAGTATGATAACCATATACATATGGCAAAAACTTCTGTGTCCGGGGACACGGATCTTCCCCAACCCGCCCCGAGGACCCACGCGCTCCTCACGCACGTCCACGCGCACCCACGCGCACGTCCGGCGCGCCCACGCGCCCATGTGCGCACACCTGATAGGTATTCCATATTTATTCTAAAGGTATCCTACATATACTCTTCAGGTATCACCTTTAATCCATATTTGTAATATCTATAAGGCAAACCTGTAAAACCTCACCAACCGCGCGCTCATACGCCCACACCGCGCGCCCATGCACCCACGCCGTGCTGGCACACCGCGCACCCACAGGTATCCCATGCATACCTTGAAGGTATCCATGGAATATCTTTAAGGTATCCACATGTATACCTTCATGTATCCACATGTATACGCGTATCTCACCAAGCCGCGCGTACACCGTGCGCCCATGCGTCCACGCCGCGCACGCACCTCACAAGTGCGCACGCCCACGCCATGGATACCTTGAAGGTATACATGTGGATACCTTGAAGATATCCATGTGATACCTGCGCGCACCTTGGTCACCAAGCCGCGCGCACCTTCATTTGAAATAGGTGTGATACCTTCAAGATATCTCATGAATACCTTGATGATATACAATGTGATACTTTGAAGGTATACATGTGATACTTTTTTTTGTATACATGAAAAAAAAAATGCCTGAGCGAAAAAAAAAATTAAAAATTAATGTGGGGCCCACGGGATGGTATGGGACCGAGGAAACACACCCTCTATATATATATATATATGACTAAAGAGTGTGGTGTGTTTATAAATCGTAAATAATATATCTGAGTGTATTTATTTCAAGCAACGTTAACAAAGTCATGGAATTTGGTTTCAAGGTGGGAATCAGCCACAAAATATGCCCTATACACAGTAAATTTAGCTTTTCAAGTGTTTGCTTTTTGTATCTGAATCGATAATTTGTTTTCATCTTTGACTATTTCAAATTCTGGAAAAGTATTTGTTTGGCCTATTTTCATTCATTTCCACTTTAATTTCGGTTTGAAATTTAGCAATTTTTCACCATTTCCAATACACCTTCACCAATGACTCTTTTCCAATGCTCTAATATTTTGCAACTCATTTATGCATTACACATTGTTAGACTAATACAGATTTCATTTCCAAACCTATTAGAACATAGAAGCAACTAATCAAACACCTCAGTATTACATGAATACCAATAAAAAAATATTTTCAGCATAGACACAATAAAATGGGATAAAAAATACACCATCTCTCTCTCTCTCTCTCTCTCTCTCTCTCAATGATGCAATGAAAAGGATATATAAGAGTCTGTAGTGTAGCAAATAAGTAAGTGGTTTAATAATCTCTTTTTCCTCTCAAGTCAAAGAAAGAGGGCTATAAATACTCAATAAAAGGCAGCTTTAAAGGAAGATTGAGTTTTGCTGGTGGCGACTTCACTCTTCTTCAAATTCATCATCTATTCAATTTGCAACACTTACACCAAAAATACACACTTTTCTCTTCTTAGATAACTTCTACTACAATCCAAGCAACCCCATATTAAAGACACCTATTGTTATAACATTAGCATTTTGTGTGAGCAACTCTACTTAACCACTTGAACTAATTGGAATACTAATAATGAATGGTCCCAAATGCAAATCATAGCTCTCATCTCCCATTAATCATGTCAAAAGGATGTACCTATGCAAGAAATAGTGAAGTCTTTCTAGAGAACTTTTCAAAACAAACATAATCATTTCCATAGTGAATGACTTGAAGAAACAAAGTACTAATGTCAATCTTGGTCCCTACTCTGCAATCAAAGAACAAACAAAAATTCATTTCAGACATAATGTAAATGCTTCAAAATGGACGAAAAATTAAGTCTTACATCTGCAAAAATCGCGCATGTTATGCACTAGGGGGGTCGAACTGTTATCCCAATCCGTAGTTGATGATGCCATGAAAGAGCATAATCTTATATACACTTCCACATTATAGCTCAATTAGTCATAGCCCAATTATCTCCAAGGTGAAAATCGCTCGTTGCCATCATCCCCGTCCTCTTGAGGGGCCGGAAGATTAAGATCAAGCAAATCGGGCTTTGCCACTGGACTCGGATTGGTGTTGTTAACCTCATGACCACCAATGAAATGAGACCTCTTGTGGCCACCTAAAGCTTGGCCATTCTTGAAAACCCTGTTGCAGAAAGGACAAACATGCCCTTTGTTCTTCTTAGCCTTCATTTTCTTATCTGGTGAGCTGTTCTTATTAGCACTTGGTTTTCTATTGCTACCATACTCGATACTCTTCCCTCTAGCCGTGAACTCAGTAGAATCGTCTAAACTGTTCTCTCCGCTTTCGTATCTTGATTCATAAGACGCGTTGCTCTTCTTGTGGCAGGGCCTGTGCCCTCCAAGAGCTTGGTAGGACTTAAAGGTCTTTTTGCAGTTGAAGCATTCATACTTAACTCTCTTCTCAGCATTATCATTGTTGCTCTTCATTCTTCCATATTCATTGTACAGTTCAGAGCTTTCAGCAATGTATCTTCTCTTTCTTGATTCAATGTTCCTAACTCCAACATTGTCATCATACTCATCATTTTCCTTTCTCATATCTTTCTTCATCTCTGCTCTATAACTGGCCTTGCTTCTGTTGAAATTCATAGGCGAATCGTATTCGCTAAAACCTACATTCCTTCTGAATCCATCCACGGATACATCGGACTCCGCCTTTGCACATTCATCCAAGAAATAACCCGAATCAGAATCCTCCACCTCAGCATCAAAAACACTATGTTTGAACTTCATATTATCCCCAATTTTCTTGATTTGCACATTCTCCTCTTGATCATGAACATTTTTGAGAGCATCCCTTTTCCCAATTCTCATGTCAATGGAAGAAGACTTAGTCTCAAGAATAACTGAATTATTATCAGATGACTCGACCAACGAATTCACACCACCACCCTTGTTCCCACAATCCCTTGAAAGCAACATCAAACACATAGCCACCTCTTCTTGCTCTTCCCCATCAATCTCAGAAACAGATGAAGAGCCATTGTTGTTATTACCTAAACAAAAGGGAGACTTAATCACTATCTTCTTGAGCTTCTTAGCCTTGGAGGATCTGGTTCGGATAATCGGATCCTCAGCCTCGGTATCCGAATGGCTATCCAAGAGCAGCTTCTGATTCTCACTAGTACTCCAAGAATGATCATCCTTCAAACCCCTATCCTTCTCAGAGTGACAAGCCATGTGGCCACACAAGGCTTTCAAAGAATGAAACCCTTTCCCACATTGCTTACAGATTCTCTCTTGTGGCAAAGGGAAACTTGAATCCACTGCCCTCCAAGTCTTTCTGGGATTCTCTCTAAGCCCATAACTAGATTGTCCATTTCCAAATTCACCCATTTTTGCATCACTCATCTCCAATTTCCTCATGTTGGCATCAAATTTCTCATCAGATTCAGCTGAATTGGCAATCACATGTGACCTCATGTGGCCCCCTAATGATTTCCCACATGGGTATTTCTTATAGCACAACTTGCACACAAATTTCAATTCTTGTTCCTCCTCCATTCCCACTTGATTAATTAACTAACAAAACAAGAAAGAAGAAACACAATACTGGAATCAAGAACAGCAAACAACAAACCCAACTTAAATCGTGCAAAAATGCAGCATTTCTAGATCGATTAAACAGTGGAAGAAACAGAAAGAAGAAAGCCCAGATCAGAAAAATAGCATCAAAGTAGAAAATTGAAGTTGAAAAGGGCAAATCTGGGATATGGGCACAGATCACAAAGGTGTAATTGTAATGTATAGTATAGTATACCTTGGTATCAGAAACAGCAAGTGAGAGAAAGAGGATGATCAAATCAAAGTGGTGAGATGTGACAGTTCTGGGGAAGTAAAAAAGATGAGACCCACAACAAAAAAGAAAGCAATCTTGAATACCCAAATCTGTGCAATCTTCTCACAACAGAGAAAATAAGGTATATAAATGACATCGCCTATATTAATGTTTCAAGATTTTGAAGAATTTAATGTGGAAAAAATCAAAGTTTTGAACAGATGGGTCGCTAATGATGGCCTTGAACTAGCCACAACCTATCAACATTAAGAAATTAAAACAGAACCCAAAGACTCTTTCTTCCCTATATTTCTCCCCAACATATACATACAACTCATCTCTCTCTATATCTATCTATGCATTTCTTATTTGTGTGTGATATAGTAGGATGAGAATTACATGCATGGAAGCAATATATGGAGAGACAGAGAGATGGGCTGCACGTGTACTATATAGAGGAGAGCACAATTCCACGGTACAGATCTTTTGGATTATTATTTATTATTATGTGTTTATCTCACGCACAATATAAAAGGTATATGAATACTTTGATTTCTGATTGACATAACCAAATATGCTGATTTGAGTTTTGAATTTTTTTTTTATTTAAATGAAAAATTCTCAGAAAGTTTTTATACGAGTAAAGGACTTTACTTTATTTTGTCTTTGCTCAAAGTCACACCATATGAAAGGCCCGAGTCAGCCGTTATTGTGTTCTACAATCACCTTTCTCCCCATATTGCATTATATAATAATAAAGTAATAATGTTGGTCACAAAAAATATGTGTATATAAATAATGCATTATAAATATACATATTGCATTATATAATAATAAGTAATAATGTTTCAAAAAAATAATAATAAAGTAATATTAACTTACAAAAGAAATATATAAATTTATAATAATGTTGGTCACATAATTGTACAATGGTATTCTTATTATATTTTATTTATTGTGCAATGAATGATTTTGTTTTACAATGAAATTGGGATTCATTATCTACAATCGGAACTTATTTTCACAAATTAATATGTAGATTGTGGATTGACTTGTTTTACATAATGTTATTGGTAAGTTTAAAAAAATAATGACTTACTTTTTGGAATTTGTTTAACATACTAAAATCTTGATTTACGATGCTAAATTAAGAAAATTATATTGAATAACAGTTACAAATTCATCTATTTAGTAAGAATAAAATAGATATAGTCGATGCTATTTTAATAGAGTATAATTTATTAGGTGTAGTATAATTATATACGCTTAACCTTCTTGCCAAGAAGGAATTTTCTTGAAGTTGGAAGAATTTCAGACAAAACTGAATGAAAAATAAACATATTAGTTTAGCTAATAATCTATATATATGTGCAAAAATAGAAGTTTTGAAGCAACCATTTTTGTTGCAGGATATGGCTTTTAGTAAAGTAGTTTTAGCTTCTCCATCTTTGAGTATCTTTTAATTGACAAAAACACCTGTGAAACTGGTGCACGGATATTAGATCCGTGCAATTTAGGTTGACCCTATCCAGTACGTGTCCCCACGTACCGGGGAGAGGGTGACAAACACTTAGACTATTTTCTGTATTTTTTGGGGAAATATGTATACTTTTATGTTATGACTTTGATACCTTTATGTTATAAATGAACGATCTTTATATACAAATATCCCTATTTTTATGTACTGTAACTTAGAAAAAAAAATGAAAATTTTCAGCACAATTTGTACTGTATACATTTATGGGATATCAATGTGACCTTTATGTTATATTATGTAACATTTATGTACAAATATTCTGATCTTTATGCATCTTTATATATTACATAAATGTCAGAATATTTGTACATAAAGGTGATATAATATAATATAAAAGTCACATTGATATCACATAAAGGTATATGGTACAGTGTTGAAAATTTTCATTTTTTTTCTAAGTTACAATACATAAAGGTTATGATATTTGTACATAAAGGTCACACATTTATACATAAAAAGATCACACTAATATAATATAAAGGTAACAACCTGAAGCAAAACAAAAAAAATCAAAATTGAAAACACACGAATTCTGGTCAAAACTGCATCGACCCGAATTGCATGCAGTTAAGGATGCATGTAGTACTAAGGGTATGCAAGTCCATACCCTCATTTTTGCAAAAAAATTCATTATATATATATTAGTGGTTTATATTTTACACACCATAATTATATATATTTTAGAATTTAAAAAATATATAACTTTACATTAAACCCACTTAAAATAATAAATAAAGACTATATTAACCTCATTTTAGGATTCAAGTCGTAGAATGCTGATACTTTTAGTTCTTTTTTAAGGACTTATTTTTTAATTTTGAATTGTATGATTTTTTTTTTCTCATGAGATCTTGTATTACACTTGATGATATATCTCATATTCAAAACTAATCATCGCAGGTCACGTGTATATATCCTATGACATCACTAATTACCATGTGATGTGTATTAAATATCATGAAATATGAGATGTAACACCAAATATGATAGAATATCCGAATTATTATTATTTTTTAATATCTATATATATATAATAACAATTACCCCCTAAAAATAGAAATGCTAAAATTTTCCCGCCCATTTCCACCTCCCAAAAATAGAAATACATATTATTTCATAAATTATAAATTATTAATATTATTGTATTAAACATGATTTTTATATATGGTAATAATATCATTTATGATATTGACAAAATCTTGAAAATTATTATCTATACATGGTATATGAATGTTAATATGATTTCATCTAATAAATTTTCAATTATTGATATAATCAAGATTAAAGATATATTTGTTGAATAAATTAAAGTAATTTTTTTATCTCTAATGTTGTACCCCACACACATATACCACCTCAATAAATATATAACATTGCATTAATTGGGAGCGTTCGTAGTGACTGAGGGGGTCGAGGACCAAGAAGTGAGTTATTAATCAAGTTAATCAACATATATAACACAATGTAAATTAACTATTTCTATTTACTATATTCAAAATATGTATTGTAAAACTATAATAAAAATCACACAATTTTATTTGACAAGTATATCGTATACAATACTCCAATTTTATATATCTTTTATGTAACAATGTTAATAATATAACATAGTGTTTACATAATTTTATTTTATTATGCTATATTAATTTTTATTAAAAATTATAAAGATTTTCAGTATATCTTGAATATAATAAAACAATTTACATATGATATATTGTTGCGCACAATAACATTTAGGAAGTATAACATTTATGAATTCATATACTTTCTATTAAAATCTACAAATTAAGTATAAAAATTATCATTTATAAGAAATGATATAAAAAATATATCATTTATACTTATAAAAATTAATAAAAAAATATTTTCTATTTCCTAATGCTGAATTATATAAATATATCTTCATTGTTAATCTTGAAGAATAGAAAGTCGATGCTATTTATAAGAGTGATAAACGTAGATGAAGAATTTTTACATATATATTTTAAAAACTTTGAGTTTTTTATTATGAAATATTATTGTCATCTATATAAAAACCAACAAATCTCATTTCTACTTTTAAAGTAGAAATACAAATATTTATTATTTATAAATTGTAAATATTTAGGTTTTCATAATTTATATATATTCATGGTATGAAAGTCATTTTGTATACATGCGAAAATTGAGGAAAAAAATATGATAGTATTTGATATGTTATAAAGTTCGTATGATTTGTGTATATATAACAATATCATGTCATGAAAAGTTCTAAATAATAATTTGTACCTTAGTTTAATTCATTTTATATGTCCATGAAAAATTTAGCGAAAAAATTTATCATTTTTTAGAATAAATAATGTTTCCTCCTTGAATAAAAAGTAAATACAAATCTGAAATTTCATTATCATGGTAGCATGAAGTTCACAGAACAATGATAAAATATCTTTAGTTTTTGTTGTAATATAGTTTCATGATTTTAGATTTATCACTTTTTGAAATGTTTACCATCCAATATGATTTTTCTAATAGATAAATTTTGATTTTAACGCAATCTGAAAAAAAATTTATACAAATTATTTAATGGTATGTTTAATTTAGAAATTTTATTTTGGAGTAATATACAATAATATTGATATTTTAAGCTAATTATGATTAAGTTATTGAACATATATTTGCACAAGTATTTTCCAAGCCAATTGTGACAAAAATAATTAGTAAAAATAGTCAAACAACATATGATGAAAATAATAAATATTTAGATGAATTATATGTATAGTAGATTAAATTGAAATAACCTTGAAGAACTATATAATTTTTCATGATCATCATTTTTATATCAAAAAATTATTAACACATGAAATTTATTCACTACATCACACGAATACCAAATGAGATTGAAATATTATCAAGACTTGATTATAATAGATAATAATATCACCATTTTATACTCATTATGAATAAGTTATTGAATATAAATTTGCATAAGTTTGGTTCAGGCTAATGGTGACGACAACGTATGATGAAAATAAAAAATATTTAAATTCGTAAATTTTATGGTTAGTAGATTAAATTGAAATAATTTTGAAGAACTATATTATTTTTCATGAACAACATGTTCATATAAAAAAATTACTAACACTTCAAATTTATTTGTCCATACATCACACGGACACGGGTATACCAAATGAGATTAAAATATTACGAGAATTTAATTTTTTTTTTGTAAATTAACATTATCACATCAAACTCGAAATATTTAGATTTTATGATTGTGAGTCACACAAATAATAAATCAGACTGAAATTCTCCCAAAAATTTTATTGTTTTTCGTATTCAACATTTTCATATTAAAATATTTAAATAATGAAATTTACATGTCCGTGCATTGCACGGGACTTATACTAGTTTCTTATAATTGTGCATACCTTGTTTATTATTTCTAAATCCGCCACTGATTGCATGTGCACCAAGTGCACACAAGACCAACTCCTTTTAATTTGTTATCAATTCTAGATTTATTTATTTGTAAGAGGGTTTTGAAGCAAGTATTTTGAGTCCTTTTTAGAAAAATAAAATAAAATAATAAGTTATAAAAATATTTTTGATTTCTATAATCTTAAAAAGAGCACATTTGCCTCTTCAAAGAATTGGAGTTTTTTTTTTTTTTTTTTTCCGGAGAATGTCGAATTTTTTCCATCTTGATTGTAAAATTTTGTAACTTTTGATTAAATTAACTGATTACAAAAAGTTATGAAAGTTTTTGGGTTGAAAAAATAAATATATAATTTATTTTTGTCCCTTAAAGAAAATTGGGTTGACATAAGAAGTGATTTTTACACATTATATATTGTTACAAAGGGATTAAATCAATCAAACAAAACTACAAAATTAGAAGGAATAATTTAAAGAAATAAATTAGCTTTCTGTACTTGAATTATATTGGTTCCCTTTAATGAAGAAAAAAAAAGCATAAATATATACACGGTGACCGTAAGTAAATCATACTCCCTCTCGATTCACAATAAGTGACTTTTGTAGAAAAATAAAATAAAAAATTAAGAAACAAGAAAATATGGCTAATGCACAATCAAATGCCTAATTTTTATGTTTAGCCCAAAAAATCACTTATTTGAGAGTTGGAAAGTTGGAGCTTTTCAAGGGATAAAGTAGGAAAAAAATCTGGAAATATGTTTAAAATGATAGTCGGTCGTCGTTTTGTAACAAATTAAGTTTAACTTTAAAAAGACACCTATCATGAATCAAGTGAGTATTTGACTAAGAGATCTTGTTAATATTCAAATTGCGACTTTTAGTATAAGTATATAGTAGAGTTGTGATCCTATATATTTGTTGTATGGATTTTAGGATTCGTGCAACTATTTGATCCTTTCTAAAAAAATAGGATTTAATTGTTAATAAGATGAAGAAACACTTTATATCATCAATATCTTTTTAGATTCATAAATAATATATTTTAGTTATATATTTAATATTTTAGAAATAACTAATACCTTAATTAAAAAAAGTAATATATTAGAAATCACTCTCATTAAAACATATGTGATATATGAATATAAAATAAGGTATACATTTTATAAAAAAAACAAATAATATCTTAAATGATCAAATATTACATTATATTAAACTAAGTATAATTGAAAATATAGGGTCGTGTGGGGCAGAACGAGTTGCACAATCCAAAGTGCACATGAAATCTTCTCTATAATACTAATTAACACGTAATATGTATTAAATATCATGAAACATAAGATTTAACATAAAAATTAATAGAATATTTGGCCCATCTTAAATGTGTGTATCTGATTTATAGAAGTTTTTTTGTAAGTAGTAATGTGCTACGGGCATTGCACGTCAAAATTAATATTTTACATTATTTATTTTATTTTTAAATATTAATAGTATACATAGATATTGTACCTTAAAAAAGTTATACCACTTTAAACATTCTACCTATAAAATTATTAGATTTTTCTTTATAAATATTTTTCGTATACTCTCCTAACACCCTACTATGTTTCTACTCGTGTATAGTTCCAAAAGTATCTAAAACTTATTTTTTTTTAAAGCAAATCATACGTAGCTAACCAACCTTATAAAAGAATTAGTAATTTCTAATTAATTTAAATTATATATATGATTGCTAGGTTGCTTGGATGCCCTTACAATATAATCATAAAATATTGATTCATACATCACTTCATAAGAAAGCCACTCATCATGTTAGGTGAGTAGAGATAGAGATACGGCTGCTTAGTTATTTGATTAATGCACATTGAATATTCAAAGAATATAATGCACCAAAAATCTACTCTATTTATTCGTGTTTTTCCATTGGATTTGTCTCCCATTAGGAGCATCTGAATCATATATAAATCGATATATTTTAACAAAATTTATTATTGAAATTAATTTATGAGAGTTTTATACAAATTTTTATCTTTTATTAACAGTTAAAAAGCAAAATTACGAATGTAAAAGGTTTCAAAAGCTACGTGTCCCAACTCTATAAATCTTAGCTGTGGATAGCAAAGCAGCCTAACCCAAAAGCTCACATTAATTTTTAATTAATTTAAGTAATTATCTTCTGCACTGTGTAGTTGACTACAAAAGTTGCCTTGGCATTAATGAATCCCAACTCTGTCGTCACTATCAGACATGTAAATTATAATATCCATCTTTATAAGGTCAAATAAGATCGATGAACTACTGTACCTATTTTTTTAAATTTGTATGATTAAAATTATTATTAATAATTTAAATAATTAAGTAATTCTCAATTTCGAGTCGACTATGGTGGCTCGAGGTATTAAGAAACAAATTGGCTTGTGAGTTGTGATAGGTAAGCGGTATATTCGATCTCACGCCATCCCCATTCCCCACCATGATTTTTTTAAAATATAATTAAACATTTTTTTAATGAATATAAAATCATCTAAAATATATACTTTTCATTCAATACTTTAAAATAAATATGTCGACTGCATTTCGCTTAAAAGAGGAAATTTAAAAATAAAATAATGAGTTATTTGTCCTATAGAGTTAATGTCTGTACTGCATTAGGCGATGAATTCAAAGTCATTTGTTAAGAAAGAAAATTCCCTTAAACTCCTACAATGTGGTCACTATCAAGACAAAAATAGGTATAAAAAAAAAAGAGATTTACCATTCAACAATTAAACCAAGAAATTGAAATCTGGACACTGTACAATGATGTCTGATTAAGATTGGGCCATTTCACAATTTAACACGGCTCCTACTACGTCAATTGTAACAAAGGAAACAAAATTAGCCACTTTAAGCTTAACTGATCTACATGTTATTTTCCACTATCAGAAAACAAAATTTCTTATGTATAAATAGATCAATTCGAATCGGGCGCGGCGCTGTGATAGGGCAAAATTTTCGCCTTCTTCTCCCCCGATACCTACTTCGCCATAGTAATACAAGGGATATGACCAAGTTATGAATAAAAGTTTGTATTATCGTACATTTTCTCAGTTTCTTTGCCAGATATTATCTCTGTTATATCATTCATCTCAACAGCACCTTGCTTTTCAACTTTGCCATCAGAAGTGCCATGGTTTAGATTACTAACCTCGTCCCCGCAGATATTCTGAGGCTCAGACCAGAAGTCATCCACCCAGCTCGAATCCATATCCTGATCGTCAAATGACTCAACGGTGGAGTCTTCCCCTTCTCCTCCGACAAAATAGCACTCCCCATTGGGACCTTGCTGATCATCATCAATATCAGTATCTTGATCCAACGAATGAGATCCGTTTTGATACAAGTCTCCATGGACAACTCTCTGCTCTTCATCATCATCACTATCTATCTCCAACAGATAAGATCTGTTCTGAACAGCTCGCCTACGAAGCATAAAGACATTGAAATAATAACTGACGAGTTCCTTCTTTGTACGAGTTGGGAATGCAGCACTTAGGTGCTTCCAAAATTGTCTACCATGGGACACGGGATTAGAGAAAACAACCTCGTGGAAAACTTTCTCATCATCTGTGGTCCACTTGCATGCCACCTCATCACCCATATCACAGAAACCCAACTCCATGAAAACCTCATTCCCAATAGTATCCTGTAATTTTTCTCTCGCTTCATTTACATGTTGCTGCACACATCTCATGGAACCCACATCTAGGCATTTACAATCTGTTCTTCCACGTCCAACTCTGACTCCTTCCATGGATGAATCATTTAAATCGGGCATTGCAATGATACAGGTTCCAATTAGTTTTTGCTCCCTGACATTGTCAGCAAAGTAATTGGAACCAGAAAAATCTTTTCTACTAGTATTTGGATCCCATGGTGGAACTTCAGCTTGATGATCAGGTCCTACAGAAACTTCTTTCCTAGGAGAACAATTCAACAAAGATATGTAGGGATCCTCAAATTGATTGGGAGGTCGCCTTGGAATGCTGAAGTCAATATATCCAGGAAAATGAGACCAAACAGAGGTATCCCCATTCACAGCATCTTCCTCACTACTGCTACTGGTGACCAAAGATAAGGGTGCACTTGCCTCCAATTCTTTATCAACTACAGAAGCACCATTGGCCTCACCATCTTCTAGCAGCCCTTCAAAATGTAAATTACAAAAGTTGCTCTTTGCCTCACCTGAAATATCATATGAAAATCAACCAGGGATCATTGACTGAATGATCAACTGGAGATCATTCAAGATATAACCGGATACCAAATGCATAAGTTGCTTCAAGTAATGGGTCAAAATTTTCATTTTCGGAAACAGAACCATACATAAAAATAGTACAAAATGGAAATCAAGAAGAGACACGCTTAAAACAGCTTTGTTTTATTTACCCTTCTTCTCTTCCAATATGTATCATAAGGAGTATGATGAAAAAGATTTATTGATGTATAAACACAAACACATATATATGAATGATATCAAATAGCACATTATACCAGGAGAATAAACTCGAAAAGTGGTCAAGTGAGATTCCTCTCCGTTGAAAGTTAGCCTTCTGTTATAATCAACCTGTTTAGGTTGCCTGAAAGAAGGCTCTGGAAATTCTTCCTCTTCTAAAGGGCGTTTCATTCCCATGCTCTGTATAGCAGGATAAAAGAACAAATAAATAGAATTAGATCAGTTGTAAAAATGAAATTACAACAGCAACAAATGGATGTAAATTGATAAAGTAATCATAATCTAACACTTGATAAAAAGTGGTGAAGATCTAAAAATCCTACAGCTTCCAAATATCAAATAAACATTTCAGATGCTTTTAATATTTAACTGGTTAACTTTTAAGTAAACACATATAATCATTGGTAAAAGAACTGGAAGTGATGTATTGAAGATAACAGGAGGAAACAAGCACACAATCACAATCTTGCAACCCAACCTAAATACAGATAATAACCTAAAATGATTGGTATAGTGATGAATGGGTGGAACATGTCTACAGAAGCAGATGAAACAAAACATAGTAACAACATCATTCCAGGAAACCAGGGACTACAGTATTTTCATATAAAAGAAACATACAAGTTACAAAAACATCTAACACCCACCAAATCGCTTAAGAAGCCAATCCAAAGATTGACATGGTCAAAGCAACAATAGTGACAAAATAACATGATATCACTTTGCCATTATATTACGCAAGGAATACAGATAACTAAACAACCAAATGTACGTTCTATGAGATGAAAAGACTATTTCTTCGAATGCTATACCAAGTTCCTAACTATTTACTCCATCAAAAATGCAAGAAAAGATGAAATCTTTTACATGAAATGAAATTCAAATTTTATTTTTTAAATTTTTTTCCAAAAGCAAAAGTTAGTTATAATGGACAACCAAAGAATGCACTACTAAATACATTGGGATAGATAAAAATTTCCAAAAATCAGAAATTACACTTTGTTTTCCTCATCATTGGCATATGAGTAGAAGCTGTGTTTTTATTCAATTTACAAGCAAACCATTATTTTTCTTCCTACTAATTACCCTTGTATAATCCAATCAAGAATCTTTCAAGACTGAAAACTGCTAAATTTTATTTCCCAAAAAAAAAAAAAAAAAAAAGCTACAGGAGCATCTCAATTTCTAATGAAAACCCTAACCCTAGATTCACAAATCGAATAAAGAAAACCACAAAAAAGGATACCAAAATTCAATTCAGAGACAGACGTACCAAAACCCTATATGAATTCACAGATCCAAGGAGCCTTGAGATTAAGTAACCACCACGAATATGCAAACCCTAGATATCAAAAGATCTTCGGATAAAATTACGATTTCAAAAACTATTAACAGAGGGGAAACAAAAAGCAAAGTCTGTAGATAGCAAAAACAAAAAAATTAAATCAATTAGATGAATAAATTTAACAGATCGGAGAATTTACAGCGAAAACCTAGAAGTTTTCGGAATCAACAGATTGTCTGAAAGAGAGGGATCAATCGAAAGAGAATTGAACGAATTGAATGAAAAAATATCGAATTTGAAGATTAAAACGAAAAACTAAAAGAAATTTGGAGATTCCATTATTGTGAGATTGGAGGGAATCGGGAAAAAAATTGGGGGAAATTTTGGTACGACGCGCTTTTTTTGTAGAGATGAGGAGGATCCGAATACGATGACCCGGTTTCCAATTCGCACGTGATTGAAATATCTAAGGAAAAAAAAAATTAAAGCGGGGGAAGCACGTGAGAGAAGAGCTAATTGCACGTGCCTCTCGTAGCCGAACAATCTATTTTAAAAATGAATTAGTATTTCAATATGAATTAAGAAAAAAGGTTGTGATACGTTAAGAAAATTTAGTTTTTTTATTTTATTTTAAATTTGCTATTCTGTCATACAAAAATAAAACAACACTCGTTCATATATTTTTTTAAGTCTATTGGGATGATAAACAATGAAATATAAATAAACAGTTTTTATAAAATAAAAAAGAAATAGAAAACGTATTTAAATTGGTTACGTTTAAATCTACGTGATAGTTTTTTGATTTTTTTTTTTTAAGCTACGTAATGGTTTTTTTGAATTTTTTTCTATACTTTTAACTTGATATTAGATGAGGTAAATAAACCCGAGAGTGTATAAAAGTGAAATGTATGACAATGTATAAATAGTTTTTATAAAAAAAAAAAAAAAAAAAAAAAAACTTAATTTCAATAACATATATCCATTTTTTTCCAAATAAATATTTTAAAATTGGCACATAGCTAAACTGTCGAAATTAATAGAATTTGAATACTTTGACCTCTAATTTAAATAACATCGACTCTCTAATAAAGTACCAAAGAAAAAAAGTGGAAATATAAATGCCATCCCACGTAAATTTCACCAAACATATAACACAAATACAATTTACAAATATATATTTGTACTAAAAAACTCAAGTAAAATTGTCTCACGTAAGGTTTTACGTGAGACAAAACTTTTTATAGTCTTATGTGATACTAAAATTGACTATATTAAATAGATTGACCTGCTTTATTAATCCATATAAACTTCGTCTTACATATAAGACCTACTCATATTTATATATTTGTAGCAGTATCTCATTCTGCACTTGCATAATTCACATTTATATATTTGTAGTAGTATGTCACTCTGCACTTGCATATGTGATATTTATATATTTATAGCATTACCTCACTCTGCATTTGTATAATTAATCTATTGAAGCTCTACAATCTAGACATATATTTAAAAAAAAAAAAAAATCAACAATAGTTATAGTATCATCTTTCGTGATGTTAATATTAAAAATCCAATTGAATTTTAATCTTATTTTGACCCATCTTTCGTGACGTGAATAATAAAAACCGAATTGAATTTCAATCTTATTTTGACCCATCTTTCATGCAGTGAATAATAAAAACCCAATTTAGCCCATAATTTCAGACTGTGGCCAACAGGCCCAACCCGAACTGAATATATATATATATATATAATTTTTTTTTTTTCAAATCTTACATCAATTCCTCTACTCAACTAATCTGATTAATATAAAGAAAAAATATATTTTGAAAAATCTCGCCGGAAAGCCCGACCCAATTATGGAGCCCGAAGGCGATGAAGAGCCGCCACTCGCAATTGCAATCAACGACGTCGTTGACCACAAGGCTTCACCAAACCCGCCCCTTGAACAGCGTTCTAATCAACGGCCAGATCTTCCAGAAGCTCCGGCCGTCGGCGTCACCGTCATCACTGGATATCTCGGCGCCGGAAAATCGACAGTAAGATAAGCAATAATGATAAAATAAAAATCTACAACTCTTACTCAATTTAGTGAACTGTTTTAATCGAGTGTAGCCAAATTTGCAGGAGTAAATGTTTTTGCGTTTAACTGAAATGTGACTTTTTATGAAATGCCTGAGTTTTGTTTATTAACTAAATTCGAGGTTTTATCCGTTTCAGCTTAGATTGAGTTTAAAGCACGAGTAGGTCGATCAATTTCGTGCTGTTCGAGTTTTATTGGCTTGTGAAGAATTATATATTTGATTATGTATTGAAGTTTATCCTGGTAACTCAGGTATAAACTCACTTAAGTTGAATGTATGATTTGCTGATTCTAAATGTGTGATTTTGCAGTTATAGTTAGTGACTAAATAATAGTTATAGGAAATGCACAAGCCTGTGCTCATACGTGTGAAGGGAGTATTCGCTCAGGTTTTTGTTTGTGTTTGTGTAGTTGGTGAATCATATATTGAATGGACAACATGGGAAGAGAATAGCTGTTATATTGAATGAGTTTGGGGAGGAAATAGGTGTGGAGAGAGCGATGATCAATGAGGGAGAAGGTGGTGCGCTTGTGGAAGAGTGGGTTGAGCTTGCAAATGGGTGCATTTGTTGCACTGTTAAGCATAGCTTGGTTCAGGCACTGGAGCAACTTGTGCAGAGGAAAGAAAGGTACATTACAATGCATATAATTCAGATTTTAATCATTTTATGTGGACCATTCTATGTTAATATTGTGGCACTTTAGCATTTTATTCTTGTTTAGATGATGTGGTTGATGCATTATTTTGATAGAAATAAAATATCTGATTTCTGAAGGTCCACCGTATTCTGGGATCATAGGTCATCTTCCTGGTTAAAATAACTGAGTATTATAATGAAACAGCTTAATTATCTTAATCACATACTTATCTTGAATTGGTCACGTGTATCTTTGTCATGCCACCTGACAATGAAGCTGATGAAAATAAAAGGTGCTGGACTATCTCCATGTCATAAGCGATATACAGTCAAAGGCTGGAAAAATAAGTGGAGTATTTAGTAGGAGCATTACAAAGCACTACTCTCATGTTTTGAGATGTTGGTTTCTGTTGTTTGACTAGTTTCATATAGTTGGTGGTTAAAGATACTTTTATATTGATAAGGGTGTGAATTTGATTTGACTAACAGTCATGATGCGAGTAGCTCAATATGCAAGATCTATAGGAAGATAAATGCTTGGTTATGAAAGAGCATGATACACTTGCACGTACACACATGCAGGCTTCTAAGAAATTTCCAATTGGTTTTTTCACTAAATTCCTTGATGATTTGTGGTGGAAACCGGTGTAAAGTTGACTAGGTGATGACTTAATTTCTCTTAATTTTGATGTGTACTTATTGTATGGCAGAAATATGAGGCTCGCCTCAGAATGTTTTAATTTTCATGTCTCTATTATGCACAGGCTTGACCATATATTACTTGAGACAACAGGGCTGGCGAATCCTGCCCCATTGGCATCCGTGCTTTGGTTGGATGATCAGTTGGAGTCAGATGTCAGGCTCGATTCTATTATCACTGTGAGCTACTTTCTCATAGTCATTGAATATTGGACGTTGTAACTCATATGAACCTTCCAATATTACCCTCAATTTACCATTTATTTCCTAAAAAAAAGTTTTTATATTTTCAAAGTGGGAAATTATAGTACTGGAAAGTGAACTGTTGATTAAGTTTATGTAAGTTATTTTGTAGCACACATTAACGTACGTGCAATTCTCTAGAACTTGAAGTATTGTGGAGGCAGTATGAATTTAGGCCTATAGTAATTATGATATTTTGCTCCTCAGGTTGTAGATGCCAAAAACCTCCGCTATCAGCTCAAATCACATCATGACTCATCATCATTTCCTGAAGCATATCACCAGATTGCATTTGCGGTAATTGTTTCATTTGTTTTGTGGTTGCTCTCTGCTTCACAGGACCAATTTACTGAACCTGTTTTCTGGTATTTTCAGTTATTTAGCAATGACAGGTCAGATGCTTTTTTGTGTTTTGTTTTTGTAGGATATTGTGATTCTTAACAAGGTTGATCTAGTATCTTCTGATGATTCTGGAGTGTTCCTAGAAGATCTGGAAAAGGACATACATAATATCAACTCTCTTGCCCATATTATTCGTACAGTTCGCAGCCAAGTTGACTTTTCCAGGATTCTGGACTGCCGAGCATATGATGCTAAAGTGTGTTTCTTCTTACCGTGCATCTTGACTTTCATGTTTGCGATTAAGGTAAAGAAACTAAATCTTTAAAATTTCCTTTTTTCATCTCAGCACGCCACTCATTTGGAAGCACTTCTGAGAGAAAATCAAAACCTATCCACCAAAGATATTCATGACAGTGGTGTAAGAACCTTATGCATTTCTGAGCTGAAGAAAGTTGATCTTGATAAGGTACTTGTTATATTTGCTACTAGATAAGGATACTGTCATGACAACTGCAACATCAGGTGCATCTTTTGTACTATCTTGTCAAAGATAGGTTCTTCTGACGTCCAGTTAAAAACTATGCAAGAAAATGTAGTTTTGGATTTCTGATTTCTCTTCCATCTTTATTACTCTTACTTCGTGTTTCTTTAAAGACAACACTATTGGAATGTATAAAAATTGAACTATGCAGTGGTTTTCTTTGTGTTTGCTCTTTCTAGGTTAGGATGTGGATTGAAGAGATCCTATGGGATAAAAAATATGACATGGATGTGTATCGGTGCAAAGGGATTCTAAATGTTGCAAATTCAGATCAACTGCATACCCTGCAGGTAATTTTTTTTTTTTTTTCTAACTAGATTTGAAGGTTGAGCTTGGTAATAACAAATTTATTTATTCTCAACAAGGATCCAACTTGCGCCTTTATATTTACTCTGAAAATTACTGTGACAAAATACTTTTATACATCTTATGATTTTTATCTGATCTTCTACATGTTCCTACAATGTTTATCAGGCTGTGAGGGAAGTATATGAGATCGTTCCAACACGACAATGGAAAGAGGAAGAGCACAGAGTCAACAAAATTGTTTTTATAGGTATCTGTTTTTTTCATACCCACTTTGATATTTAGATCATATAACTGGCTACATTTGCAGAATTTTAGTAGTCATGAATTTCGGCTTTTTCAGGTCGTTCTTTAAATGAAGAGGTTCTGTTTAATACCATGGGAGCTTGCACCGTGTGATACTGCCAGTTTTTTCTGACTTATGCTTTATGGGCACACATTGAAGCCTGATGTTACTTTGTTTTTCTTTGGTCGCAGAATGTATCAATAGTTGTAGAATTCCTTGTTTAAGCTATTTAAAATAGGAAAAAAACATATTTAGGTCCCTCTATTTTCTCTCTTTATAATTAAGGTATGAAGACCCAATTATAAACAACATGAAAACATAAAGTTCCAAACATTGCATCATTGCTAAATGCCAAGGTAAACTCCTTCGTATTGAAGATGGAAAATGATATGCCTTGTATAGCATTTCCAATACTTAAAAGAGTGGTCTTACACTCCTAGTCAAATGGTACCTATCGACCTCACATAAGCACCTGACGTGGCAACAAATGCTGATGTGGCACCTATGTTTTTCTGACATGTCACATTGCATGCCCACAAAGGTGCTCACAAGAAGTGTGAAAGGTACCATCTTTCTTCACCGTCAAGTAGGTGACGATGCAAATGAAAGCTCTTCTAATGACTCGTTTGCTCTGTTTCTCCTTCGATCTCTAGTTGCCATCTTCTGACCATACCTAGCAAATATATCAGCCAAATCAAACAATCCAACTTCTCTCAATTTCTCAGCCATCCCCTCAAACATGGCCACACCTTCCTCATTAGAAAAGTAATGCAGAAACCTATTGTAATCAAATCTGGGCACCTCAACTCCTCTGTTCACCACTCTCTCCACATACTTAGTCGCTTCCAACGACTTCCCAGCCTTGATCAAACCTCCCACGAAAATCGTGTCGAAATTAACCAGTGGGTCCTCCCCTTTCCTCCCCCTCCTCCCTAAATGCCCCTGCAACAACATCACGTACGTATGCATGGTGGGCTCGTGTCCTCGCCTTATCATCTCCCTAAAAACCTCCGTTGCATCGCTTGCCTTCTTCAACTTCAAGAGCCCCTTGATCATCCCATGATACACACATATATCACCATTTTCAACCTCTTCAAATACCTTGTAAGCCTCCCTCACTCTCCCTTTACTCATAAGCCCATATATTATGGACCCCAATATCTCGTTATCCGGCTTCATCCCCCTCATCCGCATTTCCTCAAACACCACATAGCTCTCCCCCATTTTGCCTTTCTTACACAACCACTTGATCAAGAGTCGATACGTGGATAAATCCAACCTCTTCATTCTCAATGATTGGAAAAGCTTCAACCCTTCATCAAACTTGTTGTTCTTGAACAATGTATCTAGCATAACTTCCACTGCACTGGCATCCGGATCAAACCCTTCATCCACCATCAAATTCCACACTTTTGAGGCCTCAACCAAGTCTCCCACATCACAAAATCCATGTATCAACCACCTGTAAGTGTCTGCATCAGGTTCAATACACACTCTCAGCTTCTCCACAACATGCTTAGCCTCTGCAACAAGCTTGCTTCTACACAGCATCTCCACTACCTTGTTAAAGGTGTCAACTTTATACTCATATCCAAAACTGTTCATCAAATGGAAAAACTCCACACATTTCTTCAACTCCCTAGCAGTAGCTAGTGTTCTCAGCGCAACTATATAAGTCTTGATGTTGACCAAACGGCGTTCCCCTGCTTCTCTACAGAGCTCCCAGAAAAGATCAACGTTTCTTGACTTTCCGACTATGTCAAGAATTCTGTTGAAGGTGGTGGAGGTGTGGGTGAAATGCGGCTGGGAAAGGGAGAATTGGTGGAATTTGTAAATGGGTCTCCAAGAATATGGGAATTTGTTGCATATTTGAAGGAAAAATTCGTGGGTAAGATTGAATGGTGTTTTGGTGAGGTTACTATGGAGTCTTGTATCGGGGGAGTTTTGCTGTTGGTAGAGAACTGTACATACTCTGAGGAGGTGCGCTTCATTAATCGGGGTTGATGGATTTGGCGGAGGAGACACGGCGGCGGTGGTTAGGGATTGCAGGTGAAGGTGGAGGTGAGTTATGGAAGATTTGGTGAATTTTGTGGGTCGAAGCATCGATTAGGGATTATCGAAGGGTGAGAAATTGGGGATTTTTTTTAGGGCTGAAAATATAAAAATCTGATTGAAAAACAGTTCAATAAAAGCACACACGTGGCTTTTGCAAGTTTCTTGAAATTCCACGATTTGCGGGCATATTTTGTTTAAATTGCGTAACTGCCCTTAATCCAACGGCCCAGATTTTCTAGTTCTCAACTCTGTTCCTGTTTTTCTGTCAACATCGTACATAAAAACCATCATCTACGATGTCTCTCATTCATTCACTGTTTATAGAAGAAGAAGGAAAAGGTCAGATTTTTTCACCGTTTTTCTTTGATCAGATTTTCAATTCTTGAAGGCAGAATCACAAAACATAGGAAAATGTCGACGGAGAAGGAGAGAGAGACCCATGTTTACATGGCTAAGCTTGCTGAACAAGCAGAGCGTTATGACGGTATAACGATTTTTTCTGTATATATTTAGCATGTAGTTTCTAATGTTGTGTATATGGAATTATCTGTGTAATTGAATGTAATATGTATATGAACGCAAGTTGTTTTCGATATGTTTATGTGCATTTCAAGGAAGTTTGTTAGATTGATCATTGTCTATTGATATGACTGTAAAAACGCTTACAATGTGTTTGATTATTTACCTGAATGTGTAAACATGAATAGATGAGTAATTTTAGTGTTCTGAAAGTAAGTTATATTGGATTGATCAGTATGTGACCTGCTAAAAATATGCATACAATGGGTTTGACCATTTACCTGATTGTGTAATCATGGATAGAAAATTGTTTTAGTATATGTGCTTTGGTAAGAAAAGAGGATCTTTTATTTTGAGATTTTCATATATCTGAATATTCAATTTGTTTCTCAGAAATGGTTGAATGTATGAAACAAGTTGCACGACTAGATGTTGAGCTGTCAGTGGATGAAAGGAACCTTCTCTCTGTTGGGTACAAGAATGTGATTGGTGCACGAAGAGCTTCATGGAGGATCATGTCTTCGATTGAGCAGAAGGAAGAGTCTAAGGGCAACGAGAACAACGTGAAACTGATTAAGGAGTATCGCCAGAAGGTGGAGGATGAGCTGTCCAAGATCTGCCACGACATTCTCTGTGTCATCGACAAGCATCTTATTCCCTCTTCTGGTTCTGCAGAAGCTACCGTTTTCTACTACAAGATGTAAGACGAATTGGTCTCTCCATTTTGTGCAAATTTATGCTTTGACCTGTTCTTGAATTTGCTTCATTTCAATTATGTCGAAGCTGGTCTCATTGGCTCGTTTTTCGCTTGTTCTAATCCAGGAAAGGTGACTATTGTCGCTATCTTGCTGAGTTTAAGACTGATGAGGAAAGAAAAGAGGCAGCCGAACTCTCACTCAAGGGCTATGAGGCATGTTATTTGTCCGAAATAATTTACGTAGAACAAAGATATTGTGTTTTTTTCAGACATCTTTTCGTGTGTTTCATGTAGGCTGCATCAGCCACAGCAAATACAGAGCTTCCATCGACCCACCCTATCCGTCTTGGTTTAGCTTTGAACTTCTCTGTTTTCTACTATGAGATTATGAATTCTCCTGAGAGGTACTTTGTGGTGATAGTTTTGCATGATTATTAATGGATCATGTTTTCAACTATCTCCGAGTCAAAAGCTTGATATATATTACACGCTGGCAGGGCCTGCCATTTGGCAAAACAAGCATTTGATGAGGCCATTGCTGAGTTGGATACTTTGAGTGAAGAGTCTTATAAAGACAGCACATTGATCATGCAGCTTTTGAGAGACAACCTCACTCTCTGGACCTCTGATTTGCCTGAAGATGGAGGTAATGAAAATCTCTAGTCCTTCAAATTTGTTCTTTTATTGAGAATTCATAGTCTTGATTTTAAACCTTTCTTGCAGGTGAGGAGAACTCGAAAGCTGAGGAACCACCCAAGGAAGAAAAGCCAGAGGTGAAAATTCAACTTGATTTCCTTAAACATCAATCTTTTTTGTGATCAAGACATTAATAAAACTTTGTTTCTTTTGCAGCAGTAACTGCTCGAATGTTGATACAACGAAATATGTGTTGTTTGGAGGATGTTATAATCCAAGGCTTTTCTTACTTCATCAGAGTAAGATGTTGGCAGTTTAAGATATCTCAATCTCCTCGTTTGTTGTCAAGAACGAAAAGAAGATGAGATTTTCTGGATTAGTCCATCCATCTGCACGTTGCCTGCTGTTTTCTCCCTTATTCTACTGTTAAAGTTTTTTATGTTTATGCACAGAAATCATGCATGAAGCCTCTATCTATGTTTGATGATCCTTTGGCTCAGTATGAGGTTTATCAATGTTTTCCCTGATAATAGCCTTTTCTCTGTATTGGCAAAACATGAGTTTTCAGACAATTTCTTCACTAGTTCAGTGTATTGATTATTAGTTTTCTACTTCATTTGAGCAAAGCATTCCAACTCAGAGCTTTTAGCTAGCTCTCTCTCTCTCTCTCTCCCCAGTACATTTCAATGGAGTATAATGTGGGGTCAAAATTTCCTTCTTGAGTATCATTTTGGCCATAATGGCCTTCAAAAGGTTCAATCAACCAAAAACCCACAAGCAATTTTTCATAATCGGCTGCAATAACACATGGAAGAATATTCAACTACTTTGAAGAATTACAACCAATTCCGAGGGCAACAGAGTATATACAAGAGATGTTTCACCATGCAATTTTTGCATAACTAGATAAATTTCCCCAAAATTTGTCAGCATTTTCTTTTGTACACTAATAAAGTTTCTAAACAAACGACCTTAGAACCCACTCGGGGGTTTCTAAGGCTAACGCCAATAATAGCAAAGAAAATTTAACCAGCTCAAAAAAAACATCATCGCATAAATGACCACATCAATGTTGAGGAAGCTATACAATCCCTTGGAAATCAACAAGGATTCGATTCACCTAAATGCTTGTCCATATCTCTAATAACCCAAGACTAACAATACAAATTTGCAACAAACCTAAGGAAGATGGCAGCAAAAGATGCAATCATAATCTGGAGTAGGACACATAATATACGGCCCTAAAGTAAAAAAACCAAAATTGCAGACCTACACCTCATGTTATTTATTTTCCATAGCATATCAGCTACAGTGGTGACCATCAAAAGGATGTCTCATAAAGGATTGTTGATTTTCCAAAATTTTAACTTCCTGATATGGAACCAAGAAACACGATAAGTGCATGCATATCAGACATCAGGAGAAGCTATCTTGCAACACTTGTGCTGCTCAGGCAGAGTGTTTGCCATGCTGCAAAACATACAATTTCAAAGTGATTTCCTTTTTTTTTTTTAAGGAGAAAAGGTCAACAGCTATCGACACGTTAACAAGGAGCAAAGTGTGTGTGGGGGGGGGGGGGGAATTTAAACAACGCAGATGAGCTAATGGCTCTTGAGAACTTACAATCATTCGTAGTCAGTACTGTATTGAAGATTAAAGAGTAGATTTCTGCGACCCTCTGTTCCCATACGGATTTTGAAATCTGTGGCTAAGGATCCCACCTTATCGTTAGATTCGTTGTCCATCTCTCGAATGCAACGCCTGCGAACCTTTTTTAGTATTTCCTTAGATGGTTCATATCCTGCCAATACCTGCCCGAGAAGTTCTAATTTCAGTTCAGAACCAGATTGCAAGTAAATGGAAAAGTGCAAACCTAATGGAAACCAAGCGAATAATCAATCACACAAGGCATGAAAGTTACCATTTTGTCAATCACTGAGAGTGCAGCTTTAGGATCCCGCTTAACAAGATGAGCATCAATAAGTAGAGAATAGGTAGTTGCGTTTGGCTTCAACCCTAATCCGACAAAATGCTCAAATACTTTTACAGCTTCATCTCTCTGCCACATAAAAAGGCCTTTCACTATACATTTAGAAGAATGCAACAACAATTACATGTAGGTTGAATGGAAAAACATTAATTCAGTAACCATCCACATTTGAGTAAGCATCTTATATTAATCAAATACAAAGAGTTTTCCATTAAGCATCTTTTATTTGTCACATACAAAGAGTTCTCCATCAACTCCTCAGTACCTTCACAGAAACTATCCATGGAATATTGTACCCACATAATTTTCATGAAAATCTAACCATGAAATAGATTTGAGAGAAGATAGAAGGACAAGCAACTATTCTGAATTGGCCACATATGTAAACACTATGACTGCACAGTGTTTTCTATAAGAATCTACAGAAATCAATGCATATATCATTTCGGAATGTTTGCATCTGAATCCAAATATACATATGGTACAAAGAGATTATAGCATAGATGCAGAAAAGTGAAGGAAAGAAGGAAGGGGGCCCTAGGAAGCGAATGAGATACCTTGCTAAGCTTCCCAAAAGCACATATCAGGGCATTGTATGAATGGACATCTGGGGTCAATCCAAAGGTTGAATCAATAGCATTAAATGTCTGGTAAGCACGTTCAACATCCCATATATTTGCACAGCCAAGAATAACACAGTTGAGAGCAGCAACAGACTTGTATGGAGGGTCAGCACGACTTAATTTCTCTAGCTGATAATAAACCTGAGCAAACACATCGAAAATGCAATTAACCAAGAGAAATTGTAAATGCAGCATTATGCTCTCCACCATGCCTAGAGATAAAGGAAAGAGCATATGCAAGTAATGTTGTGTAAAGATCAATATTGCTGTTCAAGTCCAGAAAGATACATCATGCGACATACATTGGTGATTTTACCATCCTTAAGGTGATTAGATAAATAACTTACTGAATCCAATGATGTGAAACCATTCTTGGAGCACGCCATGACCAAAGGATTTAAAGAAAAAAATGGAGAGAACAGATCATTTCCATCTTCATGGTTAGAATTCCTGTGAGCTGTCTCAAATTCATGGAGAATACTAAAAGCCTTTGGAAGGTCCCCTAAATTAGCATGTGCATTTATTTTCCCAAGGTAAGATTCAGGACTGGGAACCTTCTTTTGACGCAATGAACGCTTGAGGACAGCCCATGAACCATCCAGGAGTCTGGAATTGTAAGTTCTACCAGCAGTGCCAAGGGCAGAGATAACTAACCCTTCATTTACAGAAAGAAGAACAGGAGGCCTTGAAATCTCCCCTTGAGCGATCCATTTGGCCAAGAACTCAAGAGCATAATAAGTTAGCTCACTGTTATCTGCTTGCATTGCAACCTCAGCCATATAATTGCATAAGCGCCATGGAAGACACAAGGATGTGTTCTGTTCCGCTTTCTGATGACATCCATAAATCTTAGTCAGTTGTCAAGAAAAATGAAGGAGGTCTACATCACATGGATGGTCAAATGTCCAGCAAAAGATATGTACCTTGCATCTTTCTATAATTGACACTGCTGTATCCAACATCGAATTTTTAAGACAATGTTGCACACAGTCCACAAATGCCTTCATTGATAACATGTATCCAGATTTCATCATCAGATCTATGTACTTTAGGGCGGGATCAATCTGGTTCCTTGACAGAAGCATTTCAATAACTCGGTCATATGATTCGTCGTCTGGCAAAGATTCCTTAGATCCTTTTCTAGCCTCTAGCATCCTGATGCAAATAAAGTGATAGTAAATCATGAAACAAAACAATTGAACTAGAAATATGATGTCCATATGGACTGAATATTGGGTAAATAAAGTTAATCTGAAATGAAAGAAGAAAGGGTTTTAGTCGTCATGACACGACCCATCCACATACCCAAACCCATGACGATAATATGATATAGTGAATATCAAATGCAAATTATCATAGATTCATACCAACTACCAAGGCTATCTGCATGGCCTTCTCATTTGAAAACTAAGTCTCATATGAAGAATAAGAAATTAAATAGTAAGATTGAAGGTATCAACAGAGTGTCATGACCGGCCCACATACCCAAACCCATGATACAATATCATATATCATATCATGCTACTGAATATCATACCCGTCCACATACTGAATATCAAATGCAAATATCATATATTCATACCAAGCCTATCCTCATTCCTCACAACCTTCTCATTTGAAAACTGAAGTCATTAACTTACTAAAGTTGGCCATATCTGCATCAGTGTTGCTCTAGCCAACCATCAAGAGATTGTTTATTTCTTATAATTCAACTCCTCAGTATTCACCCAGAAGTTTACAGACAAAGACTATGCTCCTCTACAACCAAATACTTCATGGTGAAACATAGCTTATCAAACTTAGTTTAAGTCTACAAAGCTCTGATACACATCAGCACCAAGTAGTTTCTAGCTAAATTGTTTACAACAAACATCATTCCAATTCTTCCCAGGAAAACTCTTATGTTCCACAAAATAACATATAGCCAGACACCAAAAAACCACAAACAATAAGCACTAAAATAAAATAGTTTGTGAACGCAAATCCAAACATGACAAAGACAGAACCTGTTGCCACTCAAGTAGTCCAGACTAGCTAATAAGGAATACTGATTAAAGAAGTAAAAGTAATCCATTTCATACTAAACGATATTCATATTCCATCGAAAATTTATGAGAGCCTTCGAATCAAGTGATCAGCATAATTTCCGTTTTTTCTCCCAACAGAATTTACAAAAAATCTAACCTTTCAATCAATTTCTCAGCAGCATCAGCTTCACCATCCTTCTGCATTGCTTTGAGCACGAGATTAAACGAAGCAGCATTAGGCACGATCCCATAATCATCCATCTTCTCCACTATATCTAGCAATGCCCCAGAAGTTGCCCCAGTCATCAAATTCGCACGCAAATAATGATTATAAAGATTAACGTCAGGTTTATTTACTTTCCCATCCTTATCCAACGACCTAACCCAAAACTCAAACAGCTGCTTCATATCCTCCCACCGCTGTTCCGTCATCCAAGCGGCAAATTGATTCTTCAAACTCTCTGCATCAAGTGATTGCGAGAGCATCTGCATCGGCGAGCCATGCGGATGCTGCAAAAACCCTAATCCAAGGGGAACAAGGGCACCATCTCCGAAAGAAGATGCAGGTACTGGATTCCGCCAGTTCTCGTTGTAGTGTGGGCTGCCCGACGCAGGGTTCGGCGGAAGAGGCGGCGGCGTAGCCACGGGCTCCGCCAGCTGCGCCTCCTGGTGCAGGTGAACAAATGTGGAGATGGATTTAAAGTTATTCAACCGGAGATACGCCCTTGATTTCGCCAAAAAGGCAATTGGCGCCATTCTCGTCCCTCGGATGTATAAATACAGAGCTTGTATGTAAGTGTATCTATCTATACTCTCATGGATTATAGATCAAAAGCTCACTTTGATTCTGTGAAGTTTAAAAGTGTTGAGTAAAAATGCTGGCTTTAGGGTTTTGGGAGGGGATCGCCAATGGTCGTTAGATTTGATGACTGGGGCGGTTATCCAGAATAAAATCGGTCTGGGCTTTTGGTAATTGAGCCCAAGCCCAATAAAAAAATTATAGTTTACGTATTAGCCCAAAATAATGTGCTCCTAGACTAGAACATATAAGAATGTGCTACAAAAATATGTTCACTTTTTTATCATCAAAATGGAAACGAATTATAGAGTCGTTTAAATTACTCCATTAATTTTCTTGCCTTTTTTTTTTTTTTTTAAATCCAAATCCTTCTAAATTACATATTCACTTTTTTATCATCAAAATGGAAACGAATTATAGAGTCGTTTAAATTACTCCATTAATTTTCTTGCCTTTTTTTTTTTTTTAAATCCAAATCTTTCTAAATTACGATAGGTAAACTTCCAATAATAAATTTGTATCTCATTTGATTTGAGAGAGTATTAAATGAGATCAATTTTAATAAAATATGAGTAAATGTTTTTTGAATAACAACACTTATTTTTTGATAAAATAAACTTGACTAAATTGATTTTTATTTTAGAACGGAAGAAACATATGAATAGATCGTATATGTATGAAAACCCAAAAAATTGCCTATTTAATTATACAAAATTTGTTTCTTAATTTGCCAAAGTTGCTCATTTTCCAAATTCTCCGTTTTGTGTGAAAATGATATAAAATTTGGCCAAATAGCAACAATTAGTGTATATGTGTAAGTAATCAAACAATATAGATGAACCGCTCACTTACGAATTACCAACATTATCTAGTTAATTCCACAAGTTTTGTTTCTTTGCCAAAATTGCATATTTTCAAAATTTTCAGTTTTGTGAAAATGAAAGATAACAGCAAATTAAAAAAGTTTACACGTAACTTAACAATGTATATGAATCTATTAATTCACTTGACAAGTTTTGTTTATTTTCCCAAGGTAGCATATATTTTCCAAAATTTCAGTTTTGTGTGGGCCAAATAACAACAAAAAGTTTACATGTAAATCAAGTATATATTTACAAGCATAGACGTAGAAACAGGCACAAAGCAACGAAAATAAAAATTTAATTGAGAGAAAGAAATTAATGTGATCTGAAAACAATATTCCAAAATATTTACAAGAAGAAGAAGAAGCATTAAGCGAAGAGTTAATGGCGAGGGTACCCAGAGAAAAAGGATGGCCCACAGCATACCAGTACCAAGGTTTCTGGTATTATGCTAAAACTCTTCATGCCAGAAACATTTCCAGGTTTCCCAAATCAGGCACGACATGGTTGAAAGCAATCATGTTTGCCTTATTATCCTGTTTCTGCAAATCACCCTCTTCTCACTCATCATCTCATATTCCTAAAATGCCCTTTTTCTGCAGAAGAAGAGGAATCTGGGATGCTGGAACAGATCATCAAACTTTGCAGCTTTGATAAAATGAGAAGCTTGGAGGTGAACAAGATGGGACAACACCATTTGGTATTGAAACTAATGCTTTCTTTCCTAAGGGTCAGGTTGGAGATTGGAACAATCATTTGACTACTGAGATGCTTGAGAAACTTGATCAGATTACTCAACACAAATTTCTTGGATCTGGATTACTACTTTAATTGATCTTCCTAAGAAATCCTTTTTTTTTTTTTTTTTAATGTGAAGAAATGGGCCAGATTATATGTTTTCTGGCCAAATACTTGTGTCCTCGGAGGCCCAAGTTGAAGCCCACCAGGAACCAAGCCCAGCTCATCTAGTAAGCTGGCTTTTAATCTCAGCCTCTCGTTTGGATCCCTTTAATCTCGACCCTTGATCTGGTGATTCATATACCTGCTCCCCCTCTCTCTGATTCAGAACCCTAATCCCTCATCTCTCTCATCCGCGGCGCCACATCCTCCCTCTCTCTCCTCTGATCTTCGTACAAACCATGCCTTGCCGGCTGTCCTTGTGCCCGACGGTCCTTCTCGACCCCGGGCTGTCCTTCCCTGGCCTTTTGGTCGGTTTTCCACCGTTTGTTTTCTGTCCTAGGGTTTGGGTAGAGAGAGAGAGCGATGTGGCTCACCCTATATATAGTTCCATCCTGTTCTTGAGAGAGTGAGGGGGGATATTTTCAGATATCAGGGCATTTCTTTGTGTAATCCTGGAACTATGAAGTAGATGGACATGTGTTGATGATCTACTTCCTTTATTTGTGAGAGTGTGAGTTTGTGACTGAGGTTCTGAGTGGTTCCTACGGGCTCCTTGGTGCAACCGGCTTGAACTTGGTGTCTTTGTGGTGCTGGGCTGTGAAGGGGACTGAACCGCTCATCTAGTTTGGGTTTACTCTCAAATCCATCCGTTGGATTCATCCTGGTGTTTCCTTTTTTAAACTCATCTTTGTTTTAGTTTCTTTTATTCTTGTAATAGACTCTTGTATGAGTGTTATCACTCAGAGTTAGAACATGGTTTGCTTATGTTTACTGGATCGATGCCCAACAGTGGCATCAGAGCATTGTTGTTGATAAAATCGATCCAGTAAGTGCTGTGGTGGTCAGGTATCAAGGCTATAACTCTCATCTTTTATATTCTTGTTGGTTAGATCCTGTGGATCAGTTTCTTGGAAGTCTGACTGTTGGTATAGTGTCAGCATGCTTAGGTCTTTCTTTGTGTTTGATCTGTTGCTTGAGTGTTGATCCCTCCTATGTGTTTGTGATCTGTCTATCTTGTCTCCGCTGCCTATCTCTCTGGTTCCCCACCAAACTCACCTTGTCCGGTCCATCTAGTGACCCTGGAATCTGGGCTGAGGGGGTTAACCAGGCTCTGTGTGTTATCTTGCTTGATATCCTGTCTCTTCTTGTTCCTTGTTTTCTGTGTGATCCTTATCTGTCTTTCCTATCTTTTGTTGTCTGCTTATCATTCTCTTTGTGATCATGAATGCTTATCCAGTTGCTTCTTTTGATGGGAAGGGTGACTTCTCTATTTGGCAACAAAAGATGAAGAGAGTTCTTGTGCAACAAAAGTGTTTTAAAGCTATAACTTTAACTTATGATGATAAGACCACTGATGAAGTAAAAATTGAACTTGATGAACTGGCCTATTCTTTGATCATACTTAATCTGTCTGATTCTGTGATAAGGAAGTTAGGAAAGCATGATTCAGCTAAATCTTTGTGGGAAAAATTGGAGGAATTCTATACTGAAACATCTTTGCCATCTAAAATGTTTTTGCTTGAAAAGTTTTTTAGGTTCAAACTGGATTTAAGTAAAGATATTGATGTTAATCTTGATGTTTTCACTAAACTGGTACAAGACATAAAACTGACTGGTGATAAGAACATTGATGAATATACTCCTATTGTGCTGTTGAATGCTATCCCTGACTCCTATAATGATGTTAAGTCTGCTATCAAATATGGTAGGGATAAGGTTACTTTGGACACTGTCATTAATGGTCTAAAAAGTAAAGAGTTGGATCTGAAATCTTCTAAAACAAGTAGGTCTCTTGGTGATGTTAACTTTGTGAAAGGCAAGCCTAAGAATAACTCTCAGAACAGACCCTCTAACAGCAACCAAAGTAAGCCTAATCAGAATCAAAATCAAAACCAAGGCCAGAATCAAGGACAAAATCAGAAAAAGGAAGGTTTTAAGCCTAAGTTTAAGAACAGGAAATGCTATAATTGTGGGAAACCTGGTCATTATGCTAATAGGTGTACTGAACCTAAGAGGGAAAAACCTAATGAACAGGCTAACAATGTTTCTGAAACTATGGGTGATGTGTTCATGATATCTGATGAATGTGTTTATGACCATGCTAATTCTGTGCTTGGTAATCTCAGTGAAAACCATTGGCTTCTTGATTCTGCATGTTCAAATCATATGACCCCTCACCTAAGCATGTTCTCATCCTATGTGGAATTAAAGAAAGGTTCTGTATCCATGGCTGATAACAGTAAAAACAATGTGTTAGGTGTTGGCTCTGTTTGCTTAAAACTTGAAAATGGAAATGTGATTAATCTGAAGAATGTAAGACATGTTCCTAATCTGAGTAACAATCTGATGTCTTGTGCTATGCTTGAAGACTGTGGTTTTGTTGGAAAATGGGGAAAAGGAAAGATGAATATGATTAAGGATAATGTTGTTGTCTTTACTGCTGCTAGAATGCATAACATGTATGTTGTTTGTGCTGAACCTGTCTCTCATGCTAATTCTGTTAAAAATGACCAAACTGATCTTTGGCATAAAAGATTGTGTCACAGAAGTGGTAAGGGACTAGGTATCTTGCATAAAAACAAGCATCTTTGTGGTGACCTTGTGTCTGATATGCCTGTGTGTGAAACATGCATTCTAAGTAAGCAAACCAGATCTAAGTTCCCTGTTTCCCCCTTCCCAAATCCATCTAAATGTTCTGACATCCTAGAATATATTCATGCTGATGTGTGGGGACCTGCATCTGTTGCTACTCCTGCAGGAAATAGATACTTCTTGTCTGTTATTGATGATTATTCCAGAAAAGTGTTTGTGTTTTTGCTTAAACATAAATCTGATGTTGTTGATAAGTTCAAAACATGGAAGATTCAAATTGAAAATCAAACAGGCAAGAGGATAAAAACCTTAAGAACTGATAATGGAACTGAATTTTGCAATCATGAATTCAATGCTTTGTGTGCTGAACATGGAATTAAGAGACATAGAACTGTAACCTACACACCTCAACAAAATGGAATTGCTGAAAGAATGAACAGAACTCTACTTGAAAGAGTAAGATCTATGCTATGTGCTTCTGGTTTGCCTAAACTGTTTTGGGGTGAAGCTGTCTTGACTGCTGCCTATGTGATTAATAGATCTCCCTCTGTTCCTCTATGTGGTGATCTACCTGAATCTATGTGGTCTGGAAAACCTGTGAATCTGTCTAACTTAAGAGTATTTGGTTGCTCTGTCTATGTGCATCAGAAAACTGATAAGTTAGAACCTAGATCCATAAAATGTGTTTTCCTTGGTTATCCTGAAGGTGTTAAAGGTTACAGGTGCTGGCTAAAAGGTGAGAATGGTTTCAAAACCATAATTAGTAGAGATGTTATCTTTAATGAAACTGAGTTTCCTTGCTTACCTGTCTCTGTTCCTGTCATCCCATGTGCTGCTCCAAGTGAGGTGGAGCAATCTGCCTCTATGTCTGATCCTACTGATATTCATGATATGCCTATGTCTGACACTGCTGATATTCATGATATGCCTACCTTTGATCAAATTGTTGATGAACCTGTTGAACCTGTGCTTGATGATTTGTGTGATTATCAACTGGCTAGGGATAGAACTAGAAGACAGATTAAAAGGCCTCAACACTTTGATGATTACCAACTTGCTTCTTTTGTGTATAATGTGTTTGAATCCTTGGATGGCAATGAACCTAAATCTGTTAATGAGGCTTTAAAATCTAAAGAATCTGTTGCTTGGTTAAATGCTATGAATGATGAGATTAAATCTTTGCATGATAACCAAACCTGGTCCCTTGTTCCTAAACCTGATGCATGCTCTATTGTTGATTGTAAATGGCTGTTTAAGGTTAAAAATGAGGGTGATTCTGTTAGATATAAAGCTGGACTTGTTGCAAAAGGATTTACACAAAAGGAAGGAATTGATTACACTGAAATCTTTGCACCTGTTGTTAAATTCACAGCTGTTAGAATGATGCTTGCATTGGTTGCACATTATGATTGGGAATTAAAACAAATGGATGTGAAGACTGCCTTTTTGCATGGTGATTTGAATGAGCATATCTATATGAAACAACCTGAAGCTTTCGTTGATAAGAAACACCCTAATCATGTTTGCTTACTAAGGAAATCCCTCTATGGCTTGAAGCAGTCCCTTAGGCAATGGAACAAAAAGTTTGATGCTTGCATGATTTCTTTGAAATTTAAAAGGAGTGCATATGATCCATGCTTGTATTTCAAACATTCCACACAAACTCCTGTGTTCTTGCTCCTATATGTTGATGATATGCTTCTTGCTAGCTCTTGCATACAAACTGTCAATGATGTTATCAAATGCCTAAGTGATGAGTTTGACATGAAGTTGCTTGGTGATGCTAAGAAAATCCTTGGTATGAATATTGTTAGAGATAGGACTGGATGTTCTTTGTTTCTAAATCAATCTGCTTATATTGAAAAGATCCTTGAGAAGTTCTCTATGACATCTGCTAAATCTGTTTTTGTGCCTCTTGCTGCTCACTTTGTGCTAAGTAAGGATCAGTCCCCCAAGACTGATTCTGAAATCTCTGTGATGAAAAATGTTCCTTATGCTAATGCCATAGGATCTGTGATGTACTTGATGGTCAGTACCAGACCAGATATTGCTTACTCTGTTAGTTGCCTGAGTAGATATATGTCAAATCCTGGTGCTCCACATTGGGAAGCACTTAAATGGTTGTTGAGATATCTTAAAGGTTCTATCAATACTGGTTTGTTGTTTACTAAGTGTTCTAAAGGAATTGAATTATGTGGCTATGTTGATTCAAATTTTGCAAATGATAGGGATTATAGAAAGTCATCAACATCCTATGTGTTTACTCTGAATGGTTCTTGTGTGAGCTGGAAATCTCAACTCCAGCATATTGTTGTCTTATCTACCACTGAATCTGAATATATTGCAACTACTGAAGCTATTAAAGAGGCTATCTGGTTGAAAGGCATACTGTCTGAAATTGGTTTTCTTAAAAGGAAAGTCACTGTGTTTTCTGACAGTCAATCTGGTATTCAATTGTGTAAGAACCCTATGTTCCATGACAGAACTAAACACATTGATGTCAAGTTCCACTTCATAAGAGATGTTGTTGAAAAGGGCATTATTGATCTTGATAAGATACCATCTGAATTCAATCCTTCTGATATGGGTACTAAGTGTCTACCCTGTGAGAAATTTCAATCTTGTTTGAGAATCTTGAACATTGTTTCAAGACCATGATCTTGCTATGTGCTTGAGTCTTTGTGACTCTCTGTCCCTGTGCTATCTTTGTGATTGTTGTGCTGTGTGATGCTTCATCTGTCCTAACTTAGTGTTTTTATCTTTGTGCTTGCAGGTGAAGAAAAACGGTGATGATGACCCCTTGTCCTCTTAGAAAGTCACCACAGACCCATATTCTGGCCCAAGGTGGAGGATGTGAAGAAATGGGCCAGATTATATGTTTTCTGGCCAAATACTTGTGTCCTCGGAGGCCCAAGTTGAAGCCCACCAGGAACCAAGCCCAGCTCATCTAGTAAGCTGGCTTTTAATCTCAGCCTCTCGTTTGGATCCCTTTAATCTCGACCCTTGATCTGGTGATTCATATACCTGCTCCCCCTCTCTCTGATTCAGAACCCTAATCCCTCATCTCTCTCATCCGCGGCGCCACATCCTCCCTCTCTCTCCTCTGATCTTCGTACAAACCATGCCTTGCCGGCTGTCCTTGTGCCCGACGGTCCTTCTCGACCCCGGGCTGTCATTCCCTGGCCTTTTGGTCGGTTTTCCACTGTTTGTTTTTTGTCCTAGGGTTTGGGTAGAGAGAGAGAGCGATGTGGCTCACCCTATATATAGTTCCATCCTGTTCTTGAGAGAGTGAGAGGGGATATTTTCAGATATCAGGGCATTTCTTTGTGTAATCCTGGAACTATGAAGTAGATGGACATGTGTTGATGATCTACTTCCTTTATTTGTGAGAGTGTGAGTTTGTGACTGAGGTTCTGAGTGGTTCCTACGGGCTCCTTGGTGCAACCGGCTTGAACTTGGTGTCTTTGTGGTGCTGGGCTGTGAAGGGGACTGAACCGCTCATCTAGTTTGGGTTTACTCTCAAATCCATCCGTTGGATTCATCCTGGTGTTTCCTTTTTTAAACTCATCTTTGTTTTAGTTTCTTTTATTCTTGTAATAGACTCTTGTATGAGTGTTATCACTCAGAGTTAGAACATGGTTTGCTTATGTTTACTGGATCGATGCCCAACATTTAATCTATGCGTTTGTAATGTGGCATGCATCATGTTGTTTGTTCTATAAGTTTTCCTTGTTTTGGTCCCCTTTGTAATCTTCCTTTGGTTCTGTGAACTTCAATTGTCATGATCAATTAATCTTGTTTTCACATATATAAAGCTTGATGGATGGATATTTCAATGCCCCCAAATGAAGCCTTTTAAATTGTTATCGAGGTGGGTATGAATTGATTTCGATTTAGGGCTCGAATTTTCCCCCTCATTCCTTTTCCGATACATATGAATTAAAAGATAGTTTTATTCTAAAGAAGAGTGTGTCCACGTCATGTGATCTGCATTTTGCTGGAAAATTTAGTTTAATTAAAGTGTTTCTTGATAAATTCTTAAATTTTGGGTCACAATCTGATGCAAATTTAAGAAGTTTGAAGTTCTAAAAAGTTTATAAACTCATCCAAAACACTCTTCAATACCATCTCGAAATTGGTCATTACCATCCTAATTAGCATTTAGATACATGTACTTAATTTAAATTTAAAATTTTAATATTTTGAATAGAAATGAATATCCAGTGCGTAAAATTCTGTAATTGTGCTATTACCAACTTTTAAATACATGGGATAGGAGGTCTGATTAAAAATAAAAAGAAAAACTTCCCATTGATGTGTAGAAGAAAAAAGATTAGAAGATGATGATGGATATTTATCTATTGGGAAATCATGTTGGTATTATTGATATTTGATGGAAAAAGAGGGGCTTTTGAAGACAAAATGGGGAAAGCACAGTGATTCCAAGCAGCAAAAAATTGCCAACACAAAACCCAAGGGGAGTTTCCTTTCCTGCACTAACAAATTATTATGCCAGCTCACTATTTTATTTTATTTTTCTTCCATCAACAAATACTTACTTCTTTGATCTTTATTAATGGAATTGCTATTAATTAATAAAAACAAAATAAGGTTGACGAATTTATTGGAAGGGTTAAAGTACAGTGAAACAGAGGATTTTTGTTGAGGATATTATTTATTTATTGATAACTGAAGTTTTTCAATTAACCGTGAATGTGAAGGGGATACTTAAAATCATAACATGCATATTTCCCAAATTTTCAATTTTGTGTGAAAATAAAAATCGGGTCAAATAAGAAGAAGAAGTTTACTTGTAAAATTAATAAAAAAAAAAAATATGAATCCTATATATTAGCATCCAAAACAACTAAAGAAAAATAGAATAAAAAAAGAAAAGCAAGGATGGGTTACTAAACCTAAACACTGATCATTCACATGAGTTAACGACCGTTGGAAAGAAAGGACAAGACAAATACATAAACAAGGAAGTACAACCTTGTCAGCGTAGTGTACAAACACCATTGGCTCTATTTCCGAATGGCCTTATTTAACTACCATTTGTTAATCTCTCTCTCTCTCCAAACGCACACGTCATCATCACACATATAAAAAAAACCCACCTCACTCTAAAACCACCAACTACTCTCTCTCTCTCTCTCCACCATGGCTGCTGGTTTTGTAGCTGGTTTGCTTCTTCTCTTCGCCATCGTTGGCCATTCAGGTACAAGTTGTACCGTACAACCTCCTCTCTCTCTATCTCTCTCTCTCTCTCTCTCTTGTGGGGGTGATGAGTTTGTTGAATTAATTTGCAGAGGCTGCTTACTGTGTGTGTAACACTGGGCTGAGTGACTCAGTTCTTCAGAAAAACATAGATTATGCATGTGGAGCAGGAGCTGATTGTTCAGCAATCATACAAAGTGGGGCTTGTTATAATCCTAACACTGTTAGAGATCACTGTAATTATGCCGTTAATAGTTATTACCAGAGAAAGGGTAATGTAGCTGGGAGTTGTGATTTTCAAGGCACTGCTACTGTTACCCAAACACCCCCTAGTATGTTCCTCTCTCTCTCTCTCTCTCTGTCTCTCTCTCTCTCTCTTCATTTTTTGAGGTACTGATTTTCTTTGATGATTTTCAGCTGCACCTTCTGGATGTGTATATCAATCTAGCCCCAGGTTTGATCTTCTTTTTTTTTTTAAGCTTATTTTACATTAATTTAAGGAGCTTATATATATATATATATATATTATAATATATTTGCAAAACACAATTTTCTTGAATGGTAATTAGGGTTGAATCATTAATTTAGGAGAGAGACTTTTAAAGTGATCCGCATGAGTGATGAAACCAGCTAACTAGAAAAAATATTAATTAGATTCTACTTAATAAACACTAAATATATTTAGGTAGATAAAGATTCAATGCCCATTTTAGAGTCATATAATAAATATATTTGGTACTAACATTCAAGCCCAAGACATCAATACATTCATGTGAGCTGTCTTTGATTTTGATGTGTAAATATGAAAGTTCTCAATTGTCTTATGTTACAATATAATAATATACTTAATTTCTGATTTAGGCCTTCTCCATGTCACATATGTATGTCCCTTTTCCCTTTAACATTTTTTTAATTGAAGTTATTATATATGTATACATTTTGTTGTCATCGAACAAGTTCGTTTCTTGCAACTCATATTTTATTCGACGAATCTTGGGCAGTGGTGGAGGCAGCACAACCCCGACCAACGGAGGAACTCCGGGCAGCGGCGGCACCACCACGGTCCCAGGCTCGAACGGGATCGGAATGGGACCCACGGGAAGTGGATTTTCAGATAACAATAGTGGGATGAGAGTGGTATATGAAAGCAGCAATTTAGTGATGTTGATTTGTGGTGTTATTTTGGCTATGTATTTAGCAAGAATGTAATAATGGGGATGAGTTTAATCTGGGTACAACTCCACTAGGGCCTTTTTTTTTTTTTTTTTTTCCCCATCTATGGAAAACAAAGTGGGGGAATTTGATTCTCCTTTTTTTAAGAGTGGAGATGTGTCCATTTTAACTTTATGGGGTGAAGTAGAAACTGTGTTCTCTTCTGTTTAGATTTTTCCAATGTACATCTAAATAGGGAGGCATCGATTTTTTTTTTTTAAATATTATTCTTTTCTTCAAAAAATTTGATCAGATTTTGCTTCCTCGTGTTTTTGGGTGTTGTTATGCTTATTTCAACTACATATTTGTTCGAGGAAAAATGCATGTTTTCCAAGTGTATCTTTTGAAATACCTTGTATTAGTGTAAAATTAAAATGTAGGAGAAAAAAAGAAGCTTTTCCTTGTTTCAAGCATGCGTACTCTTTCTTCTTTAAAAAAACAAAAAGTACATACACTCTTTTTTATCAAAGGCCCTACAAATATTCACTCAAAAAGAAATACCAACAAATATTATCAAAAAAAAAAAGATTCTTCTCTCTGGTCTTGTTTTTGATCATGAAAAGAAGTGGATTCTCTGAACCACAAGTGATTCTCAATGGTTGGTACATTGATGTATTTAATTTGTCCGATGGATGAGACTAGTCAACTAACCAGTAGTTGGCCTTTCCCCACATAATTTAATGCCTACTCTAATTACATACCATTATTTACTTATTGGCTGTAATCTTGTAATTAATGCATTTCATTTGAAGACCATCAGAGAAATCCCCCTATTTTCTTTATATAAAAAAAAAAAACAGAGAGAGATTTAAAAGCAAATCTTATGCAATAATGCTCTATTTCAAGTACTAAAACAATTCAATGAATAGGCATGAGAATGGTTATTTGGGACCATGGACCCACCAGTCATCTTGGCTTCATGACATGACCCACTGTCCGTAACTCGGGATGAGTAGGATGGGTCACTCATTTTGACTCAGTGACTCGAGTAAAATAGAATTATTACAATTTGAAATTTGAAATGCATAATAGTTTAATATATACACACAAAATGTACTACAGAGATCAAATTTACTATTATATGTTAAATCAATATTTAATATATGATATATCAATATAGTATCAAACATTAAAAAAAAAACATACTATCAATATATATCATTTACATTAATGAAGATAATTATTTTCCCAAACAGAGTAACAAGCATGAAACTTTGACAGACCAAATCAAGCATGGAGAATCATTTATTTAGGCATCCAAACATATTATCCAGCAATGGTTTTTACACATTAGTGAATTTCTGAAGTCACAACATTTTACATAATTCCATTCATGATCATAGCTATTGTTCGAGTCAAAACACGTATCCAGATTTCGAGCAAATTACCAATCATCGGAAGATATAACCAACACCCATATAACAACTTCAGCTGCACAAAGATGATGTGGAAATATTAAGACAAGTAGTTGCAGCCATTGACTCGCCTTAGTCATCCTTAAAGCCCTGCATTTTCTCAAGCAAGTATACGTATCTTGCTCTCAGATTGAACGAATTCATTGATTAACTTAGAAACTGCACGAGGCTTCTCTACATGAGGGATGTGGCCACACTCTGGTATTTGGCGTATGATTGCATTTGATAACTCAGCGTGTAGTCTCTGTTTACAAGAAATCATACGTTATTTTGTGCATTTTTTAGAGTCGTATTAGCTGAAAATGAGACGACACTTACCACAGCGAGCTTATAGTCGATAATCTGATCATTTTCTCCCCATATTATAAGCGTTTTCTGCTTTACCTTGATAGCCCAAGAATCAACATTAAGATAATCTATTCTCCAAATCCTTCGATCCAAATGCAATCTTATGCTACTAAAATGGACTTTAATATGGCACTGGTTTTGCATACCTGTTTGATTTGAGGACTGACGTTGTAGCCACCACTAATCATGAAATTGACAGTTGCATCAGCCCACCAAGGTAAGAGACAGTGCAGACTACCAATCTGGTAAGAAATATGAAATATGCCGTATTTTAACATAAACTACTAGGTCACTTGTCGGAAAACAGAATTGGCGCGGTTTTCTCATTTGCCCTATATGTGAAAGGTCACCACTTACTTTTGCCCATTCCAAGCAAGTATCCCAAGCTAAACTACGGTACGTCAATGAAGTTGCATAGAGGCGCAACGGGAAGGACCTTAACAGATATACCTGTCCAGCAGATGAATACGATTTAGGCATCAAGTATATAGGCCATAGAAGTGTATGATCAGAACTATAGAAACAATAACTAGTATCGAAAATTACAAAAGAAAGTCGTATAGTATAGTAGGCTAATATTAAGTGAAAATTCAGGAATTTTTTTCTTATCTAATTGAAGTTCAAGCGACATGATGTTATATGAACCCAGGATGGGATAGAGGAAAACTGAAGAAGCGTTTTTAACATCTTCATTTCCACATAAAAGCTATCAGGCACATGAGAGATTAAATGCACAAATTTACCATAAATATCTAATTAATTTCACATGAGAATCAAGAGAACATGAGCATTCAAGTTGTGGCGGAACTCACTCCAGCATATGCCATCAGTTTAGGTAACTTAGCTAGGTTTCCGGTACCTTCAGCATAGACACTTGCATCAATCAAAATCAGCTTATCAACCTAAAAGTAAATGGAGAATAAGAAACTCACGTAATAATGCAAAATTAATGACGATGATAATGTGAAAAAATGCTGAAGTTGTATAGACTTACAGCTTCTGGGTGGTTGACTGCAAAGTCAATGGCAACTGCTGCTCCAAGACTTGGTCCAACCAATATCATCGGCCTTTTAATATACAAACTCCAAAACTGGGGATAATCAATCTCAAATGGTAAGCAAAAACTCTTCACATGTATGGAACATCTTACAAGAGTTTTTGTAAGTGTTTGAACCTGATAGAGGTGATCGCGCTTTGAGGCCACAGAGCATGGTGGAAGCTTCTCTAATAAGAAGCAATAGAAAACCGGAAATTAAGCAAGATATCAAGCAGGGTATAGCCTGAATTAACATTCAGATATCCGAGAAGAAAAAGGAAATCAAGAAAAACTTGCCCAAATCAGAGAAGCCCCACCCAAGAACATCAACAGCCCAGGTCTCTAATCCAGCCTCCTCAAGCAAAGGCAGAGCATATCTCCACTCTAAACATGAGCTGGAGGATAAGAAGTGATGAACTACGAATCACAAAAGAAGAGCAAATCTCAAACAATCAATTGAATTTCACATAGTAAAACCTATCAAAACCATGAAGAAGTACTAGCGGACTCGAATCGAGCTTTGTTTTGGGCTTTACACAGCTACTCATGATGCTAGTCTTTGACAAGCTTAACTGCAGAGAAGGGAAACTTTAATCAATTCAAATTTCCAAGTTCACAAACCATGATCATAAAATCCATAGATTAAGCAAACTCATACAAATAATAACCCAGTAATTAAGAATGCATATGGAGTCCAATTTAATCACACAACAGAAAATTCCTACAAACTTCAAACAAATCACAGCTTGCATGTAGACAACCAATATCCTTAAGAGAAATTGACACAGGAAAACCATTACATCGAACATGCATTAACTGCATCAGAACAAAGAAACTGAGAGTAAAATAAATACTGAGAAATTGAACAATTTGCTGAAAATCAAGGATGTAAATATGTAATGCACACAACAAATGGGATAATTTCACCTTAAAAAAACAGGTAAAAATTGAGCATGCAATAGAGTCAAATTAGAGCATGAAAACAAAGATTATAATTTCCAGTAACTAAAACATTACATCAACAGGGAGTCTCTCGATCCTCGAGGCGAGCTTTCGTGCAAAAGGGTCGTTAATATTCCGCAACTCTTGAGGAAGAAATGCGGGAAAATCAGTCGCTAATATCTTGAAATTACACTTTATTATGGGCCTATGGTGCAAGAAATTGTTGGCGGATTTAGGAAGCAGAAGCGGCGGCGCAACGGCGGGGCCGGCGAGGAGCATTGTGGGTCGACCCGGGAGAATCCGGGTAAATGGGCAAGTGAGATAATAGAGAGCTGAGTACCATAAATGGCTAGAGGATAAATAGCATAGGAGGCGCCGACATGTGGGGGGACCCTCTTACGTGCGAAACCTTCCAATTTCGTGTAGTATTAAAGTCCTCAAACTCCATTCTCGATGTCCCCTTTTCCCTCTAATTGGAATTCTCTGTAATTAATTACGTAGGGAAGACGACGACTTTTTCCTTTTCTTTTGTTAGAAAAGACAATTATGTTTTAGATTAGGGGGGTGTTTGCAAAATATGGTAATCTACTACCAACTTAAAATTACTTTTTGGTTTTTTAATAAAAAGTTGTTTTATAGTGTTTGGAAAATCTGAAAAAGACGTATCTAGTCATATTGAACTACATTCTGTGTACGTGCATTTTCAATGTATAATTTGAGTCAAATTAAGTTAATTACATATGTTTTAAAAAAAAATCAGTTGAATCTTTATATATATAAAAGTAAGATCATTAGGACACTTGGCAAGCTCACATTATTTTTATATTAAATATGGTTAATTAATAATTTCAAATTTTATATTGTTAATAAACATTACTAAATAATATATAAATATTAATAGATTTATCTAAATAACATATGATAGGCTTCAATAATAGAAATTATTTATATATTTGAAATTCGTTAAATTTAAAATTTTAGAGAAAAAACTATAAATAAATATGATGGGTGGGTTGAATTAAATTTATAATATAATAGACATATCAATATGTATTCTTTTCAAAATAATAAATTAAAGATTTATTTATGATACTATACAAATGCAACATGTATTGTTTCGCCAATTAAATAATTATTTAATGACATTATGTTATATTTAATGTTAAATTAAGCAATATGTATTAAGCAAACCATATATTTAATTTTACCGTATAAATAATATTAAATTTTTCTATTTTATTAAGTTTAATTTATTTTTTTATGAAATCCCGTGTATTATACACGGGACATGTACTAGTATATGTATAAAGAAAAAAAAAGCCATACATGAGAGCTAAATCTTGTTCCTCAATTAAATTATCAAGTTTAGTAATGAAACCTAACAAATACAAGATTTATTGAACCCTTTACAAAAATAAAGATAAGGCCCAACAAAATTCACTTTTAAAAGTTCAACCCAAATAAAATATTTACATGCTAGGTAAATAGACGCGGTTAAGAAAATCTGGTGTATAGATACACCAGAATATTCTAGAATTATTCTAAATATCATTTCATTTGCAAGTAGCTGATGATGACAATTTTGGTAGAATGTAAATAATTATTTTTTGAAATCCTATAAAAACATTTAGTTTGGTAGTTGGTACAAATTTTTTTTGATTAAAATGATATTTGTTTTGCAAAATTAACTTGATGTGAACTCAACTCAAAATTAATGAGAAAATACAAGTATAAGTTTGGATTGAGTCATGATGTGAAAATGATGTATTTTAAATCCAATTTGAAGTAAATTGTATTTAAAATTCATTTGAATTGTTTAAAAACAGTTCATAATGAATATAATGAGTTTCGAATTCATATTAATTCAAATATCATCAATAAATTTGATGATATAAAATTTAAGTTTTTCCTCGAATCCTTGAATTCAAATACAAGCTAAACTTGTGTAGCTTTTGATTTTTTAATGAAATAAATGGACGGTAGTAGTTCTTTAAACTTGTGAAGCATCCTACTGCATTTTTGAAGCAATACAAGTTCAACAAAATAATACAAGGTAGTTGCAATTCAATGTCTCAATAGTTGTCATATGTAATGTGGGCCTGCAACGTTTAAATAAGTTCACGAAAGAGACAAATCAACGTATTTGCCATTTTGAAAACTAGTATAAGTTCTGTGCAATGCACGGGTATATAAATTTATTTTTTATATATTTTTATATGAAAAGGTTGAACACAAAAAATAATAAATTTTTTGTTAGAATTTTGTTATGATTTATTACATGTGTAACGCACGACCATAAAATTTAAATATTTCAAATTTGATGTGAAAATGTTAATTTATGAAAAAAAAATTAATTCTTGATATTTGGTACCCGTGTGATGCATGAACAAATAAATTTCAAGTGTTATTAATTTTTTGATATAAAAATGTTGATCATGAAAAACAATATAGTTTTTCAAAGTTATTTTAATCTAATATATTACCCATATAATTTACGAATTTAAATATTTCTTATTTTCATCATATGTTGTCTGACTACTTTACTAATTGTTTTTGTCACAAAATTGGCCTGAAATTTTTTTATACAAATATATGTTCAATAACTTATTCATAATGAGTATAAAATTGTGATATTAATGTAATACCCCATTTCAAGAAAACACCCTGCATTGCATATTTTATAAAAAATTCTTTTATCGTTCAAGTATAAATGATTTAAGTGCAAGTTCTTATACTACTTAAAGTTATGATTTACAAATTATATTATGATCGATGATTTTAAATTTTTTATGATCTAATATCTCTTTCGAGATTTAAGGATTTTTGCAGGATAACTTATGGAGGAAACCGAGCTCGATCTCCACTCACTCGACATATATGAATGGAAGTAAAAAGATAAGATGTTAATTAAATTTAAATGAATAAAATGATATTAAATTTACATGCTAACTTTATTCGTTACCGCTTTTGAATGCTTTCTTTCTATGAAATTTTACTTATAATCTTTATATGTGATTTTATGAAATAAAATATTTTACTTGAACGAGCATGCATTATAGTGAATATTAAAATAACCACAATACTTATTAATCTAAGTGCGTAAATTTTTACTACTTAATTTTATGCTAAGTAATTTTCACATTTATGTGAATTACACATTATATTATAAATGTTAGTCCCTTCAATAAGGTATACATATACTTATAAATATGTGTAATATAAACACCAAAGTATCAAGATAACAAAGAAATTTAAATCACAAGCTTACTTGCTAAGTTATGACTAAGCAATCTAAACCTAGCCTAGCCACCTCATCACCCTATTTCAACTTGCAACATGCAACACATCCTTTGCTTGATGATATATCTCTCTACTCCATCTCTCTTTCTCTCATTCGATACTACTCTATCTCTCTCTCCAACTTTTTGCTTCTTCTCTCTCTCGTCCATGATATATGTGATGGGAATCAAAAATAAACCATAGTAGTTGAACATAACAAGCAAAGAAGAGAAGAGAAACAAAGGAAAGAAATGATCAAGTATACGGCAAAGTTCTTCCTCAAACCCTAAAGGTATTTTGGCTAAACTCTAATAATACCTTCATTAAATCTCATGATTTATGATTAATATCTTAGGTTAGAAAGTCCAAATATATTCTTTGGCAATTTGTTGGGGATTATATGTTGCTTGAATGGAGAAATAAGTTGTTCTAGAATATACTTAAGGATGAGCACTATTTTTGCTTCTGTTTTGGAACTGTTCGAAAACCTTAAAAATTGATTTAAGATAAATCCTTTTGCCAAGTTGAAATATATGAAGTTAAGAGTATGTCTGTAAAATTTCAGAAGATTTGGAGTTAAACTCGATTTTCTATGATTTTTCTAAGATAAGCTGTTCGGAGACAGTTTTTGCCCTGTTTTTAGGTCTGAATCATATAATTTTCTGGAACAGTATACTTCGAATTTATGTATTATCTTCTACTATATTTTAGAACCAGTTCTTAGGTACATGTAGAAATTTAGTATGTATTTTTTTGAGTTTTGTACGATTTATGCCGAATTTTACAACATAACCTATTTTCTGCGTAGATGATGTCCTATTTTCAGTCTTTTTCTAAAATTCATAAATATTTATTGAGATCATATTTATAAGCCATATTTTACTATGTTATAGTACATGTTCTTATGAGTATGTAGGAATTTACCATGTAATTTTTGGAATCTTGTACGATTTATGATGATTTTGATAAGAAAGTCTATTTTCAGCATATGCTATGTCCGGTTTTCAGCCAACTTAGAAAATTCATAACTAATTATGTAAATCTTATTTTGGGTTGAAATTTTTATATATCATACTTCTGTAAGGTATCTATAGTCTGTAGAAATTTGAAAGGATTCCATTGATTTTATAGGGATTGATTAATTATTCAAAAACAGACTATTTTAGAGCTAGAATTGAAGTGAAAAACTAGTTAAATGTGAGATTTTTAATTCTTTGTACAAGCTGTTAAAATTCATGAATTTTCAGTATGTTATACTAAAAGAAGTTATGTGATTATATGAATAATTATGTGATTTTAGGAATTATATATGAATTATTAAAATTATTACATCTTTATATGTCGTTTTAAGTCTAAACCTGCTAGTTTATATGCTTAACAATTAAGTTATATGTATGATTACGCTTTAGGTTAAAGTAACCTAATATAAAATATAAAAGATTATGTTTACGACATAAGAGGCTAATCAGTTAAGTGTGTCGAGCGCAGTCGAGACGGTCGGTGAATCCAGAAGCAATCCTTGCACTATCAGCGTACAAGTGGGTAACTTCTACTCTCTACTATGTGTTGTTAATTGAATTGATAAATTATGTATGAAAATCTACGACTGAAGTCCGTAGCTATAACCAGTATGTAACTTCCATACTCGACGACGACCTTAAGAGCGAAAATGTCTGGTCTATGAAAGCGATCATAAGGGTGTAAATGCCTGGTCTATGCAAGGTTTAGTGGGTGAGCGACTCCCACATTCCTTTATGAAAGTGAGGTTAGTGGGCGAACGATTCCCACATTCCTCTATGAAAGCAAGGTTTAGTGGGCGAGCGATTCCCACATTCTTTTATGATGACATGTAGTACTTGCTTAACGGTTTAATTGCTTCATTATATTAGACAGTAAGGTTATCCCATTGGGATCCCTCTCCGAAGGTGTCTCATGATGCTACTTTTTATAATTTTCAAGCTCGACAGATGATGACGTGGACGTGTAGCAGGCTGGGCTGACTTCTCACTCTATCTATAAAATTGTACTAGTATAACGTTTCCTTTTGAGAACAATATGCTGTAAATATGTATAGTATAATAAACTATGGGCCTAGACTCGTATCCTATTATATATATATGTTTTGTTGTGTAATTCATGTAAGTCTTTGGTTCATACATTTTTCCTAGAAATGTGGGTGAGACACGACTAGACTTGATTAATAGTCGATATATAATTACATATATATGTTATATTTAAAAAATAAAAATTAATAACTCTCATGTCTTCACTTTTAAGTCTTTCGCTGTATATTAGAAAATAATTATAATTTCTTTAATTCTTAAATTTGTAAAGGGTGACGATCTATTTCCAATTAAAAGGAGAACGAGACGTTACAATTAATGTATATTATAATCAAATTTTGATAATATTTCAACCTCATTTAGTACCCGTGTGATGTAGCGAATAAATTTTAAGTGTTAGTATTTTTTTTGATATAGAAATGATGATCATGAAAAACAATATAGTTCTTCAAAGTTATTTTAATAATCTATTATCCATATAATTTATCAATTTGAGATATTTCTTATTTTCATCATATGTTGTTTGACTACTTTACTTATTGTTTTTGTCACAATTGGCTTGAAAAAAAAAACTAGTGCAAATATATATTCAATAACTTATTCATAATAAGCATAAAATTTTGATATTATTGTATATTACTCCAAAATAAAATTTTTAAATTTAACATACCATTAAAAAAATTTATATAATTTTTTTCCAAATATAATCAGGTTTTTTTTTCTCAATTGTTGTGTATATATAAATGATTTTCATACTATGGATATACATAAATTATGCAATATTCAATTTTTATAACTTATAAATTATAAAATAATAAATATTTCTATTTCTATTTTAGAAAGTGGAAATGAGATTAGTTGGTTTTTATATAAATGACAATGAAATTTCATAATTAAAAATTCAAATTATTTAAAAGATATATGAATTTTTTTCTTCATTGACATATTATCACTTTTATAAATAGCAATGACTTTCTATTTTTCGAGATTAATAGTGAAGAATTATTTATATAATTCGACATTACGAAATAGAAGGTATTTTTTATTAATATTTTAAATATATAAGTATAAATGATATATTTTTATATCATTTTTTTGTAAATGATATTTTTTTTTTACTTAAGTTGTAGGTTTTAATAGAAAGTTTATAAATTCATAAGTTTCATACTTCTTTTTATAATATTGTATGCAAAAATATAATATATATATATATTATTTTATAAAATTAAAGATATGTTAAAAACCTTTATGATTTTTAATAAGAATTAATATAGCACAGATAAGGTAAGTATCTCAAAGCCATCATCATTTTTATTATTATATTTTTTTATAAGATTATATGATAAATTTCTACTTAATATAATTAAATTCTGTAAAACACTAAGTTATATTATATTAGTATTGTTATATGGAAAATATATTAGACTGGACTATTGTATACGATATATTGTCAAATAAAATTATGTGATTTTTATTATAGTTTTTCAATACATATTTTGAATATAGTAAATAAAAATAGTTAATTTACATTGTGTTTGTTGGTCCTAAGTGGTCAGAGGTTCAGAGGGGGTGAATGAACCTCTATCAAATTTTACGTTTTAAAACTTTTCTGTAAACAGGTTACTGATTCTACAGAGAATGCAGTAACCTCTTGATTCAGTAAGCTGACAGAATGTTGATTCAGCTTACTGTCTCGGTATCACAGTATGCACCGGAATAACAAAGATAGAGTTTTTCTTAGAAAAATAATTTTCTTTTCACAATTATGATTTTAAACAGAATCCTTTTAACAGTATGCTTATGATAAATGTAGCAAGATAGATATGCAACAATGCAATGCAGCAAGTAATCAAAAGTAATAAACACACAAGGGTTTATAATGGTTCGAATGTGGTGTAATCCTTCTACGTCCACTCTACTCCTTCACATAGGAGGAACTTTGTTAGGTCAGTTTGCTTTACAAGACTCAGCTTTACAAATCTCTTCCTATCAAGTTTAACCTACTAGAATCATAAGATTCCTAGGCAATATGCACAGGGTACAAAACTCACATAGAGTTATAAGCCTACACAAGACTCAACACTTAGCGAGGATCTAATCCTTCAAACTAAGGACACCAAACTAAAACAACCTAGCACACAATAAATGGTTAAAAATATATATGGTTTCTTCAATTGGTGCAACTCGAAGACAACCTTGAACTTGAAAGCTCGAATGCTTGAATCGACTGCTTCTGAAGGTTGAGTGACTGAACTTGAAAAACTTGAGAATAGCTTGAGAGTTTGATAGCTTAAAAAAATAATCAGTTGTTCAGTAGTCTTCACAGTCACATAAACCTTTTATATATACTACTGGAAAATGCCCATTGAAAAGAAGACATTGTCCTTGTAGAAATTCAAATTGATCTTCAAATTTTCACAATAAATACGTCTGGGAAAATCTAGGATGTAGGGTATGTCCTACTCTGATCCACATTAATGGTGCCATATTTCGGCTACAGTGCTTTTGCAAAGCCGCGGTTCAGTTGGCATCACCTCATTGGCTCGGTGCTAACTTCTATCTACTGGTAACTTAGACAGTATCGAATTCTCATACTGTATTCAACATATTCATCGTACTGCATTGAATAGGTTAGAAAGACTTACAGCTTGCTGCTCAGGTTGCAGTACTTGCTTTCTGTTCTACGCTAACTTTCTGTTTCAGAACAACTTCCTGTTCTTGAAACCTGTAGTCAACTTCCTAACCTGTGATAGCTTTCTGATCCGCGTCTGCTTCCTGATTCTGAATAATTTTCTATTCCAGAATCCTGCAGTCAGTTTTGTGACCTACGATAGCTTCTTGATTTTGAACAGCTTCCTGTTCCAGAATCCTGCAGTCAGCTTCTAATTTTCCTTACTGCTACATGTTTGCTGCTTACTGATCCAGCATCCTGATTCTGTATTCCACTTCAACTTACTGACTTTTCTTGCTGAAAATCAATCTTCAAGACTTCTTCATATCCAGAATCCTGCTATCATCAGTATTCTATATCTTTCTGATTTATATATCTTTATAAATCACAACTTAGAAAGATAAACTTATTAAGCTAAAATCCACTTATATAACGTGGAAAATGGGTACTCTAACTTTCTATCTAAAGTTACGTTGTCTCATCAAAACCTAACGGAAATATCCCAACAATTTCTCCCTTTTTGATGATGACAAACCCCATAAAAACAACATAAACAGATGTACTTTTATACGAGTATTATGTACAAGTATAGTACAATGTAAGTTTTACATCACTAAAAAATTACAAGCTTACAGCTTCATAAATAAAATGAAGAAATAAAAAATAAATAAAATTCTTTACAAAAAAGTGCTTACACAAAATAAATATCTAATAAAGCTAGTAAGCTATTCTTCATCAGGTTTCTTGTCGCCAAACAGTTTTCTCTTCACAAGATCATGTCCCGAAGCCGCTTGTTGATCCTATTTGACAACTTTTTCATACTTAGTCCCTTTCCACCAATTCAAGATAGATTCCTGATAAGATTTCCTCCATCTATTGAGTAATCTCAGGAACCTGTATCTATCGGAATCAATAATCCTGGCAGTAAGAACCTGTTCTCTTTTCTTTACTTTCTCAATCAGAGCAAGTTGTCTGTCTAGTTTTCCTTCTCTTGCTTGTTTTTCGTACTTCATCAAAGCTTTCTCACATGAGGAAAAATTACAGAAATAGCCATGTTTGTAGAGATTTCGAAAATACCTCAAGTATTCTGACATTTTAAACATTGTAAGCTATTCAAATGTTGGATTTATGTTCTTAGGCAAGTATACCTAATCGAAGATATTCAAGTCCCAGAAGAAGTTTATATTCTCAGGTTTCTGATCCAGTATCACAGAAACTTCTACAAAAACCTCATCTCTATTAAAATCCGGAACTTCTTAGTCTGGAAATGAATGTAGTGTTGAGTCAATCTTCTCAGTTGCTTTAGATCTTTGGGGTCCAACGACTCTCAGCCTTGAAATTCAATCAGCTTGTTTCCTCTTTCTCTCCTCATCAGCAGTCTCAAGTTCTCTCCATCTGGCTTCACTCAATAATAGACCTGCAACATTGGTCATATAAGGTTTGACACTTAGATCCTGACCTGATTGCTGCATCCTTTGAGTTTACTGTCTTCCTCTGCCTCCTCGACCAGCTTGCTGCCTGTCAAATCTTTGCTTTGTTGGGATAGTAGCAACCTAAACTCCTTACAATGATGTAGTACTGCCTGTTATTTGATAGCCAGCAACCCCAGTACCTGCACTGTCATCATCATCTTTCCTTCTTCTCTTAGACTCAATACTCTGACCATGTCCAAAATCTGATCTTTTGCGCTTAATCTTGGTCAGAGGAGCATTGTCATCCTCATCATCATCCTCAATCTCCTTAGTAGTGGCCTTCACTACTGCATTATCAGGCTTAGCTTCATCAGGTTCAGCTAGTTGCTTATTTTCTCCCTTTTTTGGCATCATCAACTTTTCCAGCTCTGTGGGCAGTAACTTTAGCAGCTTCAGTAAGGAAGACTTTCATCATTATAGCCCTCACCTCACCTACAAAAAGTTTAAGATTCAGAATCCTATCATTAACACTACAAACATCATTATCTTGGGTAGAGATGTTTTCCTGCATGCTGTTAATGGCCATACTTTGAGCAGCCTGGTTGCTTTGCATTTCATTGACAGTGCTCTTGATATCAGCAACCGAGCCTTTCACCTCATCAATAAAGTCCTTTACTTCATTTAAAGTTGCATCTCTAGCCTTAAATGTAACTTTCTGTTCACGCTAAAATCTCTGTCTGGTTTTATACTGAGCATTGAACTCCTCATTCATCCTCTGTTGTATCTTGGAAGGGAGTTCAAATAACTCTTTCATCAGTTCTTTCATAGATGAAGAGTGAGTGTGTTCTCTGATCTGCAAGCCCGAAGTCATGTTCATTTCATGAGTTTCTATGGCTCTTATCAGCTCTTGAATAACTTCCATTATTTCTTGAAGTGATAGTTCTTGTGAGTCAGTAAGAGTCTCAACTCTAACCATTGATCCAGTTTCCTCTTGAGTATAGAGGACCAGGGCCTGACTCGCTTTTTCTTACTACTTTGTTGCATCCTCATCCATCATCTATTTTAGTCTTTCCTCAGCAGTCCTCTTTATCTTGAAAGACTATGTATTGAGGGTTGCCACTTTCAGGATCCTCATCATCATCGCTTGATGAGTTATCTCCATCATCAGGATTTGGAGCAGGGACAACAAATACAATTTTTTTGCCTCTTGCAAGTACTACATCTTTAGTTGTTTTCCCTTCTATGTCCTCCGCCGGAAATGTCTCAACAGCATCTGCTTCGGAGGTCTTTGTCGGAGAAGTTGTCTCAACAGCTTTCTCAGGTTCAGCAGCCTTAGCCTCCTCAGCTTCCTGTCTTTCCTCAGCAACCTGTACAGATCCAACAGTTACTTTCTTATCCACAGGAACCTGTTCAACAACAACATCAGGTTCCTGACTTTCTTCAGTAATAGGTTCTTTCTCAACAGGAACCTCAGCAACAGAAACTTCAGCTTCAGCTTCCATAGTAACCTCGGTTACTTCAATGGAAGTAACTTCAATTACCTCAACAATTAGCTCATCAATAGCAACAACATCCTGACTTACTTCTGTAAGCTTCGTGGCTGCAACATACAGAAGTTCAAGAGTCTGATCAACTTTTTCCTTAGCAAGTTGTGCTAGTTCCTTCTCTTCAGCTTTTTGTGCTACAACATCTGCCAGCATAGGGAGTCTTGTCTCTGCAACCTCCTCCTCGGATGCTTCATCGGCATACTTCTTCTCGATTTCTTTCACCACTTCATGAATGATTGTAGATGGTTCCCCCTCAGATAGTACAACATGATAAAATGGGGAGTTATAGTAATCAAAAAGTTATTCTTCTATCACATCCAGGTTTATAATAAGAGAAAGAACTGTTATACCTGTAAAGGTTGGAGAATCATATGCTTTAGCAGCTCATGAGCTTTCTTCTCCTGACTGCAACATTCTTGGGAGTTGTGTGAATTGAGCCCTGCTTGCTTCCATCCCCAACTACAACATCCTTTCATTAGTGTTGGTCCCAAGTGGTCAGAGATTCAGAGGGAGGTGAATGAACCTCTATCGATTTTTCAAACTTTTTAAAACATATAACTGATTAACAGGTTTCTGTCTTACTTAAGAGAACAGTATCCTGTTTCGAATCAGTAACCTGGCCTTAGGCAAAATTAGGTTACTGTCCCGGTATTAGAATGCAACGCAGCGGAATAAACTTGATAGAGTTTCTGAAGAAAACTAGTTTTCTTTTCCAAATATGATTTTAGAACACACGTTTATCAAAATGCTTATGATAGATGCAACAAGATAGATATGCAAACAATGCAATGCAGTAAATAAGATAAGCAGTAAACACTTATGACTTATAGTGGTTTAAAGATGGTGTAACCATTCTACGTCCACTCTACTCATTCTCTGAGAAGGAACTTCGTTATGGTCAGTTTGCTTTACAAGACTCGTCTTTACAAACCTCTTCCAAAACAAGTTAAACCTACTAGAATCCTAGATTTCTAGGTCTAATCCCACACAGAGTTTACAAACTCCTACACAGGAAACTCTCCCACACAGGGAACACACTCCCACACATGGAAAGATAGCCTACACAAGACTAACAAACTTAGCAAGGATAAAATCCTATCAACTAAGTACACCAACTAAAACAACCTAGTACACACAACACAATGGTTAAAAGTATATGATTTCTTTAACTGGTAGGAAGCAGTCTTGATCTCTAAAAGCTTTATTGCTGTTGTAGATTGCTCCTAGAAGGTTGAGTGACTGAACATATAAAAGCTTGAAAAGTTTTGGGAAGTATATGAGTTTCTTCTCGACTCTGTTCAACAATCTCTTCAATCAGCCGCACCTTCTATTTATAGATCTTGAGAGTTTATCCGTTGGGAAGTATCCGTTGAAGAGGGATGTTTCTCCTATTTGAGTTCAAGCTTTGATCTCCAAGATTTTCTTTGTGGTCGCATTAAATGCATTTGAGCTGCTCCTGACATGAGCATGGAATGCGTCTACTATTTGCTTTTGGACTTCTTTGACATTCCTGCTGACCTGTCTAGTCGGTATGGGTCCATGGCTGAAGTTCATGCAATGACTACTTGATGTCAGTTAGTTTTGTTTCTCTTTACGCTGCATGCTCTTCCTGATATTGCATGAAAGAGAGTAGCACTTATCTTTCAAAAGATCCGTTGGCTACTTCCTACTTTCTCTGTAGATGGCAGTAGGTCCTTCTTGGTTGCTGCTCAGGATGTAATTTCATGCTGCTTTCTGTTTTGTACCAGGATTCTGTTTCAGAACAACTTCCTGTTACTGAAACCTGTAGCCAGCTTCCTGTCTGTTTGCTTTCTGCTCCGCGTTAACTTCCTGATATTTAACAACTTCCTGTTCCTGCATCCTGCTTCTTGTTAACTGTTGGCAGCTTCCTGATACTTAACAGCTTCTTGTTCCTGCATCCTGCTTCTTGTTAACTCTTGGTAGCTTCCTGCTTTCAGCTTCCTTCTTCCCTTTGTGCAGCTTTCTGCTCGAAGCTTTCCTTGTTGCTTTTTCAGGATGTCATCTCCTATAGCCTGTTGTCTACTTCTTACAACATTCTATCAGCTTCATATGTGGATACTTCCTTCAGCTTGTTGTTTCCTACAGCTTGCTGTCCTTTAAAAGTATTCTCATTTCTTCTAAGGTTGGTTTTCCTTATAACTTGGAAAACCATTACATGATCTTTTCACAATAGAAGAATAAGCTTAAGATCATGTACAGTATGTGTTAGTGTTATTTTAACATTAATTAATTTTGTCTTTTCTTGGATATTTTATTACCATATTTAATTTTAAATATATTGATGTATTTAATAGTATATTTTATATACTTTAAGATACTTAATATATTTGATTTGGTTGTTGAGATTTTGTAGGATCTTTTATCCAAGGAATTTAAAGATTTGAAGAAGTCTTTATGATTAAGTCTTTCCTACAAAATAGGAGATTTGTTTCTTGCTCTCACTCTCTTTTGCAGATTTAATCACGTGGAATTTATCAAGAGAGAAATAAATCAAAGACGTGTCAAATACAAGAGAAAAGACGTGCAAGAAGAAATAGTGGAGAAAGTGGATCAATTCCATAAATATGGAGAAAGAAGGAATGGAGAAAGTGGATCAATTCCATAAAGAAGGAGAAAGAAGAGAAGTGGAAAGGTGGAGAAGATGGAATCATGGAGAGTGTTGAAGATGGATGAAGATCATGAATCATGGACAACATGGAAGATGGAGTCATGGAGAGTGTTGAAGGTGGATGAAGATCATGGATGGATCATGGACAAGAAACACGATCTGAAGGAGTCTATAAATAGCTCAATCCAGGCTGAAGATCAGTGTGCACTTTCCAGAGAAATCCGAGAGCAAAACAAGAGCGTAGTGTGAGAGTTTTAAGGACAGTTTCAAAGCAACAGATTGTTGGAACATCTGTGACAACATTCTGTTTAATAGAGTCTTTCCTTTGTTAGATTCTAGGTTTGTTGTTTTGTAAACCCTATAGAGGGTTTTAACATTCTTTGAGAGTCGGGAGATAATCATAGAGTGTTTGAGAGTTTTCAAAGAGATTCTTTCAAAAGATCTCTTTGTGATTGTTTTTGTAAATTACTCTTGTAGTAATAAAGAGTTTTGCCCTGCTGGCGTTTCCACGAGTATCTTTAAATACTCATGGATAAATTCTCTGTTCTTGTTCGTTTTTATATTCCGCTGCATATTCTGATTTTTTACTAAGTGTATGAATGTGTTGGTAAATGTTGTGACATTTGGAACAACATTATCAATCTGTTCATTTTGATTTTAAGTTTTGCAGGTAATTCAGATGCATCAATCCTTTCAGTATGGAAACTAGGTATTGATACCTTAAGCAAACTGTTCTTTTCTTATTGTACATACGGTTTTGTCTTATCAAGATAACTACTGAATTATCCCAACAATTAACTTCCTCAACAGAGAAGGTAACTAATTGAGCTCTCACCAGCTCCAATTCTGATGAGGTCCTAACAGTCTCGGTATTGGGGTTCATCAATGTGTTGTCTTTCCTTGTCTTCATCGACTGCTCAATCACCATAGCCTCGTATTTGGCCATCCAATGAGCATTCAGCTTCTCCTGTCTCTCATTGATCTTGGTAATAATAGGCTTAGCATTCATCTCAATGAAGTCTTTACTGAAGAAAGGTAAGAGCTCATTGGGGAGTGTATCAGGATCCTCCACAAAGTTGGTTATCCATGTCAGGATGATCTCCTCCACATCCAACCATTCCTCCCACTGGACTAGCTTTGTTCCTGGGCCTAGCCTCGACCATCTCCAGGTCTCGTATATGGTGGTGAATCTTCTCCAGATAGATTTACCAAATTCGACCACGACCCTTTCAGCATCTTCTGCATTAATGGATTCTATGGAGCTTTTGACTCTGTTGAGAGTGTCGATCGCTCTCAGGTGTGCTCTTAGCAATAAAACATGTTAGCTGCACTATTGAACTCCAATCAGGAAGATAGATGTTGCCTCTTCTGGTACCAGTAAGCTTAACCTCATTTGACTTGTTGTCTCTTATCAGACACCTGTTGAGATTGAACTCCACTGAACATCCTTTGGCACAGAATTGACTGATACTCAGGAGGTTATACTGCAGTCCTTTGACATATGATACATCACTGATACTTGCATTGTCTCTGATAAAGCTTCTTGTGCCTTTAGTGTTTTATTTGGAGTCATCTCCGAAGACAACCTTAGGTCCTTTGCATGGTTGGAAGTCTCTCAATTCAGCTTTGTTGCCAGTCATATGTTTGAAGCAGCCACTGTCAATATACCATACATCACTGTTGTTATCTGGCAACTATTCCTGTAAATAAATCAGGTAGATTTAGGTACCCATAGAAGTACGGGTCTTGGGGGATTAGTCCTCTTTGGGACCCACACATACTTGATGATAATTGGTTTACCACAAGCCTTGGTGGTTCTCTTCCTGTAAGAATCCTTTGCAGGATACTGTTTGTGATATGTGTGTGCTCGAGCTTTCCAGGTGTTACTTTTTCTGTTTGAGGAAGATACTCCATTATATCTTTTCTGAGCATGAACTATTTAGAATCTAGACATATATATCTTGGTATAGTAAGGGTAGAGGTTTTGCTGTAACCTGGAAGATTGTTGCTTTCTTCTCCTACTTGCAACATGCTGATTATGTTGTTCTCTGAGTTTCTATGTAGTTTTACTATCTTCTTCCTGCAGCAAGGGCTTCTTTTTTTTATCCAGTGTACTAGCTTTGTTTAAGCATCCATTGATTGGAAGTAATTCCTGAGTGTAAGAGACTCTGGCTTGAATAAACTTTCTAGCCTTGGATGTGCTACCTACTTTCTGAGAGCTTTCTGCACAGTATCTTAGCCCATTTTCTGCATAGGCATTTTGGGTCTCCTGGATACATTCCTGTGCTTTTCTTGCTGATTTGCTATACACATCAATTGTGTTTTGCTAGCCAACTTTCTCAACCTCTAGCTTAGTGACTAGCAGCTTGAACTTAGAGACCTCAGCTCTGAGGTTGTTGCATTCTGTACTATAGTACTCCAGGTCAGTAACCTGTTCCTTCAGTACAATATGCTCACTCTTGAGTTGTAGGTTTTCCTCTTTTAGTTCTTCATGAGTGGAATTTATCTGCTCAAAGTCACTCATGATCTGTCTAAAAGACTGGATCATGTTCAGCTTCTCAGAACTTGAAACATCAAGAGATTGTGAAGTTACCTCATCATTTTCACAATCCTTGGCCATGAGGCATAACAGTGTTTCCTCATCGAAGGTAAAACTGTTAGAATCGCTCTCGGATAAATCTTCTTTGGCTTCTTCTTTGGAGTTGTTTGCTGTCTTTAGAGCTTCAGCTTTACTCAAAAGAGCATTGAGCTTTTACTTGTCATCCCTCCTCCTTTATCTTCTCTGCACCCTCTCATCCTTAATATACTTATGTATTTGAGGGTATGAGCAGTTTCTGGCGAAGTGTCCAGGTTTCCTGTAATTATAACATAAGTCAGAGGAACCTGTGTTTGTTTGTTGTGTTGGTCTTACATGGGGACTTCTTTCTGATGTCTGAGGCTTCTTCCTGAAGTTGTTTCTTTTATGATTTATCTTCAGGAACCTCTTAAACTTCTTTAGTAAGAGTGTCATCTCTTCATCAGCATCCTCAACAAGCATCTCTTTCTGTTTGAGCTTCAGCTTACTACTGCTTGCAGTAGCTGTATCCTGAGTCCTTGTAGTAAGTGTTGTCCTTGGAACTTGATTCTTCAACCTATTTTCTCATTCGTTCAATATCGAACTCAAACGCCTTGAGATCTAAGAATAGGTCAAAAGTGTTCAACGCATTGAGGTCCAGAGAGACTCTCATTGCGGTCTATTTACTTTGTCATTCCAAGGGTAAAACTCTCAATACCTTTGCATTCTTTTCCTTCTGGGTGTAGGTTTTTCCAAGAGATTCAAGTTCACTAATGATATCTGTGAATCTCTGATCAAGCTCTTCTGGGTTTCTCCAGGTTTTATTGTGAATTACTCATACAGTTGTATAGCTTTCAAAACCCTATTATTTCTGGCAAGTTCATTGCCCTCGCATATCAACCCTAGTTTTTCTCAGATTTCTTTAGCTGTCTTGCAGCTCTTCACTTTGCTGAATGTACCTTTATCCAGCATGAGAAATAAAACATTTTTAGCGACATTATCCAGGTTGGCTCTTTTCCTTTCTTCAATTGTATACTCGTGTCTAGCTTTGACAATGTATTCAGCTGGTAGAGTCAGTCTTCTGTAAGCTGGTGTAGCTTCCTGTGGAGCGATTCCTGGAACCCCTTCAACATCTTCGTCGGTGTTTGCTGCTCTTTCAATTTCTCTAGTTGCAGCCTCAGCTGTTGCAGCCGCTTCTTCAGCTCGCATTTGCTCGCGACACTGTATCCCAAAAATAGGGTTTGGTTTGTAGATAACTGGTGGCCCTTTAGTTATTACATACCACATCTCATCATGCATAGCTGATAAATGCATCTCCATGCGTATTCTCCAGTCATCATACTCATCTATAGAAAACATTGGGAGTTTATGATGTGAGAAATTCATGCTTATGCTAAAATGATGTGTTTTGGTCTTAAAAAGAAAAATGGTTTATCCAGCAGAAACAGGTGGATTTGGGTAGGTTACCAAATAAGTAGGTTTTTAACCCAACTCGCTCTATACCACTTATTTGTCCCAAGTGGTCAGAGGTTCAGAGGGGGGTAAATGAACCTCTATCAAATTTTGCATTTTAAAACTTTTCTGTAAACAGGTTACTGATTCTACAGAGAATGCAGTAACCTCTCGATTCAGTAAGCTGGTAGAATGTTGATTCAACTTATTATCTCGGTATCACAATATGCAGCGGAATAACAAAGATAGACTTTCTCTTTGAAAAATAGTTTTCTTTTCACAATTATGATTTTAAATAGAATCCTTTTAGTAGTATGCTTATGATAAATGCAGCAAGATAGATATGCAACAATGCAATGCAGCAAGTAATCAAAAACAATAAACATACGAGGGTTTATAGTGGTTCAAAGGTGGTGTAATCCTTTTACGTCCACTCTACTCATTCACATAGGAGGAACTTTGTTAGGTCAGTTTGTTTTACAAGACTCAGTTTTACAAACCTTTTCCTATCAAGTTTAACCTACTAGAATCATAAGATTCCTAGACAATATCCCACACAGGGTACAAAACTCACATAGAGTTATAAGCCTACACAAGACTCAACACTTAGCGAGCATCTAATCCTTCCAACTAAGGACACCAAACTAAAACAACCTAGCACACAACAAATGGTTAAAAGTATATATGGTTTCTTCAACTAGTGCAACTCGAAGACAACCTTGAATTTGAAAGCTCGAATGCTTGAATCGACTGCTTCTGAAGGTTGAGTGACTGAACTTGAAAAACTTGAGAATAGCTTGAGAGTTTGATAGCTTAAAAAAATAATCAGTTGTTCAGTAGTCTTCACAGTCACATAAACCTTTTATATATACTACTGGAAAATGCCCGTTGAAAAGAATGCATTGTCCTTGTAGAAATTCAAATTGATCTTCAAATCTTCGCAATAAATACGTCTGGGAAAATTTGGGATGTAAGACATGTTCTACTCTGATCCGCATTAATGGTGTCATACTTCGGCTACATTGTTTTTGCAGAGTCGCGGTCTAGGTGACATTACCTCATTAGCTCGACGTTAACTTTTATTTACTGGTAACTTAAACAGTATCGAATTCTCGTATTGCATTCATCATATTCCTCGTACTGCATTGAATAGGTTAGAAATACTTATAGCTTGCTACTCAGGTTGTAGTAGATGTTTTCTATTCAGCGCCAGCTTTCTGTTTCGGAACAGCTTTCTGTTCCTGAAACCTGCAGTCAGCTTTCTGACCTACGATAGTTTTCTGATCTGCGTCTACTTCCTGATTCTGAACAGCTTCTTGTTCCAGAATCCTATAGTCAACTTTCAGTTTCCCTTACTGCTATCGGTTTGCTTCTTACTGATCTAGCTTCCTGATTCTGTATTCCACTTCAGCTTACTGACTTTCCTTGCTGAAAATCAGTCTTCAAGACTTCTTCATATCCAGAATCCTGCTATCATCAGTATTCTATATTTTTCTGATTTATATATCATCAATATTGAATTATTACGTGCTTTTATTTGATTAATGATAGTATAATTTATTTAAGGAAAAGAAAGAAATAATATTTAAATTGATTATATATATATGTACTCACGCATACAGTATATGCATAAGTAAGTGTGAATTAATGTATGGAACTTCATTTTTGCAGTAGCCATGTATTAATGTGTGTATATATATATATAAAAGTTTTCTTAATATCATAATATGTATGTGCATAGTATATATATACATTATAATATATAATTATGTACATGCAATTAATGGTATTGTGTTTGTGTATATTTTGTAACAGAGGTTTGGCTTTATATATGCTATGCCTTGACTATTATTATATATATATATATATATAAAAGTAGCATGCGATTATCTATGTTGAGAATCTTATAGTATATATATTGGACATAAGCTTAACCGACTTTAGTATAGTAGTATAGTAATATAATAATTATAATGTAATGCTAATAGAGGTACATGATACGTGTGATTTCGGAAGCTAGCCACCATATTGTGAAAATAATAATATTAATATAATAATAATCAACATGTTAAAATAAAAGCTGAGAAAGGGTGTTGAACAGAGAAGAGAGAGGGAGACAGAGAATTAGAAAAGGAAAAAAAAAAGAGAAGTGTTTGTGAATTTTGGATTCGTTTCTTCATTGTTTTGCTTTAAATTTTGAGGGGGAGCTCATGGTGACATGCTCTTCGATTTGATTGGAGTGAATTCTCAAGATTTTTCCTAAAAGGTACAAAGAAATTAATGAATTATATATATCTCCAGTTATCATAATTCATCGGATGTTTTGGTAGCTTTATAGGTCGAATTAGGAAAAACTTAAAACATGAAAGTTATAGTCTTATCTCTTAGCTAAACTCAGAAGCAAATCGTAGATGTCTCGGTTAAGTATTGAGTGAGATAATGTTAAAAGAATAAAGGTTGCTAGAAGTTAGTATTATATATGAAATAAATGAAATTAAAGCATACATACATTACATTCCATTGCATAATAGAAATATATATTAAGGGGACAATTAGGCTAAATTGCATTGAATCATATAGGGGCATGAGCTGTAGAACGGGAAGAGGAACCAGAGCGACGAACATATTACTTATCATAGTCAGGTGAGTATAAACCGTATATGTGATTTATACGCAATGTGATGTGATTTATATGCAACGTTTGTTATATGTGTTAAATAAGAAATATGTATTTATATGAATTTATCATTGGATCAAATGATATATTGGTAAATGTATATGTGATCATATGTTCAGATGATTGTTATGTTACATTACAATTGCACGAAATTAAAAAGGCCTGTGACTGTCTTGCTATGGATTTATATACAAAGTGGAGACCTTCGGGTCAAATTCATATTGGAGACCTTCGAGTTAAATTCATATTAGAGACCTACGGGTCTATATACACAGTGGAGACCTTCGGGTCATGATCATATTGGAGACCTACAAGTCTATATACACAGTGGCATATTGGAAATCCCGGGACAGATCCAAGCTTGAGCGGTTCACAGAATAATAAATTGGACATAGTGGCATTTGCATATGTTTGATTATATTTTTGATTAATGTTAATGATTGTTATCTGCTTATTATTTAATTAAGTTAACGGTCTATATTTAATGAGTTGCGACTCATAAAAACCGCATATTTGTTTTTGTTTAGGTTCAACAACTCTTTTTGACGTGAGTTGTATATATAGACGCCACGCTATACAGGTCGGCCGGCTGATGCCTCGTACAACCTTCTCCTCCTTCGCATTTTGCATTTTGGACACGTGTATCATGAGTTGTATTTAATATGACTTATGCTGAGATATTGGTTGTGTGTTTTAATTTTATATGATACAAGTTATTAAATAATGTTTTATACTTATATGGATAAAGAAAACGTCAGTATGATCTGCCTACATGATGAATATTTTATTATTAAATATACGTTATAGGGGTATAGGGTGTTACACAATCTTCTAAGTATAGACAAGTTTTGAGAGAGTAAAACCCTTCATTTAATGGTATAGATTTTCTTTTGAATAAAAACACTTAAATACAGTATTAGAATATTATAATTAAGTTAATTATGTAAAAAGATTTGAGTTAAATTTTAATTACAATGTGAATTTTTATTTATAACATTATTGATCGATTACATCGACTTCATTTAGTAACAACTAATTATAACGTTGCTACCATCGTTTCGGATGTTACTTGCTACTGTCTCAAAACTACTGTCATAATCGTGGAAAAATTGTTTGATAGTAATAGCAGATGGTGTATGGAAGTAGAAGTTAAAAAAAAAACAGATTTAAGTGTATGATGGAAATGGAAAATCATATTTTATAACTTATTGAGTTATTTGAAAATTGTAGTTACTTACAATAATATCAAAATCACTAAAAAGCACTTCCTCTCTAAATATTGTTCCCCTACCCACCAAGGGCATATCTTAATATATCCACAACTAATTTGTAAAGATCCTAACTCTATAAAATATTTTAATTTGAATTTAATAATTATACTGAATGACCCTACCCACCGAGGGCATATCTTAATATATCCACAACTAATGTGTAAAGATTCTAACTCTTTAAATATTTTAATTTGAATTTAATAATTATATTGAATGAGTAGTGTTTGTATGCACCAAGTGCATGAATCATGATCCATGCAATTGAGTGTGTGGGTCGGGTCGGGTTTGGACCAGATCCGCGCCCGGGTGTTTTTTTTTTTAATTTATCACATAACCTTTATATTTACGGAATATAACGTTTATGTTTATCGAGTATAACCTTTATGTACAAATATCATAACCTTTAAGTAAAATTACTTAAAAAAAATTCAGTATAAAAAACATAATTAAAAGTTATGTGACCTTTATGTTAAGCGCGTATAACCTTTATCTTATATCAGTATAACTTTTACTTACATATATCATAACTTTTAAGTGATATTACTTACACTTTTTTCACTATAAAAATTCATATAGTATCGCTTAACTTTTATTTTATAATAATTTAACATTTTTGTTATATTAGTATAACCTTATGTACAAATATCATAATCTTGATGTACTTAAAAAATAACATAAGATTATATTATTATAACGAAAATGTTAAATTATTATGCATAAATGTTATATTATTACAACATAAAGGTTTTGAAAAATATTATAAGTCTGTCATACACTGCAAAAGGTTATGTAGATATAACTAAAAGGTTAGGCTCGGCAAACTAAAAAGTTAGGTTCGACAAGCTAAAAAGTTAGGTCAATATAACTGGAAAACTAGGGTTTGAGCTAGGGTTTGGGTGCGTAAGCTCGTGTGTGGGCGTGTAAGGTGCATGTGGGACACGTGAAATGCACCCGTGGGTCAGGTCAATCCGATTAAATGAATTTAGGATCCGTACACTAGGTGCAAAAAAATAATTATTTGATGGTACCTAAGCGGTGAACACATTATATGTGTATGCGGTGGTGGTAGGTAACGGTCCTTGCTCCTACTTCCCTCTTACCTGATTTAAGTCAGTATTCTGCTACTCATCCTTTACTTTAATGGAAACTCCAACTTAAATATTGAAAAAGATTTATCTTTTAAGATATTGTGCTGATAGTGATATTGTGCATTTATCCTTTTTTTTTAAAATAGTGGTAAAAACAATTTTATTAATTATTGTAACAATTTTAATCCAGTATGATAATTATAAAATTAGGAACCTCAACAAAAATCGAAGGATTGGGAAGATTGATAGCATGGTGAGTAAGAAAATCCGCAATATAATTTGACTCTTTTTTTAGGCTAATTATACTATTAGAAACTTCAACAAAAATCAAAGGACTGACAAGATTGATAGCATAGTGAGCAAGAAAATCTACAACATGATTTGATTCTCTTTTTGAAAACAAATATAAGAATAACTGAATTCATTGAGAATATTACGACAACTTGAGATTATCTCTCATAACTCCAACAAATTTTTAATATCTTATATGTAATTTATCAACAACACATTTTGCATCCATCTTGAAAATAAAACGATCATACCTCATGTTTATAAATATCCACATAAATGTCTCTTTATGACCAATAACCTTCGCTTCCAAAATATTATATGAACTTGGACCAACAATAATTTTACCATACATGAAGTGTCAAACCAATACCAACAATATTGTTACCATACATGAAGTGTCAAACCAATACCAACAATATCGTTAGTATAGACAACATGATGTAACATTTATCTTAACTCTAGCTAATTAATAGAAAACTCATAATTGAGACACATCAGACATAATTAGTTGGAACATATTATCCTTTTGTAGAATAATTTTCATATGCTTCTTTTTCTCTTGTTTAAGCAACTTTTTGTCCCATATATAGCAAAAGTGGAACACATATATTACATGGATTTATATTTTGGAACAATGAAATTATCTTAAACTAGTTTTTGTCTAATACTATAACTTTTTTCTTTAATGAACTTAAGAATAGAGATAAAGGAAACAATAAAAATTAGAATTTGAAAATTTAAGTTTACACAAAAACTCCTGTGCACCAGGTGCACGGATCTAAGATCCATGCAATCCGGGTCGATCCGACCCGGATCCGCGAATTTTTAATTTTTTTTTATTTTGTTTTTTCCAAATTTTTGTCCTGACCTTTATGTTATAAATGTATGACCTTTATGTTATAAATGTATTACCTTTACGTTATAAATGTGTGACCTTTATGTACAACTATCTCTACCTTTATGCACTGTAACTTAGGAAAAATCTTCATTTTTTTCTAAATTACAGTACATAAAGGTCATGATAGTTGTACATAAAGGTCACAACCTGAAGCAAAAAAAAAAAAACCAAAATTCAAAAACACGCGGATCCGAGTCAAAAACTGGGTCGATCCGACCCGGATCCGCGAGTTTTTAATTTTTTTTTTCCAAATTTTTGTCCTGACCTTTATGTTATAAATATATGACATTTACGTTATAAATGTGTGACCTTTATGTACAACTATCTCTACCTTTATGCACTGTAACTTAGGAAAAAAATGAAGATTTTCAACACAATTTGTACTATGTACCTTTATGTGATATTAATGTGACATTTATGTTATATTATATCACATTTATGTACAAATATTCTGACCTTTATATAATATATAAAGATGCATAAAGGTCATGATAGTTGTACATAAATGCCACATATTTATAACATAAATGTCACACATTTACAACATAAAGATCACAACCTGAAGTAAAAAAAAAAAAAGGTAAAATTAAAAAACACGCGGATCCAGATCAAAAACTGGGTCAATCCGAATTGCATGTACACCAAGTGCACACAAGACCAACTCTTAAGTTTAAGATCTAATCAATCCCATTTGCTTTCTTTTTTTAGCAACAATTAGATGTGGGGAGACTTGAACCCGATACCATGCACGGGTTGAGAGATGTATCCATCAAGCCTGTGGGTGTTATAATATGCTTTCTTAAACGTAATTAAGTTTTAAAATATATAATATACCAATACATAGCAAAATGGGCATTTGGTCTAGTGGTATGATTCTCGCTTAGGGTGCGAGAGGTCCCGAGTTCAATTCTCGGAATGCCCCTCTCGGTAATTTGTACCTTTTTTTTTTCCCCTATTGGGCTTCATTATTTCTTTTCTGAAGCCCATTTAAAAAGAAAAAAGGAAAGGACAAAAATGGTTGGCTTTTAAATCTGTGAACCTTAATAAACAAATCTTCAACTAATAATAATAATATTTTATCTTCAATTATTTTATTATCAATACACATTGATTAATTGCACTTAAACTTTCTTCCAAATAGTATTTCATTCATTTTTTCGATATTTTTAATACAGCTACACATTAATAATGTTCTTTATATACTTTACGTATATAATTTTATTATATTCTACAATTATTATCATGGAATATAACATGAATTTTCTAATTGTTATAAAAGTATGTAGAACATGAGCCATACGTATTAAGCACAATGATCCTATACAACAATAATTTATTAAAGTCCTACATCAAAGTATTAAAAAAATATATATACTACAATATTGAAACGTGTTACTCAAACTACTATTAAAAGCTATTACCAATTAATGAAAATAGAATGTTTAAAATACACTATGAAGTTTATTTAAAAAAAATTAATTACTTGTATTTTTGAACATATAATTAATTAACTTATAAAATTATATGACATATGAAAATTGTTATTTGGTTGTAAAGACAATATACAATTGCAGAATTAAATAAAATTATATATTACACTAGTCTTGGCTGGATCCCATTTCTCAAAGCTCTGCTTTTCATATAAATCTCTCTTCTCCTTTCACAATATTTACTCATAAATTAGTTTGGTTGCAGAGTCGTGGTCTCCATGTTCGTCCACACACAGCCATGGCTACTCATCCACCATTTCCTCATTCTTTTCTTATCAGTATCAACCCATGCTATGATCCCCAGCATCATCCCTCTCAACAACACATGCCACGACAAGTGTGGCCACATCCCCATCAAATTCCCCTTCGGTTCCGATTTCGGCTGTGGAAACCCTAATTTCTCCACACGCATAAAATGCATCGCCGGAAACCTCCACTTCTCCACCGCCTCCGGCGTCTACACCGTCTCCTCCATCGACTACTCCTCCAACACCCTCGTCATCACCGACCCTCTCATGTCCACCTGCTCCTCCATGCAGAACTCGGGCTCCTTCACCCTCGACCGGGCCGGCCCGTTCACGCTATCCTCGGAGAACACCTTCGTGCTGGTGGGCTGCTCCATGACGTCACCTGTGTTCGACAGGATGGCCGATTTCTGCGATTCGGGCTCGGGCCTGGATGTTTGTAGGGGTCTGTATTCCTGCAAGGGGGTTACTGGGATCGGGCTGGAGCCGCACGGCCCGATTAGCACGTGCTGTGTGTATGATAATGCGGCGGTGGCGTTGGATCTTCCGAAGCTGCAGTGCTCGTCGTATTCGACGATCTATGGGTTTGGAGGGAATGAAGGTGATCCGATGAAGTGGGAGTATGGGATTATGTTGGAGTATGATGGTGGTTATTACAGTGATGATCATGCATGTAAGAATTGTGAGGAGAGTGGTGGGTTTTGTGGCTTTTCTGGTTTGGATGAGGCCTTTTCTTGCAAGTGTCCAAATGGGGTGAATACTACTGTTAATTGCTATGGACGATCAGGTTCTTGATTTTTATTACATTTGGTGTTATATAATATTAAATAGTGATATCATTTAATTTAAATGGAATCACTCATTTTCTATCTCTCTCTAGACTATATAAATAAATGAAGAATCAAGAATATTGATGGAATATAATTATGTATTAATTTGATGGGAATCAACAGGGTCAGTTTGGAGTGGGACATGGAAGGGGAGAATTCAAACAACATTGACTATTGGAGGTAAAAGGCAATGCTTTTTGTTTTTCTTTTTACTTTATGTTCTCCACATTGGAAACAAAAAGTCTTCATTTATGTGTTGTGCTTTTACATTTTATAATTTCCCTTTTCACTTATTAATTAATTAAAGAGAACAATATTTATAATAGTTTGGTGTCATTATCTTTTCCTACTTTATATTATCATTACTAGTGAAACTAGCTAGAATAATGTAATAGGGTGTTTTGGCTAATTTGTTTAAAAGATTTTATATTATATCTGATCAAATATAAAATAGGTGAAGTGTTTGAATAAGTAAGATGGTGAACCTAATTATATAATGTATGTGTTCGGAATGACAAATTTATAATTTAAATAATTAAATTGGAAAGAGTTCGTAAAACATATATTAAAGTAAAACATATACTAAAATCTCTTCTCTAAACATCATGATTAAAAAAAAAAAAAAATTCCCCAAATTCTCTCTTATATACTGAAATTCATATAATGTAGCATTGTGACATCAATTTTTTTTAAGTTAATTGTTTTTTCTTGGATCTCTTGTGCATTTCAGGGTTATTGCTCACATGGGTTATTGATTTCTTTTAAAGCCAATTTCTCTTCCACTGTGGCTGAAGAAAGAACATCTATTGTTAATTTTGACATTTACTATTTCAAGTGGAATTGAATTTCACTTTTTCTCCGGTCTTCTAGTATCAATTATTTTCCAAATGATTTCAGCTTTTTAACCTTAATTTGTATTTGTACTTCGAACAATGTACACATCTTCTCTTACATTTGTTATTTCATTCCTATTTCATTATTTTTAATATAGGTAATTAATATGTTAATTAACTAATCAATAATGTTTTTAACTCTTCAGATAACTCAATAAAATTTCACAAAAATTTGCATGAGACGGTCTCACGGATAGTTTCTGTGAGACAAATTTTTTTTATCCACAAATCGAAACAATTTTCACAAATTTTATATGTGAATTGTGAAGTATGGGTTTTGGGTTGACCTGTTTCACGTAAGATGATCCGTGAGACGGTCTCACATAAGACTCACCTATAAAGTTTTGAGTTCGACATGACTTAAATCGATATTTGAATAATATTTATAAAATAACTTATATTCCTAAAAATAAAAAAGAAGAAACTTAATGTAAATAAATAAAAATTTAAGTGAAAAATTAATAAAATTTAACATATATACTTGATTATGCTCATGAGCTTGTCGAGCCGAATATTAATATTAATGTACTTAAATTAAAGCTACTCAAGTAGCAATTCAAGTTTAACTTAATTATTTTTAAGTCAAATTTGATATTTTCCCAAGTCGATCCCTGAATAGTTCATGAGTTGTATTACCTCATTTTTACTCCTAACTCTCTATATATTAAATTTTGAAAATAAATGTGAGTTTTGTATGTATTGATATATTATAATCTGAAGATATTCAGCAGCATCAGGGTCCTTAGCTCAGTGGTAGAGCATTTGACTGCAGATCAAGAGGTCACCGGTTCGAACCCGGTAGGGCCCTAAAATAATTTTTGTTATTTTGTTTTTAATTTTCATATTTATATCTATACTTTTTGTGTTATTTTCATTCTTGACTATAATATGTTGTTTTCTTTACTTTGAAATGATTTTTTTTTTAAATTTTCATATTTATATCTATACTTTTTGTGTTATTTTCATTCTTTACTATAATATGTTGTTTTCGTTACTTTGAAATGATTTTTTTTAAATTTTCATATTTATTTCTTTACTTTTTGTTATTTTCATTCTTTACTATAATATGTTCTTTTCTTTACTCTTTGGTATTAAATAGCTTTTAAAATAATAACACAAAAATAAAATCCCTTACAAAACTACAAAAAAATGATTTTACTACAACTATAATATATTGGAAGTTTGGCCAAATGAATCAAATTAAAATTTGATTATCATAAAAGTGTATCTATAATTGTTCATCAAACAAGTTTGTACGGTGCACATTCTAATGATGTGTGTATCTGATCAATCCATCGTTCAAAATAAGAAATCCAGTTTTCAAGCGAAAGAGATTGTTCATTTCGTGGTGGCTAACATTAAAGGGAGTTCACCATGTTTAACAAATTAATGAGATTTGGATCACTGGTTCAAAAGGTTGAACTATTTTTAAAAACATATCAAATTACAATTAATACGTATATAGAATTAAACAGATAATAATACCAAGTCAACAATATTAACAGATATAATAAAATATTAATTAAGAACTAAATTAAGTAAAATATACATCCAACATACATAAGCATAAAATAATTAGTAATTTCTTTTACGTATCTGTTTCACGAACAAATAAATTTGGTATCTCTAGTTTTCCTTTTCATGAAGACAGATCAACACATCATAATCCATAATTAATAACAATCTGATTTAAGTTTGTGAAAATAATAAAATATTCGAGAGAGAGAAGTGTTATGACTTGAGAAGTAATCTTATATGGAACAAAAATTATCTTATGAAGGAAATAAATTTATCTTCCACACGTGAGAAATTAAAATTTTCCAAACTTAATAATTACTTTTCAACAATTGGTACTAAATATATATTTAAAAAACAAGAAAATCTCATGGAACATATTTTTTTTCCATATATGCATACACGCTTGTCATGAAAGAGACCGCCCCATAAGAATTACTATCATTTTTATTTTTCATTTTATTTAATTTTTCTTTAAAGAAAATCAACACTCCTAAATCTACTATAATTGAAAAATGAAAATTTCTCTACCCTAATCACCTATTCCTACCATAATTGAACTTCTCTTCCGTAGTCAATAAATACCCTAATTGATCTGCACAATAATCTTTCATTAATTTCCTCAGTTCTCATATACGCAAGTTAACATTCTTTCTTAGAGAGAGTTTAGATAGAGAGAGAAAGATGAAGAGGAAAACAGATTCATCAAACCCTAATTTAGGCTACTCTTCTGATTCATCGTCTGAAGAATACTCTCTTTGTGAAAACGGAAAAGACAGAAAACCCAGTACCTTAATTGATGGTTGCTTGGTTGATACAAGTGAGAATGGCTTCATGTCCTGGAATTCTGATTCGGTACAAATTGCCAATTTCTTGAAAGAGATGAACGAGAAACTTGGCATGAATATTCCGATCGACATGGATGACATAAGCAAGAAACTTAAAAGAGCAGACGAGAAACTCAAGAAGATGAGCAAAATGTACCAGAATCAAATTCAGAACGAGAAGAGATGCAAGAGATTAAGATCATCAATCAAAAGATTACCAAGAAAGTACTCTTCTCTCTCAACTCCAGAAACAAGCCCATCTGATGATTCCCATGCAACACGAATTCTAGACATGGCCACAAAAAACAATGTCGTTGAAAACCCTAATCAAGAAGCACCAGCACCAGAAGATCAAGCTGAAATTCAGACAACACAAAATTCCAATTCAGACACGACCACAAGATCATCAACCAGTGTCATAGAAAACCCTAATCAAGAACAAGCAGGAATGGAAAACCCTAATCAAGAACATGCAAACCCTAATCAAGAACAAGCAGCAATAGAAAACCCTAATCAAGAAGAAGGCCGCAGAGATATCAGGTCCGTGTTGTTCACGAGTAAGCAACTGACTAAGACGGATGTGGACCCACACCAGCATCGGCTAGCAATGCCTCGCAGCAAAGTTGATGATAGGTTGATTACAATGGAAGAGAAAGAAAAATTGGAGAATAATAATAGTGTTGAAGCAAAGCTCATAGATCCTCAAAACAGAATATACGATATATGCTTGAGATTGAAGAAGACGCAGGGTTCGAGTTACAGCTACGCCATTGGAAAGCCATGGAATGAGATTAAGGACAAAAATGGATTCAAAGAATATATGAAGTTGGATGTTCGATGTTTCCGAGGAGAGGAAGCCCAACTCTACTTCGTTCTTGAGAGAGTACCTTGAATTCTTTTGTGTAGATAGATTTATATAGCACTTCTTGATTTTCCATTTTTTTTATTAAGAAGCGTGGTGATGATGATGATGATGATGATTTTTTTTATTATATTGTTTATGAAGTCGCGATGGACGGACATGTAGATAAATGAGAAAGTAAACATTATTTTTCTGCATTCTTAATTAATACAGGTGTTTTCGTTTAGCTCTTAAAAAAAAAAAACAATTTTGTTTTTCATGTCTAATGAGTTACGATGGGAAAATATTTTGTGAATTAATCAAACAATTAAAAATTTTCTTTTAAAAAAAAAGGAAATTTTGATAAAAAGCCCCCGGCGAGGATCGAACTCGCGACCTTTCGCTTACGAAGCGAACGCACTACCACTATGCTACGGAGGCAACTTGTTCTGATTTTATTAAAGAAATTATTTGTATCATAACTACAATTCAATTTTATTTAAATTATCAAACTTGAATATTCTAATCTCCATCTTTATTTTATTTGGCTAGGTTGTCGGGCGAAAATGTCGAGAGCTACTATATTCTAGCCCAATAGTTTATTAGTCTATCAAAACTTAAGAGTTAGATATATGGAACATGTATTTAAATTTTATGGTCACATAAATTGTATATGTTGGTATTTAATATTTTCAAATATATATATATATATATATAATTAGTATCGATCGTTTATTTGTATATATAGGTAGATTGATATATATTTATTTATAAATTGATCGAGTATACATTTTAAATAAAACCAGTGTTTATTAAGCCTAAATGTTAGATGTTAATCCATTGTTCAATTATCATCTAATATTTTTTAAGAATTTAGTTATAACAAGACGGAATAAATTCTAGTTTTCCATTAAGAAACATGCCAAAAGCGTGAATGCGTCTTTAGTATATGATCTTATACAGTGCAGTAATAAACTGTGTCCACTACTACTTTTGCTCATTCCAGTCCCCTATTCTGGCCACAACTGATAACTCTGCAGTCTCACTTGCATCTGGAAGATTGAAAAACTTACTGGAAATAGTTGTTTCTTGCTGAATTAATGCTGCCATGGCTCCATTATTGGTTCTCGGATTATCTCCCTCCAGGTCCAGTAGATCTCATCTTAAAGCTTCGAAAGGTAAAGCATCGAAAGGTAATCAATCGTCTCTCTCTTAGTCTCAGACACACACATCAAAAGATCAGATACACCACGCTCTCTGTATATCTACATAATCTATCGAAAATTTACCAGTTGAATTTTGGTTTAAAGGTATTTAGTTATTGATTTGATGGTGATCGATGAGATATTAGTGTTAGCAAGTTGTTTTGCTTGAATTGTGGTGTTTGTTGATCGGATTTCCTCAAAGCAATTTAGCTGATTGAGTGAAATTGTCAATTTGTGATTGCAATTTGGTGGCCTTGTTGAATTGTGTTCTGTGAAGTATCGTTAGTAGATTCATTTTACTTCTCTTAAACCTTAATTCACTTTAAATCTTAATTTCAGTTAAAAGAAAAGATCAGGGGAATTAGAGGTTCAAGTGTTTGATTAGCTATTATGATAGATGATACATAGACACATATGACAACTGTAACATATCTATATATATATATATGTGTGTGTGTGTTGATCTCATCCGGACTCATTCATATTCGATTATACATTACTTGTCGATGGTCGATTTGTTATAGAGTTTTAAATGCAATTGAAATGACAAAAGTTATCTGCACAATCACATCTTTGGCTTCTTCTTGAGATTTTTGCATCACCTTTTGGGGTTAAAGTTTACCAATGACATATTGGCAATTTGGACGAATAGAAACAATATCTTGCTAAGAAAGAACTTTCAAATGCTCTGCATTTGGGCAGGTTTGTATTTTTAAACCTAGGAAGAATTAGAGACATGGGTCGTGGAGTTAGCTGCGGTGGAGGACAAAGCTCATTGGGATACTTATTTGGGGGCAACGAGGCTCCAAAACCTGCAAAAGAGAGCGCTCAAGCTGCTCCGAGTGAAGGTAAGGCTGTGATTAAAGAACCTTCATCGAAGCCGAATACTTCTCAGCCTGTAGCTGTCAGTAAGCAGATTCCTGCAGGCATTCGTAGTAGCACCACAAACAACTACGTTGGAGCAGATGGTCAAAACACTTGCAATTTCATCACGGTAAGTTTCCTGTAAATTACATCTCTGTATGTTAGTACTAGTTAGGTCCCATTTCCATATTATCTTCCAAGCTAAAACATCTTTAGAAAACGACAAAGGAAAATGTAGAGACCATTCGTCAAATTGCTAATCTCTTTTACATGAAAAGGGGCAAAATATAAATGAGAACACGATGGAGAAATATGATTTATATAGCTGACCGGACATAGGAGGATAAAGTCTTTGTTGTTGTTGGTCTCTATGAGAAGGGGCATTGAGAAATTAGGCCTCTGAATACAATGCATTTTCTACCTTTCCCCTTATTTTTGAACAGGATAGCTAATTATTAATGCATAATAAGGTGTAATATTAGGGGATATTTTATCTGATTTGCAAGCCAAATATAAACTTAGGAGGATGTGGAAACTGATTTTGTGCTTGTGCATCAAACATAGATCTTACAATTTCTATGTCTTAGTCTGCTAAAGATAGGCAATAGATATAAAGGCACAATATTCTTTATACACTTATTCAAGAGGAACATCATTATAATAAGTATCTTGCATAATTTTCATCTTTGTCACTATCACTACTCTCTACAGCTTTCATTACAACTATCACATCCAATTATCTACAGCTATTTTTCCCTCTTTCCCTCCTTTGTTTATATTTATGGAGGTTGTGGGTAATCAATATTGTTTATGTCTATGATGTATTTGGTGGCATCTATTCTGTGTTTTATCTGCAAATTTGATTCAACTGGAGAATGTTAAATCTGATGGCATTTCATTCGTTTTCCTCTACACACATGAAATGCAACACATGGAGTTGTGATCCACATTGTAAACCAAGATTTGACTTATCAACCTAGAGTTATGATCTTCGATGTGGTCCATGGTGGAGATCTCTTAGAATTTAGATATTATTGAGGTTCAGTTTGCAACTGGGATAGTGTTTGTGGTGTGTATATCCTTGTTGAAATGGTGTTGATTCTATGATAATGCTAGATGAGAGAGTTAGGTATTAGACTGGTCACAAATGACAAACACTGATGCAAAAACCACACAAGAAAGCATATTTTTAGAGAACATTGAGTTTTAATACACCTTTTGGGAGTGCAGGTGCATGATTATATTGGTTTTCATACAAGTCACTCTATCAAATACTTTATATTTCATACTAATTAGGTTATTTCTATCTCACAGGATCGACCATCAACGAGGGTCCATGCTGCCCCAGGAGGGGGTTCCTCTTTGGGTTACCTATTAGGCGGTGGCAGCAATTGAGGGCAAGAAGAAGATGCAAGTTATCAAGTGTCTTTTTGTTGATTTTTCTTTTGAAATTTGTGGTTTTTGTCCATATGATTGTGAACCTTAATTGTGACATGTATGTGTGAGTTGGTTGTTCAATGTGTATTTGGAGAAAATGACTGAAAAGTTTGGATGCATAAAAGCTCAGTTTGTAAAAGAATTCTATCGTATTCTCTCTCTGATTCATCTTTCTTTTATCAGTTTGTTCTTCTTGAACAATGTGGTCTAGCCAAGAAGCCTGTGTCCTTTTTTGTATGCCTCTCTCTCTCTCTCTCTCTCTCTCTCTCTCTCTCATATTTCCCAAACTTTCTTATCCCCAAAGACCCATATAAAAATCTAGGCCCACAGCCCAATTCATTAACATTGAGCCCCAAAGACCCATACAAAAATCTAGGCCCAGCCCAATTCATTAGCATTGAGCATCATGATTCTTTTATTTATTTATTTATTAGGAAAATCATGATTAAACCAGTATTCAATCTTACGTCATACAATTGACACACACACACACACAAACCCCACAAACACAAAATCAACTACAGAAAGAACAAGATGCAAACTGTTTTAATCTGTGAAATAGAACCAACTTAGAAGATTCAGATATTAGTGATTTTAATGTAATCCAAGGAAACAGTTTACCTAATAATATTTCTTGAAAAATTATCCGCCGTAAATATATTTTGATACGTGACAACCCGAATTAATTTAGAAGCATCGATCAATCAAGTTGTAATTTATTTTAATAATAACATTTGACATTGGTGCACAAAGAAATAATTGATAACAATACAAAACTCAACATCAAATAAAAGCAGCATGTCCACAATTGGCAGGTCGCTTTGCAATTTGGAGTACTCAACTTCAAACCATCGGCCCACAACCCAACTACTTCATCTTATTCCTTTATTTCTTATCCTATTTTAAAATTTTATTCATATTTTATAAGTGAAATATTATTCTTCAATTTAAATATCTCAACTTCACAATAAATAAATTTTAGAATCAACAATCTATTCTGCACTCTAGTTTACTTGGTTAAATCAGATCATGTCTGATGCAATGTATACACGCTCATTTGATTATACTAGCTAGTATCCATTCTATGCAAAAATGGATATTTATGAGCAATTAATGTATATATTGATAAATTAAAATATGAAATCGAATCAGAAAATCAGTTAATCTTATCCAGTTTTAAAAAATTGTATTGTAAGCCGTACAAGGGTGGATGGTGAAGTCCATTTTGATGTCATAAATTAGCATGAAACTTTGTCAGCCAAAGAATAAAGTTTTGTTGGTATGTAATTGAAAATAACATTGAAAAGTTAACTCAGAAGCATTAAAAACTGGGTACACGTAACAACAATATAGGCAAAGTCAATAGGACCACGTACCAAATTAGCAACTTCTATTCAATGGGAATTAATATAATATCTCAAATATTAGTTGGGACCAATTTTTTTAATTTCTTGTAGAACTAAATGTTCAAAAATTTCAACTATTTTGCAAAATACCACAAGAAACAAAACAAGGGTCTATTTACATGCATGTGATCTACATGGAGAGTACAATATATATCAACACTTTCACATTCAAGAATTCACCATTATTTTGTCCATAGTGTTTGAGAAGTAAAACGTTGAATAACTAAATTGGCTTTATTTGGTTTTCGCATTATAGACAAGAAAGGAACTTAATTATCATGATATGAATTATTTTTGTTCAACTATTAGATTGCGGGTCCAAATGTTCGATATTTTTCAAAATTTCCATTAACATACAATCAAACATAACTAAGATGGTCATCTAAAAACAAAACTCTCATTCAAAAGGTATTAATGGACTATTGAGATGGACTATGGACTAACGTTATAAGTTATATGATCATTGCAAAAGAAATGAATATGTTAGCTAGGGTTATAAATTACGAAATGGACCCTATTAACATCAAGTATGTTAGGTACTGATTTGTACAAGACAGAAAGCAGCACGTGAGAGTAGAGGCCAAAGAAGGAAGAAGAGAGGATAAACCATTTATGAAAAGGACAATCAACATTTGTTATAATTATCTGAAAATGGATTAGAAAAGGAAGTATAATTATATAAGAAGACAAGCATGTTTGTCCAAGATAAAACTCTTGGGAATCCTTGAAAGAAACATGATTGGTCCTAACATGCATCAATTTAATATTACACTTTTGACCATGATTCCTCCCTTTTTATGATAAACCCTAGGATCCCAATTTTTCCTAATGCTCTATTAATCCAAGTATTCCAGTCAAATTATGAGCTGGGGTTGGCAGATTTTTAGTAGATTCAAGAAATAATTAATACACCTATTGATCACACTAGATTATATTAAAATCTAGAGAAAAAAAAAAGTAAGAATTTACATGTTTTGGGTATTAATTAATTAAGAGGTACTTAATTTGTCAACATAACTCCATTTTAAAGATTCAGATATAGATGATCTGTTTTGATTTAATAATAAGATGATATGTAAAACAATCTTATAAATGAGTTGGATCTTGAAGTTGGCGAACCAATGAAAGAACATGAAAATTAAACTCTATTAATTTTGTGGAATATGAGTACTGAGTTGACCCGTTACTGAATTAGACTCATGAGAACAGAAATGTACACCCTTTATTAAGCTTGAGTTCATGGTCTACAAACTATAATGTCATACCAGAAAATTCAGTAATGATGTTAACTATTTATCTATAGTCAACTAATTCAGATTAATTAACTAATTGAGGAAGTTTGGGATTAGGAATGAAGGCTAAAGTTGTTCAAGGTATTTATCATAACTAAGTTGAATTAATCATTAGCTTCTGTCCACATTTCACTACAATGTATAGCTAAAAAAAATAGGGTTTTCATTGTAGCAATCTGTACAAGCAACTTAAATTTGTTAAGGCATCATTAAATATTTCTGTTGTTGGTCCACAATGTCTGCAACTTGTGCATGAACTGCCCTAATAATATAACATCAGAATTTAATTTCTATCACACATGATGTGTTTATGTATTTCTGCTAAAAAAGATGGATGTTTCATCATTTGGTGGGATTCAAAAGTAAATAGAAAAGGTAAAACCAGAAATGCATTTTATGATGGTTTGATTTATGATTCTCAACTACTGATGGTCCAAACTTGCTGGGGAAAAAGTGAATGTAATTCAGAATATAAAATAATAAAAATAAAAGAAATTAGCAGCATAAAATTATCAGCTTTCTAATGATCTCAAGAAAGAAAAAAATTGCAATTGAAGAAGTACAACAGAAGGCAATAATGGGAACCTTTTTCTACTTTATGATCAGATACTCTGATCACCAAATGTAACACACATTTATACAAAAATATCATATATTTTAGTTGAAATTAATTAACATTATAATAAGGTGAAAAGTAGGAAATCTTGCAGTGACAGATTGATAGTTTGATAAGTTTAATCTAACATGTCTTAGATTAGTGAAGAATAAGTTATAAAGTTGAAAACGTTATGTCAAGAGTAAAGGGTGTCTGAAAATTGAAATAAAGTTGAATTTTTCCCTTCTTTTTTTTTTATAATGAATTTGGACAGAAGCATTGTTCATAGTACATGCTTTCTTCTAAAATGAGTAAACAAAGTAAGGTCCCATATAATATGTCATGGTTTCATAATGCTAAGATTCTTGAAAACTTGGGTTATTAGAAATCTTGATTTGTCATCCTATGTGGGGCTGTCATTAGTGGGAGAACTCAACTCATCAAAACACACACTGTCACACACACACACATAAATATAATAATACATATTTATATCTTTAACTTTGAACCCCCTCTATTTGTCTACTGTTGGTTGACATTGATGGCTTTAGACTCCCCACCCCAACCCCCCCCCCCCCTCCCCACCCTTGATAAGTTCAATCTTTGGTGGTGGAGGTTGGGAGAAACTGAAGAAAATGATGGATGACATGATTTCTTCTATACAAAAACATTGTGATAAGTGACATAAAGTTGGTGTTTTTTATGAATAGGGTATGGATTGGATTGGCATATTTTCACTTTCATATTAATGTGAAGAAGTAGTACAACACACCAAGACTAAAGAACAACGCAGTACAAATAAATTACTTCAACCAAACAATACACTTCATTGTATGTTTTTATTTCACACCCACCTCTAATTTTGACCTTTAATTTATTTTTAACCAATTTTCTACTTTGGACTTCAATCCCAAATGAACCTCAGTCTTTTAAAATGGTTCAGTATTAGCCAAAAAAGTGGGTTCGTATTTCGATCATAAAAAGATAGGTGTTGATATTTCGTCCGTTAACTCAACAAAAGTTTATGTTGGTATAAGATTCTATTAGCATAAGGTCCATTTTAAAGATTGATGTTTATTTGAGATTTAAAAATAATAATAAATAAATATTTGGGTCCAAATTGAAAAGGTGGTAACACTTAAGACAATTGACCATAATATGTTATGTATAAACCACATATACATATCGATAATATTAGAAAAAACAAATGTATTCTTCCTGTACTTTTTATTTCTGTTTTAATTTTTTGCTTATACCCCCATGAATTTTTAGGCCTCTAAATTTTTTTTTAGGTTAATTTCAGTTTTATTCCTATTATAAAATACTTTCCATTTTTTGACAACTAAGTATCCATTTTTCAGTTTTGATTCTTTATATTTTAATTTTTTTCAATTTCAGTCCAATTTTAAATGGAATTTTCAAAATCGCTGATGTGGCCGTCAGAAATTCTATCAGAGCAGCCAAGTTAGCGATTAAAAATTCCAATCAAAATTAGACTGAAATAGGAAAAAAAACTAAAATATAAAAGACCAAAATTGAAAAACGAATACTTAATTGTCAAAAAAATGGAAAATACCTTACATATAAGATCAAATTAAAATTACCCCTTTTGTTTTTGTTGCTATGTCTCTTTATTACTAGGATAATTGAAAATTTTATATGGGCGAAAAAATTAAAGTGCATATATGACATGAAAAATTAGAACTCAAAGATGAAAAATATTTTAGGTAAGAAGAGAAATTGTATGAAGATAATAAAAGTCCAAAGTAAGAAATAGAAAAAAAAAAGTAATAATTTAATCAAAAGGTAGATAACTTAAAGAAAGGATATAAAACGAAATATAAAAAAGAAAAGTAAAGAAAGAATGCAGCTTGTAATAAAAATATAAAATATTGAATGCAAACCGTGCAAGGCATTACTATTGCACTTATATTGTAAACCTGTCGAATTCTAACCAGACCAGGTGCTTGGTTCACCATTAATTTTACCCACCCAATAAATGGTTTTTATTTTTCTTTACTATCCAAGTTCATCTCATATTTCATTCACATCATATTTAATTAACAATGTTATAATGCAATAAAAGATTTTATGTATATCCTTAATTTTTCTCTACTGTTTTATCCTTTTTAATTAATGAAATAGGAAAGAAGGCCGCATAGATCTGGTCATTAAATATTATAATCCACTTTTCTTATCTTCTACTTAATTGAGATTTGAAAGATATATTTACATTTAGGACAATTTCATAAGGATTTTGTTTCTTAATTATGAAGTTGAAATAGACAGTCTATAATAATCTAGGAATAGTTTCAGATTTTTCCCTTTCATAAAAAAGATAAGAGTAAAAAAATCATCTCTTTTGCCTAAACAGGTACTTTTTTATTTTTGTTCTTGTTCTTGTTCAGCATCTGATAATATATATAATATATTGTGAGCAGTAAAAATTGCTGAGTGGTTTTTACTGATTCAGTAGAAATTAGTATTTGGAGGAAACAATATAACTATGGGGGGTGTATATAAAAACAAGGAGTTGATACCCATCTTCTATTCTTCCACCTCAGTTTGTTTCTTCCTTCTCTGACACCCATCTTTTTTCTCTTTCATCTGTGAGACTCTCTCTCTCTTCTCTCTCTCTATATTTTTTCCTGTCCAGTTGTATCTCGGATTAATTATTAAATAAATGAATATATATTTATTATGTATTTTTTTGTGAGATTTCAAGAATGCAATTTTTCGTGGTTTCTTATTGTAGGTTTTCAGAATCTGAGCTTTCTCATGCAAGAATGTGCAATTAGACAAGTTTATTTATGTGGATTTGGCTACAAATGCTGTATAATCTGCTTGTTTTGATGTGCATGTGCTGATTTATGGAATTTGGGCCTTGATCTTGATCCTCATGATGGCCTTGATTTTGATTGTGTTTTTTATATTTTTTTCTCTGTTTTATAGTAAATTTAGTCATTCAAATGCTGATGTGGTGAAATTGTTTAGTGGGCTATTATTGAATCTTGATTGCAATTGAGTTGAGATCATTTTCTTGAACTGTGTGTGATCACAATGTTGTGAAATTGAAGTGTTTGAGTTAATGTCAATGAGGGTTATTACTTGACTTCAGCCACACTTGAGAACAAAAAATCAGTTGCTGTTGTGATCAATACTGATTGTGGATTCTCTGCAATAAAAGCTTCAATTTTGAGCTAAAATTTGACCCTAATCTCCATTATTTCTGAATTGTGTGATTTTCTTTGTGAGAAGCATGGCTCTTTCTGGGAACAAAATAAATGGAAGAGAGCTGAGAATTTACGAAAATGTCGATGAACTGAGCAGCAATTTGGCAGAGTATATTGCAGAATTATCAGAGGCTTCTATAAAAGAGCGGGGTGTTTTTGCCATCGCTTTATCTGGTGGTTCACTTATCACCTTGATAGGGTATGTAAGTGCAGTTGTGTTCTATATTTGTTAGTTTGTTCATTGTTGGATAAAACCTTGTATTGAATTCGTGGTATTTTCACAGAAAGCTGTGTGAAGCACCTTACAACAAGACAGTTGATTGGGCGAAGTGGTATATATTTTGGGCTGATGAGCGCGTGGTTGCCAAAACTCATGCTGATAGCAATTACAAACTTGTGAAGGATGGTTTTTTGTCCAAGGTATTATTGCTGACTCGTTGGCATTATCTATATTTGTCGGTTCGCCAATGATCTATCAACGTTTGTTGGCTATCAATATCACGTTCGTTTTGCTTTGGAGATTATATATGTGTACATAGCTTTGTTTGAGGCAGTTGATATAGCTTAAGAGAATATGGCATTACAATAGATGGGTTCTCAATGAGATCCTCAACCCCCTTTTATGGAAACAATATACTTGTTATATTGAGCTTCCATAACACTTCAGTTGAATTTCAAATCCTTCCATCCAAACGCAACCTTAATGTATTATGTGCGTTTCTTACGCCTATAATTGCACCTGCTCATATTGGATGCATTTTTCATCATCCAAGTATTTTGTTCTCATTTCAACTTGTTTGATATTGGTGCAAAATATAGATGAAGAGCTACATCAGATTGTGATACTCTTTCTGTGTTAATCAATCTGTCTATATCTTCTAGGTTAACATAGATATTGGTGTTTTTATAGGACTCAATCTTTCTTTTGATCCTTAGGTTTACATTTTCATGTTTGCAATGTGATATAAGTTTTACAGGCTGTACTTAATTATCATAGAAAGCTTGTTCAAGAATGGTATATATGCTTTCTTGTATAGTTATTAGTGAAGGAAGGGTTAAATCAAGAAAATAGTTCCAGTGTCCCAGTTTCGGTTTTTAATGATTTGATTGCCATAGAATAGTTTTGGTTTCAATTCAAGTTCATTACATAAATGACTTGTTTACATAAATATAATATTTCTTGCCAATCTTGAATGCTACTATTTCAGGTGCCTATTGTTCACAGCCATGTCCATTCCATCAACGACTCGGTGACAGCAGAACAAGCAGCCGAGGACTATGAGTTTGTCATCAGACAGCTCGTTAAGACACGTGTGATCAGCGTGTCTGAAATTTACGACTGCCCAAAATTTGACCTCATCCTCCTCGGAATGGGACCAGACGGGCATGCCGCGTCTCTATTTCCGAACCACCCGGTGCTAAACGAGAAAGAGCAATGGGTGACATTCATTACTGATTCTCCCAAGCCCCCACCTGAGAGAATCACTTTTACTCTACCCGTTATAAACTCCGCCTCCAATGTCGCTATAGTTGTCACTGGTGCCAACAAAGCAGAGGCCGTCCACCTGGCAATCAATGACGTCAGCCCTGAATTGCCAGCTCAGCTCATCCAGCCAATCAATGGGGACTTGGTCTGGTTTCTGGATTCAACGGCTGCCTCAAAAATCGAAGGTGCCAAATTTTCCGACTAGGGTTGACACCTTGAGCTCTTGTTGCCTATGCTTGTATCTAGTGTTTGAACTTGTAACTTTGCTGTATCACTTTTCCCTTTAGGGCCTTTTGCTTTGTTTCAATCACCAAAAACAAAATTTAAAGGGGAAAAAAAAAAATCTTTGACAGTTGGCTGTTTTCTTGCACTGGTAAGAAGTTGAAAGGTTTGCTTGTAGGAAATCTTGTTAGTCAAGGGTATGTGGTAAGAGAAGTTATCATGGTCTTGTTAATGCAACAAGAAAATACACAAGTGTAGTATCTATCTATCTATCTCATACACATCAATTGATGTGTTCAAAATTGGTCCACATCTCATCCTCAAGGCCATAAAAAACATGGAACTCTTCACTTTATATGAATACAAACCACTCCATACAATTACTATGGAACAAATTCTCCACATAATAACCGACAAAAGAGCATTCAAGATCACAAAAGCACAAAATGAATCAAAATATCAACTTTAGAAGTTCTTTGCCACTAACTTTTGCAATCACATTACCAACTGTGAAGCACTTACAAGTGGCTATACATCGTAATCATTGTTTGGACAAATGCAAAAAGAGTGAAGAAACTTTATAGCTCAGTGATTCTCCATATCCACAAGATCTTAAACCATGGTTAACTCACACTTCCTCAACCAAAACCAAACCCCTCAAGAGAGATATGTTGCATTGTTACATTGTATTACAACTTCCAACTTATGTAGTCCTAAGCGTTGTGCTTCAAAGCCTCGGCCTCAGCCACTGCCATCGGATCATCCTTAACATCACCATCTTCTTTTTCACCATCTCTCTCTTCAGCAGCTTTTTTCCTGTGTAAATCTTCAGCAGCCTGCATTGCTGCCTGTTGCTCGGCTTGAAGCTTCTGCATTTCCTGTTCTTGCTGCTGTCTTTCGAACCAGGTATCAGCATCCTCCCAAACTGGAAATTATTAACCAACATAAATGTCAGCAACCAATATCACACAATTTGCTCCTAAATAGCCCCAATAAGTAGCAACAAGATGGCAATAGCAATTCAGCCAATGGTTTCATTCTATGCAAGATGCTATCATATGGAATGCAATTCCCAGTAATGCGAAGCACAAACGTCTATGTAAGAACTCACTTGCCAAGCAAAGATTGAATATACTGCTATTTGCCTTCTTTACAGAGAAAAGCACATCAAGGGTCTAATGACCGTCTTCTTAAAAGCATCAATAGCCATTTTGATCCTTTCTTTCTTAACTCAAGGCAGGGTATTGCTCATTGCCTGATCTGCAGAGTATATAATGCATATAATCCCTCAAGAAATCAACATTAAACAGACTGAACCCCTGACAGCCCTAATCCCAAAATCAACCTCCATTTTCTAAGCTTTGAGGAAAGATATTAAATCTTAAGTAATGCATCAACTATAGACTACCTTATATAATAAGCTAGAATAAAAGAAGCAACACACACGCGCGCGGCGCACACACTATCTGTTTCTCCAATAGATATTTCACAAGCTGTAGCATCAAAAAGTCATTTCTGATGATACTGGCCCTCGAATAACTAATTGCACAAGATACAAACTTTTATGCACAAGGTACAACTACAATTGAATTGCATCAATACTTGAATCCCCAGAATACTTCATAGAGAGACTAATTCATGCATCCATAAAAGGGGAAAACAAATTCAATATCCCAAATCGATGCTTTGTAATCCGTTCACTACCAAACAAAAAACAAAAGGAACAAGAAGAATTGAGGTATAAGCTTACTAGGTTTGGCGGCCCAGCCGACTTCACCGCCCTTGATTTTCTCGGGCAATGCGTAATTAACGGTGAGCACACGGCCGTAAAGCTCGGCTCCGTCCATGTTATCCATGGCGGCAGCGGCGTCTTCTCTTTCAAGGAAAGTGACGAAGCCAAAGGAGCGGTGCTTCTGTGTGGCCTGGTCCAATGGGGTCTTCACATCCTTGATGTCTCCGAAAGGGATAAACGCAGCGTGGAGTATGCCCTCGTTCACTTCCTCCGCCAAACCTCCGACGTACAGCGTGTTTTTCTGCACTCCCTCGATCATTCTCCCACTCTCCAATTCGAATCACTGTGTGTTGTGTGTGAAATCTGCCCAGTAGAAGCCTCTTAATACTGCTTTGCTTTTAGGTTGTACTAGCAGTACACCGCGATGCAGATTTATTATTTATTGTGTTAATATTTAACGATTTGTAATAATATAATGAAGTTATATAAACTAACAAATTATTTATAATATCTTTTATTATTTTAATTTAAAACATGTATCATATATAAATGATATTTCATATTATTCATGTGCGTTGCATGAATTATCATATAACTTTAATAATTGTAATTGTTAATTTTATTTTTTAACATTTTTATTTTATTTGTTGATTTTTATTTTCGTCAAATTGAAATTATTATATACAATAATATTTCCTTCAATCATAATAATTAATCTTTCCTTTTATATTTTTTATAATATGTACATTTCACTCTCATGCTTGAATCATCATATATAGTTTTCTTACGTCATTTTTTCATGTATCTCTCACAAAATTATTAGTTCAATTTATGTTTAGTGTACAAAGACAATTTGGTGGAATCTCTTTGGATGAAGATATGAGATAATAAGATTTGAAAGAACTTTTTGTACCTTTGAATATTTAGCAAATCTTGTATTCTTTCATTTTTTTAACTTTATATAGATTTGAGAAATTATAATAATTACGATTTTTTATTGTTCTTTTTTTCTTTAGACAATAAGATTTGGAAGAATTTTTATATTTTTGAATGTTTAGCAAATCTTGTATTCTTTCTTTTTTTTAGTTTTATATAGATTTGAGAAATAATTATATTTACTGTTTTTTCTTGTTTTTTTTTTTTTCCATTCTTTGTATATCTTATTTTTTGTTTTTCATTCTCTATGCATCTATCTTTTGTTGAAAAATCACTATATTTTTCTCCATTTTTTAGTTTTACATAGATTTGAGAAATCAACGCAACTCTCTCTTCATTTCTTAACTTTATATAGATTATAGTTTTACATAAATTTGAGAAATCATTGTAACTCTCTCTTCATCTCTTAATGTTATATAGATTATATAATAGTTTCTAGAGTAAGATTAATCTTTTTTATTTATTTATTCATTTTTATTTATTTATTAAAGAATAGCTTATCAAGTAAAATATTTTTTTTATTATTATTAAAGAATAACTTATCAAGTAAGATCTACAATTTTATTATTTTTTTATTTTTATTGACATGACATTTTTAGGCGGGATAGTGACAATTTTATAATTTTTGTCAATTTTTCTGCTTTAATATAAGTATAGATATCTCAAATGGGCCCCACTAAACACAACCCATTGTTTTCTAAACACACCCCATTAAAATTAATGAATATAAAATTATTTAAATAAAGACAGCCATACCCTTATGATTTAATTAACACTCTTCTTCTACTTCCTCATTTTCTAACATTATTACAAACTCTATCTTTTAATTTAGAAATTCATTTTATCAAAAACATCATGGAACAAGAAAAAGTACTTGAAACGAGCAATATAAAATTTAAAGTTAAATTTTTTCGATTTCTTTTAATAGTACCATTAAACTCCATCTTTTAACTTAAAAAATAATTTTGAGTCAAAAACACATGGAATAAGAAAAAAATACTTGAGACGAACAATATAAGTTCTAAAGTTAAGTTTTTTCGAATTCTTTTAGTAGTATGAGTTACGAAAGTTCAAAATTCTTTTTCAAAAAAATTCACGAAAAACACGATCAACCAGTATAGGTCGAACTCGTTGCATTCCGTTCAACCTGTACTGGTCAAACAAACAACAAAATATTCAACCCTTGGTCGAACGGGTTGAGTTGTGTTCGACCATAGATCGAACTTGTAGTAGTCATTTCGCTGAATTAGGGCCGAACATAATGCGTACATTAACAAAAAAAATTATCATTTTTTCAACTTGTTTCCCATGTTTTCCTATGGTTTTCATATGAAAACTTCGTACCCATGATTCCTAAACAACTTTCGAACAATCTAACATAACATAAATTAAATTTAACTTAGCATTTGTGAATTGGAATTGTGGAATGAAGTTGAACAATTAGGGTTTGTGAATTGAGGGTGGAGCAATTAGGGTTTGTGAATTGGGTTGAAAATTTTAATACTTTATTTCTAAAGGGTATAAATGTAATGTGGTGGGGTGGGTGTAGAAAATTTTAAGTTAGAATATATTTATTTGGGATGTGTTTAGTAAATGGGGTGTGTAAAGTAAGTTTTGTAGTAATTTTATGCAAATTAATGAATTTAATATTTGAAATTAAAAACAATTATTCGTTCCCAGCCATCTTTTAAATCATGCTTAATTAGAATAATATGTTAGGCATGACTGCTTTAAGAACATCTCGCGAATCTAACATGATGAAACGTATACCGACTCAAAAATAAGTTGGGTTGTGAATTTCAAAATTCCATCTTAAGAAATTATATTCATTAAAAATGATTTTATATCAATTTTTTGTTATAATGGTTAAAATCTAACTACAAATATAACGATTCATGCAACACGCCAGAGAGATGCTAATAAATATTATCTTTATATGTGATAGTGTACCAAAATTGAAATACGTAAAATTGGTAGTGATTTGTTAAAATTGAAACCAATAGATTTGAAGCATGATGTATAATAGATATTATTACTGTATCACAACATTTATAAGTGATAGAGAATCAAAATTGAAATACATACAATTGATGATAAAAAAGTGAATAATATTGAGTTAAATGACTAAAATTGAGAATTATATAGGAGGTATTTATAACACACTACAACAAAAATTGAAAATAGTGACGAAAAATAGCGACGAAAATTGATTTTGTCGCTAAAATAAATTTTAGCGACGAAATTTTAGTATTTGTCACTAATATTAGTGGCGAAATTAAAGATGTAGTCACTAAAAAGTCTAATCTAAATTTAAATAAAATTGAAGAACTGTTAGCAACATTGTATTGTATTTTTGTTAATAAGTTAGCAACGAAGTGTTGTATTTTCGTCACAAAAAGTCTCTTTGAATTTAAATAAAATTGGGGAAATGTTTAGCGACGAGCTTTTCATTATTTCGTCACTAAGTTAGCAACGAAATATGATATTTCGTCACAAAAAAGTCTCTTTGAATTTAAATAAAATTGGGAAAATGTTTAGCGACGAGCTTTTCATTATTTCGTCACTAAGTTAGCAACGAAATATGATATTTCGTCACAAAAAGTCTCTTTGAATTTAAATAAAATTGAGAAAATGTTTAGCGACGAGCTTTTCATTATTTCGTCACTAAGTTAACAACGAAATATGATATTTCGTCGCAAAAAACCTCTTTGAATTTAAATAAAATTGGGGAAATGTTTAGTGACGAGTTTTTCATTATTTCGTCACTAAGTTAGCAATGAAATATTATATTTCATCACAAAAAATCTCTTTGAATATAAATAAAATTGGGAAAATGTTTAGCGACGATTTTTTTATTATTTCATCACTAAATATGTATATATATATATAATAGAAACCCGCGAATTTTATTTCCCTCGGCAAAATCACCCGCGCCTCCTCTGCAAAACTCCGTCCAATTTTCCGGCAATGGTTCTCGCCACCACTCCATCACCGCCGGTTCCTCCCCCATTCCACCAATACTTTTAGGATAGGGTTTGATTGTTTCATCGAAGAGGAAAGAGGGATTTCTAAATTGGTAATTCCATTTTCAAAGTCATTCAGATCTGTGTAGGGCATTGGGGTTTTTCGAAGACAAGCATTGTTGCAGAGGTAAGAATTCTCTCATTGACGGACCATTTCTGAACTTCTCCGTCCATAAATCGCGTTGCAACTTAACGTTTAACAGAGCTTGTTTTATGGTTCTTCCTAACCCTTCTAATTTCCATTTTTCTGCGTGAACCTTTTGCCCAAAATTTATTAAATTCCTATAGTTAGAGAACTGATATAAGTTAAAACTATAAAATTTTCTTCCAATATGTTCTAGGAAAGCTCTGAAAGTACTTATTTGATGAAGTTAAATTTGGCGAAAAACCTGTATGATCTAGTAGCAAATACTTCTTGTGGTGAACTTAGATATTTTACCTTTTCTATTGGTTGGAGGTTTGGGGGGTATAGATGGCTCCTTTTTGTGTACTTTGGTATTCAAATTTTCATTTTCTTAAATCTGTAAGTATCGTAGCAATATGCTTGCTCCCTGTCTGTGCTGCATCTCTTGATTCTTCTTCCTCTTCTTTTGGGTCAACATTTCTAATTGATGAATAATCATCCCATGCTTATTTTATTGTTTGTTTTTTCATTTTCATTCTTTAGATGATACTGTAATTGACTTACTTTAACCATGTAATTTCTTGTGAGGTACAGGATTGGAAAGTTTGGATGCGTTTTGGATGTAATACTGGAAATATTTCAGGATAATGAGTTGAGAATAATTTATTGGAATTGTAATGTACTAGGAGGGAAATGCATTGGAGAATTTGATATATGTTTTAGTTATATTTATGTATAATGAATTCAGAAGGAAATTGTTTTTTTTTTAAATACATCCATACACAGCCATATGTTCTCCATTTTCTTAAACTGTTTCATAGTGACAACCACACAATTACACCTAACTTCCGTGATTTTCATCATAATTATATGCATGATTTGGGATTTTCTGACATGGTGTAGCTAAGTGAGACGACATTCAAAAGAAGTTTCAAATTTATCCTGAATTTATGATGCTAAATAGTTCAAAGTTATAGAGCTCTGGTCTGTACTGCTGGAGGGTTGTTGGAGCTGAGAAGTGTGATTTGGAAAGTAGGGAGTGCCTGGGTAGGGGTGGTATTGGTATTAGCATAGTCATATTTCGTTATTGCAAATACTTCAATGTCCTTTGGTGGTTAAGAAACCCCATGAACCAAAAATCAAAATTGTCCCCTGTTACTAAGTGTACATACTTTTCTGCTGGTTTTACCGCATTTTCACTTTCATGAACTCTCTTTATCTTCCTTAAGGGGATCATAACCTACATGTATAGGTACATTCACAAAAAACTTAGTCTAAAACTGACCAATTCTTGATCAAGTAGTGGAATATTCGAAGGGTAAGCTTACCGGTTCTGATTTTGGAGTAGTGATTGGTGGGAGACGGGAGAAGCTGGTATTAAGCAGACGGATCAGGTAAAAGTTCCATCGAGTTATTCTTAAACATGAACGCATAGTTTGCTGATGTGATTGGGATCCTAATGGCATGTTCTTTGTGCATGTTTTTCTGCTCAAATCTTGATGCTCTGTAGTATTTTACTTCCATTTCTGTTTCCTTAAATCCTTAACTAGAATCTTGCTATGTTTACGAGCATGCTTCGATGCTATATATAACGAGACACCAGTAGTTGCTTGATCCCCACTTTTGAGTCAGCTTTGTGTCATCAAATTCCAAGATATCATCCTCTTTTTCTTTCTTTTTTTCCTTCTTTAAAGTGATCCGTTTAACATATTCATCTATATATATATTTATTTCTTCAACAAATTAGTACAAATCATGGATAGAAGTTGGATAGTGAATCTGAATTGTTTAGCTCCAGAATACATAAAAGGTCTAAAGTTTGCTGAAAATTACATGATAAATAAAAATTTATCCAAGATTCGATGTCCTTGTCAAAGGTGTACAAATTTGTATGAGTTTGACTTCAATTATGTTCGAGGACACTTTTATAGTTGTGGATTTATCAAATTATACAAAGTGTGGACCTTGCATGGAGAAGTTAGTATTCTGGTTTTGGTGCTTTGTTTGTTGTTGATATGATATAGTTTGCTCGTTGTTTTGGATTTAGTTGAATAACCTTAGCATGTTATATTAGTGTATACTTGAGATAGTAATGTATTTATTAGTGCTAGTCACAGAAATTGGGAAAAACATCAAACAATCTAAAGCTGCAAATCATATGGTCTACATGAATTTACAGGAACTGAATAAGCTGTTTGATCTTTTTTCATAGCATAAAAGGTTACCTTAGTTAGATATGGGTTATTTTTACGTGTGCACAGGTGTGATGGCTGCAATGGGGAAAGGAAACCATCTGATTATCTTTGTTCACTAAAGAATGGACTGTATAAATTGTGAAGACCTTGTTTTGTTATATACCCTGAACATGATTGGTTTTTTATTACTTCAGATACACATATAAATGATCCTGACTAGTTTAGCTCATTGAAGTAAGGAATTAGATCTTGGATTGTGGATCATTGGACAGCTCTACACTGCTCCTAAGATGAGGATATGTTGGCAGATTTTATTTGAAAAATGTGAGGGTTTGATAGATGATAGAGGCCTTGATTTATGAATTGAACTGATCTGTTGGCAATTTTTGTTGATTTGGAAATTTGAATTGTTCCTGCTTGGATGGCATTTTGGTTCTCCATTCTAGCCTTGTTCAATAAATTATATTAATATGTGCTCTCCTTCATTTTCTGCTTTTAGTTATTTGACAAGATTTTTACTAACTTTGGTTACATTTTTCAGGTGAAGCGTGCCCCCAATCTTCTGATAAACACCTTTCCTCTTTTGTTCCTATCAGTGATGAAACAGAGTTCTCAGTTGTGGAAGGAGAGTTTAGTGAAGATGATGGTAGTAATGAAGATTATGATAGCATCGAGAGGCCTGTCTTTATGTTAACAGGAGAACCTGATTTTGATTATGGCCCTCCACAAGATGAACTTGAATATCTTAGGCGTGTAAAGTGTTAATTAGAGTTAGAAGTTGATGAATTGTATTTGGATTTGATATACTTATTTTGACTTGGCCTTTATAAAATTCATCGACATCTTTGATTTGATTTTGTTATTAAATATTGAATATTTATAGGTAAAAATAACCAAAAATAAAAAGAAATAAAGGTGGAATAATATTTTATTTTAGCAACGAAATGCATAAAAGTCGTTGCCAATAAATAAAATAAAATTTTCCATTAGCGACAAAATTTATACAATTCGTCGCAAATAAATAAAATAAAATTTTCCATTAGCGATGAAATTTATACAATTCGTCGCAAATGTTAGTGATGAATTTATAATATTATTGTCGCAAACCAATTTTAGCGACGAAATTATATACATTGCCACTAAATTTGTGGCGAACTAATAATATTTTGTTGATAACTTAGCAACGGAAATCATGTATGACTTTCGTCACTAATTCTAGTTTTAGCGATGAAATTTGTAAGGTTAGCGACGAATTTTTTTTGTTTATAACTTCGAGACGATGTACTAATATTTTGTCGCAAATATGGTTAGTGACGCTGCCATAGCGACGAGCCTGGCGACGAAAATAAATGGTCACTAAATCATATTAACGACGAAAATTATGTGGTTAGCGACGAAAATTTTCGCTGCTAAATTTCAATTTTCTTGTAGTGACATTTTAGAATGTTTTAGGAAGATCTTTATAATTTAGAGAAAATCCTTAAACCTTTAAATCAAATTGACATCCACCGTTGATTATAAGGGTGAATTAATATAAATATGCCTTACCTCCTTTATAATCATTAACAAGTGAGATCAGTGACTAATAAAAGTACGTAAATTCAAATGTTTTTTAAATACATCAAAGTTCAAATTTTGAATCTTAAATAATTAATCCTTCAAATCTTGCATTTTAATCCAAATACAAAATCATATGTTTTTTGCTAATATTCGTTGATTTTAATATCGTAATTTAATATTATCTCTATTAAAAACAAAATACATCATAAACTAATGGTCAAAAACGCTCAATCCTCAGGCTAATTTTTGTCAAGAATTATGGATTCACAAAAGACGTTGTGGATGGGCAATTTAAACTTTTGGATGGACAAAAGTTACTTTAAGGATATCTTTCAACAGGTATATTTAAAATTAATTATTTGCTATATATAACTAAACTTTCTGTGTAATATACAATTTCATAAAATAAAAATTAAAAATGAATTGAATAAATAAATAGTAATAATTATTATATTAGTAGTTGGCAAAAAAATATTATCATATCTTTAATATTTAAAGATAATATAATTTGATTATTATATTAGTAAGGTCCGTACTCATATAGTCATATATTACATGAAATTTGCTAAAAGAATAAATTTACAAAATGAACATAAATAAAATGTTATAGAATCTTATAGAGTTGATATACAAATTTTATGAATAAATATATTATATTATATTGATGTATGTATTTATAGATTTTAATTTTCAATTGTTATTATTATACTAAAATGTAATAAATGGGATGGAGTGTTTAGGAAATAGAAGTTTCATATTAACTAATAGTTAAAATAATATAATTATAGAAATTCATTAATAGATAAATTAGAGATAGGTGTAGAGTTAAAATCAATTTATTTTAAGTGACAAAAGAATTAATCATAAAATAATTAACTTGCTTTAAGTTTGGATTCTCTTTTACTCTATATATTGAATGGCATTGAGGGCTTGAAGAATTGCAACAGGTCATTTTGAGGCCGTAAGTTTTTGACTTAAAAATATAAGAATATATTTTTTTAGTGACTTTTATGGGTATTTTGATATAAGTTGCACCTTTGTTTTTTTTTTTTTTTTTTTGTTTGTTTGTTAATATATAGTAATTGTTATAAGAAAACATCTCTTCGGTTCACGTTATCGGTGGACATATTAAAAATTGCCCACAATAGACATTTTACTATTTTCTTATATAATAATAGTTAAATATCATAAGAATATATCTCTCTGCCTGCATTTCAGCTATTAAACTCACAGTGGCATTTTATTATTTTCTTATATAATAATAGCTAAATATGATAAGGATATATCTCTCTACCTGCATTTCAGTTATCATCGGTAAAATTATTACACAGTGGAAACAAAACTGACGAAGCGGTAGGATACGGTTATCTAAATTTCAAGACTCGACGCGCTGCTGAAGAGGTGTTAGCCATGTAAGATGATACTATGATGCCAGAATCACATTGGAGATTTCAACTCAAGTGTTCCAAACTCGACGATGATGAGATCAATTCTGGGACTGATCTAGAGATCGACGATGATGAGATTGAGTTTGATCCAGAGACCAATTTGACAGTAAGTTAGAATTTATAATTTTCTTTTATTTTATTACTAAATTAGTTCAAATTATAATTTTTTTTTTTGAATTGATGTACATAATTTATAATTTCTTTTTTTAAATTGATGTAGATAATTGTTGAAAACATAGCTAAGTGTTGGAATATTTTTGTTGTTATTTTGATGAGACAAAAACAGTTTGCTTTAGGTTTAAAGTACCAAATTTTCATACTGATTACATGATCCTTAGTCCCTTTGTCAGTAAGAGATCATGTAATGGTTTTTCAAGTTATAAAGAAAACCAACCTTAGAAGATATAGAAAGATATCTTCAGGAAGCTGTCTGCAGGATTCTGGAACAGGAAATTGTTCAGAATCAGGATTCCTTCTGAAGGATTCTGGAGCAGCAAGCAGGAAGCAGCATGCTGAAGCAGCAAGAAGGAAACAGCATGCTGGAACAGCAAGCAAGAAAAGACGACAAAGATAACAGGAAGTAGCCAACGGATCTTTTGCAGAAAGACAAGCGCTACTCTCATGCAGTACGAGGAAAATCAGAAAGAACAAAGCTAACTATCAAC